>JAODJX010000042.1:25937238-25953038 GCA_026776945.1 Isichthys henryi | reverse complement strand
CAGGGGCATGAAGCCCCAGGCAACTTAGCTCCTGGGATCATTGGAACACGCAAACCCCTCCACCACGATAAGGTCTCAGCTCCAGGAGGGGATATCTCCCCCTCGACCTGTATAATTTTACCAATAAGAGAAAAATTACATCTAACTGATTCCCTTTGCTGCTGCTCTTAAACCTGAGATTGAATAAAAACATAATAGTAATTATTTTCTTTTTTCCATCTTAACATATTGCAAACAGGTTTAGTCTATACTGTAAGGCTGTGTGCAGATCAGCTTGTAATCGTAATTTCAGATAATGTTCCCTCAATGCGTTTTAAATATTTCCTGTAAGGGCTAGGTGGATGTTTACTCTGTTTTTTAGTGTGCTACGCTATGCTTTGCTTTTGGTTTTACGAAAAACCAATGTTTGACGCAGTTAAGACTTGGACTGGATTGACGTCGCATTTTTTTTTTTTTTTTATTATTTTTATTTTTTTAATAAAAAGTTTTAAGTGTACATAAAACTGTAGAACGTACAATGAGTAGGTCAGGTCCACAGGAATTGCACTGAAACAAAATTCATTTACATAATTTGTGACTGGCAGGTTGTGGAAAGTCAAACCAATACATCACTTTTATGGAATATGGCCATAAGTATAGATAAAATGCGCAAACCCCCATCAACATACTATTGCATTTTAAGTGATTTATTTTATTACTTGTATATTAATATGAAATATAGAGCAGTAGACATTACTGTATTAGGTTTGAGTTTTTTTTTTTTTTTGGTTGACATGTTATTTCAACATGATCATACAAGTGACCATATAATGAACTGATAGTACTGCATCTCTTCCAGGTCATCATTAAAGACACCAGTTTGGTGCTGACCCCAGCTAACATCAAGGCCTACATCCTGATGACTCTGCAGGGCCTTGAGTATTTGCATCAACACTGGATCTTACATAGGGTGAGACTCTGCATGAAAGCTGGGCTGGTCTTGCATCAGCAATGAACACCTATGATTGCTAGATCGTGCTGGTTTACCTGTAAACATAATAATTTAAGACCAGTCTGCTGATGTATGTGCTGCTTCAGTCAGTTCCTGGTTCATTTTTGATTTGATCAAACTTTTTGAAAATGGCCTGAAACCTATAAATGTTCTGCTTCTTAAAAGTGTAGAATTTCTTACAGGTTTTACAATAGCTGTGACAACCTGTCAGTTAAAATAGGACCAAGGTTGAAAGCGTCCCAGTAAACATCAATTTAGTAGTTTTTCAGTGCAGGAATTAAAAAATTAAGGGCAATTAATTAACTGTATAAAAGTATGTGGGGGCTGGTGCTTAATTGGGCATACTTTCAATTGGATTGCCACAAATTGATTATAGTATTCAGTGTGTTGACCAGTTTACTAGCTACTACTTAAAAAATTAAGGGCAATTAATTAACTGTATAAAAGTATGTGGGGGCTGGTGCTTAATTGGGCATACTTTCAATTGGATTGCCACAAATTGATTATAGTATTCAGTGTGTTGACCAGTTTACTAGCTACTACTTAAAAAAATGCCCCCTAACACCGATGACTTAACAAGTTTGCGTAGTCATTATGTTTGCAGCACGTGCCTTTGCTGTAGGTCTGATTGTCCTTAAACACTACTATAATCAATCTCAACAAAGTTGGGTATTACCGCTGTAGTGGACTATATTTCTTTTAATAATAATGACACATTTTATTTGCATAGTGCTTTTCAGAATCGCAAATTTGCTTACATAGAAAAAAATAGATAGATGACAAAACAACAAAACACGGTATGGATAAGGAATTCCCTAATGAGAGAGAGAATGACAGACTAAATCCTTTGAGAGCCGTATGCCAGTTGTACTGTGAATATCGGCTCTTTGTAAATTGTGGCTGTCAGCTTCTGACACTTCTTGCTGATCTATCGTCGGCCAAACTACTCGATGCTTTCACCCAGTCCCATGTATCTTTGCCCACTCGCACGTAGGTTTTCTCTACAAGGATCTTTTGAATGCTTTGTCTGCTTGTGGTTCAGCCGAGTCAAGGAAAATCAGTAGCAATTCACAATATGCTTTAAAAAGAGAAGAACCCGAAGAGGTCTTTTCATAAAAAAAATGCCATAATATTTCACACTCATTCTCAAAACTCAACAAAATGTCTTATAGCAGACTTCATTTCACACGACCAACTGTTTGTACTGGAAATGATTTTTATATAACATAAAAATAAAAACTTACCCATGAATGATTTTATATATTATTTTTTTTCAATTAAGGATTTGAAGCCTAATAACCTACTTCTGGATGAGAATGGAGTCCTTAAGCTTGCTGATTTCGGTTTGGCAAAGGCATTTGGAAGTCCAAACAGAGTTTATACGCATCAAGTAGTCACAAGGTATAGCTGAAACAACTCTGTTGTTTGTTGTGGTTCTGGTTGTGGTGGTGGTGGTGGTTGTGATAGTCACTTTCTACCCATCTCTTATTCTGCCAATAATTGAAATGAATGAGGATGTTTGGTGCCAAATGCAGCGAGATACTTGAATTGAGCCAATGTTTCCAAACATTTTTCCCCCTGACTTCAGATGGTATCGTGCCCCAGAGCTCCTCTTCGGTGCCAGGATGTATGGCGTTGGGGTGGACATGTGGGCCGTTGGCTGTATTCTTGCCGAGCTGCTTCTTAGGGTGAGGGTTCATGGTTTGTCTTTTTACTGTTTAGTGTAAGGTGTAGTAAGCATGAACCTTGGTTTCAGTGGGAGTGGCCATATTCCCCATGTTATTGGGCTCATTCTGTATATAGCAAGTAGGTGCCATCTTCTACCCCATGAATGCTTCCAATGTACCCCCCCCCCCAAAATAAATCCTTATGTGCCGCCTGGGGGGCTCACAGACGCAGGACCGTTCAGAATCGCTGATGCGATAGATTACAACATGCGGAGAGTACAAGACACACTGTGTGTTCATCTCTGACTGTTTCTGAATGGTGTCTTTCAAGTAAAATGAAGTGAGAAATTGAGGAATATTTATTTTGATACGCTCCTCATTCGCTGTCCATATATCACTTTGCTAACTCATACGACCTTGGAGGAAAAAATGGTCTATGTGCAATGTAAGGCATTCTGAACAACAACATAGTATAATAATCATAATATAGATAGCACGCTTTTTAAAGCTTTTACAAAGAACGTATATTGATACAAGTAGTTATTTAAGCATGCTGTCTGTTTATGAATTAGATACCATTTCTACCTGGGGATTCAGACCTGGATCAGCTGACTAAAATATTTGAAGCACTTGGCACGCCGACAGAAGAGACATGGCCGGTAAGGGGCTGGGTGGGGTTTACTTAAAAAATAAACTACATGGTACTTATGATGGCTCAATTGCTAGTAGGGGTGTAAAGATGCATCGAAGCATCATGATGAATCGATCATAAAGGTGCAGATTCAGCTGCTTCGATCTGTCATGTCAGAATCAGTTGTAATCCTCCTTACTTAGAAGATGCTTCCGCTTCAGGGTCGTGTGCTGTAATTCACCTGCTGCAGGTAGACATGCAAAATAGCAGGGGTGGCACATGTTTTTCCAAAACTTTTTTTTGGAAAAAAGAAACCAGGTACAACTACTAAAATAACGAAGATGATTACAGTGAATAATCACCCATTTTCCATAGTGGTGAAGGAGGAATTTCACTGGCTCATTTTATCACTTATGAGATCTCAAAATACCAGCCCATGACATATTTATAATTCTTTTTTAATTTGTCCTGCAGATCAGTTTTCCATTTTCCACAGAATAAAAAAACAATGTAAATCATTCCACATATCTGCTCTAACAAGTTTGGCATGCTCTGCAATTGCCAATATTAGTAATTGTTATCGGTCAAAATTTCCACGTCAGTTAGCCTACATGAAAGCATTTCTGTCAATTTCTGCATGTCTGTGCAGTTTATGTTCTGAGATTCTGCATTCTTTGTATGCCGTTAATAATATGTAGTTAGGTTCCCATGGTCATATTTCTGTTTATTTTTTTACCCAGTGCAATTAGAAGTTTGAATTTAGGATATTAAAATAATCATAGTCAAACCTCATTGCGGCCAACAGTTTACACCTCTTTTAGGCAGCCCTGTAGCCTCACACCTCCAGATATCGGGGGTCAGATTCCGCTCTACTTAGTGCCTGTTGAGTTTGCCTATTTTCCTCATGATATGTGGATGCTCTTGTTTCCTTTTGCAGTCCAAAGGCATTTTCTGCACTTATGTTGTTATATCGTCTCAAGACACTTTATCCATGCCCAAAGCCCCCAGTGAGCAAACCAAAGATGACAGTGGCCAGGGAAACCTTGGGAGGAACCAGACTCAAAGGGGGAGCCCATCCTCAAGGGGCCGGCAGAGGAAGTCAAAGAAGTAGAAGTAGAAGATGTGACCCAAGATCATTGTCCTGTGACTCACCTGCAGGCTTTATGCTGTTGTTTACAGGGGATGAGCAGCCTCCCAGACTACGTGTCATTCAAGCTGTTCCCGGGTACCCCTCTGGAGCACATTTTTAGTGCTGCCAGTGATGACCTTCTGGAACTGCTGCGGGGCCTGTTCACGTTCAATCCATGCACCCGCATCACGGCCATGCAGGTAATGCCTGCCCCCCTGATCACCCTGTTCCTATTCTAGATAGGCTTCTGACCATGAAATCACAGAGAATTGTTTTGGGGTGTTGCTTTGGTATGTAATGGGTGTGATTCTGAAGAAGCTATTTCTCAAACAACACCACTGTGACCTCGCAAGCACCGCTAGAGGAGGTGTCTCCACCCAACAAGCTCTGTGCAGGATTCTGTGGTTCTTGGGCCTGCTCCATCTGCAAGGCCCGGTCCCTGATTAAGCCATGTTTATAGGATTGGGCCTTTCACTGCCACTGCCAAGACATGCCAATGAGCGAGGTCTCATGTGACCTGCCATGTGACAACAGGAATGTGGGATGAGTAATCGTGAATCATCATGAACGGAGAAACCCTGTATATGTGTGCATGCATACAGCTGGCTTTGGTTTTCTAACGCCATGAACTTGGAAGTGTGACACAACACAAGGTGTCCATTGAGCAACTTTACTGTCCTTTTGTGTGTTTTTCACATGAAGTCTCAGAAGTACATCTGGGAATGATTTAGTAATAATCCCCATTTTCCATAAAGCTACCAAGCCCCACCATCTTTCTGCGGGATCTCTGTGCTCCTCTGAGTCACCAGATGGCTCTTTGTCAGACTTACTCTTTGTAGCTACACTATTATTGTTTGTTAAATCTGTCCTCCCTCCTTTCTGGGGCTGCTTATGTTCACAAGGCGATGAGTCAAAAATCTCGGTCATGCCCTTCAGAAGAATCTTGTTAGCTGTGTGCAGAAAAGTCGGTTTGAAATTCTGTTGTTTTTGCTCTTAGAACAGCTATAAGGTCTGATGTTCTTGACTGTGAACAATTATCTGTGAAAACGTGTTTTGCTAATTCCTCTTTCTTACCCTTAGTGGGGAAAATGGCCAGAGCAAATTCCTAAGTGTGTTTAAATGTGTGCGTCAGCACAGGGTCTCAGTTGCTGCTTGTTGAATGTGATGAATTTGTAGAGTATTTGGAAATTGAGAACAGTCTCACAACAGTCCCACTGAGCACCTAGTGATTTTGTTACATGCAGAATTTGAACATTTTAGTACTTCAGGTCATAGTGATGGTTTCCTTGCAGGCCTTGAAGAAGAGGTACTTCAGCAATAGGCCCGCCCCAACCCCTGGTCCACAGCTCCCCCGACCTAACTCCTCCGCTGAAGCCCTGAAGGAGAAGGAGAACCTCACCATCGGCATCAAGAGAAAGCGAGATTCCACAGAACACGGTAAAAAGAAGACTCTCTTGATCACTCCTCACCTGCCATTGAGGACAGAAATTTCATTAGCCGCACCCCTTCCCACAAGCTATTTTTGGGAATATGAGTAGGGGCGTCGCTGTGTAAATGTTACTGTGGTAATTCTCTATGTTAAACACTGCCCACTGATGGGCAGACACAGCATATGCTTCGAACGTTCTGCTAGTTTCGTCAACACAAAGATTTAATTATAAACGGAAAAACCAAACCTTTCATTTAACTTTTCATTTAAAAAGGTCCCCTCACAGCCACAAATGGGTGGCTTTTATGCAACAGTATTAGTTTTCTGGGAGGAAAGTCATTGGTGTCCTTCATAGTATTTCTGGTACAAGGACTGCCTCCCTGTTTTTTTTTCCAGATCTGTTGTTACATTTCACATAACTGGGGAACTTTTATTGTAGAGGGTCTTTGGTCAAACAGTTAAACACATATGTAGGTTACACTGGGTTTTCCCTGGCTTAATGCCTTTCTTCCAAATGAAAGATGAATTTACTAATTGCTTTCGAGTGTGTCCATTTTTCTCTGGAACAGTCATAATAAGCTTGTTTTTATATAGGGTGTCCCCAAGGTATTAAAAAATCTTAAGTCTTAAATTTGAACCAATTAGGGCCTTGAAGTTTTTTAAAGTCTTACATTTAAATTCACTAAGTCTTAATTTTTCGAGGTCATAATCATATTCTAGTCTAATGTTGAAAAATATTTCACTTAAGTTTAAATGTCATTGATTGTTGAGGGGAATACTGTGAAGTCTGTACACCTGGTATAGCCAGATTTCTTGGGCTTTACCAAATTTTCAGTACAGTAAGTCTCCAGGTTAAGAATGTCTGACTTAGACAATTTGTACTTAAAATTGAACTGAATTAGGCCTGTTATATAAAAAATTAGATTTAAATACAATTGATTCACAATAAGGAACACATGCCCTACTTTGTGACAATGTGCAGCTTCAGCATTTGTTGCATTGCTACCTGAAGAATGTCCCCTCTGGTGTGAGATGAGTGTTAACTTTAATCATGATGATAATTTTCTGTTCAAACTGTTTTAAAAACTGTTTCTTTAATGTTTTTGTACTGTGTACCTATTAGAGATGCAGCAATCCGATATTTGGATCAGTATCGGCGCCGATTCAGACCTATTTGACGGATCGGGCCGGTGATATGTGACTGATCCACGTCCGATGCTTATCTGTTTAGTTTTTGGCAGTCTCTGAAAAGATAACTTGTATTTCTTGTTAAATCATATGGCAGCTTTGCCGCTTAGTGAGTATGAGCGCAGTGACTTCCGCCTGCTGTGACATCATGCGCATACCCTTTACAGCACGAGGAGCGTAAGCAAATCAGATGAGAGGGTGACAATCTGGAAGTATGTAACGTCTTTAGCAGAAACTAGTAGCACAGCGATTTGCAAACTGTAAAAATAAAGTTTTGAGAGGTGGGAATAGCGTTTAGTGGAAAATCCCATTAAATAAATCACGCACAATTGTGCGAGATATAAACAAAAAGCAATGGATGATTTGGAAGTCGCTACCTTGGGCTGTTTTGCACTTGCACTGCAGCTTGTGATGCACAAGGAGCTGCAATTGCAATGAAGGATAAGTGATGCCGTTGCCAGTGGGGGAGAAATTGTGGGACGTTTTAAGCATTTGCCACTTGCTCATACTCGCTTGGAAGATTCGACTGCAAAATGCCTCAAAAATGCTTAAAATAAGATGTACAAACATGGTGGAACAGTACATTATGTATGTTTCTAGTAGCCTAATTAAAGAATTTTTGGCATATGTTTTCTCATCTATATTTACTAGTTTAAAATAATACACGGCTCAAAAAAATTAAAGGAACACTTTTTAATCGGAGACTAGCATCAAGTCAGTTAAACTTCTGGGATATTGATCTGGTGAATTAAGTAGCAGAGCGGGTTGTTAATCAGTTTCATCTGCTTTGGAGTTAATGAAATTATCAACAGGTGAACTAGAGGGGCAACAATGAGATTGACAATGAAGTGACAAAACAGTGATGGTTTAACCGATGGAGGCCACTGATGTTTTTTCCTCATCTTTTCTGTCTTTTTTCACTAGTTTTGCATTTGGTTACAGTCAGTGTCACTACTGGTAGAATGAGGCGATACCTGGACCCTACAGAGGTTGCACAGGTAGTCCAACTCCTCCAGGATGGTGCATCAATACGTGCCATTGCCAGAAGGTTTGCTGTGTCTCCCAGCACAGTTTCAAGGGCATGGAGGAGATACCAGGAGACAGGCAGATACTCACGGAGAGCTGGACAGGGCCGTAGAAGGTCCTTAACCCATCAGCAGAACCGGTATCAGTTCCTTTGTGCAAGGAGGAACAGGATGAACACTGCTGGAGCCCTATAAAATGACCTCCAGCAGGCCACTGGTGTGAATGTTTCTGATTGTCTGGTCAGAGGCAGACTTCATGAGGGCAGCTTGAGGGCCCAACGTCCTCTAGTGGACTCTGTGCTCACTGCCCAGCACCATGGAGCTCGATTGGCATTTGCCACAGAATACCAGAATTTGCAGGTCCACCACTGGCACTCTGTGCTTTTCACAGATGAGAGCAGGTTCACCCTGGGCATCTGTGACAGACGTGAAAGGGTCTGGAGAAGCCATGGAGAATGTTATGCTGCCTGCAGCATGTCAGTTTGGTGGTGGGTCAGTGATGGTCTGGGGAGGCATATCCATGGAGGGATGCACAGACCTCTACAGGCTAGACAATGGCACCTTGACTGCCATTAGGTATCGGGATGAAATCAATGGACTCATTGTCCGACCCTATGCTGGTGCAGTGGGTCCTGGGTTCCTCCTGGTGCACGACAATGCCTGGCCTCATGTGGCAAAAGCATGCAGGCAGTTCCTGGAGGATGAAGGAATTGATACCATTGACTACCCCCCCATGCTCGCCTGGCCTAAATCCAGTAGAACACCTCTGGGACATTATGTTTTGGGCCATTCGGTGCTGCCAGGTTGCACCTCAGATTGTCCAAGAGCTCAATGATGCCGTGGTCCAGTTCTGGGATGAGATCCCCCAGGACAGAATCCATCATCTCATTAGGACCATGCCCCGACATTGTCAGGCATGCATACAAGCACATGGGGTCCATACAAACTACTGAGTACGATTTTGAGTTGCTGTAAAGAAATTTTGGCAAAATGGGCTAACCCGCCGTATAATTTTTTTCACTTTTTCGGGTGTCTGAATTCAGCCCTCTGTAGGTCGATAATTTTCATTTCCATCAAACGATGTGGCATCCTTTCTTTCCTAACACATTACCCAGTCTACATCAGTATAGATATCCAGCATGATTTTTTTTTCACCCCATTGAGATCTGATATGTTATTAGAGTGTTCCGTTAATTTTTGTATATTGTAGCGCAGGGCAGACTGAGGCATCGTGAGAGTGGCAAATGAAGAGGAAGAGATGCGGAATTGCGCAAAGTTGCTCTCTATGGTTGTCCTTTTAAAGGACTACACAATAAGCAGCAACAACACAGATGCACTTACAGCAAATACAGGGACGTAACACAATAAACAGGAAGGCTCACACACACTAGGATAATTCCACAATGGCAGGGACATGTCAGGATTATACGTAAGACACTGGTAAAGGTACGCGTTTACTAAGGAAATATAAGTATAACACAACAATTACACTGTTGTACACTGGGACTATCTACAACAGCTCATGAGCATGCTGGGACATTCAAAACCAGCCGGTTATACAATAAGAATATGTACTTATTATATTAAAATATTAAAGTAAAAAGAGCTTGTGTATCAGTATCGGCAGTTGTGAATTGGTGTCCGATCAGAATAAAGCATTTATAATGCATAATAAACATTGCTATGTGTTATACCTTTTTATAAATTGTTAGCTGTGTTTATAATGCTTTATGCATGCATTATAATGCATTACAAAGTGTGGAACAAATTTCTTAGAGTCGAATGATTAAGAGTTTGTCAACCTTTAGTTTGTCAATGAGCTCAAAGGGAACAGCAGTCATGCGTCTCGTGCTCTGCTCTCAGAACAACAAGTACATACATCTTTTATAGTCAAAAACGCGCCAGTCTTCAGAAAGTTCAAGGAAAGGTCGGATATCTGTAGACACCAGTTACTTCTGCTTATTGAGGCTCGCTTATCAGCTCAGAACAGGACAACCTATTTGTGATCATTCTTTTGCGGTTTCATTCTCCTATTCGGAGTTAACTTTATGCAATGACTTCATCTCACTTCCCTCGTTCTCTTTTCTACATTATCCTTTATCCAATAATAATATCTTATAATATCTTCTGCAACAGCTTACTTCTCAGGTCACGCTTTTGCCTTGACCCGGGCCCTTACTGAACAAGCTTCATTATGGCAAACATGCTAGTTCCTTAACAGAAATCCCTTACTTAAGCAAACTTGCATTAGTACATTGTGCTTGATACATTTGACTGATTTGAGTGAGGTTATATTGTTTCAATCATTATAGGTAAATCAACAGCAGCATTATGTTTCATTATTAATTACTGATTATATATATATATACTGCATTTGCATAATCATGATTATTTTCTATCACAAAAGGTATCCTTAATGCATTATTATGACTGCTTTAAGTATTATTGGCATTTTTACCTGTAGCGAATGTATGTCTAAAAATATTGGCTGAGTGTTTGTATTCCAACAATTATCAAATATGTTTGTAATGTGCTATTTGCCTCACTTGTATGTCGCTCTGGACTACGGCGTCTGCTAAACAAATTAAATGTATAAGTCCATGAATGGAGACATTCAGTGGAATATGTAGAGAAACGCATACAATGGCAACAGAGGCTCCCAGGTTTTATTTGAGGAACTAAGGCATCAGATTAATTTTCCAAAGATATTTTTTCACTAGAAGTTCACTTTTTTTGTTTTCAATCTCCCCAGGTTCCCTGAAGAAGAAGCTGATTTTCTGAACTTCTGATGTTGGCATGGAGCCTCCATCGCTGTGGCTGCTGAGGATGCTGGTGATGATGTGACCTTCGGCACATGGCAACGCTCTCCGGCAGTCCATCTGGGAAGAGACCCACATGGGCTGCAGTTGTGTTTGGGGGGGAAAATATGCTCCCCCGTTTTGCTAGAGCCCATAGAGCAAAGCTTTGTAGGCTGAGAAAGGTTAATTGGTTTTGTTTTGCACTTTCTGTTTTATAGCTTTACATATGTATATAATGTAGGTGAATAAAGTTTGCAAATAAGTGTGTGTTGTGTTTTTTCACTTGGGCTTAAAGTAAAAAAAAATGATAATGTTTACATAACATTGGAGACCTTGGAGATCATTGGAGACCTTGGAGATCATTGGAGACCATTGGAGATCTTTTTACTTTCACAATGATCATATTTTTAATTCACTTTTTTAAAGCATCCTTTCCTATACAGTTGCCCCAAGATACATGTATATAATGTGCACATGAGCACAATTTTGAATTAGAGAATTTACTGTGTAAGTGTCCTGTCAGTTCGTAGTCATGCCCATGTGAAGGTAGTAGTACGGATAGTTCACAGCTGGCTATCAGTAATTAAGAAAAGTCATTAAAAATAACGATGGGATTTGCTGGGACTTGTGCTGTCAGTACTTCGTTTTCACATAGCTTTTCCCACCTTGTATCAAGTGAGGCTTTGCACACTAGACATGGCAGTTGTGGACAGCATGCTTTTCGTTCTTTGTGTTGAAATCGCCCTACAAAGCTTTCAGTAAAACTGACAAGCCATTATTTGGTCAGTTGTGTACAACTCCCATACAAGTTAAGGTTTGTTTAGTATGTTGTAAGTTTAAAAAAAAAATTCTTTCAATATGTCGTATGCTGTACATATTTCATGGTTGGTCTTGTTTACAGGAAAAGTGAATGATGACTTATTACAAATAATGCTGTTAGCGTTCAGTAGTCAAGGGAGACAGTAAGGTATACTGGCTTAACCCCAGATTGCCTTCCAGCATCGTAATACTGCAGTATGGCGGAAACAAAGCGCTTCACCACGTTTGCTTTTCTCTGTCGCTCATACGCGACGGTAAAGGTCAGTCAGTCAGTCGTGTTGTCACCAGAGGATGCAGAAAGAACCACGGCTGCTTCGCAAAGCTCCTTCACCAGAAGTCAAAAAGTCTTCGATTTTAAACCAGTTTGAACAAAATAAGCTACATATGTGCCACTAACACACAGGCAAATGTATCCTGAAATATTAGATACGAAGTGACAGGAAAAGCAAAAATATATAAATAAAAGCCATTTTTCATTTTGGATTCATTACTGGGAAATTTATCTCTGTTCTGTCAGCATTATACTTTTGTTTATTATATTTTGTCAGTTTTTCTGATATTTAATGAAAACATATTTTTATTATATATAACAAAAGTGTGTATAGAATGTTTACTCTTACCGGTACTAATTACTATAAGAGATTATCTCCTTGCGACGTGATAAATCCGAATATAACTGCGTTTTATACTGCATTAAAGAAATTCGTTTAAATGTAAAGCGTCTGTAAAACAGAATAATTCAATTTATTATTATTTTTTTTTATATAGCGCTTTTCACAACAAGGTTGCCCCAATGCGCTTTACAGGAGTGTGTTTTGGAACATCCTTAACAATGATAACAACAGAGCACAGAACCAGTGATAATGGAAAACGCCACGACAGCGGAACTGATTAGAATAAAGGAAAATACACTTTTTTTTGACACATTAAGGGAGAAGGGAGTGATGTTTGGGGGCTGGATTCCGTGCGCGCTTCCCGTCTTTGTGGGAAGGCATCGCCGATCGCGGGTCTCCCAGCTGCTTGCGGGCAGGCGGCTGTAGCGGCGTGGGGCGCTCCGGGCTGCCATCCTCCGTGGCTTTATTTTTATTGGAGGTCTAGGCAGCGTAGTTCCTGGATCTCTATTGTTTCCCCATTCTATTTGTAAAGGACAGCTGTTTGCTGCGCCATTACCTCGTAGAAAAAGGGGGCAGGCATTGCCCATTCACGTAAGCATACGAAACGCATCTGCCGTACGGTGTGCGGCGAACAGGACGGAAACCTTTTGTGCTGAACCTGGGAACAATCCGAAAGTAACGTCCTGAATAGCGATTTTAATTCACGGCTGCAAGATGTGCACCCCATGCTGTGTCTCCCAGGTAAGGTTTACACATCCAGCTACCTCAACTTGCTTTTTTGTCTTATTCTCATACACCAGACATTTCCCTTGCTAGCCACCAGTAGCTATACATGGCATGGCTTACAATGACATGGATCGGCCAGTGATTTCTCACCATTTTCTGTAACGGTATCAGTTGTTTCATTTGCGGCTGCTAGCTTATAAGCAGTGCCTTCTGTTTGAGTGGCTTCCACTTTGGCACATGGTCACAGCGCGGACATGCAGCGGGATCCAGCGCCACCAGTCCGCCGTATGTGCGGAGCCCGACTCCAGCAAAACTTAAGCTTAAAGCCGACCTGGGAGATGCGCGCAGCGCTATTTTACTTCCCCATAAAAACACCACTCTGTTTTTTTTTGAGGACGGTGTAATGCGTAAAATTAGGCTGCTTTTCAATTAAATCTCTCCTTTGTAGATCTTGTGATCAAACACGCACGAAATGGTACTGGTACAAAATCTGTGTTTGGAATAAAAACGAAGTATCATTATTTGCGCGTAGTTTGCTTTGCTTGTATAAAAAACATTTTGAGTATTCGTCGTGTCGGGGGTGTCATTTCAACCACGAGTTTTTGTCGTGCTTGGTGCACATTTCCGCTGATAATTAAGGTATCAGAATAACCACGCTGCCTCTTCTCGCCTCATAGACACGCGATGGGATTTTTGAAGCCTTCGATCTTCACGCAGTCATAGTGCTCATTGTAATGAATGCAATAAACTTATTGTTTCCATCCAATGCTGCCCATTTGCGAGCTCAAAGCGTCGTCTTTTGGGGAGTTGCTGTGCAGAAATATTTCCTGTCACGGAAAGCTGTCGGGTGCCAGCTTTTCGCTTTTGATCTTCGGCTAATCGCTTTTAATAAGGTGCCCTGACTTCCACGTTGCTGTCCGGGCATTTGCCAAACCTACTTTGGGTCGTTTTTAAACCAGATTTGTTTTACTGAGCCTCCACGGTAACTGAATATACCAACAAAAACAATATAGTGCTAAATTTCTTAGCAGTAAAATGTCATTCATCAGCATTACTGTTTTGTGCACTGTAACCGTAAAGATTCTTATCATAAACAGTTTTGCGAGGTTGACTCGTCTTGTAATTTTCACTGTCAGTTGTCTGTAAGCTATAAGTTTCGTAATATAAAAATGGCTCGTCATAGTGGAATTCGTTTAATTAAAGGTTCCTGGCGTTTAGTCAGAATTGCCAGTTGAAGTATAGGAATTAGCTTTTTAACTTTCCTACACTTCCTTTCCACAGTTACGTTGTACCCATTTTGTTCTTGGAGTGGGATTCCGTTGTTTTTTCCCCTCTTGACTGCGGGTGGTCTTTTCATTTCCTTAGTTGAGTCTAAAAGAAAATGTGGCGTTTGGATTAGGTTAGTGTAGGAGTAGCACCCCAGAAGACCAGCAGGACAATGGAGAAGTAGCACCCTATTCTTTGGGCTGTTGTCACATTAGCAAGGGAGCATGCTGTTGCAGTCTGCTTGGAAAGGGTTATGAGTTGCTCAGTACTGCCACCCTGGCTGTGAACTATTTTGGAGATAGATGGTGTTTTTCAGGAGTATTGTGATCTCAAAATTCCTTAGGAATCCCCCCTTTCCTTATGCAGTGGCATCTTGTATTTGTATTGAGTGTAAAGTCCTTTTGGAGGAAGTGATTTCTAGCATTGTGTGTGTGTGTGTGGGGGGGTGGTGTTTATATTACATTGTGGGACCAAATTCACCCCATAATGTGATTTAAAAAAAAAAATGTTTTTCAACGTTATGGGGACCATTTTTCAGGTCCCCACAAAGATCCGTGAATATTTGTGTATAACCCCCCCCCCTCCAAACACACACACGCACGCAGGAAAAAGGGCGGGGGTGCATTTCCTATTTACCCTGCAGGTTAATTTCAGATGTATCTTCAGTCTGGCTTATGTATAATATATTATCTTTAATACCAACACAAAATGACCAGCTTAAATCTCCATAGGAACTGGTTTGTCTCAGTGTAAAATGCTCAGTACAGTTCAGTAATGAAGATACACTGGAGATAAGTGATACCATTTCAACACCCATTTTAGTAATATTAAGAGATTTCTTCAAATGAAACAAATGGTGTGTGCAGGTCTGAACCTTGGACTGTGGCAGATAAATGCCCGGTTTGGTATTCATAGAGTGACAAATTATTTGCATGAGGGTGGAATGCAAAAGCTGGAATGTGCTGTACACACAACCCACATGTCTGACCATGATGATGCATCTGTGAAGGTAGTCTTCCTTCCTTCTGTGAAAAATATTTTAAATACAGGTTTGACTCATTTTTGTGCAAATTTGGGATGTAATGGTGTTATTTGAATGATCGAAACAGGCTGCTTTCAAACACATGCAGCCTTTGGCAATTTTGTTGTTTTTGAATTCCAAAATTATCTTAGGAATTTTAAACTATTTGTGATATAATCTAGATGTGTTGCAAAGTGCTTTTCTTTCCTGTTCTTCATTTCTTGATAATGAGTCTATTCATCTATGACAGATTGTATGAAGCATTGCTATTTGTTTGTGACCCAAAATCCATAACGGAATCAATTAAAAAATGTTAAGTGTGGCTTTTTTGTGGAGCATCAACCCATCTCTGAATAGTATCCATTATGTGCCCAATACAATAACACTACTCTTATAATATGAAAACTTTAGATAACTTGCGGGGCGGCATGGTGGTGCAGTGGTTAGCACTGTTGCCTCACACCTCTGGGACCCGGTTTCGAGTCTCCGCCTGGGT
>JAODJX010000042.1:25922790-25937138 GCA_026776945.1 Isichthys henryi | reverse complement strand
TGGTGGTGCAGTGGTTAGCACTGTTGCCTCACACCTCTGGGACCCGGTTTCGAGTCTCCGCCTGGGTCACGTGTGTGGAGTTTGCCTGTTGTCGTGGGGTTTCCTCCGGGTACTCCGGTTCCCCCCACATTAGCTAATTGGAGTTGCTAAATTGCCCATAGGTGTGTGTTTGTGTGTGTGTGTGTGTGTGTGTGTGTGTGTGTGTGTGAATGAATGATGTGTGTGTGCCCTGCAATGGGCTGGCCCCCCATCCTGGGTTGTTCCCTGCCTCGTGCCCGGAAGCAATTGCTTCTGGGATAGGGTCCGGACCCCTCGCGACCCAGTAGGATAAGCGGTTTGGGAAATGGATGGATGGATCGATAACTTGCTATTGTCTGTATATTTATACATATTTTGTACCTTAGTCAAAGAAACTGTACATTCACATAGTTTTAACTGAATTTAAGTTTCTGTTTGTCTGTGCAACTTTGTTGCATCCGATGAGAAGCCAAATTCTCCCAGTTTTCAGTAGATGCATTTTTTTTTGCCATACTATGAATATGCAGCAGCAAAACAGGAAGAAATACTTCATAATATGCTAGTTTATTGTAATATTGGTTTGAAAAATACCACTTGCCCTGGCCAGTTGTAAAAATGATGCAACCACAGTGTTGCCTTGGTTTGCACTGTTACTTTGTCAAACCCCTGTCTGTTCATACACAGAAGCTCTCCCATATTAGCCTACTCAAGAGTTTCACTTCAGCATATATACGGATTTTAGGGGAAAGGTGGTCCAGCCTTTTTATTGTAGTCGGTGACTTTGGGTTTGCCTCAAAGTAGCAGGTTTCAGATGAGTCTCTGTATGCTGTGGCTGTTTGTGTGTGTGTGTATCGTGGACAATAACACCTTGCGTTCTTGCTTGTTGTTTGGGATGCAGGCAGCATTTTTTTTTCTTGTTTGTATTATTTTTAATGTTGTATTACTTACTTACTTATCCACAAACAGTTGTAGTGCGTGAAAGCATGATGTTTGTCGTAGCATGTTAATACAAATGGCTGGAGTCTGCCCTGGGTGACTTGGGTGAAATTGTTGTACACAATCCACACACAGCCATACAGTCCGTGGCTAAATATACATGGTATAAATGCCCTTCTGATGTTGTTTTTTTACCATAGGCAGATGCAATAAATTGAGTAATAAAATGACTCTGAAGTACATGACTGTGCTGTGTTAAGGGAAGATGACGCTGACCAATAAAAACTGTTAAGTAAAAATCGAGTCAAATAGTTGTTGTAGTACAATGTAATGTGATATTGGAAGTTTTGCAAGAGTCATTTGGTTGTTATGAGTACGTCTGCAGGTGAACAGATATTTTATATAGGTTGCTTATCAAGCAATAGATTATTTTTTTTTGCCTTCTAAGAGGTAATTAAGGTTATCGTGGAGACACAGGCATCGTTCCATCTTGTGGTTTCTTATTGTAAAATGTAACGTCACTGCTGTCTGCTGAGTTCCTTGCAGCTCTGTCTGCTTGTTGTTATATTAATCACAGTATGCCATGGGTCTTGGCCTGAATGCTGTGGTGAAAAATGTGTAACAGTTATGGCTAAGATACTGCTGTGTAGTAACTGAATAACGATGGGCTCTTTTGGACAGAGGGGATTGATGCCACCTCTGTTCTCTGTTCTGAAAATCTTTCTCAAATCTCGTTTTCACAGCATACCTTCTGTGCAGGTTTTTTTTTTTCCCAGCACAGCTCATAATTCATTTTGATTGAACTGTTCATAACACTGTTTAAAATATAAGAGTAATTAAAATCACGCTCACTTCTGTTTAAACAAAGATCCATCCATCCCGTTGTTATGTAAGAAATCACATAAGGGACAGAATTTCTTTTTAAGGCCGTGTATTAGAAAGTTATGTGTTTTCAGTGGTAGTCTGGCAACATTCGATAAATGCCTAGTTTGCTAAGTAGGTACATTGAAGATTAATCTTCTGCTGGGTACCCTAACTCATCAGAACAGCAACTGTGAGTGAAATTACACTTTTAATTAGTAGATGATGCATAATCCTGCTCCCCTCCCTCTTAATTATTTCATAATTTAGATTAAAAGGGGGGGCGGTATCCAAAAAGGGAGGCACCCTCAATCTCCCAATCCTCAGATGGTTGACAGTCACCATAAGATTAAAAACACATTGCCCTGCGAGACTTTTGTATGCTGATTTGCGTGGAAGTTCTCTGTCATTAATTGCATTAGCTAGAACTGTGGAAAGTACCCAGGATGCCATTTTAAAGGAGCTGATTCCAATTGTATGTGCTCACGAAGAATCTTGTAGCTGCATGAATGAAATTCACCATAGCAAGTGATTTTTCTTTGCTGTTGCACCGATAATTCAGTATGTGAGTGTGATGCAGGCTGTGAATAGTGATTTATTTATTTTTTTAAGTACGTGAGCGAAGGCAGCTGTGAAATCATGGTCAAGCTGAAGGGACCTGGGAGGGTCCCATAATAAAATTTCCCATTGATATTGGGGGGAGGTGGAAGGAGATTTTATTGCGAAAATTATCTCCGTTGGTATCACGGGGGAATGCATAATGTGTTTAGTTTTCATGTTCAAAGACATAAACGCCTTTTGACCTACAGTGTACTGCATACTGTAACCGGTTTATACTGTGTACTGTTAGTCAGTGTAGTATCCAGTATGCTAGTTTTTTTTTAGCATTCTATGTTTTTACCTGACCTCCCTGCAAGTCTTTTAAATCTATAATGACCATTTCCCACAGACAAGGCATTGCCTAAAACAAATTCTACAAATTCTATCATTGAATTGTACAGAAAAACCTTAATGTAAATAAAATAATTAAAAATGAGAACTAACACTAAGATGTGTAGCCATTTACATGACTGAATAGAATTACGAAGGGAATCAGGGCAAACAACTCTACATTCACAAATTGCAATAGAATGCAATACTTAAATTACAAGTCATATTTAGACTATAGAATAACACTTAATGAGTAGTAACATTACAGTAACATTTAGTTCATCCTCTTGCAGGCTGTGATTAGAGGGCAGTTATTAGCATCACCCGTTAGCTGCCAGCGTTAGCTCACTTGCTGATCGTTGTAGAATTTGTTTGGTCCAATTATCCACAAATAATTTTTATTCTGAGGCTGGGCTGTGGTGGCCGTCAGGTCCACCATACGTCTCCAAGTTAAACATTCTAAACAGGGCTGTGCCGTTCTACTGTGGCTTTGTGGGATGCAGTAGGTGAGGTAGACTGGTCTTGTACATACTGGTGATATTTTCTAAATCACTATGATATCTGGGTTTCTATACTGCGAATTTAATAGTTGTCAGATATTATGTACCACATACTACTTTTTGGTCCAAATCAGTATATATAATGATATAGTATGCGGTTTCGAAAACAGCCAAGCAGTCATATAAGTGGTATCTCATAATGGCCGGTTTCCCCGCTTTATGCCCTGAGTTGCCTGGGATAGGCTCCTTTCAGCTTGTCCAGGATAAGTATTTAGAAGATGGATGGATTAATATACAGTACAACCCATATTACTGAAAATCCTGATAGGCAAACTGTAGTAATGCTAGACATCTGAGTCGCTGTTCTTTCTCGTAAAGATTTCAGTTATGTGGTATTCCTCTCCTCATATTGTTCTTTTAATCTGTATTATTGATTATTATTAGTAATATCCAGCTGACTACTTCTGCCACCTTTTTGATACGAAACACGGTGAGTTTGAGTCTTATGTTGAAGTTACTGTTTCACAAAAGGCTCCTGACTTATGTCAAGGCTTGAAACCAAGGGCTGAATGTCTCCTCTTCACTGAAATGCGTGTGTATAGCAGAGCTAGTCCACAAAAGACACTCCCAGCTAAAGTTGGCTGGGAAATTCTCATTGCGCTGACTGCAGCTGTAGTATTGTCTCCAGGTTCAGTCATGCCTAGACCTTTTCACCCTTGGGCCCCGATGGCCAGCAGGATGACTGCTAAGGGGGAGGTGCCTCCTGGGCCACTGGGGGTTAGTGGCACTCAGCCACCCCCCCCCCATCAAGGACTCCATTGAAGACAATGGGTTCATCCGAAATCGAATACTTACACAGTACATACTGAATTTCATTAAAAGCCTACTAGTGTAGCATTCATCAGTTGCATACTTTGCAATTTCTAAGAATAGATTAGGTTGTCCGGGTACTGTTCGGCTATTGTCTCCTCCAAACTGAGCATTCGGGTGTACCTCTCACTTTGCATACTACATTTCGGCTACTAAATAGCAAACGAATATTAAGGGCACTCAGTATGGAGCCTCCTGCCTTCATTATCACTTGTTTTTATATAGCTGTACATGGATCCAGTTTTTATAAAAATATTGCATATGTTGTATATATTTATTAACGGGATTTATAAATGGTTTTGCATTTCTTTAGGCATAATTTCAAGTATGGGAATATTAATAAAAATATGTGCTTGATGTCACACAATATTTAACTTAACATGCTGGAAAAAATTAATCTTGTCGTACTCTGTAGAGGTTCATACAAAAATGTATTTTTGCTCTATATTTGATATCCTGTGTATTGCATTATATTATGTCTGTATTCTCACAAGTTGGCCACAAAATACCAGTCAAATTCCCAGCAAAATGGCACAAAGGATACAAACGCATGCCGAAATGCCAGTGGGTTGAAATGAACAATAAATTAAGAAAATATTAAAATCTTGTGGTACTCTGTAGAGGTTCATATGCGTTTCTGTGGATCTCCGTGGAAAGTACACCGACGTTAATCTCCCGCTAGAATACCGTTCCAGTCCAGCCAGGGGAGATCCTGCTCTGATTGGCCCAGCCTAGAAGGCTGTAGCTGCTTCTGCCCCAGATACAGACTATCATAGGCTGCAGAGTCCATGTGCTGCTGGGAAGTCAGTACTAGAACTAGCCAGGGTCCTCTACAGTGGTCTGCGTAGGGAAAATTACCATCCTTGGTTGTGCCTATAATTATGGACTGCTGTGACAGAATGAGATTTTGTGCCTTAATTATAGGATTTTCCGACTTTTTAGAAGAGATTTCTCTCTCTCTCTGTGTGTGTGTGTGTGTGTGTGTGTGTGTGTGTGTGTGTTTCCCCTCATATATTTATACCTAGAACAGAATTGCGTGTGTCTCACTGTTCTGCATAGAATTTCATGGTTTCTGTGTTTTGACATCCTGGAACTAATTCCATAGACACTGGATCAAAAAAGTGGCACTTGAATGGTGACAGATTTTCAGAATAATTTCAAACCTCCCATCTGTTCTATCTTTTGATACACAGGGTCCGCTGCTATGATTTGGATCTTCTCTGATGACTCCGTAATAATTTTCTTTATCTTGTGATACAGAAAAGTGTAACGTAATGCTTTCAGGGAGCTGTAACCAGGTCTATATTGATTATATATTCTGGGTGTTGGGTTTCTTCCCCCAAAGGCAGCATGGTCTGCATCTACATAGGTGTGGGCCTTTGTCTTGTATTGAGACTTGTCTTGGGTTGCCCTGACACTAATGGTGCTGTCTCATTCCAGCTGGAGTGCTGTTGTGGCTCGGCCGCCTGCTCTCTGTGCTGCAGCTGCTGTCCCAAGATCCGCCAGTCCACGGGGACCCGCTTCCTGTACGCCCTCTACTTTCTGCTGGTCACCGTAATCTGCGTGGTCATGATGTCACCCACCGTAGAGAAGGAGATGAGGGATAACGTAAGTGCCCTGGTCGCATCGGTATGGTTGTTTGTGAATTGAAGCCTGACTCTTTCTTACTAGTGAACACACACTTCCACTTACTTCTTTTACTACTTCTGCTTCTTTTTCTTCCACTTCTACTGGTTTTTCTGCCTTTTTTCCTACTTCTAATTCTACTGGTTCTGCTTTTTTCTCCAGCTTCTACTAAAGCTTCTTCTCCTGTAGGTGGTTCTTCCGCTCCTTGTTTTCCTGCTTCTTCCTCTGTTCTTTCTGCTTTTATTTCCAATCCTTATTTTCCTTCTCTTTTTCTTCTTCTCCTTGTTCTGTACCTCCTTCTGATTTTTCTGCTTCAGTTCTTCTGTTGGAAAAAGACCCCCCCGAATGGTAGGCGTTCTGTATGTTCAGTAAAGCCAATAACACAATATGCGCTGTAACTTTATCAGATTTTATTCCCAGCTTTTAAAAACGTTCCCACTTCTGCACTAATCCATCACTAGACTCTGCCCGTGTCGCACTTTGAGCCCTTTCCACGTCGCACGCTCAAGCGCAGCCATCCCTGCTGTGCTGGGTTGTTGCTTGGTGCTCTGTGAGTTTGCTTGGTGCCCTGTGAGTGAAACGCAGCTGGCCTGTTTTTCTTGCTGAATTGCTTTATTTTTTTTGCCATTCTCATGATTTTCGATATAATGTTCAGGTGAAAGGATTTTTCCAAGTATTATTTTTTGTCTTTCTGACTCTGGTCATTATTGCCCAGTGGATAGTCTGGGTTACTAGTTTAATGTCCATTAGATAGACAGTCTGAAGTCTTTGTCAGTGAAGTCCAATGAATATTAACTGGATTAATAGTTCAATAGATGAATTGATGATATGTTAATAATCAAATAGATTATGGGTTAATACCTTATTATTAACAATGTCTAGTTTAGAGTTCCGCTTTCTTGTAAATATGTTTGTGCTAGGTCACAATACTTTCACAG
Organism: Isichthys henryi; assembly: GCA_026776945.1. NCBI lineage: Eukaryota > Metazoa > Chordata > Actinopteri > Osteoglossiformes > Mormyridae > Isichthys > Isichthys henryi. The sequence goes on along the minus strand of JAODJX010000042.1, from coordinate 25,930,459 downwards.
GCACACAACCTGTGGTGTGCAAAAACTTTTTACTGGTATTTACCACAATTCCATTTATTTCATAATTTTTTTAAATTGTTAATCATTGGAAAGTTGAGTGAACAACTATAAATGAAAATACAAGTCAAATTAAAACAAGTTTCCTTTATAGCATGAAAAAAGTATAATGGTGCATGTCTGATATCATATTAGCAGGTTGTGTCGTGATGGCAAAGGCACATTCTAGGCTGCCCTTCAACTTCAAATGCACCAGTTAACTGTTGCATCCCGTAAAACATAGCAGTAGTTATGTCTCTTGTAGAAATAATGCCTCAGATTTTCTCCGCTGTTTTGACTGCTAGAGGGGGTTACTTTGAATCGAACATATGGCAGGGTACTCAAATGGTGAATGTACTATGAATTTTTGTCAGCAAAAAATATTGAGTGTATTTTTGGTAAAAGTGAGTGACATGCGAATGTAGAAAATCTGTGTGTGGAAAAAGCTTTTGATCGGTGGTGCATATTCAGACGCCTGTGGATGGACAGTTTTAAGAAGATGTCTGCAAGCCCAGGAGCTGCGGTGGGTGATGATTAGCTTTGCTGAAGGTGTGGAAACTTTGTGTTGCGCAATGCTGGCTAGCCCACTGGGACATAAGATGGCACAGAGGGCGTGAAGATGGAGGGGAGCCATTCAATTAAACCGATCATGTTGCTCAGTGCATTAATTAATTAATTATGAGCCTTTTGTGGAAGAGGATACCATGTGGAGAGAGGCACCCAATTTATTACGACAGGCAGCTCTGCCTTCATATTGCTCGATAAATGAACTGGCCATTTTCCAGTTGGACTAAAGGTTTCTGACAATGAGCTGTTACTAGTTGGCTGCTGTTCCCGCAGTCGTATACAGACGTGCACTGAATTCACACAACTGTAACCCACTGGTATTACCATGGTGATCCACTATTTGACTGGGAGGTGTAAATTTAGTTTTCTTTTTTTTCCCCCCCCCCGAAAATAGTCGCACAGAAGATTTCTTTTTATTATATGCTGAAGCTTTTGAGGTGTCAGAAAGGGTGCCAGTTGTCATGAAAGTTCGTCTGAACCTGAAAGTCTGATGACGTTGTTTTACTGTTTTATTTCAGGAATATCCCTAAATGGTTTAGCATGCATTGGAATTCAAGGCAAAGTCCTTGGCGTCCCTTTGTATGTTTCTCCATCAATCTTCGAAAAAACGCACAGCTTAGAAAAAAGGCACCTCATTTATTCATCCCCTCTTTTGTTTGCAGTTCCCGAAAGTCATCCTACAAGCCGTGCTAACGCCCCTTTCTAAAGGGCAGTGGGCGTGGCCAGCCGCACACTTTTTTTTTTTCCCCAGTCTCTGCACCGGCAGTGTTTCCGTGAACAGAAAGGACCCTCTTTTATCTAGAGGCTTGTTCGTGTGAGAGAATAAGCATGTTAGGAGACTGGTGCTTGGCTTTCCTTTCACCCGACAGCCATTTAGCCATGAACATCAAGGGATCAGTGACCCAGCTTGTGCCGTCAGCCCATTCACTTGCACAACAAATTGAAGTTTATTGCTCTTCCATGACTGGCGAGCTAAGCAGAGAGCGGCAGGAGCGTCAGGGCGATAGAAATAAAGACCACTGCAAAAGGCACATCCCTAACTCAAAAGTGCGCTCTATAACAAAACCAGAACCGTCGTTTCCCATGGCCGGTGGCTGGCCAATGCAAGCGCCACTTTTTCACATGTACGTCTTTCCTGTGGATATTGAGAGGGCTTTGCTGCCCATCAGCTTCTCGGTGTGTGAGGCTTTGCAAACTTTTTGTTGTATAGGAATGTGTCAGTTGATCTTAGTTAATGAAGATACAGCGGTATCACTATAGAAGAGTGGCCAAACTGGAACTGGAGGCATTTGAGCCAGTAGGCTGCATTTTCAGATCCAAGGAAAGGAGAAGCCGTGTTACGAAGGTTATCACCGGTGTCCTTCAGTGTGAACTGAGGAATGCTGTGTGGCTTCACTCGCTAGGGATTTCTTCTGAGTCAGATGAAGGTTTATGATTTTTATTTTTGTAACAATGCCACTTCTTTTCTGTAGATCCCATTCTACGCTGAGCTGTGTGAGAAGCTCAAGGCGGGAGAGAACTGCAAGAGTCTGGTGGGGTACTCTGCAGTCTACAAGGTCTGTTTCGGCATGGCCTGCTTCTTCTTCATCTTTTCCGTGTTCACCTTCCGGGTGCACACCAGCAAGGGCTGCCGGGCTGCCATTCACAACGGGTACGTGATCTTGAGTTTTAAACCACTTGTGGTTATTTTCCTCCTAATTTCTCATCTAGTAGAAAATAATAATCACCTTGGGACTCCATAAGTGTTTCATTTAATAAGCAAAGCAGCTCAGAAAGCAGTACAATGGAGAAATCGGACTGCTCCTGACCCAATGGGGTGAACCCCCAAACAAAAGAAAATTTACGTACTAGCAAGACATTCTTATCGTGATTGGTTATTTGCAGTACGTGATCAAAGCATAACTTCCTCCTTTCACAACAGGTGTCGTCTTCTCAACTGCAACCCCTCCTATCATCATCATGCCTTTCTCAACCTCAGTGGGGTATTTTTATCTCAGCAGGTGCCAGGCATACCCATCAGTTTCCCGCCATTTGTGTTCGTTAATCCGCTGACCTTGACATCCATGACCCAGTTTGTGTTAGTACAAGATGTGTTTTTTCTTCCATCAGCAAAACAGCTCATGCAAACAATTTTTTTATATTGTGGCGTCCTTCCTTCCTGCACTCTACTCGGAAGGTTTCCTACGACCCCACCCCCGGCCCCCCTCCTGCCTCTAAGCCCCAAGTTCACTGCTTTTTCAATGAATGGACATTAATTAAGAGCTCCACTGCATGCAGATTGCCAAGGGACGAGCTGTACTTCTCTTGAAAGAAGCCCTTAGTCTCCAGATGAAGTTCTCCACATTCCTGTAATTGGATGTTTGTATTGCGTGCAAATGAGGCACTTGCAAAATGGACAGCAAATCCCTGGCACTTTGGGGTCTTGGAATTCACGACTAAATTGTGAGTCATAGTCTTTCACCGCTCTGAGGAGGAACTTATAAGTAAATTAGGAGGCTTGTGTGCATCAGGGAAGATGAGATCTATGTCATTTCATGGTCAACCATGGCAGACAGGTCTTAGCGGAGATTCTGGAAAAAACTTAGCACCTACATTTATATATTTAACAGACACTTTTGTCCCAAGCGACATACAAGCATGAAAAATAGTACATTGCAAACATTCATGCTATCAAGGAGTCAACCACGCATAAGCTCAACTAGATTGCGTTTCCGGTGAATGACCAAGTACAAATGTAGGCAGTATTGAGCTAGAACTTCACAACAACAACAACAAATAAACAACAACTAACAAAGCAACCTGCATTTGTCAAGAGCAAGGTGACAGGAGTAACATCGAATTCCAGACTGTGCTGAAGGCGGCGATGTTAAACCACTGTACATGCGAAGAAAACAACATTGTGAACAGACGCACCAGAACTAACAACGTAGCACTCGAAGATGGGACCCTCAAATTGAAAGGCACTCAGTATGCTACTGAGGAAGAGTGAAAGATTCTTCACGGTGCAGCTTGTGTTTATGATGAGGTTAGATCAAAGCATTTTTTTGTATGATTTTTTTAGTCCCCGTGGGGAAATTGGGGAGTCTTTGCATATCCCATCTGCATGACCCCCACAGACACACAGGGCTTTGTACAGGCGCAGTATTTATGCAACACAGCTATGCGTCATGAGATACTCGGTTGTCACATTGTAAAGTCACATGACCCGTCCACCATTCAGCTGTAGCATTGTCTGGCTACACACATTGGAGATTACCATACGGCTTCAACACGTCACATATCCTGCCTAGTGCATTCTTAGTCTTACAGAGGCATTTGTCTGAATTACCAAAAATCAAACAGTTGCCCATTTGAGCTCTGGATCCTTGTGTTTTTTGCATTTTTACACTTAACATGAGACGGCAATATCTAGTAGTCTTAGAATTGTTAGAACACCCTTTGCGCTATGAATTGACACTCATGGTCTGACTGTAAATAATAACATGTGGCCAAAGGTCCATATAGAGGTCAGAACAGGTTTTGGGGTGAGTGTGCAGGATCACCCAGCATCCATTGCCTTAGGAGTAATAGGGGTTAAGGGTCTTGCTAATGGGCCCAACGGCAGCATCACTCTGCCAACCATCAGATTTCAACTAGGTAACTTCTAATCACTGGCACAGTGTTGCGCACCACCTGTCTCACTGGAAAACAAAATCAGAAGCTGCAAAGGCAGTGCCAGTGTTGAAATTTGAAAATATGGAATATATGTGCAGGTAGGCTGGATATGATAAAAAATTAGCTCATTGAAAACAAAAAGACTACTTTGTCAGTGGCAAACAATGGAAGAACTCAGATAAAATGAGGGAAAAAATCTGCCTGCAGCTGATTGTAGAGCAGATCATGAGCTACTTGTGTGCAGGTTCCAAGTGAAGCTGAAAAGGCACAACAGAGTCAATCAAATTTTAAGAAACTACCTGGAAAGTATAGCCTAAGCTTCATGGGATCGATCAGAAGCTAATTCAGTCATGCTGGATCTAATTGATGGAGAACTAGAGGAACAGTGGGTGGAATACGAAGAATCATCCAAGAGGAATCTGAGAACAAGTAGGTCAGTATGATAGGGCCAAAGAAATCAAAATTGATGAAAGGAGGCACAATGGAAGTTGTCAAGAGAGGAAGAGGAAACATTTCTTGAAAGTACCGAATCATGAAAAGTTACTGGGAAAATAAAGACTGATATTGCAATAACATCTGTAAATTGTAGAAGAAAAACAGTAAGCATGGAAAAACAATAAAGGCTGTTTTTCAGAAGATTTTAAAAACAGATCCCAAGCTTGAGTGAATCTTAATTAAAAAAGATCAAGATCCATCGGAGATGGAAGGAATAAGGAATACACAGAAGACCTTTGTAGTAATGAGAGAGAAGATTTAATGAGGTCAGATACATGGAGGAATCACCAGTGATGGAAGAGGAGGTCAGTTTAGACCTGAAACGTCTGTATTGAGGGACGTCCACTGAGACAGATGGCATTTCAATAGAAATATTGCAAGTAGTCACAGAGGAATCAGTGTTGACTAGATTATGCCAACAAGTTTGTATGCCTCTGAGCAGTTTTCCAGATTGGAAGAGAACAGTATATATTTAATACCAAAGAAAGTCTCCACATGCCACAATTTCTATTGCACATTGTTTCTGATATCATAGGGTAAGGCTACACTGTGCCAGCCAAATGACCCCCCCATGGAACAATCACGTACACTGCAGACGAACTGTTGAAAGCGATGGAACTGAAAACAAGGAAAGCTACAAATAGCTTTACGTTTAGAAGCACCCTGCAGTTAATGGCTCTAACAGTCCAAGTTTCCATTGAATACACTTCAGGAAGTGAAAGTGTAGGGTTTCCCGTACATCTGGCAATTTTTAGGGTTTGTGAAATAGGATGCACTGCAACTACTTTTTAGAACCTTTTTGGTATCTACTTGTATATTAAGGCTAATTATTATTTAGGTTATGATTGTTCAGAGAACCTGAGTAACATTGCTATGTGTGATCTAGCCTTGAAATGTCTAAGAGTTATTTTGTATTTCTGCTGTTTTATAAATTCTTAGTGCCCCAATCTGTCTATTTTATATATTATTACAGTTTCTGTAATATTGATTTTCTTCCAGTTTCTGGTTCTGGAAGTTCCTGGTCCTGCTCGGTTGCTGTGCGGGGGGATTCTTCTTGCCCAATCAGGACACCTTCCTTGAAGGTTTGACATCTCCTGCTTTATTGCTATAGCTTAAAATGTCTTTGGAATCCGCCATTACTGTGGCCTTATTATTTTTAGACTTTGCTCATGTCTTCTTTACTTCAGTCTCATCGTTCAGTACAGCTGGTTTGGTCTGTTACTGGTTTGAGTCCAAAAGCCACCTTTTTGATAGGATTTAGAGGCCATCACTCATGATACTGTCTCTGAACTTCTAGGTAAGTAAGATGAGCTTCATGTTTAGTAAGTTCATCCCAGGAAACTCGCAAAGCTTTTAAAACCAGCTTTTCCTGAAGACCCCAGAGGCTTTGAAAGTGCTTGGTGTAATGGCCTCATTATGAGATGGAGGAAAGGGCTTCAGTTGCAGCCTACTTTTATGATTACATGTCGAACCAGGCCCAATGCTTCACACTGGAGCCATCCTGATTGCTCAATTTAAACTTGATTACTCAAATATCAAAAAACATTTATTAAAATGCGGAAAGAAGATGGAGATGAAAGCCCCAGTTGTGTGGAAGCACTTAAAAAGTGAAGGAAATGCAGTCATCTGTCAGATTTGCAGAGCAGTGATAAGGGGGGGGGGGGGGGGTTAAAACAGTGAGATGAAGTAATTATTTGAACTTGATGTTTTATTTGAATTTCATCTCAGTTTGAATTTGCAAAGTCGTAGCTTTAGGTGAATAATTTTTTGGAGCTCGTTAACACAGAATGAGTACACATCAGCAATAATGTGCAGCGTTAATTATTTACCAGGGCCCTTAGTCAAGGCTATGTTGCGTGGTATTGCATCACGGCAGTTTCCAAGCCAGAGACTGGTGCAGTAGTCACTGATATTCCTGAAAGGGTTAGAAACCCTCTCTGTGTGTCTGAATATGGACCGTGTGGTTTCCTTTTAGGGAAACCCCCACTGAGTCAGGAATTTCATGGAGGCAGTTATGGATCCCAAACAGGAAGTTTGAGTACCACAGCAGCACATAGAACACAAGCGCAAAGACAATACAGGCATCGATACATGAATAAATGAATGAGTGAAACTACCCCTTATTGTATATGTGGTTTTACCTAGCCTGGCCATTTATTATGTAGGAATAGACTGAGGATGGAGAGTCTCCACAAAGACATAAATACCTAAGGGTACGGTGCAGTTGCAGGCCCAGTGGGGGGCACTATATAGCCATGTAACCATTATGACAAAGGGGCTTCTTGACGCATTGTAGTGGGATAATCTGATGGCTAGAGGTGCTTATGAAAGGGGTGGTATTTTAAGGTTACACAACAAATCTATATAGTAATGAACGAATGGAACCAGCATCTTCACCATGAACTTCACACGCAAGTTAATTTGCTTTGAAAAAGGCCACCTGCTCTATTCATGCTTAACCGAAAGTTGCGTGTTATGCTGTGCTTTGTTTTTGAAGAAGAGAGAGAGATTGCAGACGGCAGTTTCATGAAGTTTCACGCCCTCCAGGAGTGGTGTAGAGGCCTCCCTGAAACAAACCTGTCTCTCCACCCCCACCCCCACCCCCCCTTCTGGCTGCAGTGTGGCGTTACATAGGAGCAGGTGGAGGATTCATCTTCCTCCTCATCCAGTTGCTGCTGCTGGTGGAGTTCGCCCACAGGTGGAACAAAAACTGGTAAGATTGCCTTACTGCCCTCTGCACTGTGTATGGCATCACATTTGATGTCTGCAGGGTTTCCTTTGATTAATCTGATGCTGCATCAGGTTGAATCAATGGGATATACTGTTCTGGGACGGGGGGGGCGCCCCCGGCCCCCCGGGCGGGGGGGGGGGGGGGGGGGGGGGGGGGGGGGGGGGGGGGGGGGGGGGGGGGGGGGGG
>JAODJX010000042.1:25886436-25910657 GCA_026776945.1 Isichthys henryi | reverse complement strand
ACATGTAACCCAGGCGGAGACTCGAACCCGGGTCCCAGAGGTGTGAGGCAACAGTGCTAACCACTGCACCACCATACCTCCCTCCAATTGTCAAACATAAAATATTTTATTTTTGAAATACTCTGTTATGCATGTAAAAAGACCAGTGGAAAATACACGAATTGTTTTATATTTCCTGTCACAACTAAAAAAGCTGCAGAACTATATGATGTTGGTGAAGCATCATCTGTGTTCCAAAACATCTGCAGGGGTTTTAGTGAACCTTGAACCTTCTAGCAACAAGAAAGATAGTTTTCGTATTTTACTTTTTATTACTGGACAGCAACAGTTTACGTTGTCTTACTATCAGTAATACCTGCGAAGCACATTATTCAGAATCAAACTTAATTCTCACATGTTGTGCATTCAATAGGAATATGTCTAATTCATATGAAAAAAACGTGAGGAAATTTCTTTAAAGCTAAAGCTGATCTTCCACCTGAATTAATCATGGAAAATCCCAGATTGTTGCAGTCAATCCAAGTATGAAACCTTATAAATATGGTTTAAAATTACTCACCATTGCAGCGGTACTTGAGGTTGGACCAGATAATGTTTTCCTGAGAGAAACAGAAGACTCCCAGCCGCCCGCCTCTCATGGTGGTATCAATGATCACCCCCGAATCAGCCACCAGCTCAGGACCTTCATAGAACCGGGCTCTGCCCAAGTCAAACCACAACAATAACCACGTATTGAAAAACCACATATGGACCCCATTCATCACAATGTCACCGATTTTACATCAGGTGAATATTAAAACTACCAGCATATTTTACAATCCCATTTTATATCCATCCATCCATCCATTTTCCAAACCGCTTTCCCATCTTATATGTTAACTAGTAATATGACTTAGAAGTTTCACTAAACTCAATGTACAATTTGAAGATCTGGTAAAAATCTAAAATTTTGTCACCTTTATACTGGGAACTGAAAAAGAAACTGCTCACAGTACTGGCTCGAAGCTCACAGGAAAAGGTGTTAAACTGACTGAAGTTTGCATCCAGCTGGGGAAAGCATCGTCTTGGAAAGAATTAAATTCACAGAAGCTCTGTGAGTCGTCCTGATTGTCTCACCGGATGTATCCCACCTGGGGCCGATGCTGCAGGAACCAGCGGTATGACATCTTGTCCTTCCAGCCCTTGTTGCGCGGGTCCTTCCACAGCAGTCTTACCTGGTCATCTGTGTCGCCGGTGTGCCACAGAGAATTCCTCAGGTACTCACCTGGCCCCGTCTTAGACTTAATCGCCTACACGATGACACCAACATGTGGGACACGTGCCTATTCCAAATTTCACATTGTAAGAAGACGCCCAGAACTACTTCTTGTTCTTGGGTAATAACTCGTTACAAACAGGAGATGCAGTGGGGTTGTGTTGTTCTGGGGACTCAATGTGCTCAATGTCACCCAGAAGCACAGTGCATTTATTCAGGGGTTGAATTGTTTGAAGGACCCGCAATGTAGTCGTTACAGTAAGTGTGGCAATCCCATCATATCCCGCAACGCGCTAAGAAACAGAAGCATATGCATACTATTTAAATGAGTAAATCAGATCACATGGTAAATAACAGGAATATACGTAAGTTGAGGCAAGGCCTACAAAAGTAACTGAAAGAAGAAAATTTCACTCTGTAATTAAGCAACTCTATATAACAAGGCTTCTGAATGGGCTTTTTAACCTGTATATCACATTCCAAGCTTATCTGAGTCGAGAACTTTTAATATTTGAACAAGGCAATATTTCATATGTGTTAAACCTTGCAGAGAACACTAAAACAATGCTGTCTCCATGATTTCAAAATATTGCTGTTGTACGGCTGAAGATTTGTATTACATGGGCGGTTTTTGGGAAAGGCTTTTGAATTTTTAGACAATCGTACTACAGAATGCACCAAACCTATGGAAACTGTAAACCAGGGAAATATTGGTAACATTTACTAAAGGTTTTCATGTACAATGCATTACAGATACCTTCATCATACATTATGATGCATTTATAGATAAGAGCTTCATAGAGCAGTCATAACGCATAATAAACATGGCTATAATGTGTTATGCCTTTTAATAAATAGTTATAGGCGTGTTTATAATACTTTACGAACGCATTATAATTCATTGTGAAGGAATCTACAATGCATTATGATGACTGCTTTAAGTAAAGTGTTACCGAAATGTCCATGAGGTCTGGTTCTTAGATAAGATACAGTAAATGGTCCCATTTGCATGTTACCAGTGGGAGTCGGGCTTAACCTTGAGCTGAATGCCGGGCTCAGCCACAGCCCGGAAGGGTGTAGCCTGCCAGTACGTCTGCTCTGTCTGCTTCCACATCACCACGTAGAAACTGGAGGAATCCTGGTAGCCGAAGATGAATCCGGCATAGTCGTCATCGGTCACCGTATTAACATGAAACGTGCCCTGAAAATCCACTCCGCTGAAGGCCGTGTAGCCTGGAGGATGTGTCAGAAATGCATTTTTTTTAAACAAATCTGTAGACACATTACAGCAAAGAAACAGGTGCATGTGGAGTCCCATTCACATCATAAAGCAGCCCTGCCTGACCACATCCCAACATCCAAAAGTTGAAGGCACTAATTCCTATGTAATTATAAGCACCTATTGTCACATCCTTGCAGAGAGACTATAAGGTTTAATGTATTCCACAACCCGTAGCATCAAGCACTAATTATGACACAACAGTCACACTCACCAACAGCAAGTCCAGGGTCACTGTTCATGGTCTGTACAATCTCCATACCCTGAGAGAAGGTTGGGCTATTATTACCCAATCATTTCAATACAAATGTTTATGCTACATATGCCTAGATAGGAAAGATGATCATTCAGATATCAACTTAAATGGGTACCCAGATTTGACACAGTAGATTATTATGTATATACTGCAAACTGCCTTAAAATTTAAAAACTTCATAGTACCAAATATATATTTAACTTAAAAGCCTCCATTCAGTTTCTTGTATCACCTTCTGGTGTATGACAATCACTAGGCCATGAGATTATATTGTGAGTTTATGATTTGCTTATTTATAGTAATAACTAGGTATTCTTAATATGACTGTTCCTGTTGTTTACAGGGCTTGGTATAATACTTAGTATTTTTCATATATTCTTCAGTGTAACAAAAAGCAATGGATCTATAGTCTCCATATTTTATATATATATTAACACTGTAGAACAATCAGTCTATGGTGCCAGTCTCCTTATACTGTGAAAGCTGTGGTCTGCTGGTATGAACTGTCCAGCATCGCAATGATCAGTGGCATCAGGAAAGAGGATTGGTCACCTGATTGAGCACTATCCAATTCGGGTCGATCTGTGCATCTCCCTCAGGGTCCAGCACCACAGTCTGGTACGCCCTGAAGTCAGTGAGGGTAATCTCTGCATTCTCGGGGCAGTTGTCGATCGTGTCAATCACCCTGTCCTTGTCAAAGTCAGACTCACATATATCCCCCACGCCATCATCTACCCAAGAAAGCAGATGCATTAAACTTGAGGAGTTTCAAAGTGTCATTTCAGTAAGGAGCATAAAGCACAAAAAAAAAACTGATTATCCATCCTTCCGACTGCTTATCTAATGCAGACAGCATAAAGTACAAGGCAGAGCACCACCCTGGATAGGATGCTGGTACTTTGCAGGGGGACACAAACATGTATGCAGTAATTTAAAGATGCCAGTTTACTTAAGTGAATATCTTTAGCCTGCAGCAGTAAGGCAGAGAACCCAGAGGAAAGCGAAGGAAAGAACATGCAAACTCAGCACAAGCGGAGAAGGGGGCAATTCGAACCCGCAGTCCTGGAGGTACAAAAATGTTACTGAGTACCCATGTACTTAACCACTGATTATTAAACAACTGCAACAAATGAACTTTGTGTAATGCACAGCAGATAAGCAGTTACAAAAAAAATGGATAGAGTGGTACACACATACCTACATAAAATTATTTAATTATTCCTATTATTTTGAAATAGTTTCCCTCTCCATTGCACTACTGTGGTGTATTATCTGATGTTTTTGCACCCCAGTCTACATAAGGTGTTTATTGTATATTGTATTTGTGCATGTGTATAGCATATATTGCTGTACAGTAACTGTTTTATGTACAGTTTTAATTTATTTGCTGTATTACATTGCTGATGGAGAACTCCAGACCAAAGACTTTCACTCACTAGTTTATGCGTTCTAGTGATTAGACAGTAAAAATCAATGATTTTGATTTAATAATCTTTTTTTTTTCCAGTAACATACTGTTTTTGTCGATCTGGTCTGGGTTTGGAACCAGTCTGCAGTTATCTGGCCCAGGTGGCAGGATATCAGGTATGCCATCATTGTCATCGTCGTCGTCACATTCATCCCCGAGGCCATCCTTGTCCGTGTCCAGCTGCGAGCTGTTGATGACGTTGGGACAATTGTCTTTAGAGTCCTGGTGTCCGTCACCATCGCTGCCATTGTAAGAGAAAAGATAGATTTTCCTGTAAGGAGACAGATCCGTGCAACAGGAAACCAAAGTCTCTTCAGCATCAATTGCAGTACCTGTCTTGGTTTGTGTCACAGGAGTCACCGACAAGATCGTGGTCACTGTCTGACTAAAAGACATTACACACAAGACGTCACATACAGCTTCTTAACATGAACTTCTGACAATATCATTATATTGTAGCGCATGGATCAGGGGAAGGCAACACTGATTCTGGCGTGCTGGTATCCAGCAGGTTTTCTATCCTGATGAGTTACTCTCTGCCTTTAATTGCTGATTGATGTTGTCGATGTTGGTGGCTGACCTGGTTGGGGTTGGGAATTTCGGGACAGCTATCGCAGGCATCGCCGACTCCATCACTGTCCCGGTCCCTCTGGTCAGGATTTGGCACTCTCTGGCAGTTGTCCAGGAAATTTTTCAGACCTGGAAACCAGCAGAAATTAAAGTGGTGAAAGGTACACTAATACCCAATGGTCCAAGGCATTGCAGTGTTAAACCTTAAGTAAGAACTGCTCAGAATGAAGAACATGCATACTTGAAATAAATGGGCTGTGGATGGTCCAATAGATCAGTCTTACAAATTACAGCCCTGTCATTTTTAACTGCCACTAAAAGATGTTTTGGAGAGAGTCTTCAGTGGAGATATTTAATTAGAATGCTCCAGATGTTCTGTCATTCATTCATATGTTCTTTGTGTTCTTTGTATCCAGGAATAATTCTTTAGATACTACAGTACAGAATCCTTAAGGATCTGTTTGATGTATTTAAGTAAAACTGCTGTCTTCCAATGAGATCTCTGGTACAGCTTTCACACAGTTTAATTGAAGTCTTTCAGGTCTTAACAGGCATCACATGTCATTCAGATGCTGGATTAATCATAAAAGTGACCAGTCAAGTGTATTCCATTGGTTAGATGAGTAACAGAATACAAATGAGGCATAGCATTACACATGAGCTCTGTCACACGGGTTTCTCTGTCATTAAACCCAGAGAAATAGCCACGGGGTAATCCTCCAGAAAGCTTTCACTGTTCACGTATTGTGAGCCCCTGATCGTTCTTGAAGTGTTTTACAGGATGACATCAGTCACCACAAAACTGCTCTGTCTGTTCCTCTGGATTTTTTTGTGCACGTTTAGATTTTCATTTGTGATTAAAAGCGTGTCGTCGTCATGCACACCTTTCAGTTTGGCTGAGAGTGGTACAAACAAAATACCAAATGCTTTATTCCAGCGGCAAGTACTGCGAAGGTATGAATTACACGTAACAGAAATGACTTATAACTAATAATTATACTCTCAGTGGCAACTGTATTAGGTACGTCTGCTTGTTAACGCAAATAGGTTGTTCCCCCAAACAGCAAATCAAACGGCTGCAGATTAATTTATGCAGTACACAGGCTGAGTGAAGTGGTTTAGTTACTGTTTGGCTAAGATTCAGAATGGCTAAGAAGTGTGATCTAAGCGATACTGAATGTGGCGTGATTGCTGGTGCCAGACAGGGTGGTTCCAGCAGCACAGGAACAGCAACGGTGTTAACAGAGAACAGTGCAATAAAACAAAGTGCAGCCACGGCAGCGCTGTGGGCAGAAACACCTGGTTAATGAGACGAGGGCAGAAGAGAGCAGCCAGGCTCATTAAACCTAACAGGAAGTGTGTAAATGTATACATGAACGTGGAAATGTGATATGCCAAGCCACTATATCCTGAAAAGTAAGTAAATAATTCTTTTTATTCATGGGTATTTCTAGAAACCACTCACAACTGAATGTAGGACAAACGGGTGTAATAGTCTTAAAAGTTAATATATCCCTCCATCCATCTTCCAACCACTTATCCCAGTGAGGATCACTGGGACGCCTGGAGTCTATCCCAGGCAACAGAAGACATAAGGCTGGGCGGCACATTTCCAATGTACATTTACTATTATTTAGCAGGTGATTTTAACCAACGTAGGGTCACCCAGCTCCTGGAGCAATTGAGGTTAAGGGCCTTGCCTAAGCGCCCAGTGGTGACATCACACCACTGACCACTGGCAGGATAAGAGGTAATATGCCTAAAAACAACATGACTATGTTTTATTACTTTAATCATTGTATAACTCACACCACAAACGTGACAATGTCTGAAATACTATTTAGATTAGTTATGTTGTTATTTGCTTCCCTTTTAACAATAAGAAACCTTGCATGTCTGGACGCTGGGGATATAAAATGGGTTTAATTTTTTCGCCATCTACTGGTCGTTATGTGATGGTGCACATATGTACATTCCGCTTACTGCGCCATTGTCATAAAGTGGTCTTGCGCATTCAAACTGATTAATGCCGGAGGGGGTTGTTAAGGCATTTTGCAAAGGCGGCCAGCCACTGCAGGGCCTCCATCTATTGCAGATTAAGCTGGTTTTGATAAGTTAACTAATTCCTACCTTTGCTCAGGCCAAATGCATTGCTCATGTGTTCTATTAAGGTTTTCAGATATCATTCAGAATTGCATGGTGTCTTAGGGGTTGATCCATTAACTGACAACAGTCACACTTCCTCTAATCATATACAACCACTTACAGCCTGCTATGTTTCAGGCAATGTCTGTGTTGTTTTAAAAGTCTGTGAAGGTAGTCTGAGACTTGTCATAGCTGCAATAAACTATTAATTGAAAACTTGGCAAAACGCAGATCATTTTTTGATCTATATTCTGGTACCACATTGTGCAATGGTATTCCTGAAGTTTGTTTAGTTTTGCAATGTCACTTTAATGCTTTTCAATTTTCACTCACACTTCACAAGTATTAAATATGTGCACAATGTGGAAGTGAACATTAAGCCTAAACGCTAAAATTTAGGATTTTCTTTTTTATGTAATGTGTACATTTGTGCACATTATATTTTGTCTTTGTGTTAAAGGTGTCCTCAGGTCTGTCTTTACAATTGTCTGGCTTGTCTTAACACTCTTGTTCCATGTGAGTATCCCTAATAAATTACTTTTCTCCTCTTTTGCTACATGGCTGGGATTGTTTGTTGAAACGTAAATTATAACTGAACGGAGCACAGTTTTGAACTGAAAATGATCAATATGACAGAGCACATCTGTGATCAGCTGGTAGACGCAGACAGCTGGTTGCTCTTGGTCTCACCATCACCATCCATGTCGTCGTCACACGCATCCCCTTTGCCATCATTGTCCGTGTCCCTCTGGTCGAGGTTGTCCACATGTCGGCAGTTATCACACGCGTCACCATGGCGATCCTTGTCGCTGTTCTTCTGGTCTATGTTGGGCTTCAGCCAGCAGTTATCCTGCCGGGTTAGAGACAGAAAATCAGGTCAGATCACTGTTAACCGTTAGGCTATTTCTGCAGTAAACACCAGAGGGCGCACCTGCTCATTTAAAATCCCATCTCCATCTGCATCTTCATCGCACGCATCGCCTATTCCATCTTCGTCAGCGTCCTCTTGCCCAGAGTTTGGAACATAAACACAATTGTCCTAAAATCAAGAAAGAATCTGAAATCTTTGGCCCATCTGCACGCGAGTTCTTGCTTTCAAAATTATTTCAAAAGTATGAACATCTGAAAAATTGCCTGTCGGCTTTCTGTCGAAAGACGGTGACATTACCTTTTTGCAGTTAGGGTCCTTGCAGTTCAGTTTCCTGTCGGGATACCCATCAATGTCTGTGTCCTTCCCACAAACATAGCCGTTACCAGCCCAGCCTATACCGCACTGACAGGAACAAAGACATTTTTATGGCTTAAATTTTAATGAAATACAACGACTCAGGTACATAGAACCAAAAATTAAGTTTATAAGTTTTGATAAAAAGTATAACTGGTCATGTATTATTGCAGGAACTGCAATCTTTCAAACTTTAATTGCTTATCCAGTACAGGGTTGCAGACAGGATTAGGACCTATCCCAGGCATCAAAGGGCATATGGTAGGTGGCATCCTGAACGGGATGCCAGTCGACTGCATGGCATAGGCGCACACACAGCAACTGTGTCCATAGACTTGTAGGTGTGAGGCAGCAGTGCTACCCACTTAGCCACCGTACTACCAGGATCTGATGGATTCACAAATATCTCTAATATAATGGTTATGACATAATGATATACTTAAAATGTTTCAGTGTCTGGCGATGGAGAAGAAACAACAGGGCATTACCATGCAGGAAATGGTGCCGTCTCTTTCCACCATGCACTGGGCATTACTGTCACATGTGTTTTCCTGGCAGGTTTGCTGGGCCTGGCAGCCACCTGAGTGGTCGCTCCTGAAGCCTTCCTTGCAGGGCCCACAGCGGTACGATCCCTGGGGTTAACAGAATACAGAGAAGGGCCCGTTTGGTCATTAGGCTTGGGTGCTGAAGTCTAAACTCTAGCATATGGTACGTACACGCTCACACACGCACGCACCTACCTATACAATCAGTTTCTATAGCTCAACGAATAGCAAATCGGGCTAATGATGGTTGTGGGTTCAAATCCCAAGGACCACACATACAAATGTAACCCTACAATCAAGTGCTTTGGATAAAAGCACCAAGTTAATATTATCAACACACAACCACTATCAAATACATAGGAACATACATACATTCCCATAACATATGAATCATGAGATGACTGGGTTTAGCTGATTCTTTGCTAATATATCTGCTACTGACTTGAAAACTCAGGTAACAAAACTCGGATTAGGATCACTATGTTAGGATGAGGGAGTGGGAGACTCGTCCTAGAACATGGTGTAAGATGTGCTTTTTAGATAAATTTGCTTTGTTTTGATGTTATTTTCCTGGTTTTCGGTTCTTTTTTTAAAGGGACCTTGACTCGATTTTGTTTTGGTTTTGATTAAACCAGGTTCTCCAGAGAACCTCCCTCTGCAGCAGTCCTGCACGCACAAATACACACGCAAAGTGTATCCACATATACGTATTTTAGGCACCTGCACAGAACACACACATGCATGCTTGTGCATGTGAAAACACACATACAGAAACTAATGTGGTCCGGAACAAAGGTTCTTACCATGGCGTTCAGGCACTGAGAGTGAGGGGGGCAGCCTCCATTATTAGGGCCTTGGCACTCGTCTATGTCATTACAGACCTGTGATAGACGTCGGGGAGAACATTTCAGAACGATGGAAAGCAAAATGGAGATCCAAGGAGCACGGAAGTGTAAGACTATCTCACGGCAAAGTGAACCATCATTACATGGCAAACTGAGGGAAGAACATGGTGCATCAGGGAATTCTTTAGGTAAGACAAGAGGTAACACATCATCTCATGTAACTTAATTATAACATTATAATTAATATGCACCTAATTTGCTCTACCCCCATATTTCGTCTATGGTTCAGTTACCATGGCTGCATCTCAGATATTTTTAACGACAGGTGAAATGTCTGAATGCCTGATAAGTCTTACTATGAAAGACCAGTGGCTTTATTCAGCTTCGTTTTTTTAAAACTTACTAAAAATAGGTAAATGAATTATATCTGTATTAGTAAAGGTACTTCAGTTTTGGTAGATGGTGTTCCTGCAGGTAGGCCATGTGACTGACCTGCTTGTTCCTCCTGGCGTACTCGCCGCCCACGCCCTGCACAGCCTCGCCGGTGTAGCCCTGTGGGCAGCTTTCACACCTGAAGCCCGGGGCTGTGTTCACGCAGCGCACCCCGGGGAAGCAAGGGTTAAACTGGCACTGCAAAGGGCACAAGACAAACACGGTCACCACTCTGCCAATCGGCACCAGCGAGCGAGGTGACATGGAAGACAACAGACACTGACGAAAAGAGAAAAATCAGGAAGGACGTATCAGACTCAGGAGTTGTATTGTAAATACATCTATTACTACACAGTGCACTGAGGGGTGACCCAGTAACTAAAGCAATTTTAAATAAGAGTTTGTTCACATGACGTAAGTCCAAGGGCTTCTGGGCCTGTGGCAAAAGAGAGAATTTGGCCGCTGATGGTTATTGTTACTTCAGTGGATCAATTAAGCATCATTATCTGACCCAAGCATGGCGGCTGATTCCTGGCAGACACAGTGAGTAATGGAAACTGCAGGTCAATGAAGTGAGCTATTCATTTAACTAAGCTGCAAGTTTATCAGCATTTGAGTAAATAACAGATTTTTCCATCTCCTGCTGCCAGCTCAGGCCTGCTTCATGGAAAGATTATCTATACTGGGCCACGGAACTGGAGCATTTAGTGGAAATGGCTTCACACCTTTATTCCACCTGCCTTCACCGCTGCTGTAGGTTGTTGTTATAAAAAAGGAGAATGCAGGAATGTTTGTCTGGACTGAGTAAATATTCAGCTAAACCGAGAAATGTTACTCCCTCAAAATCACTTTGGTCGTGAGAATATTTTCATCTTTACCCTGATTTTGTTTCATTTTTGAGGTTTGATTGAAATCCAGAAATTCTATCACAAGTTTCAGTTTCTCAATGCAGTGTCTCATCAGACCATCTCTTTCTCCTGAAACTGCAGAGCGGTGAATCTCAGTCCCTCCAAGCTACTTCAAACACTGAAGTAACACCCTTTGTGTTGTGAGCACCAAAGCTGAAAAAAAAGATATTTCTTGCTACTTGCAAGACAGAGATTCCTTATACACTAAGACTGTTTTATGTAGAAACAGACAGAGACTTCAGCTCTTCCAAGAGCCACCACTACGGTATATCAGTTTTCCTCAACATACTATGAAACTTCCAGTCATTCAGCTAATGTTAAGACTCAGATTCAGTCTACTGTTGTCATGGTTTCAGAACACAGCCACATGGAAGCATCTCAAAGTCATCCATTGAAGACATTACCTCATCCACATCATCGCAGCTGACACCATCGCCTGTGAGGCCCTCAGGGCAGGGTCCGCACGTGATCCCGTCCTCCGTCTCTATGCACATGTCTGTCCGAAAGCATGTCCCAGGCTGGCAGGATCGCAGGTTCGCCGGAGTGAATTTCGAGTCATCAAGTCCTTTAACGACAACATGACATAAACATATTCTGGCATGGTGTCGTGTTAGGCTGTGCAGATTGCCCTGGGGATAGCACAGCCAAAACACAGGGTCATCACAGTGTCTTTTGTAAAGGATCTTTGACTTTGTTTAGTCTTTCCATTAAAAAGCCATCTGTTTGATTAAACCCTGCTCTGTGACTTGTCTGGTCCCTTGTTGCAGATCTCCACAATGTGCCACATTACAACATAAATGTTTCCTGCAGAGTAAATACACTATATGAACAAAAGCACTGGGACACCTGGCCATTATACCTATTTGAATGTTTATGACATCCTATGACATTATAAATCTATAGGCATCAATATGGAGTTGTGGGATGGATTTCCACAAGATTTCAGAGTTTGTCTCTGGGAAGTTTTGCCCATTCATCCAAAAGGGCATTTGTGAGGTCAGGCACTGATGTTGGATGTGAAGGCCTGGCTTGCAATCTCCGTTCACTCCAAAGGTGTTCGATGAGGTTGAGGTCAGGACTTTGTGCACGCCACTCAAGTCCTTCCACACTAAACTCACCCGACCACGTCTTTATTGACCTTGCTTTGTGCACTGGGGCACAGTCATGCTGAAACAGTAAAATGCTTCCACTTTGCAATAATATCAGTTACAGCTCACCGGTGAATAACTAGCAGGCTTATAACGGACTTATTGCAAGGGTAGCATCCTTTGAAATTACCACGCTTGAATTCACTGAGCTCTTCAGAACGACCCACTCTTTCACAAATGTTTGCAAACCTGACTGTATTGCTAGGTGCTTGATTTTATACACCTGTGGCAATTGGTCTGAATGAAACATCTGAATTCAATGATTAAGAGGTGCGTTCCAATACTGATCATATAGTGTAATTATCCACAATAGAATACAATGTATAATAAAAATAGGAAAACAAATTTAGCATTAGACATGATGAATTTAAGATGCTGTATAACTGCCTTATACCTTTTGTTACAAGGTAACACAGATATGTCTTACCACATGCCTTGCAGTCTACAATGGCATTTCTCAGGGAGGTAGTTTCCTTGACCTGTGGTATATAAGTAAAAACATTGTAGAGCTGAAGCAGAACAGCTGGATGGTTCAGTGCTGAAGGACCGGGGTCTACCTGCCGCAGGAGAACGTCCTTCAGTTCTGAGATGACCCTCGTAAGTTCAAGCATTTGATTTGACATCTGTTTCGCATTGACTCCTGCAACAAGAGAGTTTAAGTGTCCATTGTACATACACACACACACACACACACGTACACACACACACACACACACACATATATATATATATATATATATATATATATATATGATATTAATCTGAATAGCTAAGAAAGACAGATTACTTTTCACTTATACAATTATTGTTGTGAGAGTTCATAAATAATAGCTATTCCCAATAAAATTTCTTTTTTTTTTTAGTTTTACAGTATGGTTCCTCCCTGTACATTAACCATGAAGATACCTAAAGACAACTTTATGATAGCCAAATTCTATATAAAAACAAATTTATGTTCTGTACTGATATACTATAAAATCATCACAGAATTTCAGCGTAGTCCTGAAGCATCTGAAGCTAGTTTTTATTAAGTAGCTTAGCTAAATAACATTTACAAATAAAAAATGAAAACCTGTATTCTGCATTTACAAAAAAATACTATTTAAAATAATCAGGAAAAGAATTTACAAATACTGAATTTCTTGCAAAGAAGACACCTCTCTGCATTTATTTAAAGGGACAGAAACATAAACTAAGATCCATAAGTCTCTGGGGTTAAGCAAAAAACAAACATTATCAGTTTGGCCAAAAGAACATTATAAACCAGAAACTAATATAGATTTAAAAGAAATACAGCAACGTAATTCAAAATATGTTAAAAATAACGTCTTTGGGGTCCTAAATCTCACCAAAGACACTTAATGATAAATTTTGCTGGAAACAATCATTTCTAAATAATAAAGAATAGCAGGAAATAGATGCTTAACATTTAATGCTCTTAGGTAGTTTTTAATGTTAGTCCAAGTGTTAACATTTTTTTTTAAATAAAATTACAATAATAATAAGTGTCTTGGCTAGGGTTTGGAAAAAAAGAGAAAGAATAGAAAAACATACCCAGCATTTGCATAGAGTCACTCTGCTGTAGGTCGCAGTCTTGCAGGGAGAGGACACTGTCCACAGCATCTCCAGTTACCAGTTTTAGTTCCGCCAGCTCATCCTTCCAGAGGAAGAATGGTACTATTGCAGCAATTAATCACCACTGGCAATATGCAGCTATCATGAACAGTTAAGGATGAGTTAAGTAATTGATTTGTATATGCCAGACAGATAAAAACATGTTAGAATTATACATATGTAGTTAACCTTCTCTCTGGCCGTTTGGTACTCCAGCATTTTATACTCCTTATCAACTTATTACTCAAAACACTGTCAGAACACTCATAAATAAATAAAATCAAAGCAGCTATATAATGAAGGAATGCTAGGGCAGGTAGGTGTTTGTTCAGTGCTAACAAAGAAGGATTACAGTATAGATAAGAAATAATCATGCATTTCTTATAATGCATCAGAGGTAGGTGTGTACGCCAATGATTAAAATGTACATGTGAAAACATACGTAACAATGTAATTAAAAATAAAGGCAATGGCTTTGGGGTCTGCTCACTTGGGACTTCTTGGGCAGAGTCTTGAGCTCCACCATGATAGATGGGAGGCCCTTAAAGGCTACGGGTGTGTCCCTCACGGTCTCAGTCAGTCTGCAGTCCACATAGACGTCTACGCTGCTGGGACCTCGCCGCAGACCTTTCAGGTGGAACATGACAGCGTGGAGCTCCCCGTCTGCCAGCGCCATGTCGTTGAAGGTGGAGACGCTCAGTTTCCCCTCACCCTTCTGGTATCTGAGGAAGGCTGTGCACAGAATACAAGGAACCTTCACATGTCTTTTTCGTCAAAAGGTCTTACTTTAAACGTGTTTGTCATCATCACTCACAATAATAAAAATCAGCTCGCCTACTGTAATTGCAGCTTTAAATGCCTTGATTGTGAGAGTTTTGGCTACATGAGAAATTAAAAATTAAACACAACTTAGTAGATTTGTTTATTACCATTAGATATGCTTATTAACAAGAAACGGGGAAAAGCCATTTCGTGCATTTGTAGTTTTACTTTGAAATAAAATAAGAATTGACAAATTTTGTGGCCAGACCACAAATTACATAAAATTACAAATAGCCTTTACAGTATATACGATTAAATTAATAGTATAAGCTCATAGTTCAAGTGCAATGCAAGGTTACAAAATATATATTAACCTCTGTTGAGCTTCCCAAATACGGTGAACTCAAAATATTTGCTTTTATCTCTGGGATTATAAAGGCCAAATATCGGGGTGGCAGATTTCGTCTGGAGTCGGAATGTCGTGAGGATGAAAACCTCGTCCACAGCCTGAGACTCTAGCCCTCGTTGCAGAAGATCTGGCAGACAGTCTGAAGACGTCAGGAGGTCATACACTGAAAGGAGAAAGATCTGGATGAAGACCTCCTTCACGGCTGTACACTTGTGTTTTTTGTGTATTGATTCAGTGGCTGGTGTTTTTCTATAAATGAAATGACCATGCAGTCAAGTCACTTCCACATTTTAGAAATCTTGATCGCTTTTTTGAAGATACCTCAGTTGTCTAATGCCTGGCCAAAGTATGTGTCTCAACACTACAATAAACAACCATCATAATCAAACTGGAAAAACAGTGCAGAATCAGATGCACTGGAAAGGAACTCATTGAGACCTGTGGTCAACACCAGGCAGGGAACGCCCATGTCATCATGGCCCAGTTGTTAGCAATGCTTTGGGAATTTCCTGTCAACAAACACCAGCCTTCAAGGCTCTGTTCTCTGGTGTAGAGGAGCCGTGAACCTTCTGCGTTTCGCAAGCAGTCTGCCTTGGAAACATTTCAGCACTAGAACATTGCGTCTTACCTTTCTGAACTGAAAAGGCAACATGTCTAAGGAGAGAGACGGAAGATGGAAAACTTTATACTATTTAGCGCAAACATAGTTATTTCTCCATGAAGAAAAAGGTTAACTTATTTATAGCACTATCCATTGTCACAAATGTTAAGCTATCACAGGAAATTGCTTCAACAGAAGGATGTCCTTCTATAATTTTTTTAGTGTGAACATCGATGATGTCATTTGTCACGAGGATGTTCAATAAAGCGTTTTTACCAGTGCACGCTATTTGCATTAGACTATAGTGTCTTTACTTATTAAAATAAAAGTTTTTTCATTGTTAGGATCCAATATCCACCCCTTAACATATGAAGTGTGTCATGCAAAGTCCGTTAGTAATAATGTAAATGTTCCAGTGCAATGAGGATATTTTTTCCAGGCACTGAGATACATCATTTTTTACAGAATTTTACAATCCAGTGACGCTGAGAGCACTGGAAATTTTCTTTCATTCAAGTTTTCTGATGTTCAAGTTAATTTTTTTGTATCGTCACAATTATAAAGCTATGGGGGAAAAAAACTTATTTTTTAAATTTAGCAATTTACCGTGCCATATTAGTAAGGTTAAAAATAAATATGGCTTCTCCTTTTAAAAGTTTGTATACTTCGGAATTCTGTACCATTATGAAGCTGAATTCAAATCAGGCAGATGACAGAAAATTTAAACTCAGCATGATACAACCTAATGGTGCAGTATATCAATCATAAGAAAACCAAAGAGACACATGCTTACCTTTTCCTTGGCCTTGCACACCTGTTGCTATATACAGCTGTAGCATCACCTGGGAGACAAGCACTGCTCTGCAGAACAGACCCATCCTGTATTTCTGGATAAAGCTCCCACACTCCAGTTAACTGTTGCACTTTTTCACCATATATTTCGAATACAGAAGGTTGCTGCTGCTTTTTCCAGCTTCTTAGGAGAGGGAAGGAGAGAGAGAAGGAGAGAGGGAAGGAGAGCGAGAAGGAGACAGTCCAGATGCCTCCACAAAGTGAGTTGCCTGCTGGGGCAGTTTGCTGAGGATCTGTGCAGCTCTTTTACTCGGGTGACGGCTTTTGTCCACTTTTCAGGACCCCAGAGTGCAAAGGCGTGTCTTTGGGTTCACAGTCCCCCGGAGATTTATGAAAATGTGTCTGGCCAGTTACCCATTCGACACTTCAGCGGCTCATTTCTCTGCCTATATTTTGAAGTTATTACAAATATTTTGGGGGTTATTGTTATTCAATACATAAAGCACAGATCATGTTTTTTCACAAAAAAATGTTTTTTTTATATATTACTATTATTACAAATAATAATTTCTACTTTCAAATATTTATTCTGCTTATGGAAAAAAATGTGTGATAGTCTTAAGATATTATTATCTTATATATGTGTGTGTGTGTGTTTGTGTGTGTGTGTTTAACAAACCTTACATAACTTTCTTTTAAAAAGTATTAGCATGTAATTACCATTAAATAACGTTTAGGGACTGACATCAGTGACAGGGACTGGATATATTAAGTGTCATCTGATGAATGTTTCTGTTTTATTACCTGTGATAAAAAAAAATTACAAGAAATCATTACATTTTTCTGGGCATCTCATTCTTTCCATGACATGGCTTCAAGTATTCCGGTAATAACATGCAAAATAAATAAAAAATAGTTTTCAGCCAGTGTAGACAGTCTATATTAGAGCGATGCTCTTCAACCTACTGATTTGAGCAGTCAACACATATTTATGATCTCTACCCTACAAAAAATATTGTGAGTTTTAATGAAAGATTAAATGGCATGTTGCTATTTTAGGAGCTACTGCTAGAATGCAGTACTCAAGAAACAATTCTCTTTTAGAGATGTTTTCTCCAGAAAAAAAATATTCTCCAGAGCAAACCATCTACATATACTGTACATCCATCTGTTGAAGTTCAGCATTTATTGACGTTTGAAATCTGGCTTTCTTTAACCTCTTTCCACTAACTTCTGGACAACTTCCTGGTTGGATAATTTACCTATGACATAAAGGAAAGGGATTCGTAAACTACGTGCCAAATTGTATCCAAGCAGACTTTAATCTTTATGAGAATACCAAATAGCTTGAAACCTATGGCACACACTTAAAGTGCAGTAGTCTGTTGACCAGTGGAAATATTTTTACAAGCCTCCCATGAGAAAACTTAATCTAGTATACAATATGTCCAATATTGTACAACAGTACCATATTTACAACATTGATTCTCTCTTAATAGATTTTACAGACATAGTTAGCTACTCGTTTGTTCAGTGTCTCCATGAGCATTATTTAGCCTAATTATTGACTGATGTTTATTGGTTGTGGCTGACATTATGAATTGAAAATAAAAAGAAAAAAAATGTATTCTACCATTTCCACTAGGTGGCCTATACATTCATATAGTCATACTCTGTTTTTGGCTTCTCAGAGCATTACACTCATGTATACTGTACAGTATCTGGAACATATACATATACACATATAAATAAACACATATCTAATGTCATGCCCGGCTCGTACGATCTTCGTGTGTGCCACGCCCCTCTGATTATCCGCGTGTGCTTCCCCGATCGTACCCAGCTGTGTCCACTTATTTTCGCCCAGTCCTGTCTATTTTAGTCCATGTCTTGCCTAAGTTCATTGTCTGTCATTGATGTTAGTTGGCGTCTGATGTTTCCCGCACCCCGTTTTCTGATTAAATTCCCGTTTACCCCGATTTCGCTTCCTGCCCGCTTCCTGCCCGTGCGATCACCCGCTTTTAACCAGCGCGATCACAGCCGATCGTGACATCTAACATATACAATTTTCTAAATGCACCCGGCATGAGTGGCAAGGTGGTTCAGTGGGTAGCACTGTTATGATCAAGTCTTGGAGGCAGTGTGTGGTTCAGTCATTTAGGTGCCAGTGATGGGAAGTACAAGAGAAGACTACTGCTTTAAATCCCAAGAATGATGGTGCTGTTAGGTCCTTGAGCAAGCCCCTTAATCCCAATTGCTTGAGGGTGGGCTGACTGTCACCCCCAAACTTGTTCTCAGCCGTATAAGTCTCATGCAAAGTAAGATAAAATAGACAAAAAGACAATTTCTGAAATTAATGAATCTACTCAAAATACCTATACTTAACAAATAACACAACTTAACTGTTAGACTCCACCGGCATTGGAAGTAGTTTGTGCCTTGGTATGCACTGAATTGCGCGACAGAAAAAAATGAGACAGATACGTAATTCCAATCTAAGGATCACACATTAAGAATGAATGCCTCCAGCCGATGCCTAACAGCACAATCACAGCACAATTCCTCAGATTATTCAAAGGAGCTCTTCATGGTTTGACGCAGATCGCTAAATTTATCTCTGTAGCCAGGAGATTCCAGAACAAAGCCTTCCCAAACGCCTTATTGGTGTCTGCCAAAATGATCGATTCACTGCCAGGTACATTTTAGAGCTGGAACCGATTGTGACATCAGGTTTCTACTATCCATGCAGGAAACTGATTTCTGGTTGTAAAATAACTATTTTCACGTTCTCCAACCGTTTTACTGGATGCGGATATGGAATGTCTGGCTGGCACAAGGTACCCAAATCCTCAACCAGGAATCTGGGAAATGTCTTGTCTTTGGTATATGGGAAGACATTTGGAGGACTTAGTTTAATTTAATGAATACAAATGGAAATGTGTATAGATTATACATCAGTGGCCTATGTTAATGCATATCATGGGTCCCCCTAAGAGGAAATAACAGCAAAACAATGTGGCAAAAACATGTGTAGTTGATTTAATGAGCTTTGCAGATTATATGTGTCTGAGAAAACAGTTTTTTTTTACCAGGGTTGCCAACTTTGGTCAGCTGGTTACCACGAGCGTTTCAGTTCGAGATAAGTCTGCACGGACATGCACATGCGTTTACATGCATGCAAGAGTTTTATAACCTTATAAATATTCTGGGTAATTATGGCGGAATAAAACAGATTTGCAGTAAGATTTCCTGCGTGTCTGAAAGCGTGAGTGTCACGCCAGATGCGTTCGAGTTGGCAACCCTGGTTTTACTATACCATAAACGAGTCGTTTTAGTTTATATTTGTATTATTTTATTAAACCCATATTAAAATAAAACTGCAAAAGGTGTTTAATGTCACTGATATTTAAAAGCACAGATAGCAATTTGGGAGTTTGCCACACTTAGTTCCCATGAGAGCAGGCTGAAATACAAAAAAAAATGGATTTAGTATTGAGAGGGACGCTGACAGATGATTGGTGATACCGAGATGGTGAGAGTTGACGCTGGCAGGCGCCTCGGCACAAGGCCTTTAATTCCACTATGGGTGTTAATGACAGGACGCCGGTAGCCGCACAGACTCGCAGCTCTGCTTCCCGTTGGCGGTGCGAAACATGGCGGCCGCCATGGAGCTGAGCTGCTGGGGAGGAGACTGGGGGCTGCCGTCTGTGCATACGGAGTCGCTGATCGTGCTGGTAACTGGTATTTCCGCTAAATAACACAGACCATCGCCATTTGTCTGTTAACTTACCGCTGCGCCTGTAAGTGCGATAAATGCGAGTGAAATGAATATTATATGGGGGGGGGGCGAGCTAACCTGCTAACGCGGCTAACTGCCCTAAGAGCTTCGGAGCATCCGTACAGCCAGCCGCCGCCGCCGCGCAGCCTCTATTTCAGGGTAAATTCTCTATGGCAGACCGTGTCCATCTTGGCAGGAACCGTATGGTGGCTGTTTGCGGTTCAGTCGTCACTGTCACGGTGTCTTTCAAGGTCAGATCGCATAGCAATCAGGAAGGTGAAAGTGTTAATGGCAGGTGTAGATCTGGCGTAGCTTTCGGAGGGATGGCTGGATATAAATGTAGATACGTGTCTGACATGATGGTACTCAGGCATGTGCATTTCGGGGTGCTGCGCTTGCTGTGGGGAAATCCTATTTCTTTATTTTGTTAGTTCTTACCCTGGGAATTTTGCTTTTTTTCCCCCCATTTCATTCAGGATAAGTGTCATTGTTGTACCTTCGTGTTACACTCTTGCCTGTAGTACTAAAATATTCACCTGTGATTTGGTTGTGATTATTTTGACACATTGCTGGCTGTTGTTTTTTTAATAGTCCTTTGGATGAATAGGTAAGAACCTGCTTAAATCCAAGTTAATGAATAGTGGAAATTTGTCATAAAGCATTAGATGTGAAACATTCTTTTAGGCTTCAGAAAGATGTACTGGTCTGTTGTTTGCATTATAGAACAGAATCATGTAAAATTTCCAGTGAAATTCTACTGGAACGTAGTCCTTTCCCCCCTGCTCTTCATGGGAGATATTAGTTCCCTGATTTTCTTTTCTTTTTTTACAGGCATATGCAAAGTTTTCTGGGGCTAAACTCATCATTCAGCCTGTTGACTGGACCTGGAAAACACTGACAGGTAGCCTAGCTGTTAATCTGAAGAACTGCTATTGGCAGGCCCTGCAGCCCTGAGCAACATAAATGGTTGGAGTATGGATGGGCGTACTGTATGGCTCTGTGTCACTGTTTGAGAATTTATTATCTCCAAATTTCCACAGGGACTGTGCCAGCATTGCACTGGGAGGGACACACAGTGACAGAGCCAGCCCAGATCCTTAACTTCTTGAGAAAGCAGGTGGTTTGCGTTCATGTGAAGATGTTTCCTGTTGCCTTCCAGCATGAAGTCAACATGACAAGCGCTGAGAAGACTTGTGTACAGTCGTTTCAAGTCCTGTACAGTAAATAGGAGGATGATGTCATCCTTGTTTAGATCTGATTATAGCATTTTTAAACAGTCTTATTCCTCACAAGGCCAGATTAGTGGGAAAGGTATCTGTTTACAGGCTTGGTAAATATGCATCATAATATGAAGTCATTTATTTACACTTAAACTCGAATGCATTGTAAATTAGAAAATGAATTATGTCTGTCAAATTTTAGGATGTGGAATTTTCTGTTCTGTAAACTATACTGATAGTTCATGCTCTCAGGAAGTGTCTGCTTAATCTGTTTCAATGGCACGGTGACTAAATAGGAACACTCTGTTTTAACAGAGGTACAATGCTGACTATGAGCTCTCAGCCAAACAAGGAGCAGATACCTTGGCGTACATTGCACTGCTGGAGGAGAAGCTGCGACCAGCACTGGTATGTGTGCTATTAATCATAAGGCCACCTGTGTGGACTCTAAACACATTCTGAATACCTTTATACCTGTACGTTTTATGGAGTAGTAGAGTCACGAGTCACATGACTGCCAATATAGATGTGTGTGTGTATATATGTATATGTACAGTATATATTAATGTGTGTGTTTGTGTGTGTATATACATACACGCACCAATACAGAAAGTAAAATGGGGCAGTTTGTAAAATTTGCATTTAAATATGATACATGTTATGGAAGATACTAGACATTTTAATTATTATTATACATGGTAGTGTCATTTATATTTGGGTTTAATCGTTAAAAGTACATGTTTTTGAATATTAATCATGTTTTAAGCCATATTCTGAGAGAAGTTTACACGTGTCTCTCTTTTGTTTAGTTAACCATAGTAACTTAAAGTTTGTATTTTGCTAGTTAATGTAAAGCACTATTGTGAAGGAGAGAACAATACGTAAGTTATCACGTGGTTTCTGAATGAGGGCAGATGGGCAGGTATTGATTTCAGAGATCCGGACACAGTGTGACAAAATGGACAAATCCCAAAACATGGTAGAAAAACACAAAAGGATGCATTGTGTACATTTGGGGGAAGATGATAGGGTTAGGGATTGCTGTGCTAAGCTGTGTTTGTGTGCTGTTGCATTGCAGCTGCACACCTTCTGGGTGGACACAGAGAACTACACCAACCTGACCAGGCCTTGGTTTGCCTCCCGATGTCCTTTCCCGCTCAACTTCTTTGTCCCAGGTCGGCTGGCCCGTGCGGCTCTTTCCCTCATCCTGCTGACCAAAGGGGAATCGCCGCTGCACAGCATCACCGAGGTGGAGGCAAAGGTTAGAATTGCTTTGTCTTCTTCAGCACTATATGTGCATTTTGCTGTTTTTGACCTTTTCTCATCATTTATCATGACATCCTGAATGTTTTATAGTTATTAAATTATTTGTGTTACTGTGACAGTGTACTGGTTATTTTAAACATTCTCAATTGATTGTATTTGCGACTAGACATTATTTTCAGTATTTTAAAAGGTTTTTAAAACCGTTGTTTATTCATTAACAGCTGTCACATGGGCAAAAATGGATTTATTTAGGAAATAGTGCTTATTTGTCAAAATCAACAGGAAAAAAGGATAAAATGCAGACTACCAGAGTATAATTTGGTGCCCCCTGTTCTAGAGTACTTGAAATGGACACAATTTGTGTGATACATTTGCATTTCTTTTAACGAAGAGTGTTAGACATCTTGTTTGTACCATTTTTACAGCTGCTGTATTTCTGCTTCCTCGTGCAGACACTACAGTTTATATCTCTTTGGTGAAATGGAAAAAAATAGGCAAATAAAAGGGAAGACCTGGCGAAGAGTGATGATCACAATACTACATGGCCGGGGATCAGTCTCGGATGGCCGTGTGTGTTCCGAACCGTTCCACGGCTGTCTAGCTGGCACAGACTTATAGAGCAGATGGAGTGATTCTGCCCAGGAATACAGGGTGTGCACAGTAAGCTGGCATGATACCCACTCCTCAGTCCTTCTGTGGGTCAGTTGTTTTTGATTTGTTGTTCTTGTAACGTGATCTCTAAGCTCACTTGATGTCCTTTGAAGTAGTAAGTAGTGGTTGAGGTTATAATATTGGAGTGGATCAGTGTGAATCTAGACCAGGGGTTCCCAACCCCTATATCAACCCTACAACCCTCGGAATGCTCAAGTTTTGGGGAGAAGTTGATTCATTTCCAAAGTTACAAAAATATATCTCTCCCCCCCCTTGATCGACAAGCTGCATGGGTCCGTGAACATTTTTCACAACGTAAACATGTCCACTGTCATCAAAAGGTTGGGAACCCCTAATGTTATATGTCTTTCTTGGTAGACTTACCGCTGGCCTCTCTGAAGGTAACGGCCAAGTAGCTGTCAAAGGTTAAAAGCTGATTTAGAAGATGTACAGGTGTAGACCTGTAGCTTTACATTCGTCCAGTAGTGATAGTGGTACAGAAGTATGTAGCATGTGAGAAAGAAGGGTAAAGCAGGGATGTATTTGTTTCACATTTTCCGTAGTTTATAATGCATTTATAGGTATCAAGTACTAAACACCATGAGGAGAATATGTTACTCTGCTTAAAATTATTACATTAACATTTCAATTCATTACAGTAAAGGGAAATTTATGATAAATCGTAAAAAAAGATGTTGCGTACCATGTGAAATGTAGTGTGACCATGAAAGTGAAAATTGCTGCTCAGAAATACGTGAAACGTTCTCTGGAACATACCGAATGACGCTTAGTAAACGACTGTCTTTATTCAGTTTCTCCCACGGTTTAAACATACGGGGCACCGCTTATAACATAATGATAAAAAGTATATATCATGGGAATGAATTGGAAAATATGACCACGATTTAACTAAAAAGAGGGAATGTAATTATTGCTGGCTCTCAATGTTATACATAAATGCCTCTAGCTAATAACAATTCCTCGCAATGCAAGGCTTTTAAGATTGTGTTTGTAGGTCATTCCAACACTGAGTTGTCACTTCCAATCTGAAA
>JAODJX010000042.1:25842581-25886336 GCA_026776945.1 Isichthys henryi | reverse complement strand
CCACCCCCCCCCCCCCCCCCCCCCACCCCCCCCCCCCCCCCCCGCCCCCCCCCAAATTGTGAATATGGAACAAATCGTGTCCCATATTGGTTGAAAATGGGACACAGCATGATGATCCCTTAAAATGAAACTCAATTGAATTGTTTCTGTCCATACCAGTATTTGCAGTTGTCTAGTGGCTTAAATGAAAGCCATGCAATAAGCGGGCTACGTGTTAATATATCGTGGGAAAGAATTGGTAAGATGTGTGTACAATTTCACTAAAACAAGGGAACGAATTCATAAAACATTGAAGGATGTAGGCTGGAGAAGGTTGTTTATGCGTTAAGGGAAAATTTTGAGAAATGGCCCGTCAACCTTGACTCGTGTCAGTTAGCTCAGTAAGTCACTTAAAGAGATGATGATTTTAAAGTTTCCTTACTTGAGAATGGTGATGTAAAAGTTTGCCAGATTTTTACTTGCAATAAGGTAGAACTTTGACTTCCACCTTGTAAAACTCTGAAATGGATTGCCGAATTTGGCTTGTGTCAAAAAGCGTACAGTACAAAGCTGTTGAAACAGACTGCTAATCCAATGGGGATTTACTTGAAAAAGTACAGTAATACTTTACCACATTTTGACTGGCAACTGTGTAGGACATTGAGTTTTATGTGGTACTTGACACTTTTAGGCGTTACGTGAAAATTCTGACGAGCAGACTGCCAAACGTAGCGCACTTGTCAAAAGCTTTTAAACATACGTAGTTCTTAAAGTATTTGCTTGCAGT
This sequence comes from Isichthys henryi, assembly GCA_026776945.1. NCBI lineage: Eukaryota > Metazoa > Chordata > Actinopteri > Osteoglossiformes > Mormyridae > Isichthys > Isichthys henryi. The sequence continues at coordinate 25,885,570 of JAODJX010000042.1, read as the reverse complement.
ATAAACTGCAGGTCATTTATCTAGCCATCCAAAAAGATATCAGTTCTTTTTGGAGAACGGAAAAAAATATCATTAATTTTTTTTATTGTGTTACTGTTCATTTGCATATGTTATAATGTTAAATTGTGTTTTTTTCCTGAGGAAATATGCATGTATACTAACAAAGTAAATAGCCATAAATGTTCTTTGACAGCCTAAGACTTTTGCACAGTTCTGCATTGTGTGATTATTTGTTGTTATACTATATCTCTTCCACCTGCTTTCATAATAGTCATTTTCTTGCATTGTACTTCTCTTTTCTTAGTTTATTATAATTTTTTATAATGTTTTTTGTCACCAGTATGAAATGATCATTCTTGAGGAAGAAATGATTCCTGGGGGAAAAGGACTAAAACAATGAATCATGGCGATATTACATGGTGTTTTCGTGCCTCATACTCTGTGGCTCATTATATAGATGCGATTTATTTGATCTTTTAATTAAACGGGTTGCAGTCTGTGTGTCTTAACTCCAATCCAGACACTCTTCCAGGTCTACAATGAAGCCAAAGAGTGCCTGAACTTGCTGTCACACCGGCTGGGAACATCCCCCTACTTCTTTGGAAAGATGTGAGTTTGATAGTGATCGCAGAAATATGTCATCAGCCTAATGTAAAGCATTTATTGACAGTGTTATAATGAAACGAGGAACACTAGTGAACATTTTTGCTAGATCTTCATCATGGCAGCTTTGCTGTTCTGTACTTTTTGTATCTTTTATTCAACGGCGAGTTTAGATACACTGGAATTTTCCATTTACTCTGAGGGCAACACCTGCTATTTTATGCTGTTTCTAGAAGTTCCTAAACCAAATAAATATAGGGCCTTCCTTGGAGATCTTGTAATACTGCCTCTGTACTGTACCATCTCAGGCCAGGAAGCCTGGATGCCTTTGTATTTGGTTACATCGCACCCCTGTTGAAGGCCAGCCTGCCTAGTGGTCCACTCAAGCAACATTTGAACCAGCTCACCAACCTGTGCCAATTCTGTGACGCAGTCCTCAAGACCTACTTTGATGACGACGCCCCCGGTAGGGCTGTATGTGTTTGCGTGTAGGGTTATAAGCCTTACTGAAATGTTGTTAAAGTAAATCATTAAGTGCCCCAGCCACTTTTAGATCTTACCAAACACACAAACAAGGAAGAATTTAAATTTTCTTTGGGAGTCTTTGTTGGTGTGGTTGGAGGAATCTTTGTGGAGGTTGTGACAGCAAATTTCACTCAAGCATTTACAAGAAGTGTATATGTAATTTGTGTAGCAAACAAATCCACTGCATTAAACAATGAGATTTCTTGGATTGGAGCTTATGTAATATTTGGCGCTGATACCACTGCGGTGTCTGTATAAGCCTTATTTGATATGTGGGTATGTCTAAATTACGTTCATGTCCAATATGACATAGATGCAATGCAGATATCATATATGCTGTGTACAAACTTAAGCGGTACACTGCACCTATACTGTACCCGTACTGCCTAAATGGTCAGAATACTATACATAAAAGTGCTGTATACTGTACTGTAATAAAACTGATAAATAATACATATACACATATTTGTTTTTGTAACAGAAGTTTATCACCATGATATATTGTGGGTATTATAAGGTGATATGCACTGAACCATTATACGGCTGGCAGCAAAATCGTTTGGTTTACACCAGCTACTCGTGGCTGATTTTACTGCAGTAATCCCCCAGGTAGGTGTGGGTGTTGGGGCACTTTTCCACCACAACAGGTGCCATACTTTTAGTACTTCGAGAAAGTACCAGAAGTACGGTACTTCAAGGTGTTGGTTTTCCACCGGCATAGAAACTGGTGCTGGCACTGAATGACATCAGAACGCATGGCGGGGTTTTTTGTACTATTATAGGCCTGGATGATAGGTGATATTAATAGCAACATCGCATGTTATGCACATGCAATTCTTACATCGCTAATCAGCTACATTAAGATCAGACTTTTTCTTACTTGCAATTCTTTACGGACATTTTAAAACAGGGAGTTTAAGTTTCGCTGAGACATTTTTACTTAGTCATAAGAAAAAAAACTTAGCTACCTTTGCAATTTTGCAATTATTATTCCTTTTTTAGATTATGTAATATATGTTTAAAAATCAGTTTAAAGTTTGCTTCTGTTGCTTTTTCATAAGCGTTGCATGCTTTCTCCTAGACAATAGTAATCATTTTCATCCTTCCTGTTTAAATCACTCCTAGGTTTGTGAGATATTTATGAACTCCTTTTTTGCTTCATAAATACCCTAGTATTTATCAGAATAAAATCACATCACTAGGACAATGTATTTGCTATGTGCGTGCTGTCCTAGTGTATTAAACAAAACACTTTAGAAATTTCTTGCCATGCAGTTCTGATCCTTTTGTTGTATCTGTTTTTCTGACCAGTTTGTCTTTTTGTTTTTCTTTGTTTATTCCGTTTTTTTTTTTAAGTACATAATTTGTTTTTTCCAGACGGCAGCTGTATTATTTTTAGTGGCAGGGTATTTGCATGACCAATTCACAAAGAAAGCATTTGATTTCCCACCCTAAAGTACCGAAGTACCAAATCAGTACCCCAGTTGGTTTGGCACTTTTGGTACTGGTACTTGACAGGAAGTCATTGGAAAGGGGGAAGTACAAAAAGTACAGTACTTAGTGTGGTGGAAAAGTGCCTTTACACTTAGAATTAAATCTGATGAGGTGCTCTGGTTATTGACAGATGTTTGAAAATTCAAAGAGTTTCAGAATCAGCTGATATTTTTGAGAAAATACACTGGTTTAGTCAATCCCAACGTGATTACATGTGTCATTTTACTACCACTGAAATGCATGCCTTGATCTTCTGATGAAGCAGTGATCTGTTCTTCTTGTGGGGATTTGGCATCTTCCTGTCTCTTTCCATCCATCTGCCCCTTCTCCAGGTTCTCCTCCCATCAGCCAGGACTCATCAGTTGACGCGAACCTGCAGAAACTGACACAGCTTGTTAACAAAGAGTCCAACCTCATCGAGAAGGTCCTGCCTTTATCTCTTTGCTCCCACATCACTTTCCCCTGTATGTCTAAATTTGCAGTGTATTCTCTTCACCTAAATGCACACTTTCATCTTTATGACCTGCCTTGTGCAAGCCCTGTTTGGTGTCAGGGAGATCTTGGGAGATGTGCTGTCAGTGATTTCTGCCTCGGCATGCATTTAATTTATCAAGAGAACATCAAATGCAGTTTATTTTTAACCATGCATCTTTGCTATTATTTTTTAACCATAAACCATCTTTTATTCTGTGAAATATGATTTGAATCATTACCAGGAACTGAAGGTTGAAAGTCTCTATCAGAATACAACATTAGTACTAAAGTATTATGAAGAACATCTACTGTTCCCTGTAGATTAAATATGTTTACCACTGTCACCATGCTAACTGTGGTCCCAGTATCTTATGTGTAGGAATGGTTGCCTTCACCCCATGATACATCATTTTAATGTAATGAGGCACAGTCTGGTCTGTACAGTCTAGAGATGGTTGCCCTTAACTATCCATGGGTCACGTTCTAGAGAATTACCCCATGCTGTGTTCAGAAGTGTGGTTGCTTATTGTTTGTCACCCAGTGTTATGTTCCAGTATAATCCCCTACCATTCCATCTGCAGATGGATGACAATCTTCGCAGCAGCCCCCAGCACAAGCCTCGAGCCCCCCCTGCCCGACCCACCACCTTGTCCAGCCAAAAGAACTCTACACCGGCATGACCTCCCCCCAAGTCTGTCACCTCAGGTCTTTGGTGATTCCCTAACCCAATTCCAAATCGCTAGCTCCTAGCCCAGCCGCTAGGAGGGCCAGACCAAACCTGGACCCTTCACATGCATGCCACTGCTGATTTCAGAGAAGCACTTTCAGTTGCGCACGTTGAGAGGCAGCAGCATATGGGTTTGAATGTCACCCTGACCCCTGAGATGGTCGGACTCTCATGGTCGTAATATCTCTGTATAACTGCTAGGTTGCTAGCCTTAGCACTGGCCTATAGCCTACCAAACATACTCTGAACCGAGGAATCTTTGGAAATTTCACTGTGGTCTAAAGCGAGAATTGAATGTTTTAACACTTCACTCAGAATGATGTCTTGTTGGTGATTGGAGGAGGTAGATGAGTATGGTGTTGATGTCTAAAAGAAGGTGTTTTTGGATAAGCAGAAAAATAAGTTTCCTGTTGGAGGAATATTGGAAGTTAATAGAAGTTTTGATTTTAAAATATGGGTTTCAAGAAAGAATGTTTTAAATCTTAAAGGTCCCTTTTGGTCTAAACTGGTCTGAATTAAAACCATAATTTGCCTGTTTCTTCAAAGTATTTTACCAGGAATACTGCAGTACTTATGGTATGAAAAATTTATTTTGGTTTGTCCACATACCAGCGCATTGATGGTGATTTCTGACTGAATTCTGCTTTGCTTCTGTTTCATAACTGAATTGAGGTCAGTTATGGAAAAACAGCATTTGTATGAGTGTGTGGAGTGGTGCTGAATTTGCACAATATTTTTACATTAAAGTATATTGTATTCAAATGTACTTTATTAGTTATCCTAGAATGGGCTTCATTATGTACATTTTACCAAGAATTTAATGTTTAATGTAGCATTCATACATACAACACTGTAGGTAACATATATGCCCTTTATTAATTTATTCAAGGCACTCAGAAGCGTTCTTGCATTCAAATGGTTGTTTATAAAATATAATCGTTTGCTGAACAAAAAGAAGAAGCCAGCATAAGAATTTGTACCTAAGGAAAAATGTTTTCAATGATTCATTACCTCATCTGATAAGTTACTAAACAGACTTGAGATATGTAAGTTCCTGCATGGGTAATTTTACTTCATATTAACATTGGCACATTGAATGAAAACCTCAATGTGCTTATTGATGCTAATTCCTCTGATGTTTTTCGTGGGAAATGTTGATGAGAATTTCAGATTTTTCCGAAATCCCAGTTTATTTCCACTTTGAGATGTCTTGTGCATAAGTAGCTGAGTGTACATTGTCGAGGCCTGCTTTCCTATAATGGTCTTATTTCCACTTTATAATGTAATCCCTGACATCGATTGTACTGCATTTGCAGTTTCTTTTTTCTCGTGATTTTTGTGTTGAAATACTCTGTCGTTATTGGCACAAGAAGTGAACGCTGCAGTCTCCATATATGTTTCTTTTAATATGTGGTACGGGTAGTTTATTTGCTCGTCTGCTCTGAGGGGGAAAATTAACTTTTTTGTCCGTATAAGAGGTACATTAGAAAATATCTTTCTGTTCATGGAAGCAAACCTGCGTTTGCAGAACTATAAAGTGTTTGTTTTATTTGGAAACGCATGATTACATAATTGGAGTCTGTAATGTGGTGCTTGAGGCAGTTTATACCAGACGTTACTTGGGTCACAATTTTTAGTTTCATATTAGTGTACGTTAGTGTTTCAGCTGCATGTCTCTCTGTCATATCATTGAGTAAGAGTTTAATGCATTGTGGTACCTGTAGTTTTGAATGTGTTTTCATCAACATCTATACAAAATTCATGGTGTGCATCATGTAGAAAAAGCACTTTAACTGCTTGTACTGTGATCATTCAGATGAAATATTTATCTGTGACATGTACTGGCAGTTGGCATCATCTTTCCTCCCTGACTTACTAGATATGAATGAAGGGAAGCTGCTAAATTTACCTGTCAGGCTCAGAGCTTCTGCCTTATTCCACAATTGATACTTTGTGCAGTTTGAGAAAGAAAATCCATCATTGTGCAATTTGCTTCTGCTTCTATTCGTTTAATTTCTTACGTTTCTTCACGTGCACTAGGAACACTACAACGAATCCTTTGACAGTATGATTTGGGAAATTCTATAGGTTGAAAGAGCAGGTATCAAATCTTTTATTATCAAATGTTTCCTGGTTTGTTGGATTGAAGTAGTAGTTTTTTTTAATGTTACGTAAGCTTATTGAGTGTGCTTGTTGTGTTGCTTGTTCAGTGTTGAGTTTCAGATCAGGAAAAAAGGCAGTTTTTGGATTGTTCCAGTTTTTGCTCCCCGAAGTTATGTATAATCAGGGGCAACATTAATATTATAACACTCGTATCTGCTGAAGTTATAAAACATGTCTATTCGAAAAGGATTTAATATTGACTGTTGAAGTTAAAAATAGGAAGTTTTAAATAACTAGTAAATGCTATGTGAACAATGATGTTACTGTACTGGCTTCTATAGTTTTTCAGCAGCTGTGATTTTTGCTAATTCCCCCACATTTTATTTAATGCAGAAAAGGACAAACTTTAAAGAGACAAATGCTGTGGTGACATTGAATTCTAAATTTGATATGTTAATTCTATTATTTCATTCTGCAGTGACTGAACAGTGTTGCTATTCCCAGGTTAGTGTCTCATATTTTATTGTACTCTAAGGGTGTTGTTAAGGCAGCATGCCATTCGTCTGCTGATGCTGATTATGACTTACCAGAATGTTCTCTGTCGTGTGCTTACATTGACTGTCCCTGATACGATGGATGGGTGATTCTGTGTTTTGTAACCACTACATCCTTTGATGTTGTCTTTCTCTTCTTGGTTTGGCATACAGTCCTTGATATATTCTTTGTAAGCCTATAAACCTGGTCTTTCCCTGTAAATTGAAAATCAGAATTGTATACTTCAGTACTTGAGACAGATCTAGACGATTTGCAGTTAAACTTTAGCTTAGAAAAGTCCTGAAAACAGGAGTCTGGAAATGTTGAAAGTGTGGCATCATAAGTGTACTGGCACATTACAGCTGAAAACCATATAAACATATTATATATGATGATACATTTCCTTAAAGAGATAATGACTTGCTCTGAATAATGTTTCAACTTCAGTCAAAGCAGTGAAGTATAAAGTATCATTTGCTCATAAACCAGCTACCTCAAAAGTCCCAGCCTTTGGAGCCCTGTTGAGGTTTGTTTTTGGCCACCGCCACGCATTCATATAAAGTTATTTTAATTGTTATACTTACCTTGCTTATTTATTCATTGTTAAAGTGCCTCTAGAGAAGTTGCAATGTCCAGAAACCCTCGTATGAAAATTTCTCACATGATTTTATTTGATGATTTATATCATCTCTTTACTGTTTGTTTATAATAATAAAAAAACACATGTGTTATTTACTGATGCTCAGTAATGAGATGTGAGAAACAGTGGATAGTATGTGGTTACTTCAGTGGACTTGCTAATTCACTAATATTTTTGTGCTTACTAATGGCCACTTAAGTTTTGTGGGTGCTCCACGACTCCTTTTTAGATGGTAAAAGTTCAGTACAGAATTATTTTAACTATTATTATTTCCAAATCATGGAACTTCTATGCATGTATGTACACTCTGTGGTCATTTTATTAGGTACCCCGAAATAGTACCCTTCAGTCTCCAGAACCACTTCAAGGATAGACCAGATAGATCAGTAAGCATTTCTGCGCAACACTGTTGTACTGAGTTGATCTTTTTGCATTTGTGGCTTTCCGATTAACTTTAACAAGTCCACTGAAGGCCATGCAGCTTTCTATCTTGCACAGAACAGCCACTCCCTGTTTCTTTTTTGTTTATCACACCGTCTTCTGTAAACCGTAGGCCCTGTAGTCTTAAAATCCCAAGAAAGGGGCTGTTTCTCAAACTCTGGATGCGCCACCTCTGGTCCCAACAATCACACCACTTTCAAAATCACTTAGACCACACACATTGGCTGCTCTGGTGCTGAGCCACACATTAAATGAACTTTGATACTGTCCCTTTGCTGTATGTATTCAGCTGCAGCTAGATGGTTCCCAGTCTGTGTTAATGACCCGGTGTACCTAATAAACTGCCGACTGAGCGTATGTAAGAGAGGTCATATGGTGCATATAATGCAGGTCGTCCTCTTTTCATGCAGCACACCCTAGATATGCACCTATTATTCACTAGAGGAATTGCGGAATTTATATTAAAGAAACACTAAGTTGTGTCCATATTGTTACCAGCTTAGAGTGTTAGACACAGTTATTCTGTATGGTAGCATTATGCAGTCTTTCTCAGTGCGCCGTGTTTGACCACATAACAACTTGCTGTAAACATACATTTTCCATTGTGATTAAGTTAGAAATGCTAAAGAGTCATTCTTTTTATAGTAACTTTTTCTTGAAATAAATGTTAATTGGTATTTGAATTATTATGAATGCTGGATGATAAAATTGTACATTAAAAGAGAATATATACACATATATATATATATATATAAATAATATATTAAACATTTGAAATCAGATGGTACAGTTTTTCTTTTAAATGCATTTTGAATGTATTAATAAAATCAAAGCCTGCTGTATTTTCACTCCTGTGATTTGAATTATGGCTTATTGCAGTAACGTGCATAGAATTTGCAGTTCACATATATATACCTACATATAAATTGCTTTTTAAGAAGATAAATTAATATCATATTAATACAGTCTGCTAGGTTTTCTGTCTCAATTTTTATGGGGTAAAAAGTCATACACAAGGCGTTTACCTTGGCGGTCCTGCCTGTTGTAGTGTCTGTCTGGGCCAAAGCAGTAACTGCTAAGGTGTCCAGCTACATGGTCACATGCTACCTATTAACTTCCTTGTAATCAAATGCACATTGGGAGATGTTTGCATAGATGCCTAATGGAAACAGTGAAGGTGAAAGAAAAGACCTTTTTCTTCTTTCCAGAAATGAAGCTCAGTTTAAAAAAAAAAAAAAAAACTGGATCACAAGTCATCTGAATGAACCATTTCCTCTGGAAAAACCAAAAACATCTCCTTGGATTATTTGTGAATGGCATGGGGCAGATCCACATGCCACCACAGTGTGTGATGTGGTTAGAATATTTTTCCATAGATTGAGACTTCCAAGAAGGGTACCTTCTTTCTGCATATACAGTAAGTAACAAAATAATCTCTTTCCCAGTGAACACCTCCCATCCAAATACAATTAAAACTGGTCATGCTAAATACCAGTTTAACCGAGGATGAAATGGTTCAGTCTAAGCACTTGCATAACCGTCTGGTGCCACTAAGCAGGATGCATGCCAGCTCTAGTGCATCATTACATCTGCAGAAGGGATTATGGGCCTCAGTCTGCCCAGCATCCATGATCTGCTCGTCACTGACGGCCACTCATACCTTGACTGTCACTTTGTCTCTCAGGTAGGTGCTTCAGGCCGCTGAAGATAAGAACATCCAGATTTCAAGACAATTGTTTCCCATTACATACCTGTACCATTACGCTCACAAACAAACCATCCAGAACATTTGACATAATGATATGCTTTCATGCATTTTTTAAATATATTTTTTATGTTTCTAAACTGTGCAAGTTTCTTTTTGCGTTACTGTACATGCACAGTAGCATTTATTTCAATACAGAAGCTATATGAATAAATATAAACGTATCTACCTGAAATGCTGTTTAAAAAGATTGCACCACTAATAAGCTCGTCCGTAAGATTTGGGTATCTCCCAAATTCATTCAAGATTGCTGTTGTCAGACATGTCCTTAAGAAACCAGACCTGGATTCCACTGATCTGGCTAATTACAGACCTATTTCTAATCTTCCATTTACTTCCTAAATCTTAAAAAAGTAGCTGCTAGTCGGTTATCTCTGTTCTTGCAAAAATAACTGAAAAATAACAAAAATAAATTAAATGTTCCATTCATGCTTTAGGCCAAATCACTGCACTGGAACTGCACTAGTGAGAATCATTAATGACTTGATTGTGGCTGATGATGATGGATGCATATCCCTGTTGGTTCTGCTGGATCTAAGTGCACCATTTGATACTGTTGACCATAAAATTTCAAGGTTAGAGTCCTTGTCTGGTGTTAAAGGGCAGGCACTGGCCTGGTTCCGCTCAAACCCAACTGATCATCACCAGTTTGTTCATGTAAAAACCAGAGTGAAGAATGGTATCCTGCAAGGTTCTTTTCTGGACCCACTACTGTTCAACTTATATATGTTGCCTATTGGTTATATTATTATAAAACATAGTGTGAGTTTTCATTGTTATGTAGGTGACACTCAGCTGTTCATATCTGTTAACACAGACAAGCTTCCTCAGTTGTTAAGATTGAGGGATTCTTGGCTGAAGTTAGAAGCTGGTTGGCCAGTAACGTCCTTCTGTTAAATCCTGAGAAAACAGAGACATTACTACTGGGTCCCAGGACAGCCCAGAGTGTTGCTGATATTATAAATCTTGATGGCTGCCTAGTCAATATAAGCTCAGTGCTTAAAAGCCATGGTGTCATTATTGACTCTGATAAGTGATGTGGTTAATAACATGGTTAAAACAGCCATCTAAGGAATACTGTAAAACTGAGGATAATGCTCTCACTTCAGGATGCGAAACAGCTAGTATGCACCTTTGTAACTTCTAGACTGGACTACTGCAGTGACCTATTGGTTACATATGCCTCTGCATCATTTAATAAACTCCAGTTGGTGCAGAGTGCTGCAGCAAGAGTCCTAACAAGGACTAAGAAACATGTGCATATCAGTCCGGTACTGGCCACACGCCACTGGCTCCCAGTTAGGTCTCACATCGTCTTCAAGGTAATACTACTTAGCTATAAGGCACTGAAAGGTCTAGCACCAGAGAATATTAGCAGTTTACCGGTTCCATATCACCCCCCTTGATTGCTGCACTCTCAATGGACAGGCTACTTGGTGATGCCTAGAGTGGAACAATCATCATTTGGTAGTATAGCATTCTGTTACTGGGCTCCAATGATATGGAATACTAGCAAACATCCGAGATTCAGTCTCACTCGCATTGTTTAAGTCAAAGCTAAAATCTCACTTTTTTAACATATGGGGACAAAGCTGATCACTAGTTCTCTCACCCTGCTAGTCTCTGGCACAGAGCTGGTTGGGGATCAGTTTACTGTTACTTTGGCTTTGCATATCCCCTGTGTTGTTGGAGTTCTGCTGCTCAGGGATTCCTCATACCTGAATTCCCTCCCACCTCTTCCGCCTAGTTAAGTTGCCATTTTTAATTAGACCTGCCGGAGCCTCCTTATATCCATAATGCACTTTTGCTATTTTGGACTTACTTCGCTGCCCCCTGGAGGATGGGCTCCCCCTTTGAATCTGGTTCCTCCCAAGGCTTCTTCTTTCTAGGGAGTTTTTCCTTGCCACTGTTACCACTGGCTTGGTCTGTGGATACTTATAAATACAATATAAAGGGCTTTGAGACATTATAGTATTGTGAAAATGTGCTATAGAAATAAATTAGAATTTAATATTTGCGTTGCTGTGTAAGGTTGTGGAAGTGTTAAGTGACATTTGAGGCTTGCGTGTGGAATCTCGAGTGTTACGTAAGTAGGGGTGTTGCAACAGGAGCTGCCATTCGTCATATGTGTGACGAAATTGGTCAATAAAGTTTGAGTCTGATGCTGAAAATAAATACAAGGAACATTTGAAGATACAGGTGTCTTGGTAGGTGGCTGTTGGTATGTATATTACTGAGATTATCACAATACTGGGTGGGGTTTGGTGATTGGTCTGGCCTCCCAACTGACTGAAAATAACCTGTGGTATTCTAGTTTTGATTTTATGATATTCATAGCATCTGCAGCCTGTGTCGACTGCACTGGGAATAGCACACGCTGTTCATAAATATGACCTGAAAAACGTTCTTACACCTTTTCTTCTGTCTGTTTGTATCACAGTGCTCTTGTTCTTCACATTGCCATCTATGTTTAAAATATAAATAAATCATGTGCTGTTCTAAAGCAACTCATGTTGATGGGGGGGGGCATTATGTCACAATAAATCTTGTAGTAATTATTTAATTCATACAGAAGGAAAGGGGCAAGAAGACAGTAAAGGGTCACAGTGTGCCTATAATGCACCTCTGAAGACACATGGCAGTGGAGCACTTTGGATGGGATTCCTGTGTATCATAGGGCCGACCACAGGAATTCCTATCAAACAAACAATTTTCTAAGCATTCAAGATCAAATAACATCTGTTTATCCTCATGTTTTGTTATATGAAATGCTCTAAAAGTACTGTTTTGTGCCACTGTCACCATAATTAATACCAGGTGACAAGTCTGAGCTGACTTTCTGCTTTATTAGTTAAAAATGCCATTTGTGTACATAGGACCTACTGTAAGAACTGTCAGTGCTGTAAACTGGGAAGGTGATTACACTGTAAAGTGTCTAGTGAATTTTGACGTGGCTGAATAATTGCTTTCTCTTATGGCCATTGCATTTAATGAGATGTCAGCTCAGCTGTGCCATTTGGAGTGGCGGGTCTCTCTGTGGATGGAAAACTACCTCTCCAAAAGTCACCCAGTAGTTCCTTTCAATGAACAGCACTGTAAGCATTCCAGACTTTATTTGATTCATTTCAAGGTTTTCAGCAAACATCGTAATTTGTTTTGGCCCTGACCATAAAGCTAAGACTTTCTAATTTCAAGAGTCAAACAGGAAACACGTTTTCCCCAGAAATAGAAACTTCAGCACTGGTGCTGCTCACCAACATAAGCCAGAATTGCTGCCTGACTTCCTGGATGTCCATGTTGTAGTGCTGCATCCTCCATCCACACCCTTGTGTGAAACCATTGTCTATAAATCACAGTACTGTCTCTATGAGGGGTAGTGATTTCATCTACCTATTATGGTTACCGTAGTTACTGCCCCAATTGTCTACACCCTGGACTTTTGACTGGAGTGTAGTGGTTTTCTGTGGAATGGTGTTTCTGTACTCAAATGTAAAACACCCCTCTTTACATAGTTCGTGCGATATAATTGTTAAATTTAAATAGTTTCAGTTTCATATGACTCATATGGCAAAATAAGTCTGCTAAGACATAACATGAAGTGTAACTTTTTTTTTTTCACTATTTTATAGTACAGTAGGAATTTTTTAAACTGAACGTAGAGGCTGCACACATGGTCATACAAGGACACCTAGTGGCAGAAAGAAATCCCTGAAACATTTTCTTGCATTGTAAATCACATTTAGTCACTGGCCTCAGCTGCAAAGCAGGAATGCCGTATACTGTACTGTATATCCAATGTGAAAGTCATTATGCAAAAGTCTGAACTCCTCTTAAACGGCAAGCCAAAATACATAATTTAATACCAAATTGTGATTATGCTTGCGGTAAAATTCAGCTAAGTATCTATAATATAAATGAGTAAACCAGGCTTGAGGAACATTCTTTTTTGGAAGTCAAAGTATTTGAAGATTTCTACAATAGCAGGCTACCCTGCTCTTGTAGAAAAATGTAAAAGTATAAATCATGCACATATGATGTAGATAAAAAGAGCACAGAACGAGGTAACTATTTCAGGAGCAGGTGGGGGACTCAGATCCAGGAAAACACTACATCACTTTACGGAATTTTATTCCACCTAATCATTTGGATGTTAATACATTTAAATATTGTACATTTATGTTAATTATACATCATGTTAAATGTCTTAGCAAAAAACAAAAACTGTTTGTGACAGTTATTTCAAAAAAGTACAAACAAAGTTTCAAACTACTTGTTCTACTGATACGCCTGAAACAATCATATCAAATTAATATCACGGGAGGCAGGGAATATGTATGCATAGCCTATTGTACAAGAGTTCGTCATTCACATCATCCACAAAAATAAATAACACAGTTTGTGCATTAGTGTGGGAAGTGCTAGCGTTCACCAACTAAAATGACTCAATAAAAAGTCTAAAATTAGCACAAGAAAAACAGGCTTGCAGTTGTGTTTTTAGGGCAACATCACTTAAAAGAGGGAAGTTTCTTTAAATTCAACAAGCTACCAATTTTGAATCATTTACTGAAGATATTCCTGGTTTTAGCAAATTTCCTTTAAATGCATTCACCTGAAACACTGAAATCAATAAGCTGTTGAACCGTTAACCATCTGCATTCATATAGGGAGTTTGCTCCTGCATCACATACAGCCCTCAAGACGGGTCCTCATGAACATGACATGGAGCACACTGACATTTTTGCTAACCAGCTGTAAGTCAAAGACCAAATGTTTAAGCTGATTATCATGCTACAGTATATGATAATAAAAGAGAAATGATTTTTTCAATAAAAAAAAAAAACTATTGCTGAACCAAGCGTTTTCCTGTATTTATAATTGGAAACAATTGGAACAAATGAAAATGGAAAAAGAGCTTCATCAAATATAAAATTGGCAGTAGTTTATTAAACACTTGTCAGAAGCTCGTAAGTTGTACCAACTCATTGTCATGTAAGAGACGGCTGTCACACTAGTGACTCCGAGTGCCAGGTAAGAAAGATAGATAAATAAATAAGCAAATGATACATTTTTTTGGCTTTCAGTGCCCGAAACAGACCCCCGCAAAATGGGCCATTCATTCAAGATGATTCCCAGGGGCCCTGAGAGACAGGGGACCTAAAATATTTGGAACATAACTGGATTGGTCTGGGTTAGGGGCCCAATGTGATATGCTGTCATGAGGCCCCCTCTAGAGGCACCCCTGTCCATAGTGCTAGGTTTTCTGGTCCCATGCCCCTGAGACCCAGGAACCAGATAACCAGCATGGCTTGGGGCTGCTGAGTGGATGACAAGTGCACAAAAGAAGACAGGGCTGGAAAACCAGAAACAGGAAGTAGGGCCCGGGAAACAGGAAGTGGTGCTGAAACACAAAAACAGAATATCCACCACAAACCTGAAAACAAAGCACCACTGCCTAGCACACCAGCTTCAGAATTCCAGCTAACCAGAACCAAGAAACAAGATGCCAGCTAACCAGGAGCAGAAACCAGAAAAAGGACACTGTCCATCAGGAAGCATTAGGAATCAGAATGGCAAAGACAGTGAAAATTCCAGCAACCGAAAATCCAAAACTAACGCACAAGCTAAACACAGTCCCATACAACTAGACTCTGAACCAAAGCTCTACACCCTACACTTAAAAGGCAATGACAATGTTAATGTTTAAACAATAGCAATAACAATGCTTTTTTAAAAATAATATTCAGAGCCAGTACCACTAGATCAGCAAGATCACACAGACCGGGCTCTATTAGCTGATTAAAAATTCAGCATAGGTGTGACAAGAGTATCTTAAAAAATTTCCTTCCAAGTCATGCAAGTTCAAAGTGTTTAAATAATGCAAACAGTTCAAAGCTGAACGGGAAAATGAATTAATCACCATTAACAATCAGCTGGCTTAAAAATGTAAAAGGAACAAGTGCATACAGTCCGGGAATAAATATATTTAAAGCAAATGGTTTCCAATACATTAATTTCATAAATAAAGATGTTTACAAATTCAAGCACACAACTCATTACAGCTCAGATAATTTAGAATTGGATGACAGATCATCTGAATAAGAAGGGAGCCTGACAGACTCTTAAGGGCAACAATACAAATGCAGATGGACGCCCTTTGTAGTCACTGTCTCACCCGGTGGCCATCACACATCGCCATACAGACCTGCTGGATGTTCCACATGGTGCCCTGAGCCCACAGCGTCAGGCCAGCACCTCGCTGCGATTCTTCAAGAAAACGTCTTCCTTTAAAATGTCCTGAAAAAATTCCCTAAATGCTGCTTCTCGCCTCGTATTGCACCACATGCACTTTTTTCACAACTAGTACAAAAAAAAAAAAACTGAGAAAACACAGTATTTTCTTTCAGGATATGCAAATATGGTTTTTGAAAAGTAGAATAAAAATTCACCAGATTCACTGTCTGTAACCCCATATATACAAAGCTTTTCTAAATATCTAACTAATAGCACATAGCCTTATGTCTCCTGAAGAAATGTAGCGCGTTCGTGCACTATGGGTAGCAAAACTGCCCTGTGTTCAGCTTAAAAAATGAAACTTTCCTTAATACTAGTTAGTTACTAAGCTTTATAGCAAAAGTGCTCTAACATATTACAGACTGTGAGTAATGACACAAATGAATGGAAACAGAAATTTAGAACCGGGAAAACAATTTTTTCCCCCTTCTTTATTTTCGTGGGTAATAGAGACCCAAACAGTCCATCCAAGTTACTGGGGTGGACACCTGGAAGGGCTAGCAGTGCTTGGCAAACTCAGGCACCTCCAGGACCGCGTGCAGGGCCAGGCTGCCAGGCTGTTCCAGCACCAGTGCCGGGTGGCAGGCCCTGGAGTACGGGTGCAGGGAGGAGCCCAGGAGCTGCCCGCTCTCGCAGTTGAAGAAGGACAGCCTCCCGCGGGTGAAGTCCAGCATCGTACCGATCCTGGCGGGGGCCACTGCAGCAATGATGTTGGTCTGCAGGCTGTCATGGAGGAGCTCGAAGTGGCAGCTGGGGATGCAGGGAGAAAGTGAGAGGAATGCACACGTCACCTGGTAACTATATGCATGTGGGGAAGGGGGCGTGGCTGCCCCGTGATGTCAGGTGACCATCACCTGCAGTCGTCTGACTAACGATATCAAAATTCTTCTGTTTTTCTTCTGTATTTTGCTCTGACCGTTAGATCTCTTCATTCTTCCCCGAAAGCTACATCTGTTTTTATGACCCTAAATTCTTCCCTGTTCCAATGCTGAAATGGTCATCTTGTACCCAAAACCCCAATAAAGTCCCCTGTTCCATCCTCCCATCCACATCTTGCATGGATCTGTTCACCATCTCATGTGACATCATGAAGATGGTCACGGCTAAACTAAAGAATAATACTGGGTGATTGTTAAAGCGGCGTGGTCCAAAACAGATGCAATTCTATATACTCCAAGATAAATGTCCATGTATAAATGTGTTTATGGTGTTTAAAAAAATGGGTCATTCATGATTAATTTTTAAATGATTAATTAAGAAGCTAATTACAAAGATCACATAACTAAAATTAACTGGGTTTCATTACACATTACACTACAGAGCCAAATGTTCTTCTAACAGCATGGCTTATATGGGAATATTTGAAGGAATACAAACATAACTGCATAAATACAGTGATTAATAACAATAACGAAAATACCTGTCTGATGTGGGAATGCAGTGAAGGCACCAGGAAGTACTGTTCTCCCCCAGTGGGCTGTCGTGGAGTGTGGAGTCGTAGGTCACGCCAATCTTGTAGGCTTTGCAGTCCAACACTGATGTTTCCCAGTAATGGTACCCTCGTGGGGGCAGGACCTCTCCCAAGATTCCCGGATACCTGAGCACGTCCCTGGCAGCATTATCACTGAGAAAAGGTGCAGTGCACAATACAGCAAGCTGTATGGTGTGGGTATAGGGAACTCTTACCTGTCTGCAAAGCCTTCATCACGCCAGTGCACAGCGTTCATCTCTTCGGACAGCTCCAGGACTGGGTGGCCAGTGTCCTTCAGCAGGTGGAACCTGGTGCCTGGTGGTAGGGGATCCAGTGACAGGGTCAGTGGCAAACAACAGCCTCTGATCTGACTGTGAAAAGATAAAATCTAGATACTTTCCCAAAGATAACGATTCCAAACAAAGTCAGCAGAGTGAAAAGTACAGCAGTGAAAGCAATCAGTCTGTAACATTATATATCAGTCAATCCTTTAAGGAAACGATACTGATGACAAATATTGATGAAAAATATACATTCCAAGTTTAAACTTCAATATTGCATAACTATATTCAAAGAAATAAACATATACAACTATTTACATATGTTGATTTCTTTGAAGGGGGCGGCATGGTGGTGCAGTGGTTAGCACTGTTGCCTCACACCTCTGGGACCTGGGTTCGAGTCTTCGCTTGGGTCACATGTGTGTGGAGTTTGCATATTCTCCCCATGTCGTTGTGGGGTTTTCTCTGGGTACTCCAGTTTCCCCCCCACAATCCAAAAACGTGCTGAGGCTAATTGGACTTGCTAAATTACCCGTAGGTGTGCATGTGTGAGTGAATGGTGTGTGAGTGTGCCCTGCGATGGGCTGGCCCCCCATCCTGGGTTGTTCCCTGCCTTGTGCCCATTGCTTCCGGGATAGGCTCCGGACCCCCTGCGACCCCGTAGGGATAAGCGGTTTGGAAAATGGATGGATGGATGGATTTCTTTGAATATAGTTATGCAATATTGAAGATTATTTGCAGGTCTATTTGTACCTTTCCAGTGTTTGACATTCTGCAGCACAGATTTTGACCACAAAATATGCTGAGGTGAAATATTTTACGTAAGTGGGTCAGCCAGTGTTTCTTCAAAATGACTGAACTTAATTGTTTTAATTTGCTTCAATTCCTTCTGTGTCTTCTATGTATTTACTTTTAATATACTTGTTTCTGATGTATCACATGGTGCTAACTGCTACAGCACAATGATAATGCTATTGCTAATCTTAACATGCGTGTATTTGTTACATTACTGGCAGATCCTTGTTATGAATGTGGAAAAAAGGATGAAACACGAAGAACTGCTCTAAATCAAGGCATCGACTTTGGCTTTAGGGTGCAGCGTGCAGTAGCTACAGTATGACAGAATGACGTCATGAAAAATCTTACTGATTATTATAAAACAGAAAAAATGCGCATTGATGTGAGGAGCGCAGAACTAAATGAATACCTGGTCAATGAAAGTCTGAACACTAAATGTCAGAGCTAAGACTCACTGGTTGGGTTAGTGAGCCAGTGAGGCTGGTTGTACCTCTAGTGGAGATGAGAGTGGCTTCACTCTGGTCACTGACTCCAGCAGTGTTCACTGCTTTTATGTAGAACAGGTAGCTTTCATTTGGCTGCAGCAGCACCTTCTGCTCACAGCTTCTTATGCCAGAGATGGACCTTCATAGGAGAACATGATGTTCATTAAAAACTCAGGCAGGCCACAGGGTATGCTGTAATCCAATCCTTTACTGTCAAGCTAGAGGGAAATATTATAAACATGGCATTTAACTAAATATCATGCAGGGAAGAAAGATTTTTAAAATAAAACACACAGGAATTAATTTAAATTATAGGAGGTAACAGAATAATGGCAAAAAGAATCTTAAGAAAATAGAGTGGAGCTACAGAATAAAAATATTACTAATAAAATGCTCAATTTAGAGATATTTGATGGACTGCAGAGATGTAATAGAAACTGACCAATGATGGAAAAAAATCTACATTCTTAGTAAGGATGTAATATTTTTTCTCTGTGTTTTTTTCATGTGTTGGTAATTTTGCCTAAGAGACTGGCACTTGGAGAGAAAAGGAAAAGTAAATGTTCTAATTCCAAAAAAATAACATTTGTATAATATGGATGAAAGCCATACAGTTATTTAAAAAATGTGGGCTGTAGTCATGAATCTGCAAGGTGCTGCTCTCAGAGTTAACCTTTGTACACATTTGTTTTGCCCTTGTTTGTTTGTTGCACATCTCGCTCACTGTGTGGCCATGCCAGGTGGGCGTGTACATGTAGGGAGCTCCGCCCACCTGAGGCCCTCGCCCTCGCAGGCATACTGGCGGCAGTATTCCAGCGTGAAGCTCTCTGCAGTCTCTGGGTGGCCGGGGCTCCAGTGGATGATGGCTGAGTCCCAGCACACGGTGCAGTGCTCCGTCTCGATGACCGGCACGGAGGGGGCTGCGGCACGGGACAGCCACTCGCTCAGTGTACAGAAACACTTATAAACAAACACCATGCTGTATTGCTATGAACTGCAGTAGCTACATTCATTATAAAGCAAAGTTCAGGTAGCTACCAAAAATTAATTAATCAACTACCCAAAGTATCTCAGAGTCACCAGAGCTGATTGATAACATTCCATATTCATACATACCCTACTTAATTGACAAAAATACTGCTGTTTTCCTGATTCAACAGATATCAAAAATATCAATATCATTTGCTTTCTATAGAATGACGCACAATCATCCTTGACCTCTGTACTTCTATATGTCTAACTATCATCATTTCCTATTGTGATGCATTTTTGATTATTTCTTCTGCATGAATTTCCACATTGTTAGATTATTTGTGAATATTTTCGATAAGATGAAGAATGATCTTATTATCACAGTATCGCACTACACTGGGAATCACTGATCTGATTTCTGAGTTGCTTGGGTCGCACTTTACTTGGTGTAACATTTATAAGTACAAAAATAGTTCCACAATATTTATTTTTTTGTTTCACCAAGTTTAGCGGGCAGGGCAGTATTATTACATTAGGTGGGGAGCTGATTATAACGTCTAATCCAAGCAAATAAAGTATGATTTTTTTAAACTATGTTCAAAATAGTTTAAGCAAGGTAAACAAGTTAAAAAATCAGAAACCGATTTAAGAAATGAATAAGTTGTAAAGACAGAGTGTGCACTGACCAGTTCTGAAGGTGAGCTTCTCGCTGGGCAGGCTGCAGCCTGTGTAATTGACAACCATGACCCAAACTTTGTAACTCTTATCAGGGTCCAGGTCCTCCAGGGAACAGTAGCTTTCTTTCACCGTTACTCTGTACTCTTCTGTTAGAGCTGCGATCAAAGTCACACACCAACAAGAAGTGATCAAGATCTTCATCTAGTAATGACATGGTCCATGTGATTCCTGCACAGAACCACTTTCCTTCTATTACCCTCATAGTGACAAAAGACTCCAAAACTGCCTAAGCAATATAAATTATTAATACTTTGTTCTATCCTACTTCAAACTGAATTGTCTGATTCTGCATCCTAAGTATATCTCAGGCAACACCCATCTATTTCTGCACCCACTTGTCGTATTCAGGGTCACAGGGGGTCTGGAGCCTATGGGCTCAAAGCAGGGAACAACCTAGGATGGGGTGCCAACCCATCGTAGTGCACACTCACACATCTATAGGAAATTTGGCAACTCCAATTAACCTCGGCATGTTTTTAGATTGTGGAGCGAAACTGGAGTACCCAGAAGACACTTCACAATGGCGAAGTCAGGACAGGCAAACTGCACACACATGGAGCCATGAAGGCAGTGACATGAAGGCAGATCCCAGAGGTTTGAGGCAACAGTGCTAACCACTGCACCACTGTGCCTCCCTTGCTTACTCAACAAAAACAGCTTTAAAACATATTAAACACGTATTACACATATAAAACACATATCATAGTTATCACACTAAAATCTTATAATTCAACTTTTAATTTATGTGACAGCCTTTGTTTATGCCACGGGGCCATAAGGACATTTGAGTAATTAAGAGACAGCGTAAATGTATGGAATTATACTGCAGTCACAGACAGCAGAACAGTACCAATGTTATGTTTTGTTTTTATTACATTTGTCACAATGCAGATTTGTTGTGTTTCCCTGGGGACTATGTAGGCAAAAGGAACTTTACTAGGAGTGACTGCTGGACATTTATTTCCCAACAGGGAACTGACCAGAGAGTAAGTTGTGTAAAATGTGAATATAAGTACCTCCTTGGGGCTCCTCCATGCAGTAGACCTGGAAGCAGTCGATGACATCCCCTTCATTGACTTTCCAGTAGACTGTGACAGAGGTACTCGTGGCAGAGTTTGCTTCTTGTGGTTGCAGGTGGGGCTTCTGAGGGACTGGGGGGGAGGCAGGCAAATAGACTTATCAAACTGCATAGCCTACCCTAAGTTTTCAGCAGCACTACTGACATTTATATAACCCATTTCCCCCCCCCCCTCAATTTTTATAAAAACAGAACAAAGGACGGATACGGTAAAATATGCCAAAAACTCCCTCACAGACGAAGAAATAAATGTTAGTCCCATTCTAACAAAAATTAAATTGTGTTTAGACAGTTTTAGTTATTTACACAAACTATCTCGTTTCAAAGACTGAGGAGGAGAATTCTCAGATATTTACAGGTAAAATAATATGTAACAGAAGAGAAAGGATTAAAGCATTAATGATCCAAATCCCTCTGAGTCTTTATCCAAATGCCTAGCTATTATGCTAATGTTAAGGATAAATCTGCATGCGAAAAATCATAGAAGCATGCAAATGCTTAAATGCATTTTGTTGAGATGCATATTGTGAAGTGTGGCTGCTAACTTACTTGCGATGCCTTCAAGCTCCTTGCGCCTACACCCGGAAGCGTTCTTAGAATAGTCCTCAAACATAGGGAAAGCACTGGGGGTAAGTTCAAGAGACAAGGAGGACTCCAAGGCTGAGGTCAGCCTGCCAACACAGACAACATCATCCTTTCGCACAGTGTTTCAGTAACTTTTGAATTCTTAAAGAACTGCATTACACCAGCCTCCCATTAACAGATACAGCATTAAATGGACATCTTCATGCCATCAGATAAATACATAAATTTGCAAAATTATCAAAAATTTTAAACTACAATTTTGCAATTATTTTTTTCTCCATCGATAAAAAAACCAGCATTTTCAAGCAAGTACAAAATGTCTATTTTCATTTTCAAGAACTTTTTTTTTCATCACAAAGTACAGCTCATTAATTTTATTCAGGGATTATCTTTGAATAGTTGAATAAATACAAATGGCATACACAGGTAAAATTTCAGGTGGAAAATTAACTCCCCATAAACAACACTGCAGCAACAGCAGCAATCAGAGGAAGTAAAATAAGCAAATTTATAATATCTGTGCCAGAGTTAAGTGGATCTGGATCCATCAACATCTAAAGTGCTGAACAGGAAATCAAAGCAAATATCATTTAGTTACCTCTCATTGATGTCTGCAGATGACTGTAGGAAGAACAGAAAAGAAAAAAATAATTCAAATAAATGGATGATTTTGGCTTTGTTGGCATTAATGAAGCTGTACAGGACAGGACGACCCTGATTATATTTAATATTTATTATATACTTGGAAGAAACAAGACAAATTTAGGCAACAGATCTCGTTCATTGCCTGGGGATTGCCTGTAGTGTATGCATGTTGAGCGACCACTTTATTAGGTCAACATATATAATAGTTATTTTTGGCCCTCATAACAGCATGGATTTCACAAGGTGCTGAAAGAGCACTACGGTGAGTCCTGTGGTGGCTGCAAATTTCCTGAAGGTTCATCTCTACTCCAGTTCCACAGATGTTTAATTATATTGTATCCATAGACTAGTAAGGTCACTGAAGTAAACAGTATTAATTAACGTTAACCGTTGATCTTCCAGAACAATTCTTGCCTTGCTGAATGGAATATTATTCTTCTGGAAATTTTTCAGACACATGAAGAAGATTCCTAGTCAGTAACAATGTTCAGATATCGTGTGTCAATCAAACAACCCTTCACTTCAAAGAGCCAATGAGTGCTCCCAAAACACAATGACCATCATCACATTACCACCTGCCTATCCTGCTGATCAATGACTACTACAATAAATCAACACTTCTTTTTCACTGACAACTACAGTTCAGACTAGGTAATCCATCTGAAGCGAAGCAGGTTTGGGTCTGACCAGTACTTAGATGAGAGACCAGCTAAGAAAACTAGGTTGCTGCTGGATGAGGTCTTGGTTTGGCCAACAGGTCAGCCCATCCTGTGGTCTATGAGGACACTGTGCTGTAAAAATGATAACGTTCTTCAGATGAGACATACAACTGAGGTCCTGACTGTCTGAGATCATAAAAGATCCTTGGGCATCTTTTGAAAGAGTCTACCTATATACCTCTTTGTCCATCAATGCACACACACAAGCTATTTTTCTGGGTAGCAAGTGTATATTTGTGCAGAAAAAGCACTCAGTTTATCATTGGAATATATGCAAATTAATAAACGCAATATAAGGCAAGAATAATTTCTTCTGTTCTCCAAAAAGTTACCGATATCTTGTTGAATGGCTAGAAAAACATGCCTCCTGTCATCAGGCAAGTGTAGATTCTGCCTTTGATTTGAATGTTTTCATTTTGAGAATCAATTCTATTTCTACTGTCAAAATTAAAATGTTAACATTTTTAACCTTGTAAGTTAAATATTTTTATTATTATGAGGTACAGGATATGAACTACAAATCAGTACTGGACTGGACAGGACTGCCCATAGTTGGGGCAAAAGGGGAAGTTGCCCAGACACTGTATGACCCATCTACCGGCATAACAACTGCCCCTGGTTCGTTAATTATTATTTATCGTAAAGGTTTAACCTGCACCGAATATCGGTATCTGCAACACCAACTTGGGTTGAATCGAAGTCGGATCGAAAAGAATATGGTACCGCCTTTCATTACAAGCTTGTGTTGTAATCATAAGCAAAAGAAAAAACACTGACATCCTATTTGTCGTTCATTTTTTATAGCGCATCCAAAAGTTGCAGAAATTCAGCTCTCTCCGAACAAAAAAACGATGGATCCCGACAACATGAATGTGTCGAACTTGGTATGGAAACTTTCATAGAATAATGTTGTTCGGTTTTCGTGTGCAAAAAAATCGGACTCAGTATAAAAAGGCTTTAATACTGCATTTTTTTAGATTAAGCTAACCCACCTATGCTTGGAAACTTACTGATTTTAAAGTGTGTTTCAGCCTCTTAAGATACCGTTTCTTACTTACGGAAACAAAGGCAAGTTCATCAGCCACTTCCACTTCATTAGCGCTCTTTTTCAGGGCTTCCTTTGCTGAATCGATCTTCTCCTGGAACCCGACAATCTGGTCATAAAGCTGCTCCAGCTTGACCTTCTTTTCCTCCTCTATACTCTGGGACATTTCATTGTACTGGTCCATCACCAGCTTCATCATCCCTTTATTTTGTTCATCCAGGGACTGCTCACATGTTTGAAAGTGTTCCTGCGAACCACAGGGGGAAAAGTACTATTATTTACAGTAGCTACAATCACATGAGAAAAATGTATCTAGTTTCTTAAAAGAGATCTTGGATAGGAAACAAGACTATGGTAACATTTTACATTAATTGCACTTTCCTAATGCCGTTATAATGCATTAATAACATTACATAATTACATAATAAGAATGTTTATTATCAAATAATGTCTGTTATTAATGTATATTAAAGCTGTCAAGGTATATTTACATACTGGTTGTGAATGTTCTATGAATGCATTATGAAGGTGCACTGAATGTTTTATGAATGCATAATGAATGCATATATATCATAAAGATGCAATTACTGTAAAGCATTACCAAATAATTAAAACACTTACTTCTACTGTATTGTACGACAGCTCTAGCTCAGAGACCATATCCTCAATCTTTTCCGATCGTTCTTGTAACACAGAAATCCACTCGCCAAGTTTGCTCTGGAAGAAAAATCAGCCTTTGTCATCTGAGCTTACTGTAATGAGGTCTGAATTGTCAAACAGAATCCACTAAAATAGTTGCACTCTGCTCCTAAGACTAAGTAAGTGCAGGAAGATGTGTCAAATTACTACTGCATGCCAGTGTGACACCCCTGAATCCTTCAAATGTACCCTGACGGTGCTGCCTGAAATGTCTTCAGTTCCAGGGTGTTAGCACTGAGCCAGGGTCAAAACCATCAGAGGCCAAATATTAGGGGTCAACATCAGAATCTAAACAGTCAACCCAGTGCACAGTACCATTTTCAGCCCACTTGGTGTGAGGCCGCCCTGGATATTTTTAAACTCTTGAGATCAGAGAGCACATGCTGTCTTGGTCACTCAGCTACCCTAATTTCAAGCCGGGCCATACCAATGAGTGAGACAGAGGGATAACTTTGTGGATAAGCATAGCTGACGTATCATTCAACAGCTCTCCGCCATCTGCCACATTAAAAAAGCAAGGCTTATGTAAATGGTGCAGGATTTAAAAGTCTAACATTAACAGACACCTTCTAACCACTGTTAGAAGCTCATGGAACACCACATTCTAAAAACGTATATTTTACATAATTTTTTTATGTTCCATGCTATACATAATGTGGTTAGTCCTCTATGATATCATCATAGTATATTTATAAATTTGTAATAAATTAGTTTCTTTCATTAATTGCTTGTTTATAGAAATGCATGCTACGTATGTGTGCACCTTCCTGTTTCAGTATTACCTAACGAGACAAACAACAAACATCGTGAATGAAAAAAGGTGCAATAAAAGCAAGCCTGCATTCTGGTTTGGCATAAGATCGTAATGCTCCTGAAGAAATGATCCAGTGCTGACAGACGGTTCTTACAGCATCTCATTATAGACCCAAGTGTTGAGTGGGAGTTGAGGTATGTGACACACAGATGCCAAACCCACCCACGTGGAATTGTGTTTCCCAGAAACACCATCATGTCGTGCTAAGGCTGTTTTAGGTGAAAACGTCTTGACTGGCATTTGACTCATCTACACTGTATCATTGCTGGGTTTGACACCATTCTTTATCATGCTAGCAATATTGCAGTAGAGAATAGAGCATCCGTGGCTCAGAGGGTAATGGTCTGTCAAACCTAAATTCAGAAAGTGTAACAGGAATTTTTCATACTGCATCCAGACAAAGTGAGCAGAGCTGGGACTGGGATAGTATTGTGGCTCATCCCCGAAGGACGGTTCTACATTTACATGTAGCATTGTTATTAGCATTGCTATTAGCATTTAGCATTGCTATTAGCATTCAGCATTGCTATTAGCATTTAGCATTGCTATTAGCATTTAGCATTGCTATTAGCATTCAG
The DNA here is from genome assembly GCA_026776945.1 of Isichthys henryi. NCBI lineage: Eukaryota > Metazoa > Chordata > Actinopteri > Osteoglossiformes > Mormyridae > Isichthys > Isichthys henryi. The sequence goes on along the minus strand of JAODJX010000042.1, from coordinate 25,859,065 downwards.
CATTGCTATTAGCATTTAGCATTGTTATTCCTGGCAATAATCAATAAGCACATTATGCGCTGGTTTTTTACATATGGAGTCCTGTATGGCCAGGCTCCTGAATATATTGTGGACCTTCTTCACCCATCCACTGCGAGTCGGTCCTTCAGGCCCTTTGGCCCATGCATCTTTTCCATTTAATGCACTCACTTAAAGACCCGGCATAACTGAGCCTTTGAGGCTAATGCACCCAGACTCTGGAATGTTCCTCCACTGGGCCTGCAATCTGCGGACTCGGTCGACAATTTTAAATGCTAAAAACTCATTTGTTTAGACTGACCGTTGACTAGAATGTTTTGTTTGTTTTTATGCATACTTTTGTCTCTGTGTTTTATTATTTTACAGGTTTTAATTTTTATTTTATATATGTTTTGGTTTTAACAGGTAAAGCACTTAGTGTGTCTATGAAAAGTGCGATAAAAATAAACTTTACTTGCTTACTTACTGTTAAACACATACTTAAGGAAAGTAATCCAAATGAAAATATTAGATATTATACTGTTATCAATTAAAACAAGAAGCTAAATTTAAAAATAACAACCACAAAACTACGTCACATACTACTCGTCCTGATAATCCTTACCCTAATGTGATCATAGGCCTCATCCAATGGTGATATCTCATGATCTTGATGTTCACCAAAGGGCTTGTCCGCAGCTAAAACTGGGCACTGGCAGATTAAGCAGAAGGCATCCATGGGTTGTGCTTTGGAATCATGTTCTGCTTGTTCTAATTCATCCAAAGGTTCAATCATCTCATACTCATCCTCCAAGAGGTCATCAGTGGGGAGATGCGGCCCTGTGAAGCCAAGACCACTCTTATGGTGTTTCTTCTCCTCCCAAGACTCATTGAGGTCTGAATCTCTCGCCTCTTGCTGAGTAATCATCTCATAGCCCAACTCCTCAGCAGTTTCTGCACCTTGATCTGCCTCTTTCCCAAACTGTGAGAGGTTTACTTCTGGTGGAAAACTCCTGAGTGGAGAATATAAACCCTCTCCTCTTACTGACACATCTGGTTCCTCCTGTTCTTCTTTATTTTCTTCTTCTACAGGTAGCAATGGTGACAATCTGAGTAACTGGCCCTCTCTATTTGGGACCATTTGGAATTCCCCAATCAACTGAACAGCAGACCTGTCCCACTCTTTAAGAGTCTTGTTCATTTTTATAGTGTCATCTTGGATCTCAGGTATTGTCTCTTTCTCCACAGTATCTTCAATCTCTCTCCCACTGTTATCTTCTTGCAAATTCGTTATCTTGGGTTCTTCAGTTAACTCAGGGACTGGTGAAACCTGCGATTTCATTTCATAAATAGAGTCTGTTCTTTTCTCTGAGACTTCCTCCAAGGGCAGTTTTCTTTCTGTTGATTTTTGAGTGGACAGTCTCTTCATGCGATCTGAAAAATCGTGGTCCACTTGCTCAGTCTGGCTCTTCACACCCTCTGTGCTTTTTTCATAGTCATCTTTCAGTATCTCGGTTTCAATGACCTTATTTTTGCATTCAGGTTTCTTAAGACCACCAGCTGATTCATTTTTAGTCTCAGAAAGTTTATGTGCAGATGATATTTTTTGAGATACTTCACTATCAGGGACTAATTCCTGACCTTTGCTTTTAGGCTTCTGATGGACAGCTGTGTCTTCAAGCTTACTTTTACATTGTTCATTCAAACTGAAAATTTCCTTTGTTTCAACTTCAGGTGTCTGGACTATAATTGTTTTGTCAGTTTTATTATGAGATTCTTCATGGCTTTTCACCCATTCTGAAGAGGAGCATTTTGCTTCTGGACTAATGCTTTCTGTTTTACTTTGCAAAACTTTACTCTTTGTGATAATGTTTTTATTTTTATGATCAGCAGTGGTTTCTTTGGTTTTTCCTGTGATATCTTCAGTGACACTGACTGATCCCTGGTCCAGAATTTTAGGCTTTGAAGCAGTGATTGATTCTTCCACCTTATCTTTCATACTTTGTCCACCAGTTGCTACTTCCCCAGCTAATTCCTTTGGTCTGTCATCAATTTTTTCCTTACCTGCAACAACTGTCCTCCCGACCTTATTTCCAAAGGCTTTTTCTTCAGCTTCTAAATGAGATGACGAATCTGAACACATTCTGGCCTCTGAAGATGCCTCATTTTCAGGGGCTGTATCCTGTAACGCAAAGTCATCACTTTGACTTACTGATATTGTGACTATTTCTTCTCTTATTTCATTTGGCATACTCTGTGTTGCTTCCCTACTGATATCTTCTTTCTTTGAGTCTTCCTCTTCCACCCATGTCAGACACCCCATTGGCTCAAATGAGCTCTGAGACCACATTCGTAATCCATCGTCATTCTGATCTTCTGTAGCTTCACTTTCCACGATAGGCGTCTCATCTTTCAAAGTGAACTTTTCCAAATACCCGCTTGCGTCATCAGAGTCAGAGAGCCTCCTCTGAAATGCCTTCTCAGAGACAATGCTTTCCACATCAGAGCACTCGTCATCTTTCCTCCTGTATCCTACTGCTTCCTCATAAAGGTCGGTGTAGAGGAATGACATGGCCGCAGGCTCCTCCAGAAGTATAGGATCAATAATTTTTGGTGGTCCCTCAGACAGAAATATAGGTGTGAGAATAGTCTCTTGGCTACCAAATAAAGCTGAACCACTTTCTTTCATAGTTGTGTTCAATGGTTCTCCCTGACTCTCCAGTTGCTCCTCTTCATCTCTTTCCTCATATTTACTGAAAGCTGAATCACTTGTCTGATCATAGACTTCACTTTTATTGAAAATCTCATCAAGATGCTCGCTCGCTATTTCACCATCACCAATAATAATGAAAGCATCTTCAGATGTTGAACCATCACTTGTAATTTTTTCACGATCTTCCAGTTGGTCAGTTCCTTGAGTATTCTTTACTAACACGTGTTCCTCGGTCCCAGTAGAAAGCTCATCTGACAACTGCACATCCAACAATGTAAACTTCTCAAAATAATCCATATCACTTGTCCCGTCTTTCTTGGCTTCTTTATCGACCAAATTCTGAGATGCCTCAGGTTCAACGGTTGGAACACTTTCTGTATCGGCCTGCTTTATCTTCTCCTCCTCTTCTTGTACTTCAACAATCGCTTTAGTGGATTCTGTTAACTCTGTTTCATCACGTATCGGTTTTGATTTTATCATTGCTGTGTTCTCCAAATAAGACAAGTTATCTGACATCTCACAGCTTTCTTCTTCATCCACTGTAGCAAGTTTTGAGGGAACTATAATGTTTAGTATCTCAAAACCCTCAGAAACTAAATTAAATAACTGCTGTTCTTTATCTTCTTTGGGTTCTCCATTTTCACCCACACCTTCAGGTCTTATGTTAGGGACAGAGACCTCAGTCATGAATGGTCTTTCATTCCCCCCTGGGAAATTTCTAGATGATGGTCTTTTCAGTCTCTCTCCCAGCTTCCCTCCGCTTCTTTTCTTCCTCTTCCTCACAATTTTATCCTCATCCATGATAATCACTATTTTCCCCGGGGCAGCTGAGCCCTCCAGACTGTATGTCTCTGAGGTGGTGCTGCCCTCCGAGGCCCACGGAGTCGAACAGCGGCTGGACACAGTCTCCCACACAATTCCGCTGTCCTCACTCTGCACCGTCACCATCGAAAAGGAGGGGTCCACCATCAGACACTGAAGCTTGGGTTTCACTGTTTGGTCCTGCACTATGTTCTTTAAACTGAAAAAAAGTGGGAACAAAGTGACAGTGAGTCAACCTCGACTGCAATAACATTACAAATTTTAGTGGCACGTTTTTTCCGTTTTCCAAGCAATCAACATTTGCGTTTTTACCATTTGCTTATGCATTACAATTTCACAGTGAATCTTAGGTTGTATCCCTAGACAGCACAAGCCACAAGGCAGGGGTAAACCCTGGATGGGCACAGGGCACAAACACACATACACTCACAAATAACGGGCAATGCAGAGATGCCAGTCAGTCTGCATGCATGTCTTTGAAGCACAAGGAAACTGACCACCTGAGAGGAAACTATGAAAAATGCAAACTCTACAGACACAAAGCAGGGATGGGATTCCAACAGCTAACTCTGAACGGGTGAAGCAACACTGCTTCTGCCCAAATAGCTGCAGTTTAATTGTTTAACTTATTGCATAATAACATTAACATAATACCATATGTTATTATATATACATTATATATTATTACACATCATATATCAGTAGTCATTAGCTATTTGATGCAATTACATACTTCAAATAAGATATTATATGCTCAGTATGAACAGAACACAAAGCTCAATACTTTTTCATGAGCAACTTCCAGTAAGTATGATCGGGGGTGATGAGTGGAACATCACATCAGATGTAGAACTGGAGTCAGAAGTATCACACTTATCTCACAGTAATGTAATCCTTACAAAATTGCGGCTTGATGAATTGTTGAATTTATTCCAGCTGCGTACCATTGCAGTGACCACAGTGCATTTTCATTCTGCTAACATTAATAGTCAGCGAAAGGAATAAAACATTAACACTGAGAATGATAACTCAACCCTTTCACTAACAGTCCTCTAAATGTTACCATTAGAGTTGCATAACACGAATACTAATTGGAAATCGACAGGGGGCACCCTCCCGGTCATTATGGATTAGTGCATGCACAGTTATTCGATTCTCAAAAGATTGAATAACACAATCATTTAAATAATTAAAAATTATTTTATTATTTAAATTTGAAGGCAACTGGCACCACGTGCTTCTTATAAAATAACCTCACCATCAAAGTTTGTCTTACTTTTTTTTTACTGTTGCTTTTGAAACAGTAGTCGTTGATAAAAAGTTTTTAAATGTTGGTTTCTACGCAGACCTGACAGACCCAGTGCCTTTTAGTCAAGTGACATATTTTCAGGGCATAGTCTCCAGGCGGCAGACTATCATTATGCGCGGTCAGACACGTACCTGTTTCGGAGCTCTTCAATGTCTGCGTCGTCATCATCGACAGTGACTGCCTCCCTGGGCTCGTCCTCTAATACTCCAAAGCAATACTCAGGGTCATTTTGCTCCCGTTTACTGGTATCCATTTTTCGGAGGTTTTCTTTATTACTTTTTATTTCTCTTTATTTATCTTTTTTAGTCTTCCGGAGTGCTGCTACAGTTTAGGGTCATTCCAAGCTGGAGGCTGGCCGCCTGAGTCAGCCCACTCCCGAAATAGACCCCGGTATTCCCCAACCCCAATGGGGCATTTAGAACTTGAGAACTATCGCTGGGTCTCCATGCCCATCTATGTTAATTTCCCAAACAAAAACTTAAATACAGTCATTTTAGTCAATGATCTGCTACAATTATTAAACCATCAAGCGACCATAACAGTCACGGAACTGCTTGCTTTACAATATTTCCATTCGTTATTGAACCAAAGTGGACGTCAATGTGTTAGTTAGACGTAATTATTCCGAAACCTGCCCAAAAGAACACGATCGTTAGTCTTTATCTCAGACTGGCTGACAGCAACCTTGGCAGCAGTGCTATTAAAATAAAGTCACCTGTTTTGTTAAGACCTATCAGTTAAAACTGTGACTAGTTATGAAATTGCCAGAACTTAATGAAGGTAATGCGTTTTTGTGGAAAATAATACAGTACACATGCGGATTCCTGGTCCATTGCATGACTAGTATTAGAACCCGAAGAGCCCTCTGGAGACTTAATTTAATCCATTACTCGCCCCAACAAGTAGGCCTACTCTTTTAGCGTCAGTAATGGCATCAATCTCGAAACGAAGTACACGATAAGGAAAACAATAGGCTGTTTGTTTTCAGTGACATGCTTCATTATTTGTACATACAAGAAAAACGTATAAAACAAACCCACACTCTTATGTTTTCCAGAATTAATACATTGGTTTATCGAAGATGCGTTTAAATCACAGAGGAATTCCCAGGCTCGATGATGAAATATTGTCGTGAGATGATGTAATATGATTGTAATGGTTAGCCGAGTAAAATCAATTTACTAACACGAGCTCGCATTAACCCTGCTGGGGACTGACAGCTCACCCAGACGAAAGAAAAAGAGATAAAATCGTATTAGTTTACAATTAGGCCATTTTGCAGTAAACAAGCCATGCGTCAAAGGTCGAGTATCAGAGCTTCACCTGCTACTCAACATCACCGGAGTAATGTGACACAGGAAAAGCAGGGTTGGGCTGGGAACTGATCCATGGCGAGCTCCCATTCCCAGGTGTATATCAATCACGCCTTGGAGTAACAGAGCAAACGCATACAGAATTGAATATAAACTGCGATTTCGTTATATATAGCTTACAGCCCCACGCATACGTTTAAGTTTAAACTACAAAACATCAGCCTTATTTTCATCATTATTACAATAAAATTGAATACGATGCTTAAGTAAAATTCAGTACTAACAAAACGACTTTTATTTTCTATAACCTGAAGTGGGGGATCCATGGAGAATCTGGGGTGTATCATTTTAAAACACGGTTCATAATAGTTCACAACTATTTTTAGAACGATGTTATTTTCTCGTCGGGACAACAAGCTTTGACATTAAAACCTTCTGTCTGTTGATCAACAGTACCCTTGACTAGGATTCCAAAGTGCAGTTCGTGAGATTTGTTCAAACTATAGGATTAAAACTGATTACAATTGCACTCAAAGAACTTGAAGCGTCTGACCCGAGACACGTGTTAGTTTGACACGACTGCCCTCTACAGGATGTAAACGAGTAATACCAAAGTTGAAGCCTACCCGTGGATGAAAGTTAATAACCTTATTTTCTGTTTTTTTTTGTCTTTCTACTGAAAGACGACGATTTTTTTTACGGAAATAACACTGACTGTGAATGTTTGAATTGATACATTAACATAGTACTTAAGTCGTGCGAGCGAAAGATTTTATTGCAACATGATAGAAATGTTAAGACAATGAAATCTTGTAGCCCATTCTTGATGGTTTTGAAATAAATCCAGACAATACGGCCAAACGTCTGGTGAGGTAGTTAAATGGACTTCTAACCAGCGAGCTACAGGTCCAGGATAAATAAACGATCTTGCCATTGGATTCTTGAGAAGAGTACTTCACATATATTGCTTGAATAAGAACATCGATACATATATAAATATTACTAATTCAATTTTGGCTTCACTCGATATTTAATAGTTTGAATAAGTGATACCTTATAGGCTTTCAATAAAACCACCTGATAAATAATGCATGGTGAGAACAACAGACATATAGAGCAATATGTAGGAATGGAACTCAACCCTGGAGGTGTAAAGCTCGGGTTCTGCCCTTCACTTATTATTATTTCGTATTATTATTATTATTGTATTGGTTTTATGTTTCAGACTATGTTTGCATTACCAGATTAGATTAGATTTTAAAATAAACTTTCGTATATCTGAGGTAACACCATCAGTAGTAAACATGGTGTCATATTCATCCAATCATCCATCCATCCACTTCCTATATATAGCTGCTTGTCCTATGCAGGGTCGCGGGCACAAGTATCGTAATACTTATAATTATTATTTATTAAAATGGGCGGATAGAGGTTTAATTATATAGTCACAATTATATAAGTTATGAATAATATCTATGTTACATCACTTATTTGATGATAATGACATCAGTTCCGAAAGCCTGTTGTGACGTCAGTGCGGAGGGTGACGTTGGGACGTAAGGCAATTTAATTCTGTCAGTGGCATGGAGGCAGCAGTGACGAGTAAAGGAATACAGCAGAGAGCATAGTAAAAAATAAATATGTAAAAAAGCAAAATGGCCTTCAGAATGACCACAAATAAAACTCTCTCTTTTGCTATAAAAATACAACAGTCTTTCTATGATTATCGTCTCTTTGCTCTCAGGTTTTGTTTTGCGTTTGGTTATAATCATATTAAGGCAATCGTGGCGATGCAAGCTGATATGGTTCATTAAACAGAGGCTGATGAAAAATCAGCGAATTGTTTTTTTTCTCAAGGTTGGGAATAACGTTGACTTGAAAGGACGTAGATTGATTCTGAATGCTTTTATACTTAACTGATGCTTGACTAGACGACCCCGCTTTTTGATTTGCTGAATTGTATTATTACTGACTAGATGTGGACTATTTCGTGAATTGAAACGAAAGCTTGGATTTGAGGTCTAACGATAGAAAATTGCTTGATAGATCGTCTGGTATCATTCTCCTTTGACAGCTGCAGTGTAGCTGGTTGCACTGTAGGAGAGGTGTAAAGTAAGTACCAGCGTTATGAAAGAAGAAGACTTGTAAGCTATGGTTCAGTCTTGATGGACATTAGAGGGACATCTGGATACCGAAGGCAGCCACGCTAACATCTCCTCACACACCCTCTAAGCGTATGCGCTCTCCTTTATCATTTTGGGTTGCAAAGCACCCATCTGGTGTGCAGAATTGGAATTAAAACGAAGATCCCGATAACCATGCATCATGTCTCGAATTAGCTGGCTGGTTGTAACGATTTCATTGGGAATGTACAATTGTGAAGGGGAGCTGGACATGACACTTCATCGCCAGCAAAGCAGTTAGCAGAACATCTTGCATTTCTTCGCTTTCGGCTAATACTCGGTTTTGACCGCTTTTCGATCTGTATGGATTTGCTTATAAACAGACTACGTTTATGTGCAAGACTGAAAATGGCTTGACATAACAAGAACGGCGAATTTCACAAATCTACAATATAATCAACCGTAGGCTGGAATATCGAAAGGGATCTTGCAGTGCTATCTGTGTAATTGTTTGCCACCGGATTATTAGAAACAATGGGGTAAGTACTGTACTAAATAGATATAAAATTAAGTGAATACACTGACGCATGGCGAGACCTAGTCGTACTGGCGTTTCATGAATGCAAATTGTGTGTTTCACATTAGAATTTGTTAAAGATGCGCTCATTCGCTCATTAAAAATATTCTATAAACATCCTACACTGAAGTGGGATATATTTTATGGCTGTACACTGTAGTTCCCAAACAGAGTACAGTAAAGTTGCCTTGCCTCTTGTCAGAATATGCCGTGGTCGTTATGTAACCGTCCAAAGTTATTTGGCAACAAAGACTGGCCATACAACATTAAAGTAAATACGTTATTTATGTTTGACATATGAGTGAATACATTGCATTCAAGTACTTAGATTATATTTATGTAAACGGCCGTTCCCTTTATTCCACTACAGGTCTTATGGACAGCATGTAGCCTAATTGTCCTGTCATATATTTCAGTTTACATTTAATGCATGAATTATCGCAAGGTTTTCCAAGAAGTAACTATCTGTAAAACGAAACTTTCAGAACCCGCCTTGTGTAGGGTGAGGAATAGTGCACTGGGTTCGTGTGATTAAAAGCATTTTACCTCACGGGCTGATTTCAGTGTATTTTAAGTACCACGAGGCACAAAATCGAGTGCAGATTTTTAAAATTAAAGCCCAGAAGATATTTTGACAATGGCACTTAATCATAACTTCATACATGTTTGAATGCATTCTTAGGGTGGATGTCTGCACTTTACAGAAGTCAGTTGAAAAGCGTAAGATATATTTCTTATGCTTAGAAAATATGCGCAAGTGACTGCCCACACGTTTTTCAAAATACTGTGTAAATATAAGACCTAGAAGTGCCGAATTTTCAGAAATAGGTGACTTATGAGTAGACTTATCAGGGCATATTGTCAGTGTTTCTATTAAGGAGCATCCTTTGCAGGAATGTGTTCTGTCCTTGGGCCAGGTGCTAAAGGGCTTCAGCAAGTATCTAGGTATATGAATGGATACATTGTAAGATTATTTTGATATATTAGTAAGGGGTTTCTAAGCAACAAATTAATTTAATTGTATTTTGTGCCAAACTACTGAACATGCAAGCTGACCTTCCTGTTCGTGCCATTTCAGAACCAAACTTAAAACGCTTCCTTAGTTCTGCTCTATAGACCTAAACTCCTGTATTTCCCTTTGCTTGCTACAAATTAGATTAAAAACACTGTTGCTAGCATATGGGGTAGAAACACCGACACTGCCAGTGAGCACCACTCGCCATCCCTGCATGAGACCTCTGCTTGGCAAAGTCTGTTTGCCTTGCCGTTCCTACCCTCCAAGCAGACTCCTTTTGGCCTTGGCTGTCCCCACCACTGCATCTGGCGTGGTAACATCAGCCCCCAGCTAACATGTCCCCACAGATTCATGCATTCACCCACTTACACTCAAACTGAAAATGCCCCACTGCTTTGTAATGATTCTTTAATGATGTCGAGCACTGATCCAAGTGCCGACTCCATTCTGTATCATCTGCTGCAGTGTCGCGCAAACGTCATTTGCTCCAGGAAATCGTTATTCACAGATGTGCAATTGTGTGGGGGTCGTGTTGCACTTCCTTGGTCCTGACAAAATGGGAATTGTTTTTGTTTTTGTGTGAATGAGATGCGTGATGATGCAACATACAGCCGATTGCATATGCAGTCATGGCCTTGAAAATGCCTTCAGGACCTTCTCCGTCTCTTTTTGCTCCTGGAGGTAAGGTGGAAAGCAGGAAAGCACATCCGCTCTAGTCCCAGTTTTAACCTTTTGGTCTTCTCCGGTTCTTAACTGACCAGTTGACTAAGGGGAGGAAAAAAGGCCGATATGTTGTTGTGGTAGGTGTTTATTTTATAGCATTTAGAACAAGTGACATTTACAGTGTGATTTTGAAAGGCCATTTATTATTGGCCATCCCAAATCTATTCTTGCACTTTTTATTGATCCGTTTTTTTACTGTTTTAATTACCTTTGATAGCAGGGTCACCGTTAGCCTGTTGCTGATCGGCACAATCGCTGCATAGAAGCATTTGCTTTCAGAAAAGAAAACCAACATGCAATTACACAAGAAGCATAAAATAATCATAAAATATTACTTAAAATATTAAAACATGATATTTCTCATTTTAAATGGTTAAAAAATGGTAATTTGTAGAGTTACTTTTTTCTTTAATTCTACAGTTATCTTTCCCTGCTTAGCAGAAATTCAATTTCATATAACTGAAAAATTTGCAATTCTTCAGCTATTCGTAGTTGAAAACATTCCATTCATTCAGTAGTTTAATCAAGACTGACTCTCCATTCATTCACCCTAAAACTGCTTATCCAGTACAGTGTCACGGAGGGCTTGGAGGTTATCCCAGCAAGCACAGCTGACAAGTCAGGGCTTAATGCCTGGTAGGGGTGCCAGTCCATAAGAGGTCACGCACATTCATGATCACACATAATATGGTGGGAAATGTAGAGACATCTATTCACCTATAACAGCTTGTTTTTGTACAAGAATCAGAGTAAGGATCCCCGTGAGACATAGGTAGGACATGATGCAGGTATAGGAATTTAACCATCGGCACTGGAGACAGTAAATAATAGTGTTAAAAGGCCATACTGCCTCAGTCAAGACTGTAAAAGCAGGAACATAAGACATGAGATATGTTATTAGGACCCAGATTAAGAAGACATTTCATTTGTCGGGAGCTGTCTTGCATTTTTAATGTTGTTTATAATTCATTATCTTGATGGATTGGTTGGTGCTGTGGCACATTTTTTAACAGACTCTCACTCCTGATACTATGATTTCTGCTTCTGACGTTTCCATGAGTGCAATGAAAAGGTAGCACGAAGAGGTTCTTGCTGGGAATCCCAGTGAGGCAGAGAGTGCGGTTATAGACACCACAATAAATCAAAGTTCGCTTGGATTCCATTTTAACGTTCATTAGTTTATGTGGTGCTCTTGGGGAAAATTACTTTAAGGTTGTCAGAAAACAGAGAAAATTTTGCTTAATCACAATAAATTTACTTTAATGATTAAAGCAAGTTTACCCTGTAGTGGTGAGGAATCCTACTGGATGTCTTGTAATAATAATGTTGTAACTACTATTGCTACTAATGATGATGATGATGATTTTAGCATATAGGATGCATCATCAGGGATATTTACATTGAGAGACCTGTCACTGTCTTTGTCGCTTAGATTTTCACTTCACCTGCTGTCTTAAAGCACAAGTAATGCTTGCAGAAAACTGGTGTCATGAAGAAAATTATAGCGGGCAATTTGATGATAACACACAAAATGTGACCCCCCCCCCCCCCAATATTTATTAAACTGATTATGCAAAAGAAACTGGAAAAATCGTTGTGTGCTACATGTAAACTGTTTTTTAGGGAACAATGTCTGCAACCATACGTCTCTTACAGTTAGTACTCTTAAAACCATTACTGTACCTAATTTTTGCTTACAGAATAGCTTGAATTACTGCAGATAGTTGGCTTTCCAGTATTGTGATGACATTCCACGGGAATTGTGACAATTCTCACTCCATCCATTCTTTTGTGGTGCTGCTGGGATGTCAAAGACCATCTTTATGCTGAAGTATACAGTAATTTTAAATTATATACTTCGTGGGGACTCTGGCGCAATGTTAGCGTCAAGTATTGGTTGGTTTCTGGCTTAATGTTAATTAAGGCAAATTTTGTCTTAGTAACCAATATATAGGATTGGCACTATGTTGTTGTCACACAAATATGTTTTCCTAAAAATCTCTGCAGTTTGCGTATTAATTATCTTTATGCTAATAAACATAATTATACTTGCATATGTATTCAGTTAGATGTTTATGCACAAGACGATGCAGTACATGCATGAGAAACTTCTCCATTCATCTGATTTAATGTCCTCCTCCATTTGCATTCCATTATCCTTATTTTTTGCCAAGATCTCCTCAGCCCCTCATCATTTATATAACTAGGAACGTGTGTATGGTTCCTTTTCCTCTGTTCTCCTTTCCTTCTTTCCTGATCCCCGAGGTTCTCACCTCGAGAGACTCTTACCTGTTTTTTGTTCCTTTTTGTTTGACAACTCACCAAGAGCCAGTCGTTCCTGCAAGTTACTAAAGATCCAGGCTCCCTTAGGGGCCGACAGCAAACGAGAGTCGGCTATAGAGTTTAAGTGAATATCACTGTCTTTCCCATGTTTCACAGTGTGGGAATTTCCCTCACTAATATTTAGGTCACAAAAGCAGCACAGAACTTGAAAAGCACAGTTATTACTTACACAAAGAATATTATTATCATCTTTAATGTTTTTTGGATTTTTATTTTCACTTTTGCTAATAACACATAGATCGTTTTGGTGACCATATCAATCCACTGTTTGCACCTTATACATATGTATATCAGTTATCCGCTTTACGGAATTGTTCATTGTATATCTGGGGATTCACGTGTTTTATATGAATGATCAATGTTTTCCTTAAACTGTGCCATGAGTTATCCATTCCTTTCAGGTCAAAGTGTGTTGAAGTTACAGCCAGTTCTTTGCTATTGCTCAGCATCTTAGGTGCTAGTGTATAGTGGCGTCACAAGTGTCAGCGTCTTATACTGTACGATGATTATAATATGGAATAAGTTCCAGATTTTCCTGTATATTTGGATAGTGCCCAGCCGAATTAATATGGATACATGGGTTATGTCAGCTTATTGGCACTATGGTACTGCTAATAATAAACATAATATTTAACCTGGGTTGGCGTATAGATGTAGCGTCTGAGTGCTCTCATATTTTCAGTTTTTGTTTTGGCTTGCGATGCTATTTTTCCAGTATGATGTTTATGGTATCGTGGCCTGGTGATGGCTTTCTATAAAAGGCTTTGTGAGGTTATGCTGCCTGTTGTATTCTTAGCTCAGCTGTGGCCTTGTGGAGAAAACCAGATAGAGAGAGAGAGAGAGATTGTGAGTCAGCCAAATACCAGGCAGTCTATAATTTATCCCATCAATAAGATAACAGCACTGGCATGGAAGAGGAGCAAATTCACACAGGTTATTTAAATGGCTGTCATGGGATCTGCTGTTCACCTGCTGTTTTTATGAGTTAATAGATCATCACCATGGTAATGTAAGAATGAGGTAGATCAATTCACGGTCTTCCATTTGTCTTATCCTGATTATTGATAAGACTTAATTTTGATTATCTTCATGCCTGTAGTCTTAATAGAACCATCAATTGCTCCCTATTTAGCATCGAGCAGAATAAATCTTTTTTTGAGAGCATCTCATGACCCACTTCTCTCAATTCCTTAACTTCAATAATTCTTTTCATCCTTCCTACGTTTTCAACCTCCTGACACGAACTTTCCCGTTACTCATCTTCTTTCAGCCAATTGCATCTAGAGTCACTCTCAAGGCCTGTAAAGTCTGGGTCTTCCAAGCAATAAATGTCTTGGAAACCCAACATTTAAAGAACACAAATATCCCAATGCTAGTCTCAGAACACAGCCCTAAGCAGTTTCTGGGAGTTTAGTCGTTAAATATCCATTTTACTGGTTTAATATCCTTTGTACAACACACCTTAAATGGGGATTTGAGCTTTAAATCCCTAAGACTTGCTTACCCTGTTTCACCAAAGACCACACCTGCTTTGTGAGATGCATGTTCTTATATGTTTGTTGAGATTCTCACAGCTGTGAATTGACTACTTACAGTTTGTGAGTTTAGTGAAAATAGCAAATGGTCATTCTAATTTTCATGCTGTAATGTTAAGAAAAAATGTTCCATAGCTGTCCTTCCTGCCCTCAGGATTTTGCAAAATTTGCAGAATTTGAATTATTTTTATTGAATAAGCAGCCATTTTTTCGTTTCAAACAGTATTAAGTTTAAAAGATCAATTTTGGCTAGAGTTGCATTAAGCTGAGTTAGTTGACTATCGAAAAGCAACTAAAGCCTTATTTAAGCAGGCGTTGGAATAGAGTTGAGTGCTCTTTTGCTTGTATTCTGTTTCGCATTATTACTAATACTAGCAGTGTTGTTGTTAATTTACTTTTCCTTGGTTTGTTTTATTTTGATGCTACTTTTAAGCGTTTTCGTCTCGTATAGCACTTTGTGTCCTCTTGTCTGTGATTGGCTCTATAAAAATAAATTTTACTTGCTCACTTAAGCAAGAAAATAACAATATTTTTATGTGACTATTCTGCCAAAGCTGGGCTCAACTCAGTGACTTTCTGATTACAGACACATAGCCTGCAGAGTCACACACTGACCCAAATGTTTTTGAATGGTGGCAGGAAACTGGAACACCTAGAGGAGACTGGAACTAGCATAACATGCAAACTGCACACATACAGGGCTCAGGTCTGGATTTAAACCCTGCTAGAGTGAGTACTACCCACTGAGCCACCATGTTGCCCCATGTATATATAAATCCATCAATCCACCCATCTTCCAGTTGTTTATCTAGTACGCGGTCAAATTGTGTATTTCTGCCATGCATTTCAATCATGATTTAGCATCTTAGTCAGTTTTTAAGTGAAGATGTCAAAGGCTGCATGTTTGTTTTCTTTTATATGCTGAGCAATAGAGTGGATTAAATTGTTTTTCAGATGGTTCATCGTAACCAGTGTAATATTCTCCCAAAGTAGCTATGTTTTGACAGCATAATCATAGCTCTATTATGCAAATGTTGTGTTTTAGTGCATACTCCTGCAAGGAGAATCAGGTTCTATGAATTGCTCTCTGGGCTCAGCTAAAACAATCAGATCCAGATTTAGCTGGAAGCGAAAAATTGGAAAACACAAACAACGTCAATGACCAGGCAGGGAGTCTTTTGGAACTTGCAGGACACTCCTAGTAGCTGGTATAGCACAGTCATCGTATGCGGAATTCCCTGTCTTACCCACCAGCAAAGCATCTGATAGAGGTTGAAGCGGCTGTCAGGAGTTCAGGACATTGCACCAGACAAACAATGGATTCGCTTCACATCCTGTGTCAGTACTTGTTCTGCTGCCTGTTGTCAGAACCAGCTTGAAGTAGAATTTTCTCCCGTAGCAGCACTGCGGTTCATGACAAGACCATTGAAAAGAAAAAAAAACTCTAGTCAAAGTTTGAAGTGTAAAATGTTTTTCTAGTAGTGGTTGTGAAACATCAGGGAATACATTGTATGCATTTTCGTTTTGGTCATATGCACATCAACTTGTGACAGATGTCAAGTTTGGTGGGAGCAGTATAGTGCCACTAAGGGGTACTTTTATCAAAAATGAGAGCTGGTGTTTTCACTTGCTAAAATCAGTTGTGGTTTAATGTGCACTGCTGAACTGTCCTCTGTAGGAGCTGTCTCCCAGTTGAGGTTAAAAATAATGCCTGATAACCATATGGGGAAATGGTGATTTTATTCAATTAATTTAATGAATAACTATTTCCTGTGCCGGCATGGTGGTGCAGTGGTTAGCACTGTTGCCTCACACTTCTGGGACCCGGGTTCGAGTCTCCACCTGGGTCACATGTGTGTGGAGATTGCATGTTCTCCCCATGTTGTTGTGGGGTTTCCTCCGGGTACTCCGGTTTCCCCCCACAGTCCAAGAACATACTGAGGCTAATTGGAGTTGCTAAATTGCCCGTAGGTGTGCATGTGTGAGTGTGCCCTGCGATGGGCTGGCCCCCCAT
>JAODJX010000042.1:25826497-25838795 GCA_026776945.1 Isichthys henryi | reverse complement strand
ACCCAGGCGGAGACTCGAACCCGGGTCCCAGAGGTGTGAGGCAACAGTGCTAACCACTGCACCACCATGCCATCCCCGGGAAACCACTGGTTTTCTTTTCAATCCAATTTAATCCAGATTTGATCCTGATTGTTTAGTGTTTTATGTGCATTAAATGGGAAATAGTGCTGAACGATATTGAGAAAGGCAATATTTGTAAATTTTCCAATAAATATTGTGATATTTATAAAACAAAAAAAGAATTGAAGAATTTACCCATAATGAACTATAGCCAAGCAGACCTTATGTACTAATAGAGTATGCCAAATAAGGTGGTGGTGTTGCCACGAGTTGGGCTAACTCGACAAATGACTTAATGACTTGCTTTTGCCAATATTGGCTCAGTGGAATCCAAAATATTTCCGTAAAGTGGAAGATAAGTGTCTTTTAGTGAGTTCTTATTCGTTTTGTTCATCCTCATTCAATTTTGTTTAATTTCTCACAAACACGCCACACGGTCTACAAGTGAATCCAACAGCATGGACAAAGATTATTATGAATGGACATGCAGAGCTCATGCAGTTTCAAGCTGTAGATTGATTTTTAGATAATCATTAAAATTGCAAAGATGTTTCCTAAGAAACAGTAAAATATGTTTTAGTGTAATTTATTGGTGGTTTCAACCAGGGGTTAAAGTGGGATTTGGCAGGTAGGGAAATTGCAAGATACATTGTAGCGCTGCAGCGAGATAAAATGACTTCAAAATAACAATCAAATTGATTCAGGCTACCTCCAAACTGCTAAGCTTTTGTTAAAACAAACAAAAATGATATCTATCCATGCAAACATTTTCGCATTGTTTAAGAAAGTATTTCCATACACACCAAAACAAGTGAAAATAGCTATTAGTCTACATTGGGCATGTTTGCCTCAACACGGTGACCGGTAACTTACTTCCTTTTTGTGCAAATATGCAGCAATCATCTTATGTGTAACATACTGTTTAGCTGCATACAGGTCAACAAAAGGCAAAGAGCCATTGGAAGCAGGTCTTCCATGTTCATCATGTTGGAATACTGTTTACTGCCCTTCAGGGTGACCAGCCATGTTTCTCAATATGTGTACTTGATTGTACTTGTGTTCTCATACCTGTTTTACATCTTCTGTTGCTCTAGACCAGTTCCAGTACTAAGAACAGAAGTGCAGGGGAAAGTAAATATCGCTGGATGTCATTCTTGCCCCGCCCCAAATATCAAAGATTCATTGGTTGCATCCTTGCCAAACAAGACCAGTTCCATGAGTTATTGCACCCCTAGTTTCTTCTTCGAAGGCAAATTAGCAAGACCAGTCTTGCCAAGACCAGAAGTACGATTTTTGCCTTCTTGGTAACACCTTAGGTGATTAATCAGACAATGAGAGGGTGTAACTAACAGAATCAAATCAGGGATGTGCCATATGATGAAAAGTAACTAATTAGGCTGATTTTAAAGTCTGTATTTTCAAAGGTCTCTGCTTTCACTCATCTACACTGCAAGTCTAATGTGGAGTTTTCAGAAGTATATGGCTGTGAGAGAATTGACAACAGTCCCCAATTTGGAGGGATGAAAACTCCAGAGAAGTTTGGACAACAGGAAAAAACAGAGATGAATGTCTGCGTTGTTAAATGAAAATTCTGGAAAAATGAAAAAGTAAGATAATAGGAATTTATATTTCAGTTTAGGTCCACACATTGCTAGTCTTTTTGTCTTTCTTGTATTTTCACAAGCAACATTATTTGGCAATAGTGTTCCGGAATTTTCAAATCTTGGCGAAAAACTTCACTAAGCGGCGGTTGGGAGGTCCCACACAATAATTTTCACTAAAACTAAAATCAGCGTATAGTTTACTGCCACTGCTTTTGCATCAGCATTGCATGCTCTCTCCGAACCAATCAAAATCTTTTTTGTCCTTGCTATCATACTTACTCATAGACAGTGAGGCGCGTTTGTAAGAAATTTTACAAAATGAGTAAAGTGATCAAAAACTGGTCACAAAAGACATAGACCTTCAGTTATATGAAAATATTTTGGATTCCACAGAGACTGTATTGAGCAAAAGCAAGTGATTGGTCGGCATGATATGTGGACATAAGTGGCAACACCAGCAATATATTTGACAGGCTATTGGTGGATAGTAAGTTCAGTTTGGTTATAGTTTGTTTGGGCTAAATTATGAACTCATTTTTTCACTTTATAAATATTGCAAAAAAATTCTCATGATGATATTTGAAATTGTGCCAATATCATGCAGCTCTACCCTGTACTGGATATATTGATGATTGGATGGTTAAATGAATAGATGGAAGGATGGATGAAAAAAAGTGTAAGCAGTTATTTCATTGAATAATCTTATTATGGTCTGATGGATCAATCTTTACCAATGACTTCATTTTTGACAAGATCAAATTCCAGTATAAATTTAATTCCATCCATCCATCCATCCATCCATCCATCCATCCTTACATACATGCACATCCAGTGCAGTGTCTTTGTGAAAACATTGGTGAATTATTATTAAAGCACATTTCCTTGCTGGTACCTCCCAGTACAATAAAATTTTTCCAGTTAAGAGATTGGACCCTGCAGAACTTTTAGAAAGAAGACAGTGTTGTAAAATAAAATAATAACTGAGATCTGATTTTTTCTTCCATATTTGTATACCAGCTTCCAAGAACCGTGAAAAGGATGAGGAAGTACAGAAATGGGATGTTTGGATTTTTATATCATTTTAGTTTAAAGTCAAGTCAAAGATTTTTATTGTCATCTTCAGCTGTATGATCCATGGGTCAGTCAGTGGGATGGAATTATAATCTTGGTCATAGTGCAAGAAAACAGTGATAAATTATAAACATAAATATTACACACACTGACAGTCAATTTAAACAGGACATACTTAGACATGGGCATAAAACAGAAAAATACAATAAAAAATACAACTTAAAAATTGTTATTTAAAAAAATGTGCACTTTTTAAATATCTTTTGTGAGTTGAACATGTGGCTGGAACCCTTGCGTCCTGTTTGCATCATTATCTGTTAACTCCTCAGTCTGTGACTCTGGACAGGTTCAGCCGTAATAAATATCCATCGCTAGATCCATTTACTAATCTGAATCGCTTATCACATTCGTGAATAACACAGTTACACGTCATTTGGCCTTGAAAACACAACATACAGTATGCAGCACGATAACTACACTGAAGATGAGTAATTGAGTCAATTAAAATTACGAGGAATTTACATGTCTAGAACAGATTCTTCCTTTGAGTATTTCTCTTCCTTTTTCTGATTTGTTGTTAATGTGAAGCACATGAAGATCATGAATCTCATCAGTTTGTATGGCCATGTCCTGCTGACAGACGCTCTATGAGGATCAGAGGAGATCTTTGTATGCCGATGGTGAAGTGCACTACTCTCTGTGGGCAGGTAGTGAGTGGATCAGAGGAGAGCTCAGGAGGTTGGCGTGGCACAACAGCAGGCACTGCAGCTCTCTCGTACTGATGCGTTCAGCATGTTTATCTCCTGTACCTCTCTTCTAGTACCCTGTGCTCTGGTACTTTGCAGAGTAAACCTAGATAAACAGGGCGCAGGCAGGGATTTGTGGCAGGCAGTCAGTCAAGTTATACATCCATCTACTACACCCGAGCGTTTCCACTTTAGTCTGAGCTCGTTTGTGAATCTCTGTCCAACTGCCGTTATGCCTCTAATTCTCTCTTCATGGAAATGAGGAGAAAGTAGTGATGTTGGTACCTGAAATGGTGCTTGAGATTTTGTTTCGTTTGCACTTCGCAACCACATAGCTGGAAATCCTCCATCACATAACCTCACCCATCACCCCCGTACCCCCCTTAAAGCACTGGACTTAATGTGGTTTGCTTGGTGTGATTTGAAAAAGTGCTCTGCTTAAAGTACCAGCTCAAGTCTTCTGTATATCTGTCCATAGAAGGTCTTATGAAAGGATTATCAACGCAGTCGTCCTCAGCAAGTAACTGAAGGTATCCCAAATAAACTGGTTCATAGACAAAGTGATCCTCAACTTGACAAAGTGATCCGCAAAATATTTGTGATTTAAGCACCTGCACACATTCAGGCAATGACTGAGCCTTTTCTGGAAGTATGGAATTGTCAACTGGAGAGATAAAAATAGTAAGTAGTATATTCTAGTGTTTCATGTTGCACGCCAATCCATCGAAGATCCCGCCACGTTGCTTTCTGCTCATTATGTCACTTTTATGAAGCTTTTTATAGTTTCAGCCCTCAATAAAGATCCTTTAGCTTCCTTGTTTGAAGTTAGATCAAACAGCCTCTTCTCCGGCAGTAACAGCCAAGTGAATACATCCATGATTGGCCTCTTTCCGGCAGCCCTGCATGTTAAGTTGGTCATAAAAAATGCTACCGCATGTACAAACCTGCCTTTTTTGGCATGACAGAGGTAGTGGCAGGTTTTATGTGCCAAAGTTGAATTTTGCTTTTCCTCTTGTAAATGTTTTCTGCATTTTTACTGACAAAGTCAGAAAGAAGTGCTACTAATTATCTGAAGAAGCGAGCGGGTATGGATGAAGTCTGCTTCTGTTTTTTGATGGTGATTCAGGTGCATGACCTCATTGTACTTCAAACCTGCAAAAACAAGGATGGTAGACTACAAAACATACCCTGCATTACAGATTCTGACATTGTTGTAGGGGCAAAATCAAAGGAGGCTCATTCTCTACCATGCAGAATTTGACTCTGCAGCTTTGAAGTACTGTAGCGTCCTTTAAATTAAAGCCCAAGTCCAACCCATACCACAGACCTCGAGAGCAAACTCTACACACCCCGAATAGTACTAGCAAATCTAAAACCCAAACCCAACCCAAATCTGAAAGTGTGGAAATATTAGTCATACGCCATTATGGAAACATTAGCAATATTTTGCTGTATTTCTTCCATTGCTAGTGAAATGCTAGACGAGAGAAGAAGTGATGGGAGTGGGCAGGGGATCACAAAAGCAACTTGTACATTAAAAAACAAAATCTCACATAAACTAACCCTAACCCTAACCTGAACCCTAACCCTAACCTGAACCCTAACCTTAACTTGAACCCTAACCCTAATCTGAACCCTAACCCTACCCGAGCTCAGAGCTGAACAATAAAAGATTGACCCATACCTGGCCCAAAATCCGATACTCTGTTGGAGTCCATTGGGCTCGGGGTTGGGTCACGAAAATTCTACTTTCAAGTCCTGCTCTTAAGAACTTCTCAGCACAAGTGTGATCTGTATAACAAATAACAGTAGAGAGCACAACATTTCTCATAAAGCTATTAAGTGGCTTGTGTCTTATGGATGCAGCCAGGCTAAGAAGACCAGCCAAGTCCCAAGATATGGACTGTTCATGATGGAAGCACGTTCAGTCAGAAATTGGGCTGGATGGCCAGAGTCCAGGGGAATATAGGTTCAGCAGAGAGCTCACCTCTCTCAGTAAAAGTTACCTGAGAGCTGCTCATATTGTTTATTTTAAGGGTGGTTTATTTTCTCAAACAGCCAGGGGGTGTGGGTAGGCTTTGTGAACTGAACCTGAATTTGCAGGTATTCTTAAAACAGTGCCACCTGTTGGCCCGATTTTATATTTAAATAACAACATTTGAGAAGGAGTACAGTTGTACTCCAATATATCATGGCGCTGATTCGGTCATAGACAATCACAGCCGTGATATTGGAGTAAAACTGCATGACTTTGAGTATGTTATTGCTTTTATGCATCGAGTTCATCGAGTAGCATTTATACTGTAAGGTAATAAGATACAACATATTTTGTTAATTTATTTAAATATTTACAGGCCTTCACAAAAAAAATAGTTCCCATAACATCAGCGAACGTGGTACAGGCCCACTTCATCCGGAAAATTCAATTCATAACCGTTATAGTTTAGTCTAATATCGCCAGTGCCAGCAATGAACCAACTAGCCAGCTTATTAGCAGGAATAACTTTGCATTGGAAATTAAAACCACGCCGCAGGTCTGATAAATAAAATATTGTGGTACTTGAGTGGTGATGAGATCTTGAGGCGGACGGCTAAGTTCAGTTATTAGCAAACTCTTTATTGCATGATTCTTAAAAGGACTGCAGTAAAACAACAAGCGGGAATAAAGAATAAAGTCACTTACACACACAGACGGGGAGCCTTTAAAGAGAGAAAAGTGGATACAGGCAGTTGAGACAGAGCATAACAAATCATACTGTGAAACTTTTTTTCAGTTTGGCACCTTATAAAAACTTCAAATCCAAAACAGATCAAAATAAATCCAACAAAACGGAATATACATATGAAGCTTTATTTTACTCTCACTTGCTCCTATGTTAATTTTTGAAACCAGTGGAAACGCGCGCAGGTTCTCAAAGGGCACCAAGCAAGAACCGGCCCAGCACCGGCTCCGTGTTCGTGGATATGAGTCATATGTAACTTTTTTAGGTACACCTGTAAAGCGGAGTGATACAGCTGATGTGAAATGTCCAAGTACGGTTAAACTCTGATAACCGCTCATAGAAAGTCTCTTGTCCAATCAGATTTCTTGGTCGGAAGTAACTGTTGTATAAAGACATTTTTGTCACCCAACTCCAGATTTAATTTATTTTTACCATGGCTGAGTAACAAAACCAGCACCATCATAATACAGGACATATATTTATATGGTGAACGTTTGTAATTCAAATCCCTGGG
This sequence comes from Isichthys henryi, assembly GCA_026776945.1. Taxonomy (NCBI): domain Eukaryota; kingdom Metazoa; phylum Chordata; class Actinopteri; order Osteoglossiformes; family Mormyridae; genus Isichthys; species Isichthys henryi. Next base: position 25,832,077 of record JAODJX010000042.1, on the reverse strand, counting down.
GGAGACTTGATGTAATTTCACAGGCTAAGGTCCATTAATCTGGTAAAGGTTAATCTGGTGAGTACAAGGCATCATTCAAGCAGTGTTTGCCTGTAGCCTGCAGCTCAGCTCAGAGTTCAGATGTCAGCTGTGCCATTCAGGAACTGTGACCACGAGGGACTCAAATTTCCAACTGTTCCACTATGAGAGTGACTAATTAGGGAGGTATTCTACCACTTAGCAGTAAAGGTGCTCCGATGATCTGTCAGAGGTCTGCAAACTGCTGGTTTCCGGCACTGAAGCTTGCTTAGGAGTCCTCCATGCACCATACGATTTTTCAGCGGGAAGTGAAGGTGTTTGTGACGCTAGTTGGAAGGCTACATGCCAGTTCAGGTTCCTGCAGGCTCGTTATCATTGTGGACAGCTGTGTCTGTCACGGATTTAGAGATGACTAATACCTGAGGTAGAATTAGAAAAAAATTCTTATTGAGTCTTATTAGTCTTATTCCGACCCTAAAGGGACATTTATCTGCAGGATAAATATTTTAATTATATAATTTCTTGCATAATAGATTCTGCCATTTACAGCTAATTGTGGAACATATTCCACATTACTGCTTATCCTAATTATGTATGAAATAATTAGACTGCAGTGTACCAGCCTCCAGAGATTCAGAGATGCTCTTAGCTTTTGTTCTTCTCTCATTCATACCTTTAGATCAGCTGCAGATCTGAAGCCACGTCTGGGACTGTTTGCTCCAGTTGCTTGTCATGCTGTTACTTTAGAACCGTTTTACAGTCTAGTCTTTGGGGACCAGCAGTCGGTTCATGTTTTTGCTCCCTCCGAGCTCCCTGTCAGACAGTCCACATTTTTGCTCCCTTAGAGCTCCCTACAAGACAATCCACGTTGGACTTTCTGTGGTCCCTGAGGCCTGAATTGGGAAACACAGAAGCACAGAAATCCCATAGGATTGGTCAGGACCAGAAACAGCATGTTCTACCTTGGTTCTACCCATAGCTGTGGGCAAAGCAGATAGATGCAAGTCAAACCGCGCCTGCGCTCATACAGGCGTTTGGAGTAACGCCTTGTTAATAGTCACCTCCTGTCACCTGCTTGCAGTCACGCCTCATTTCCTGTAAATCCTCATCTCCTCTCCCCGTTACTGTGTAAACCGTCATCAGGGAATCCATTTCAGGGCCGAATCCGGAGAGGGTGTGATTCTTGCTATTTGAATGCTGGGCAAGATGTCCGTTGCAAGCTGAGGAGGAAGGAGGGCTTTTCTCGCAGTAGCATTAAATGGTCGCATGGCTGTTGCTGCATTCTACCTCCTTGCCCCCCTCTCCCCACCCACGCACCCATGCATTTCTGTAGTCAAATGTCCTTTTATTTTGTGGGACTGTTTAGTATAACCAAAGCTCATCAATCAGAGAAGCAGGACTTTCAGTTGAAGCGCTAAGCTCATTAATCTTCACTCTGAATCCATAGACCCTTACACTGCATAACCACAGATCACTTTCTTTAAGGCTAGTTGACTATTTTTTATTTTCAACAATGAGGAGATCTTTAAAGTTACTTTTCAAAGGACTGCTTTTAGGTTATTGTTTGTTTAATCTTCGGGGTGAATGGTTTGGCTATGTGAAGTTGCAAGTCTGAATTTCACAAATTAATGTCTGTTTTTTCAATTTAATCATTTTTATTCATATAAGCTACTTTTTCAGTCTTCCTAATTATTCTTTTAGAAACAGCATTTTGGGGGAAGTTCTTAATAGTGAATGAACAAATCAGTGGTGCTACTGTACTGTTTGAGACATGGACGTAAAACATTATTATTATGATTATTATTACTGTTTATCATTATTATTACTGCTATGTGTCATGTCTCCTCACACTTAACCACCTGACCTAACGGCCTATTTTCTGGCACTCGTCACTTTGTATAGTACAATCCCAGGTCTTATATTTTGGTATATTTGGTTGCTTGTATATAGTACACTGTTTAACAAAGAAAATATGAGATTTTTGGCATTTTTACTTTTTTGATTGCATTCATAGATCTGTTTGAGGACCTGAAAAATGGTCCCTACAGTGTTAAAATAACAGGTTTTTATCACATTAGGAAGGACATTTGATCCCCAGATATATGTGTGTGTTTCTTTGTGTGTGTGTGTGTGTGTCTCCTATCATACTGTGTTCTTATGTTGTATGTATTCTTTGGTCCTGTTTCTAACTGCTGCTGTAAAGTCGAAATTTACCTTCATGGGATTAATAAAGTTAATCTTAGTGTTTATTTTTTTATATTGCCAGTGTGATAAGGGTGAGGGTTTGTTTAGGACCAACAGTAACGTTGCCAGGTTTGGTGTCTTGGTGATTTTTACTGCTCCCACATGGCTTATTCTCTCTCATATGCAAAAAAACCGTCCAACCTGCCCGTCCAGCATAGACTGGTACATTGGTGGAACAACTATACACTGGGCACTGGGGCAGAAATGGATCATGCCCCCCCCGCTCCCCCTTTCCACACCTAGGGTCTGCCTACGACAGTTGCAGCAGTTGCAGATGATGACATTTAAGTAGCCCCCAAATATTATACCCATCATATATTGCAGTAATTAGTAAATTCCTCAAACATGCTTTTTTCGTTAAATACACACCCCAACAACAGAGTTTGACTACAAAACATTATACACCATTACATTTCAAAATTGTTTTAAGAACACCAAATATCTTTGCTTTATGATTCCCACCATAATGAGACTGTACACATAAAAATGAGAGATAGAAAAGTAGCTTGTCCTGAGTCTTAATAATATGCATGATATCAGCACCTTAATTCTGCGAAATGCTTGGTATACATGTGAGGTATGCAGGTGGAAGGGGGTCCTTGACATTGCTGGGGCTCAGGCAAGTACCCTGCCTACCAGTCCACCCCTGCCTACCAGTCCACCCCTGCCTTTTTAAGCAGGAACTTAATTTTTTCCATCGCACATGGTTTTCTCTTTGTTATCTCCAAAAAGGGCAGGTAGCTTTTCATTTGCTTAGTGTGCGCAGTCCATCCCGCCATGAGGCAAATCTCTCTTCCCTGAAAAGGACATCAATCCAACCATCTCATCTTGGTCACGGTTGCAGAAGGGCCTGTATCCTATCCCACAGAGCATAGGGTACATGGCTGGGGTACACCCTGGATCGGATGCCAGTCCTAGAAAAGGACACAGTTTTCCAAAATAAAATCACCATTCCCTGTTCATCCCAGTCCAATCAGAGACTTCAATTATGTAAAACAAAGTAGCAAGAAACAGTTGCAAAAAGCTATGATTTAATACAATACTATATATATATATATATATATATATATATATATATAGTTTGGCCCAATCTTCCTGAGCAAACTGCTCAAGCTGTCTCAGGTTTGAAGGGTGGCGTCTTCACACTGCAATTTTCTAATCTTTCAATAGATATTCAATAGGATTAAGATCTGGGCTCAAGGAGGGCCGTTTAAAATAGTCCGATGAGTTTTTTCTCAGCTAATCTTGAATGCTTTTAGCTGTTTATTTTGAGTCATTATACTGTTGGAGGACCCATGACCTGCGACTGAGGCTGAGCTTTCTGGCACTGGGAAGTATGTTTCACTCCAGGATGCCTTGGTACTGTAGTCTTGAGACTTCATGGTGTCCTGCACAGATTCAAGGTTCTCCAGCCAGATGCAACAAAGCAGCCCCAAAATAAAACCGACCCCCTTCCATGTTTCACAGTAGGTACGTCTTTTCTTTTAAAGCTTAATTTTTCCTTTGGTAAACATAAAATTGATGTGACTGACCAAAAAGCTCCAGTTTTGTCACATTGTCTCAAACTTTGGGGCTTGTCAACGTGCATTTTGGCAAATTCCACTCTGGCTTTTTTAAGTTCTTCTGTCAATAGTGGAGCCCTCCTGGGTCTTCTTCCATGGAGCCCATTATTGTTCGAAGTGCGATGGATGTTTCGATCATAAAGTGACGTACCTTGACCTTGGAGCTCAGCTTGCATGGTTTTGGATGGTTTCCTTGGCTCTTTTTCTACTATCTGCACTGTCCTTCTGAGCACCTGGGGTTGCATTTCCTCTTGTGTCCACGTCCTGGGAGGTTGACTACAGTCCCGTGAACCTTATACTTTTTTAATAATATTGGCAGCTGTGGTCACAGGAACATGAAGCTGCTTGGGGATGGTCTTATAGAGACAGCTCTCTCCTTTGCTTTCTCTGGTCCGTGTTCAGTGTGGTGACACAATGATTCCAAACAACACAGTAGTATGTTCTTTCCCTTTAAATAGGCTGAATGGCTGAGGAAAAGCTTGAAGGCACCTGTGATACTAATTAAGGTTAAACACTAAGTTTGAAACATGACTATAATGCAAGGATGCACTCTTTTGGGGTACCAACAAATCTGTCCATAGTATTTTAGCATATATTGGTAAAAAAAAAACAAAAAAAACCAACAAATCATTTCTTTTTACAATTTTATTGGTTTAACACATACTAAAGGCATGCAGGAGAAATGAAGCATTGTTTCAATGGGCTGTAGCTTACCAACAAATTTGTCCATGTCTGTGTGTGTGTGTGTGTGTGTGTGTATAATTCTGATATTGATTCCAGGCTGCATTGTAACCTGTACACACATGCCCCCTTACTACAGGAGCTAAAAAAGTTAATTCAGGAATATTCTCTCAAATCGTGAGAAATGACACGTTTTCGTTGTTGTGTAACAGGCCTGAGTACTGAAGTACCTTCTATCTGAAAGAATTAAAAAATTGTCCTGTTGTGGGATATTTGTGTTTTCTGTGGCCTCCACACCGATTATTATTCTGAAATTCTGAAATGAGATTTAACTATTAAAAATATGATTGAGCATTTCTCCCTTGATATTACTTCAGCATCAGTGAAATGCCTTCAGTCTTTAAATGAACAGCTGTTTGAACTTAATGTCTCTCATGAAAATACTGAGAATTGCAGGATTCTGTGGAATCTGCCCAAGAAAAGGAGCATCATCTTCTTTAAGGCTGTTGCAAATATTAAAGAGTAAAATAACCTTCTCAATGATCTGTGTAAAACCGAAGTATACTAGATATCATTCAAGCACTGTGAGATGTGAGATGTCCCATTATAAATCTAATCGTTGTAATATAATGTACTTATAGATGCTGCTTGCAAGTCCTTAATGCTTCTGAGGCATGTAGCCCTACAGCCCCATTGGAAATTGAGTAGAAGGACATTCATACTGATCAGGTTTTTAAAGTCTTGTTTCTGAATGGCTGAATTTACTGTATACTGGCCTTTCTATTGGTTCTTAGTTGTTACTACAGTCTACATGTTTGGAAAGGAACTGAATATTCTGTTTTCACGTAATATAATATTCATGTACTTGTTTAATATTTCATGCCCACGCCTCCGCCGCTTCATTCCCCCAGCGTGAACAGGCGGGTCTGTTGACCAGCGCTGTTATGGCTGCAGGACCGGATGGCTGTTTGTCTACGCTGGACTACCTCCACCTCCCCTCTCCCTCACCTGTTGCTAGTCGTGTCATTTTATGTTGTAATGTACTGCCTATGTTGCTGAGGTTTTTTTCGGTTCC
>JAODJX010000042.1:25799079-25826397 GCA_026776945.1 Isichthys henryi | reverse complement strand
TTTGCCCCTGTCTCCCGACCTGTAAACCCCCTACTGTGATATTTGTGTATATGTATGGTCGGGTTGATGGCCAATTTTTTCGCTGGTACTTGTGACCAGTGACATGGTGTATTGCAACAGCAATAAAGGGTTCCATTCCATTCCATGTAATCTTTATAATCCATCCATTTATAAAACCGGCTGTGTTTGTTTTTATTAACATGGGGGGGAAGGTAGTTGAACAGTGTCTAGTCATCTTTACTGCTAAGGGGCTCAAAGCTGGTTGGGCTTCAGACCCCCATGATGAGTGACATCAGCATGTGCTGTCAATCACTGCCGGCTTTATGCCCATAGAAATCAAAGAAGAAGCTTAACGGGTTCATTCTGGAATCCCTCCTTATCATAGTTTTCAGTCTCATTTGAGTACCTCAGATAACTAATCTTAGACTATTGCAGAACTGCTGTAGTAAGTGATTGTTGAATGTCATTTAATGTTAAAGTGTCACTTTAATATTTTAATATCCTCTGACACAAAACAGATATGTTGTTAGTCTTCATTAATCTGCATCTTCATTAGGGGATAGTTAAGATCTGGACATGAAATGCCAACTGCAGAAATCATAATGCATAGGGCTGCATGATGCGCATGCTGCAGCGGGGTCCAAGTGGGAGGATTTAAACTGGGTTCAGGGGATGGTAGCACTGAGGAGCGGCCTTGTATGTGTCAAACCTTCTCCTCGCCGTGGCAACAGGCTAATATCTGCTCAGAACCATGAGCGAGAACTTACAGCGCGAGCTCTTAGGTTGCCTATCCTCCTACGCTCATCTCCCATGGCTTTGCGTAGGGGAAGCCTCTGTCACAGATTGTGCTGGGAGCAAAGTGACGCACACTCTCACTTCTCTTAAGATCATCTTGCCCACTGTGCTTGTGTTGAATTTTTTCTTGTTTGTTTCTTTTGCTAAGGCTACATAATACCTATTTTTATTGCAGTTTTTTTAGGGTAGATTCTGTGTGTTACCAAGCGAAAAGAACAAGGGTGGAGATGTATGGGCTGGAAGCCTCCATTCAGGTTATATCGAACAACCTTTGTGTCCTTGTGAACAGTTCTATTGCTCCATCCATCCATTTTCCATAACTGCTGATCCAGTATAGGCTCACAGTGAGCCTGGAGCTTATCCCAGCACGCCTGGAACACAAGGCAGGGGACACCTTGAACGGGGTGTCTACTGCAGCAGAGTATAGGATATCGAAGGGGCAGGAATTTAATTTGATCAGTACATGGAAACAGTGAATTGTGATATTTTGAACATAGTACTGATTTGCATTTCAGATTTCTTAATTTTTTCCCCCTATGAGCTAATAATGTATTTTTGTTCCCATGATAATAACACATTCACACAATGAAGCTGTTTTTTCCATGTTTTTTTTCCTCTCTTGTGCTCTGTGGAAGTAGAAAACTTTTTATCCTGCTGCTTACATAATTACCTTAATTTCTGATGAACAGAAAGATATGCACATACTATAAAGCCAGTTTTACTATTTAACCACAGTATGGTCTCGTCTTACGTCTGAAAGTTTCTGTGTGCTGTACGATGGGGTTTGAGAGGTTCCCACAGAGACAGTGCTCTCCAGAGTTAATCTTTTTCAGATCAGAATTGCTGGGCAGATGCAACTGTAGTAATTAATAAACAAACCATGTGTCGAAAGTGGCTAGAAACACAATAATAACAGGACTACACTTTGAGAAAAGCTTTTTTTTAATTATAAGACCCAAATACAGAGTACAAATGATAACAGTATGGATTTGTAGTTTCAGAGCCTTATGGCAGAACAGCCATAGATGTAGAGTAGATGTATAGAGAACATACATGATTTCTGTAAGCTTACATGAATACCTTAAGCCTAGCCTAATTTGCACATTGCTTGAGAAATTTCTCTTAATCGTGTGCAGTGTTAGGGGGGCACCGAATCCATGTCAGGTGGGATGTTATGAGCTACTTCAGGTTTTACAAACTACTTACTTTAAAACTGAAAGGCTCCTGTGCTTGGCAAAATTTTTCAGTTCTTCTTGTGCATTGACTGATTTATTTCTTTGATTGAAAGACTCATCCAGCTGTTTCACATGAACATTGACACATTCATGATTATAGGAGACTGACTAGTCAGCACGCAGCAAGAACTGTGCTAAAGCGAAATCCAGGTCCTTTTAATTGAAATGGTAGTTTACAAATCCTGTCCCCCAGACATGGATTAAGTGTTCACCCTATGCAATATACATGCAATTCCTTTCCATTTTTGCCAAAAGTCAGTTGCCATCAAATCTTTATGTTGTAAAATTATTAATGGCGGACATGCTGTGAAATGAATAAACTTGCTCCTGTTTGCATAGTTGATATTTGATTCATGCAAATTTATGAACAATCAAAATGCTTGTTTGTGTGGTTTAACCCTAAGTACAGCTGGTGTATATGTCTGGCTGCTCCAAACTTTAGGCATTTCCTGGAAAAAAGAATCCTGCAATGAATGTAGCTCCTGCAAATTCTGCTTTTCTCTGAGGTTGAGCTGGGCGGACCCACGCTCAGCCCTAAGTGCGGTGCTGTGTTTCCTCATACTGCGTCCTCATACTTCCTCAAGTACTCGGAGAGGCCAGGACAACCCGCGGCGACGAGCGGCTGAGGGGGAGGGGCTTTGAACAGATTACTGTGTTTGGGGTTCTATTATTAGACCGCAACCCAACTCAGTCCAGACAGCTGCCTTTCTGCAAGCTGAGCCACGGAGATCTCACAGAGCAGGGGCTGTGCAGCGAGTGCAGTGCACGCTTATCAGTGAATGGGTCTTGGGAGGGGAGGGTGGGGGTCATCCAATCTGGTCTAACCTGTGAGTCCTGAAGCCCGGGGGAAATCTGGGTCGGGCATCAGGAGGAGATGGAGGATGGGAGCATGGTGATACGACTGCCGGGTCGCTCCCGTGGCCCCGTCGCTTTCGAAGAGATTGGGGAGACCACGGTGCTGCGTTACAAGGAGGTTCACCACTTCTTCTTCCTGCCCTTCAGGGAGCAGCCCATCTTCAGCACGCGTGCCCACGTTTTCCAGATAGACCCCAATACCAAGAAGAACTGGGTTCCTACCAGCAAGCATGCCGTCACCGTCTCCTACTTCTATGACAGCGTGAGGAACGTCTACCGGATCATCAGCCTGGATGGTTCTAAGGTATGGAATCCTGCGGACTATCTGATCTTTGTTATTTAGTTTATCCTTCCATCTGTGACAGCCTTAAAAACACTGTCACTTTAACTTCTAGTAAGCTGTCTAATTATACAGACCGTTTATAAAGAACATTTACCAGAACAAGGACTTTGCATTTTTAAAATCCAGCTTCACAATCTGAAAAAAAATCTGAGTTAATATGCATCTGTCTGAGTGAATTATCAAGTGCACAGAGCCAGTGTGAGTTCATTATGACAGCGTCATCCACTGGTGTTGTGATCTGGCTGTTTGCGCAGCTGACTGTAGTGTTGAGGATGCAGGTTTGAATCCCAATTAGGGCATATCTAGCAAACGCATACCACACACTTTCACTGCAGAATAGTTATCCCTTTCCCAAGTGTGATTCTGACCCTCTGCAAAAGGTGGAAACCAGCTAATCTGTGCATTTAAACACAGCATTATTATTATTTTTTTAAATAAAATCGATCGCAATCCGCATCAAACTTTCAACCTGATGTTGCATTGCCTCTTGGTTGTTATTGTGCTCTACAATTAGTCTTCAGTCTGTGCCTTTTATGCTGCTGAGACAGTCATGCATTGTAGCAGACAGAAAACTGGCTGTGGCAGAAGAGTTAGGCATGCGGCCAAGTTCATGGGTGGGAAAAGGCGTCCTTCACTGGTCTGGCAAGCGTCAGATGAAAAGCATGTCTATGGTTTGCACCAATAAATGCTTCCTAGAACCACACAGACTTCCTTGCTCCTGTTTATATCGAGCTGCATTAGCTTTTTTCTTGTTGTCGTTTGGAGATCAGATTTGACTGCCCATAGCCAAGTACCATGTTATTTGTACATAACACATGGTGATTTTCACTGATGATTTGCAAAAGCAGTTCTTCAGGCACACCTTGCCCTAATTTGAGGCATTACATGTGAATGAAGTGCGTCCAAATAATAAGCTACGGCCACATTTTCACAAACTGACCTCTAATAGTTCTTCCTTAGAGGGTGAAGTTCAATGTCAGCGATCCCAGAAAACCCCTGAAGAACTGCTCTGGACAACTTTAGATTCGATGGGACCAGAAAAAAACATTCGTCAACACCCTGAACAATGTAGTTTATTTTTACTAGATGATAATGAGGGTTTTACACTTGCTGTCCTGTACCACGTAGGCCCACTGAGAGCTTATTTTCTATAAAAAGGTCTCTAGGAGTGGCCCTCCGTTCCACAGCTTACTTTGCTATAAAAGGAGGAAGTGGCTATTTTCTGAAGGGGTCATGTACACTTCTAACCTCCGGTGAGCTGGCACCTCTTCGTGTGCCTCTCTGTCTCATGGGTTAGAGAGGCCAGAGGGAAATTTAAATAGCCCTCCCCTACCGTAAAACGATTCCAAATAGCCCAACTTAATGTGATTTAATGGACAAACACACGTAAGTTTCTGTCTGTGCAACAGTCTTAAACTCACTACTGCAAACTGATTTGCCCTTGGTATCTTCATACTTTTGGGAACCAGGTGGGACTTTAATGCCAGCTCATATGACTTGAAACAGCCCTCTGGGTGTCATTGCTCTCAGTGAGCCCTGGAAATCTAATGAAAGGATGTTTTTTTGTTGCCTTTCTGAGATATGCATCATTTCAAACAGAACATTTAATTGATGCAGTGTTTTGGCAAGAAACTTCAATTATCACGCTACATCACAATGGCCTTTAGTCAAAATCTTGAAATTTTGGTTACATCAAGCTTTTTTTTCCTGTATGGATCATATACGCTTCCAGTCTTTAGTGAAGGACTTTATTCAAAGCAGTTTGGCTCTACAAGAAATGTATGGAGTCTAAAACATACCCTCGGTATTCGCACCCAAGTCATGAAGTTTCCCTGCCATCATTGCTTACCTGACTGTACCTAAAGCCTCATTGTGTCCTTTCTAGGCTCTCTGCCTCTACTATGATTCTGTGAGCTACTGTAACATAACTTAGCCAGCTAACATTCATTTTAATCTCCCTTTCCAGGAGATTGAATCAATTGTGTTCCGTATTCATTTGCAATCATTAGGTCTCGGAATAGTTAAAGCAGATCGATGATTGATTTCACTGCTATTAAGGTGGGGTTGATGACTCCTATACAGACATTTCGAGTAACAATGTGAACTTTAAACTCTTCACTGGCATTTATTTTGCTCTCCTGTACTAGGTTTTCATTACTTTGCATTGTTGTAATTTCTAAAATTGTCACGTAGGATCCATGGCTCTATAAATTTCAGCACAAAATAAGAGTTGAGAGATGTTTCCTTAGAGGTGGAAAGATTGAGAAAGTAGAAATCCAGACCAAAATTTTGTTTCAACCAACCAGTTGTGAATGTGACTGTTTCTGCTCAACTGTTTGGTTGAAATTGTCTAGGCCTGAACTTTCCACCTCTGTGTTTCTGAAACAGGTCACCACAAGTTTGCAGTGACTAGGGAAGCAAAAAGCCAGTTCAAAGAGGCACTCTGCTAAAAGTTAGAGGGTCGAGAATGCAGTTAAGTGTATGGCATTGCCCCATCATTTTTCAGTTTCTATTGGACAATTACTCTAAATCTTTTAGGTCATGCCTCCAACTAGCAATGCTCAGACCATCTGTATGGACATTACCCTACTGCATGCTTCCTCTACTGTCTGTGCTTTTCTGTGTTTTATATGGTCTTTTAAGGTCAAGTTGAAAGATTTTATGTTACATAATAATATTGCATTACATGCCTTATTTTGTCAGGGAAAAAGCTAATATGCAGTATTTTTTATTTTAATTGAGCATTTGTAAATATAACAAATTTAATACATTTGCATACATTTCATAAAGAATTTTTCTGACAATGATATTCAGACGTGAGATATTTTGATTGTAATTTTAGTTAATGGGATCCTAGACAGTCCTTTCATCTCATCTGTGGACATAAAATATATGCTGGCTAACATTGAGTCTAATTTATGGAGAACATTTCGTTGACAATGTCATTTCTGCTCTTTGATGTTTTTGGTAAGTCGAATTTAATTAAATGTTCTTGCTTTTAAAAACATGTATGTGAAAGAGTTCTAAAGATAAATCTTACATCTCACCATTACTGATCTCTAGCCCTGGTCACACTGTCCTTTGGCTTTCATTTCATCCAGGCAATAAACTGTCTAATTCAACACAGTATCACCTGATATGATGCACTGCGTTGATTATAACTCGACAGGGCTTCCTGCCTCAATCTGCCAAGCAACTGCTCTGTGCATTATAAAGAAGCACTGCAATATGTCCCTTCTAAAGGAAAAATATATGTATTTCTGACCAGCTTTTTAAATTGTCATCATAAATCGTGGGAAATGTTGTGATGATTAAAGTATTTCAGTGACATATAAATAAGTGATATCTAAACCAACAGTGACATTTAAACAAAAAGTTTGTGGCTGTTCCTATTTCCATAGGCAATAATAAACAGCACCATCAGCCCGAACATGACGTTCACAAAGACGTCACAGAAATTCGGGCAGTGGGCGGACAGCCGTGCCAACACGGTCTACGGATTGGGCTTCTCCTCTGAGAACCATTTGAAGAAGGTGGGTGGCACGTCATACATTCTGTGAGAGTGGGAGTTTTGTGGCATGATGACGCCACACCTGCTGGCGTAAGGGTCATATGTCCCCCTGCAGTGATGACAGACCGCATTCTATGTGTCGAGCGCAGTAAAAGCGTATACAGTATGTTTTTCAAGATGATGTGTGTCCCCTTCAGATTCTAACCCATTGCTATAACAGCCCTGTGTCCATTAATATTATCCCCGGGATCCTGTGTGGGTTTACTGGCATAATGTAGTGTTAGTGTCAGTTGATATGACATGCAAACTATGGGCTTATGTTCTATGTTGACATGCATGTGGCATGCATCCAGTGAGCAAGTGCTTACAGCCTGCAAACCCCTACCCAGTCCTAACCTTAACCATAAGTAACCTGAGAAAATATGAGACTTTTGGCATTTTTAGTTTTTTGATTACATTCACGGATCTTTGGGGGGGACCTGAAAAATGGTCCCCACAATATCAAAATAACATGTTTTTTTATCACTGTTGCGGGAATTTTGTCCCCAGATTGTAATATAAACATAATCCACACACACACACACACACACACAGGTTTGTAATTATATCTTTTTGGGGACTCTCCATTCATTTCTATGGAGAAACTCTAATCCCAACATGACGACCTTAACCCCTACCCAACCCTAACCTTAACCATAAGTAACCAAACAGAATATGAGACTTTTGCCATTTTAATTTTTTTGATTGCATTCACAGATCTTTGTGGGGACCTGAAAAATGCTGCACACAGCATCAAAATAACAGGTTTTTATCTTATTGCGGGGGACATTTGTTCCCAGCGATGTAATATAAACCTAATTCACACAGACACACACACAGAGACACACAAACAGATGAGAGCTGCCACCCACACTGCATGACAAGGAGCATTAATTAGATGGCAGTCTCACTGACATAATCGTCATGCTAAGCGTTTCAAAAGCAGCTTGTCTCCTTCTTTTAGTGTTTTGTGGAAAATGAATAGTTCCTGTAAGTCTCCAGGCTAACGTTAAGGGGCTGAATATCCAAAAATTCCTCTCATGCGCAGGAATCAAGGGCTCCTTGTGTGTCTAATAAATAGCAAAAACATGCTCAATATTGTCTCCATTTTCCTGCTCATACAGTATAAGTTAATATCCACATCTTGCATACTTTTATCCGTTTTCCTCCCATTCTGCTGTACAGGAACCCAATGTACCCTGTCACTCCGCAATATCAGCCTCATGCACCAGCAGCTGAGGTGATTTTGTTTTGCATTTTCATGACTTTTGCCCAGTGCTCTGCAGGGATGTACTAACACCCAGGAAGATTTTCAGGAAGACTTTGTGCCGATTCTCAATCTACGTTACCGTCACACCCCAAGAATATTTTTAAACTTTATTTGCCAGCAGTTTGGGCGCGAATGATCAGTCCTCCCTTTCCTCTGCACATTAGAGCTTTGGTATTTGAGGCTGGTGGGTGGAGATTAAATGATATAAACGGCCATTTAACTTGACTAATAGCTATCACGTGTTTGACAGTCTAAAAATGCCCGAGTCAGACGCTGCCTGATGTCAGCGCTGCATTTGCATGGAGCAAAGATCCATTTGCTAGCAGCATGACAATATTAAAATAGCGCCAGAGGGACACCAGTTCAAATACTCATGTCAATTCATTTGGTATTTTCATGTGTCCCTTTGCATTTATATATTGTGTGTTAACTATATATACAGGCATATTGAGAGATGCCCATTAGCCTGACTACCTAACTGTGAGAGCAAACAGGATCAGGCTGTAGATGTAAAGCGATGGTGTTACCTATTCAGTGGTGGTGAGCTACCACTCAGTAGTGTTTTATTTATACCTACCTAGTATCAGACATGACCCACTTTTGCCTGCAGAACTGCTTCAAGGGTCGATATAAATTCCTTAATGAATAAATGACGTTTATCTGACACTTCTGTCCAAAGCAACTTATAGCAGAGGTATGGGTTACAGTTCCAGTGCTTCCTAGGATATGAAACCCTGACCTTTGTTGTGTGGTCAGAGAAGTCTGTTCACACTCCACCATTTACAGATCAATGCTTGTCACACATAGGTGGCACGGTGGCGCAGTGGTTAGTGCTGTTGCTTCGTAGCAAGAAGGTCCTGGGTTTGGTCCCAGGTCCTTTCTGTGTGGAGTCTGCATGCTCTCCCCTTGTTCATGTGGATTTCTGCTGGGGGCTCCAGTTTCCTCCCATGCCCCAAAAGTGTGCAGGGCAGATTGATTGGTAATTCTAAATCACCCCTGTAATTGTGTGTGTGTCTGTGCCCTGCAGCGTATTGGCACCTGCCCAGGGATGGTTTCTGTCTGTGCCCCTTGTTCTCAGGATAGGCTACAGTGACCCCAGTTGGGATTAAGCGGTTACAGTGATGGATGTTTGTCCCACTTCTGGCCTTCCCATTAGCTTTAACGAGTCTGCCCATTCTCCTCTTACTTTTGTCATTAACACGGTGTTTTTAGTCACAGAACTGCCACTGACAGGTGGATTTTTGCTTATGCAATCATTCTCTGTATACCATATAAACACTGTAGTGCATGAAAATGCAAGGAAGGTGGCTGTTTCTGAGAACCACCCCGTCTGGCACCATCAATCACGCCGCATTCATGATCCCTTAGATCATGCATCGTAGCTGTGCTAATGCTTAGCCAAACAGTAACCGAACCTCTTTCAGCCACATGGTTTGTTTTTGTAGAAGCAAACTCTGGCATTAACAAAAAGGTTAATAAATTGTCCGCTGCATGTATTTGTGTGTGTGTGTGTGTGTGTGTACTGTATGCATGCGTACGTGCGTATATGTGCGTGTGTGTGGATTATGATTATGTTTATGTTACATTGTGGGGACCAAATTCGCTACAGGGAATTTAGAAACAGTAGTAAAATCCTTGAAACATATAAGGCTTTAAAAAGATTTTCATGTATCATTTTTGTTCTGATACTGTTGTAATCATCATCATTTTTTCTCTTCTCTAGTTTGCAGAAAAGTTTGCAGAGTTTAAGGAGGCGGCACGGATAGCGAAGGAGAAGTCCCACGAGAAGGCGGAGCTGGCCAGTACTCCTTCTCAGGTTCGAGATCCATTGGCTACTTATGAAGGAAAAGCTGTATTCAGAAAATACTTTGCGTCGTTCTTGATACCTCTCAACTGATTTTTGTGATGCCAAAAGATTTTAATACGAAACCCAGCTAATGACCTAACTGAGAAAAATCTTAGAACCTTAGAATTTAAATTTTAAAATGACAAATGTTTTTAAAGTTGCTTATTGGGGGAAGGGTATCCCAGATTCTTTCTTATGAACATGTGGAATGTGCATGGGCCCTTAATGAGCCGCTCTTCTGGAACCGGATTTTAAGGGCAACTTTAAGGTTCTTGTTAAATCCACCTACATGATGCAACATGTAGTTAATCAAACAATATATTGTGAAATCAATACATAATTTTGTCATTTTATGTTTTAGGCATTTATATGATTTTATTTTTTTATATCACAAAGTGTAATCTTATTAAATAACTGATGATGATAATTGGCAGTGCTGTGGTCCAGCCTTACACCATTCAAGATTGTGTGTGTGCAGTTTGCATGACCTACCAGTGTCGCGTGGATCCATTCCTGGATCACACTGTCATATACTCTGGGCAATTTAGAGATGGCAGTTGAATTGTCCGCATGTCTTTGAACTACAGGAGGAAAACCACACAGATACAGGGAGAACATGCAAACTCCACACACACATCCACATGCACATAACCACACGCACACACACACGCACACAATTTAGTGGAGATTCAAAGTAGGAGCCCTTCATTTAAGCAAATGCCGGGTGTTTCTTCTAAGGATATAAACGATAATCAATATTATAGCATAAAAAGTCATTTGAAGTATGTTCATGAGATTCCAAATTTGCTTTTAAGATTGGGTTCATTCATGACGTGACTGTAGTCTATGGTAGATCCAAAAATCACATTATGGGTAACGAGTGGGCTAGGTAACACATCAATTAACAGGGAAGACCTGCCAAACAATGGAAAACACTCATGGATCCCTGAAAGGTCGGTGAAAGGGATGACAGTGTCACTGGGGGACCCTCCTCAGCTGGCCATCCCGGTCCCAGGCTGCACCATTCACCTGACCCCATCTGTCTTTGTTAAGGAGTCGGCAACTGGGGACATGCAGTCTCCCTTCACCCCGGAGAGTGTCAACGGCACCGACGAGGAGAGGGCCACACCAGACATCAGCCACAACGCACTGCCCTTCCCACACGGGTAACTGCTGTATGATGGGTGCTAAGTAACAGAAAGGGATTTCCATTCCGGGTGACTTATCACTCCAGTGGGTTTGCGAAGGCCTTGTTTGTCCTTTGATATTCCTCAGCTAGATGTTCACAGTTGCTGGAGATGGTTTATTGAAAATAGAAAGAAAAATCAGCAGGGTGGAAGCAGGGCTGTCAGGAAACATGAAGTTCCAAAGTCATCCTTCCTGATTAAAATGACCTCAGCAGAATTTTTACTCTGTGTTTGATGCCGATGTAGGTTTTGTTGTCTTTGTTGATGGTGACACCCATGATGTTGATGATAATTGCAGAACAGCTTGCCTTGGAAGCAAGTTAATTCATTTAGCTGAGCTATTCTCTTTGCATGAGTTTTCAATGATAATAGAGCATAGTGTTTCTGCTGTTGAGATTATAAGGATGTTAGCACTGATGATGTGAATGTCTCAGGCATGTGATTTGTTGCTTAATTTAAACAGCAGTCCCCGTGATGGATTTTACGTTTCACTGGGAGGCCCTGCCAGCACGTTATCTGAACGCATCCGGCTGCAGTTGGATGGGATTGCCTTAATCTTTCCAAATGTGTTCTGAGAGATTAGGCCGCATTAGCTTTCACTCATTGGCAGTGCTAAGCCTCAAACTTCATCAGCTCCCAGAACTTGTAATTAAATAAAATAACACAAATACTCACCGAATACATTTGCATTGAGAGATCAAAGTGATTAGAGCTGACTGAAGGCTTCCAGTTTCCAGGAATCGGAAACATCCATTATGATCAAGACCCACAACCACTGTAATTGTAATTGGAGGTGTAATACAGTGGTTGTAGGACTGTAAATTCCAGCTTAAATCAAAACCCTGTTGCTCGCTTCCTTGATCCTCCCCAGATTTCGCATTTCAGAATCTGGCGCGTTTGTGGGTCATACTGTTCCTCCCCGTGGGTTAGGAAGCGGGAAATCACAGGTCCGGAAAGACAGGCAGTAGGAAACAGGTGGAGTAGCTGTGTTGAACATTTGAGGTATGCCATCCCTGCTGATTCTGTGGCTCAATCAAGCCATGAGGAATATTTTAATTGCCCGGTATAAACCAAGATATACAGTAACCACAGATCCATCAAAATTTCATATAGTAGTTTAAAGTTCTGCAATGAAAGGATTTTATAAAGCATACTTGGGGAAACTACATGGAATTTCTTTAACTGCTTTAAGTGACTAAATTTTGCTATTATTAATTTTTCTTCTTACACTGCTTAATTTGATGATGTTTTGAATTTTTGTTTTAGTATATATGTACAGTAATGTACAATACCGTAAGCGATTTATTTAAATTTTTGTCGTAATTTTTAGCCATTGTCTCCAATTTGGTCACTCTACATTATTTCAAATGTATATGCTGGGTTTTAGCAACCATTGCTTTGCAGATCAGTGATTTGTATAGTTTTCACAGATATCACCCATACCAACGTAACAGAAAAATAACAGTGTGTGTATTTTTATTTACCAGCATTTAAATGGTTTAGATAGACAGAGGTAATTCTTTCCTTGTGTCTTGTCCCCCCCCCGCCGCCCTCCCCCCCAGCTCAGCCATCAACAAGCATTGGGAGGCTGAGCTGGCAGCACTGAAGGGCAACAATGCTAAGCTGACAGCCGCACTTCTGGAATCCACAGCCAACGTCAAGCAGTGGAAGCAGCAGCTCGCAGCCTATCGGGAGGAGGCCGAGAGGCTACATAAGCGGGTGAGAGAGTCAAAGGTCAACCACACACACAGGAGAGCCAATCAGGAGCAGGAGTCAGTGGCCCATATTCAAACTGAGGAAGAGGATGTGGGGTCTTGTGTACAACCATCTGTCACCAGCAGGCTTTACGCTGCTATTTTATCTCAACCTTGATTTTTAGCTTTCAAGAAAAAAACCATTTATCATATGTGAAATATAATGACTTACAATGGACTGACATCCCATAGTAATAGGAGTTTTACTTACGCAAAAATGTTCTGAGGGCACAGAAGGAAAAATTATTGGTTCATAGAGATAACTGATGAGATTGTACAGGAGGTGGTACTAAGACATCTGATTGTCTCACCTCTCATTTTTTGGACCCAGCTGCTCTACAATCTGATTGGTTATCTCTCTGAACCAATGATTCTTCCTTCTGCCCTCAGAGCATTTTCGTGTAAGTAAATCTCCCATGAGTGTCCCATACAGGGTGTTCCCTGCCTTGTGCTCCACCCTTCCTGGGTTCTGGTCCAGGCTCTGCATGACTTTGTATTAGATGCGAGGATATGGGTGGATGAATTGTATTTATCGGTGGATAAGAATTAGTTATGATTTTTATTTGGGTTTACTGACAAGTAACAATAGAAACAACATCCATTTGTTTTCATCATTCAGGTAACGGAGCTGGAGTATACATGCAGCCAAACGAACGTGATCAAAACTCACAAAACAGAACTAAACCAGACAATTGAGGAGCTAGAATCTGCACTGAAAACAAAGGAAGAGGTAACGTCTGCCTTCTGGTGCAATTTCCCCTAGTAGTTCAGTGGCTCTCAAACTAAATAATTTGGAGGGGCCTTAACATTATTTTTGTTGTACGCTAAACTTAATCGGTAGCAATCTGGTAGCATATGTTATCGCCCAACAAAATTTATCGCGGGGGGGTCACTCAGTGAAATCCGTATCAAAAGGGGATTGTGAGACTTGACCAATGATTTTCGCGGGTCTCCGGACAAGGAGCGTGACAAACCACTGCTTTAGATTCTGAAATGCAAATGAAAAATCACTTTATCTAGAAGTTGCAGCCTGTTTTTTTTTTTGGACGGAATAAGCAGCAATTTAGTTTTCCCTACAGTCGTGTAACAAATGATGACCACAAAGTGTATTATTTTTGGTGGAAAGCAAGAATCACATGCCTTCCAATTAGTAACAATCTTAATCAAAAGAAAAGTTAAAACACTGATGATACTGCTGGCATCTCTAATTGGGCAGGAGACGTTACTATTGCAACCATCTCTATTTAATGTCCTTCATGCACAGATTAAGAATGTGCTGATAAAGCGAAAGGTTTAAATCCCCCTCGGACTAAGACAGCAGAAGCTTGAAATGGCTAAAGGCCGATAATATTTAGCAGTGCTACTCACGTCCAGTGCATGTAGACTTTCCCAGATAAGCTGTTCTAGAAACTAATTAACAAGTTATCGAGGAAGTTGGGTAAGTGAATAGGCCCGTATGATGGTTTACTATTGACATCCCCTGGACAGGAAAAGGAAGAGGCAAAATCAGGAAGGAATCAATTAATAATAATAATAATAATAATAATAATAATAAACAAATAGCCCAGTTTTTCATTTGGGGAGGTAGCACTGCCGTTTACAGTCTGCCTTTGCTCGGCTGCACTTTGCTCCCCTGGTCCCAGTACTGCAGCAAAAGAGAACCACCTTTATTTATAATGGGACAAGGGACAGGTGGAACATATTGCTGACGGATGTAATTGGTAACACTTGTCACCTGACTCCCTCCATACCGGGTCTGATGGCAGCTAGCTGCCCTCCCCCCTTTCACACCAATTTTATTGCAAAATGAATGAGAGTTGAGCCCTGATCTGCACTGGGAGGTGTGAAGAAATGTTTGTATGAACATTCATGATACGGAGATTCACAAGGATTCTGATGACTGCTCAGTTCAGCCAGTTCTTATAAAGCATGACAGGACTCTGATACCACATGTTTTAAAATGCTTTGAAATGTTACGATTTCTGAATAACTAGGCAACAAATTATATCTAGAAAGGTCAAACCATATAAGAGGAAAATTAAATGAATAGAAAGCAAATGAAATAAATCTAATAAATTGATGTTTTTAAATGCACCGCCGTTAAAGAATAGAAATGATTATGGGTAACATAAATTGAATTGAAGGGCAAGAATAATGTGATGTATCAGGGCTATTTAAATCGTGGTCTGAGCATTGCTGATTTCCCAGCCTTCCTTTACCTGGGAACCAGGTGTGAAGCCTCTGGCCAATCAGAATCAGTTATTATTACACTAAGTACATGGGAGAACTGAAAACAGGGCCTGGATTTGGAATCGAGGTCCCCATTTGAAGAGCCCTGTGATATAGCATTAATTTCAAACTTACCTGAATTTGAAATGCTGAAGTAGTGATACTGAAAATTAGAGTAGTCGTACATTATTCATCACTATGGGGAAATAGTCATTTCGCCTGGCCCATCTTGCTGTCTGTGAGAGCAGGGTAGGGGGTCACAGCGCAGGGTCAGCTGGGGTTCAGTGCCCCTGGGATGATTGAGGTAAAGGGCCTCGTTCCTGCCAGTCACATGATCTGAATTGGTGACTGTGGGTACAGAGTCCTACCCCATGGAGCCACATGCCCCCCAGTGTACAGCACAGTGGCTGATGAGCATGTGTACTGTACCTCTGTTGAATGAGTAGGATGCGGGATGGGGGGATGACGCTTAGTGTGTGGCTCAGTGGGCCTCTGTGCCTGTGATCAGAAGGTTGCTGGTTTGAGCCCGCCCTTGCTACATCTGTGGGTCTTAAAAAAGAAAGGTCCTTAACCCCCAGCTCCCTGGGTGCTGCTATGGGTTGCTGCCCTTCATGGCCAGCTTGATCTCACCCACAGAGAGCCAATTGGGGCAGGTGTACAGAGAATTTCTCCACGGAGATCAATAAAGTATCAATTATTATTATTAATAATAGTATGCAGAAGCTTCGTATTCAGCCAGAGTGTGTGATCCCTGTGAGCGATCTAACCTGTGACAGTTAGATGAAATGTCACTGCATTCATCCAAGGCCCTCCACAGTGATCAGTCTGTGATGTTCTGTACTGCTGCTGCTGTTTCTGCAGGAGATCGAGGGGCTAAAGGCAGAGGTGGAGAATGCCAGGCAGTTGCAGGCACAGAGAGACTCCCTTGCCCAGAAGCTGCAGGTGAGGACACTTACCTCACAGACCACAAGGGCTCGCATGGTTGGGATTTCTGGTGAAGGTCCTATACTTTGAATAAAAAGAGAATGGCTCAGGGATTTTGAAAATCGCTTGCATCTGTATGACTTTATTTACATGTCATACTATGCTCTAAATCAGTGTTTCTCAATCTGATCCTTGGGGACCCACAGCTGGTCCACATTTTTGCTCCCTCCGAGCTCCCTGCCAGACAGTCCACATTTTTGCTCCCGGTCCAGGGAACTGGGAGGACCGAAAACATGGACTGTCTGTGGGTCCCCGAGGACTAGATTGGGAAAAACTGGTCTAAATAACCAACATCAATGTGGACTGTGTACGTAAACTCAGAAAAAAAACTGTGGCTACATTGTTTTTACTATCGAGGGAACTTAACTTCATGTCCACTTTCCAGGAGACGGAGACGCGGAGCAGAGACCTGGTGGGGCAGCTGGCTGACCTGGAGCAGAGACTGGAGAGCAACCAACTGGGCCAAGAGGCCTTCCTGAGGAACCTGAGGACCCTGCTGGAGCTCCTGGATGGAAAGATCTTTGAGCTGACAGAGCTACGGGACAACCTGGCCAAGCTGGTGGAGGGCAGCTAGAGGAACTGTCACACTTACAGCCTGACCTGTGCCTCAGGAACACATATCCAGAGCAGAGCAGTGACAGTGGCACCAGCGAGACATCTGTGGGATGGGGGGATGGGGGGGGGGCAGAGACGTTGGTGAGGTCAGGTTTCCCATCTGAGGACTGGAATTATCACATGGGTGTTCTGTTCAATATGACATTGTTCTATTATAGCGTACCCAATAATCCAACATGGCTGAGTTATCTACTCATCCAGAGAGTGGAAAATTATGTTCACACTTCTTGGTTTTAATTCTCTGTGGCCAGACTTGGTCAAATGTGGGCGTTTATGGATGCAGTATACTATCCCTAATAATAGTAGTAATGATCATTGTCTTATTAAATGAAATCTAGTTGTATATTTTATATAAATAAAGTATAGATTGTGGAGCCAGTTTTTCTCCCAGCTGTACAGACAGCATTGCCTTTAAATTGCATTGATTGCAGTATTTCTTTATTGAGTTGCTGTTTGCCATTTCTTGTTAAATACTCAAACTTCTGTTCAGACTTCCTTATAGTTTGTGTTTCCACCCAGAATGCATGGGTGGGGCAATGGTAGTGTCTCTTTGGGCTGGTGCCTGTCCAGGGTCTTCCCACGTGCCCCATCTTTCACGTTGGAGGGGAATTCGGGGCTTTGCAGAATGGTGAGATTCCACACGGATCCGCAAAGGGTGCGATGTGGTGTGGGACAGGCGAGGGGGTGGGGCGAGCACCCGTGCCCAGTGGGCTTCTGAGCTAGTGTGGGTACACTAACTGGGAAGTGTGGTGTGTCATAGATCCAGCCTGGTTATCTGCTGCATACATTAATCTTGCTGTACAGACACATACACATAATATTATACATGTGATGTGTACGTAATTTAAAACTTTTAAAATATCCTTAATTTTCTGTTGAATTGTGTTTATTACTGCCATAATTCCCTGGTTTGTTAAATTTGTTTAAAGTGCTAAGGCATTATTTATGCCGTACAAACTGCAAATTATATCAGAATCTGTGTTTATGATTACTTCCATAATTATTACTAATGAAGGGTGTTCTCTATTTTTGTTTTTCATATTTTCTAACACATGGATGTTGGGTATTATAGTTGTGTATACAGTATACAGGCCTGAGACACTTAATGTTTTATACAAGACAACATTAAAAGAGCCGCAGAAATCAAACTTCCTTAGTGATTTTATACAAAGAGTCAGTAAGAAATGAAAAAACCAAACATGATTTATCAGTTATTTTCCATGTGTTGGATTTATGGTGATTGCCTTCGGTACCGAGTTTACATTAGCATTTCTGTTCATGAAAATAAGGTCTGGAATTGGTTCACACTAGCTTATCACGCCAGGTACTGTTGCAAATTTAGCGTACTTATTTGAATTGCCTCTGAATTACCTGCCATTAGAAAGCCTCTTGTTCTATCATGTTTTATCATAACACACATTTTGAATTGCTGATGCTGTCACACAGAGAGTTTCTGAACATCGCTGGATTTTACCTGGATCATGAATCACGCTTTGGCTTCTATCTGGTTGCCCCTCTTCTAGACCCATGGTTCCTGAACCTCGCCACGTATTTTTATTGATTTAGCCATTCGACTGTAACAAAACCATAATGAGCTGTAACATTTAAAGTGGCTGAAATGGAGGTTTGGAAAACATTGTTTTACAGAACCAAAGTCTTCATGCCATTTTCACGACCAAACATGCAGAATCTTGCTGCACCTTGATGTTCATAATCACTCATTACAGATCATTGAGGCTGTGAAAATGCTGCACATCACAGGGCACATCAAAATACAGCACTACTGGATCAGACTTAGGGATGAATATTGCAATGGGAAAAAATAAGGACAAGGCAATTTCAAGGTTACATATTTATGAGTTTTATTTGCTTTGGGGAGTAAAATCAGATTTGAAACCGAAAGCAAAAATCAGAAGCACATTTCTACCATAGGAATGCAGGATGAAATAATAATAATAATTGTTAAAGCAATTATTTTACATTGCTGGAAACACCTTTTCCCTGCTTATTTTCAATAAATACTTAATCTTGTCCTTTTACGAACTTGGGCAAATGCATGAGAGTTTTGTTGCTACGTTTTTTTTCCCAAATGCATTAAATACATACAGTATATATATATTTTTTGCAGTTTTAATATATTGCAGACCTAGTGACTGGTTAACTCCATTCATGGAACAGATATCTGAGAAAATAAAGAGGGATTTCTGGAAATGACAAGGATTCAATGTTCAAGAGACAATTTGATTTATGGAAGAATTGAACAAGAGAAATGTTTAGTATTTACAAACATGAGGAAATCAGAGAAAACACCAGCCAACATCTAGCACAGTAAATAGGCGTATATATATGACACATACTGATAGATCAACTGATAGTAGATTGAAACCGCGGGTGCAGTGTGGGTTTAAGCTATGTCAGCACTGGGAATATTCAAATTCCTTTTAATACTATTAACAGAAGGATGTTGCACTTCTGAGGAAAAGACTCTGGACACTGACTCACTGCTCTCTGCACCATTGGCCTGTAACACAAAGCAGGATTTCATGCTTAGGTGGATAACATGTTGGATTTAAGGTAGTCTGGGCTAAATGTAAGTGAACAAAGGTAAAGGCCATTTAAGCTGGGATACCTAAAATCTGACAAGTTAACCGACTAAGCATCAAATCTGGCTTTGTGATACAGAGCACAAGTAGAATGCAAAGAAGGTACTGCAGTAATTTTAATACCACTGATTTTATCCTCATAGATAACGTTTCATGTTCAATGCTGTTATATTCATAAATTATATAGAAACATGTACATAAGACATGTGTTTATGTAAAGGTGATATCTGCTGAAATGGAAGCTCTCATAAAGAAAGCAACAAAAAATGCTGAGTGTGGAGGAGGTATATTTGTAATTACGGCATCAATTCATTTGGCAAAGGCAATATAATCACCAGACACCATTCATTTAATTTCAATATGGTGAAGAAGACAACTGAATTTCTAATGGTGAAAAGATACATCCATTTTATCTACCCACTCATCCTATTCAAGGGCATGAGGGGCCAGAGCCTATCCTGAAAAGGGAATAAGCAAGGACAGCGCACCACATTCACACGACATGGCAACTCTAATTCACCTTAGACTGTGGGGGGGGGGGGGGAACCTCACAACAACACAGTGAGGATGTGTAAACTCCACACACATGAAACCCAGACAGAAACTCAAATCCCAGTCCCAGAGATGTGAGGCAACAGTGCTAACCACTGCACCACCATGCCATCCATGTGGAAAGATGTCAAATTTAATTTAGAATTAAATTATCGTTACATTATTCATTAGTTAAATTAACAAACAAGGACACTCTTATAGGTGCTTTGGTGATAATAAAATGTCCCCTTATATTAATTTAATTAAACTTTGAGATATTTACTAAGGGCTTAAGAGAAACAGAAACACAAAAACTATACATAATATACACTATAAAACAGACTTCTTAACTCATTGCTTTTAGGATTCAACTGTGCGAGTCGTTCACTGAGCCACACAGCCACATGTAGGTAGCTAATGTTGTTGCCTGTTACTCGGTTACAGTTGCACAAAAGGAAAAAAAGACACCAGGCAGACACTTTTATATCTGAATTGTGCTGTACATTAGCTTAAACCCACTATCCAGGTCAAGTCCACAGGGCAACCATTTCCGTAGACTTTGTGGATTGTCAGAAGTAAGATGGAGTGACAAAGAACTTATATTTTTAAAATATATTCATATATAATCTGCAAAACAGTTATTATAAACAGGATATAAATCTCGACCTGAAGCAAAAAATCGAATTACTGTAACATAACATTGCTACAATGAAGAAAAAAAAAACAACCTGGATTAGGAATATTTTCATGTCAATCCATCCAAGGATGGAGGCAATGCATGTGTTTAAGGATTATTCTGTGTGGCCGAATGAGGGTGGAGCAGGACCTGGAGATGGCGCTCAGATGGGGGCCCTGCTTTCTCGCTGGCGGGATCGTCTATGGTGCAGACATACAAAGAGAGGGAATCATGAAGACTTTTCACTCGTCACAGCAACTGATCCCAAATCAGCTGGTAAAACCCTGTGGGCTGCAAAACTTTGTATACATTTCTGAAAAATGTTTATTAGTTCCTAAAGGTTTGTTTGACGCATGCCTGTCAGTTCCTTCCCCGCTCTAAACTACAGCTTCCCTTGAACCTCAGTGTCCGATTCAATTAGGCCTCTCAGGCACAGCAGGGCTGCCGGACGGAGGTGAAGACAAGAAGCCCCTCAGCCTTGGCCAGGTTAACAAGAACTGAGACTAAGCTTACAAAGCACCACTCACAGACAAAATGAAGCAGAACTGAAAAAAAGACTCCATCCATCCATCCATCTATCCATCCATCCTCTAATTGCCATCCAGTAAAAAAACATTAAGACATTCCCTGTGTTACGATGGGATTACATTCCGATAAACCTATCGTAAGGCGAAAATGAATTTTAATTCAGCATGTCATAGCCTACCTTAACCTACCTTAAACATGCTTAGAACACTTACAGTACATTAGCAAAATCATTAACATGAAGTCTATTTTATAATAAAGTGTTGAATATCTATGTAATTTATTGAATACTGTACCGAAAGTGAAAAACAGAATCGAATACCAATCGTAAAGTTGAAATATCGTAACACAGACCATCATAACGCAGGGAGTGTCTGTATGTGAAACACCTTGAGCTACACTAACTGGGACACTGGTCTCGCTGGAATCCTGTTCCTGTGGAACTCCCCACATCCCCTTCTCAGCCTATGGGATATTATTAGCAGGCATGGCGTTAATTAATGCTGCTGTGGCAGTGAGATGTGACTCCATGCATCCGCCAAAGTGGGGTGAACGTAGAGGAGCTGTGTAACAGCCATGTAAAGGACAGTGGGGATTGGACAGCGCAGCACTGGCTACTGCTGAGCTCTGATAAGACAGAAATAATGCTGGAAGGCCTTGACTTAATGACTCTCAGGCTTTGCCAGACATCCGGACGGCTCCTGTGTTACTCAGGCTGGGTTTCATGATCAGCCAGAACTTCTAAATTGAGTCTTACATTATAAATATATTGAAAATTCCCTTTTCTCTGAATGATATGCCAAGGTCAGAAAAATTCCATTTATAAATAATGCAGAAAAAGCACTTGTTACCTGTATTCGGCTGCACAAATGCTTACACTGTGCACCTAACATTGCTCTAACACTAACTAAAATATCGTATTATCAGTCTTCTGTTTGTCTCCATACCCTGATCAGCTGCCAAGATTTACAGCAAAATATAAAATTATGATTCTCATCTTTAAAGCCAGATATACCCAATGCCAGTTAGGCAAATCATGAGAAAATTAAACTAGTTTTACATAATATTTTTCTTCTCGTATACAGGACTGGTGTGCACAGTGGTTCAGAGGATAGCAGTATGGTTTCACACTTCCAAGGTTGTGTCCTATTACTGTTTGTGTGCCCTATGACTGGCTCCCCTTCTACCGTGATCAGCAGACCCTGACCCTGTAATGGATATTGCTATGCAAGCATGCCATCATATCTAAAACAATATTTCGCAAACAGACAGGCCATTGATGAGGTCTAGCTCCCATGTATGTGCGAAGGATTGTAGGTGAAGTCTATCTCATGGTAGTAGACGCTAGGGATTGTGGGTAAAGTTTGTGGGATTAGATGCCACGGGTTGTGATGTATCTGGTGGGAGTGGGTCGTGAATGAAGTTTCACTCCTGAAAGTAGGCACTAGGTGTCATGGATAAAGTCGAACCCCTGAGAGTGGAAGATGCAGACCTAGCTGTCCCAGTCAGCGCAGGGGAGCCCCTCGTCCTCAGACTCGGACTCGGGTGAAGCCTCCTTGATGCGGCACATGGCCTCCTGGATGCTTCGCACCAGCGGGTCAGCCTCGTCCGGCCGCGGCACCCTCCTGAGCCTCACGCCTTTGCGGATCTGAGCCAGGATGCTGCTGGTGTCGTCATCCTCGTTGGGTTCGGGCCTCGGGGGCCGCAGCTCTACCCGGCGCAGGCGGAAGCTGCCACGCTTCAGCGAGGCCAGGACCTCGTCCATCGGGGAGCTGGCTGTCAAGAGACAGGCACCGCGTTTGGATCCATTTCATAGTGCCTCAGATACGATTATCTATGAATGGTGACAAGCATTACACCACATGTGTAATGAAAATGCAGGATCACATGCACTAGGCATGAGGCCGAATGGTCAACAAGCAGATAAATAGAGACCAGAATCATAATATCAACATAAAATGAAAATACTACGCAATGATGTAGTACATGAGAAATAAACTCATAAAGAATGTGTTAACACATTTTCTCCCAATATAGCGAGCATTTCACCTGACTCTGCTGAGGTAGCAAAATGTTCTAGACTTCAAGGTTTTATAATCCAGGTGATGAATAAATCTGAAATGCATCTCAGTGCCTGAAACAAGGAAGCCCTAAATGAGAAAGTGCTGAAGGAGCCTCGTCTGTCGCCAGCGTGGCAGGGCTCACCTCGCCTCCCCAGGGACGTGTCCGGGACCGGCGTCTTCCTCAGCCGCTTCCGGGCATCAATCAGCTGACTGCTGTCGAAGAAGCAGCAAGAGGAGGACGAGGAGGAAGCATCCAGAGGCTTGGGGGCTCCCGGCTCGTTCCCAGGATCGCCATCCTGCTGGACATGGCTGGTGGGGTCCCCCTTACCCGCGCCAGGCTCGTCCCTCGCCAAAGGGGGCGGAGGAGGAGGGGGGGCTGAGGGAGGGAGCGGGGTGTGAGAAATGGGCAGGCCACAATTTGAGGTCAAGGGAGGGGTCGCGGTTTGATTGTGATGCACGACCCTGCCTTGGGGAGGCGCTGTGGAGCACTCGGGTGGCGCCGGCAGCGCAGAACTCAGGGCGATGCCTTCCGTCTCGGTCTGCACGCTGACTTCCAGGGTCTGCTGCGACTGCTCCAGGCTACCGGGCCGGCTTATGCCGCTGACCCTCCTCTTCGGAGAGCAGGCCAGCCGCAGCCTCCTTGACTTCAGGGTAACTTGACCCGGGTAGCGCTACAGAGGAGAATAAATCAACTGACTAACAGAAAAACAGCAAGAAAAACTTACATAAATTCTAATTTAAAAAAAATAATAATAAAAATAAAATACATTTTTATTTTTCCTCTCATTTGTTTTAATGAATACAAAAATAGAACGCTTTGAGGCGCTTATCATAAATACTGCTGGCTATTTACCTTCAACATCTTTATCGCACTTTATCGCAGCCCCTCCTGGTGGCTGAGAAGCTTATTACACCTCTACTTGCTTGAGCATTATGATGCATACAGCTTTGGGCCCAATTACTGTAGTAAGCTGGAAGTTGCATGGCAGCTCACCAGAACTATGGGAGGCCATCTCAGCACTGCGATACAGATGGTCACCGGCATGAGCACTGCTCCGGTACCTGCTTGAATCTGCGGAGCCCTTCCAGCGTTTTCTGCCTCTCCTGGCTGACCCTGGTGCTCTGGCTCTCCTCATCCATCCACTGCTGGTCCATGTGCTGTGAGAACCCCAGAGGAGCTCAAAGACTTGCCCGGCATGTCAGGTCTTTCCACAGACCGTGACGCTTCCTGGCAAACTGTGACTTGGCCCTCGATATATCACAACTTCACACACAGTGTTTACTTGTGACCTACATCTGTCATGGTGCACGACGCACCCGCCTCCGAAAGTTCTCTCAGAGCTGCCTCGGAATCAGTCACTACACTAGTGGCCAAAATTGTGGAAACACCTCCAATTTTTAGAGATCGCAGAACTTTATTACAGTTACTCCAGTTACGTATTTAATATCTGTGAACATTCTTTGTTTACAAACATTACTGCCAATATGGTGTCATGATTTTTAAAGCGTAATGCCAAAAATGCTAAGGTATTTCCACAATTTTGCCCACTAGTGTAGGTACATGTAACAAATAACGTAAATTTTATTCATAAGTCGTCAATGAATAGAGGGAAAACGTAAGGTGAAAATAGTGTAACAGATTGCAATTTTTGTAAGATTTACCATTCCTTTATTATAGATTTCATAATGCTGTTTATATAATTTTATAATGTGGCAGTTTTATTCGCTGCACCATTGACCCTAATCAGACATCAGAGCACCTCAGGGATAACTTATCCCAAAATTCTGTGCCCCCTCCCCAGAGCTGACAGCTGTCCTGATGCAAAGCAAATCGCACAACGCGAACGATGGCGACAGACCGCCGCGATCCCGCACGGGAAGATCAAAGAGTGGCAAGGCTACGGGATAATCGGACTTTTCACGCCACGTGCTTATCGGGGTGGGACAGCCGCTCGCAATCCCGGGCGGCACCAAGGATTCCCGTCTGGGCCCCCAACTCTCGCCGGCAGTGAGTCACCTCAAAGTCTTTGTGATGGTTGAGGAGTTTTTGCGACAACGCTGTAGATATGATCAAGTCAATGGCAGAAACATGGATGTGAAGAAGGTTGCATCATCCATCCCTCCATCCATTTAGCATGATCAGAGACATGGGGGTGTGGCTGCTTTTTGTTTTTTTTCCCTAGAGGTGACCATACCTGCTGCAAGGCTTCACCGGACATGTGGTCTGCTTGGCTGCCCTGCCGCTGCTGCATCTTCTGCTTGTGATTAGCGATGCAGATCTCCTAGTGATCAGACGGGAAATCAGGACAGAATAATAAACAGGCACCACATTAGCTACCTAAATCCCCCATATCAACCTAGCATTGCCCCTAATTAGCCCGGCATCAACATTCAACATATAGCAGGTCTCAGAAAAATCCAAAGTAAAATAAACATTTAATTTGGCTTTCGAAAGAAATAGAAAGACTAGAAGAAATGTATGCAATGCAACAGAGAAAATAACATCAGACATAACTGACAGGTAATGTGTATGAGGAACACCTAACAGAAGACGTCTCATTTGTCAGAAAAATCAGTCTCACCCTCTTGTTCTTCAGGTAGGCCTTCTTGGCAGTAATGCGCCCCCTTCTGGCCTCCAACTGCCTTACACGCTGCTGCAGCTTGAGCAGCTCCTCTCGCTGGGCCAGCGAGTCGTCAGTGCCCTGCATGGCCTCCGTGCTCTCGAAAGTATCATAGTAGACCACCTCCTCCTGCAGATCTGCCCCAAGGAGACATCCCCGGCCTTGCTTATTACCATCCCCATTAGTGATGGCACCCTACCAGCATGTTCCGTCCACGGGGGGAATCATGAGCTTGACCCACACCAAGCCTGGGCAAAGGCTAACATACGCAGTACCTGTCAAAATGTTAAGCACATCTTGAGGTCATATAAGGGCTGTGTTATTTTGTGAATAAGGAATGAGACGCAATGCTGTGACAGATGACCTGGCCTCCACAATCCCCCCACCTACACCGCCCAGAGCTTAATTTCGTATAAGGGTAAGTAGCCCACTAGTTCCCAGATCTCCGTCAGGAATATTGGAGAAGCTTTCCAGGTGGCTACACCTGCAAGCTGGTTGAAAGAATACCGAGAGTCTGCAGTGGTGTCATCAAAGCAAAAGGAGGCTACATGGAAAACTTGAGAAAATGTCGAAATGTTGAACACTTCTATTGCTTGTTGCCATACTTGGTATGTATCACTTCACTGTTTCAAGGCCATTGACTACAAGGTGAATTACACGGTTAAAAGAGAGAGAAATGCAACAAAAACAGGTACATGGTACATCCAGACAAGTGACTGGTACTGTAACAAAAATTACTGTAAATAAGATCAAAGTAAGCTAATGTTTTCAAGATGGAGTGTTTGTATACCCTAATAACCACACCCTCTGCCTATCCTATAGTCTAACCCTTTGGGGACCTGGCCGTTCTGAGGTAAGGCATGGAGTTGCAGAAGAAGGCTGAGCTGCAGAACCAGAGAATTCAGAACAGGAAGGTGTGGGATCCCTCTCGCCAGAGAGGAGGTGGTACCCACCAGTTATTTGCCTCTGGAGGCTCTCGCGCTGTGTGGTCATCAGCAGCTCCTCACACTTGAGCACCTCAAACTGGATCTCGTAAAGGTGCAGCTGGAGCTCGTAATACTGTGCCTCCAGCTGGTCCAGGCGATGTACGGCATCCTCGCCACCCTGCAGAGCCTGCATCTAAATCATTAACCACAAATAAGGTATAGATACAGGCTGAAATGGCCCGAAGATAAGTGCAAGGCAGAAATATGACCACTAGAGGGCAGTAAAAAGACGTTGTTCCCAAAACCACATACAGTTCAGAAGATTTTATCTTGAGACTTTTTTCTTTACTTTAAGCACTTTCATAGAGCTTCAGCTACAGAGGTTTACAAATGTTTGAGAAGAAATCAGCATCCCAGGAGAACAAAGACATCGACCTGTCAGATGAACAGGTGCTTTGGAGATACCTCCTCTCTCAGAGTCTGCTTCTTCTGCTCCAAGCATATCTCCCTTGCCCTCATCAGCTGCAGCGTCTCCTTGGAGACGGAACACTGCAGCTTCTCCATGCGCTCCACGGCTGCCGCCCACGCTGCCTTGCCGAACTTCCTCTGCTCGGCACGCATGCGCTCGAGGACCGCTGCGGAGGGGGGCGGGGGGTGGTATGCGGGGGGGGGGGGACAGGTGGGTGCACTCTGGGGAGGCGCGTTCTGGG
>JAODJX010000042.1:25761479-25774918 GCA_026776945.1 Isichthys henryi | reverse complement strand
CCCAGGCGGAGACTCGAACCTGGGTCCCAGAGGTGTGAGGCGACAGTGCTAACCACTGCACCACCATGCCGCCCCGCACTGAATCCCCTGTTATGGAATTATCTGAATGGACACACAGAGTACTTGAATTAAATAGTATCTAAAGGCTTAAATTCTTCAGCTGTCCTTGGATTTCCTCCAAGGATACCACTTCCTTTTTTGCAAGAGATTGTCCTTTTGTTTACATTCCATCTGATGATTTATTTTTCCTGGTTATTTAGAGCCATTTTCAGGTTTAGGCCAATACACACTCAGCAGGACACTGAGGTCAGAACTCCCCCCAGTCAGACACACCCTCCTCCACCATTTCCCCCAACTTCAGAGTGACAGGTGCTATAATCCTGGATGTATTTCTGCCGGGGGAGGGGGGGGGTGGGGTCCCATTCCCTTCAGTGCTGCCTGTTTGTGGCTTTCACAAGTTTATTGTCAATTATCCAGCACTCAGCCTGGCCTGTCAGCACTCACTCCTAGAGGGTGGTGGTCCAACTGGTGTCTACTACACATCAAATTCAATTATTTCAACATTTACGGAGTACAGGAAACTAAGATCTTCACTTCAAACTGATACCAACAGGTAGAAGCAGTACTCACTGCTCTGTGAGTAACCATCATGCGATTAAAAGTATTTCAAAAGCTACCATTAGTTTACAGAAACTATTAACCTCACCCCCCTCTTGTTAAATAAATTTTAAATCCACTACATGATGTTTTCAGGCTTTAATTGTACACAGTCATGTTGTGCTGAACAGAATTAATTTAAGCCAAATTCCAAATGCCACCAAGCCCTTGCTTTGTTAAGGCTCTTTTGAATTTGCTTCCATGGTGTTTTGCAGACATTCCAACTGAAGGACTGTGAGGGGATCAACCATGAATGGAAAAGGGATTAAATCCATAGGAAGCTTTTCGTAACTGAATTAACTTTGTGGTTCATGGCATCCAGAATTGGGAAAGAGATTAACATAAAAGAGGCAATGGGTAGGCACCTTTCAGCACGTTTTGCAAGATACGAACACTGTCAGCCGTGGATTATACACAGCCTTTTATCTGTTTTTTTTACATGCA
Source organism: Isichthys henryi (assembly GCA_026776945.1). Taxonomy (NCBI): domain Eukaryota; kingdom Metazoa; phylum Chordata; class Actinopteri; order Osteoglossiformes; family Mormyridae; genus Isichthys; species Isichthys henryi. Next base: position 25,773,817 of record JAODJX010000042.1, on the reverse strand, counting down.
GCAATGATATCTACCACTATGTAGGAAAGAAAATTATATGCTACATGATAATAAGACATTTCCTGCTGATATACATAGAAAAACATGTGGACATGTGGATACAGGTTTACGTCTAGGTACAGTGTCACCAGTGTCTATTATTACGCCAACTCCCAGTGTAGCTACTTTTCTTTTTTCCGTTTTTAACAATTTAGAAACATGCACTGCACTGCTTTCATTGGCCGACCAACCGCTGTGCAAGCTTTTTGTATCAGACCCAAATCTAAAAATTCCCCTTAAAAGGTCTTTTACCACAGAAATCTGACACAGGTCTATTTCCTTGTAGCTCATTTGTAATGGCTGTTCACACCTTATGCAGGAAGTTTCCTGTTAAAGCCCAACATCCCAAATCTCTTTACAATATGGAACCACGGTGAATTTGTGGTTTTCCTGGAACCTTCTATCTGAATCAGGACACAGGTCCAATGTTTCTGATGTATAACAAACAGACCTTCCACTGCTCCTAGCAATGCAGTGGGATAGAAACACTCTGTCTTGGGACTAAATTAGGCCACCCATGGTTTGTTTCTGCCACAACCCAGAAGAGAAGTCAGTGAGGCTTGCCTGTCATCCTCCACTGCCTGCAACTGGTCCTTTTAAATGTGACTCCACCTTTGCTTAGACTCCAGTACATGCAGTGCATGAGGCTTTTAGAGGGATGGAACACACACCCCATTTAGTAAAATGATAATACAAGCATGTACCAAAGCATGAGAGCCATGTGGGCAGTGGGGGCTTAATGGTTAGGGAAGCGCACTCAGATGGTCAGTACTGTACATTCGAATAAAGAAGGAAGTATGTCTGGCATCTAAGCCTTATATCGATGTTCAATGCTTATCTGACTTTGAAGCAAGATTTAAACTGACATTTAATGCATGTTTGAGACTTTCACTTCTATATGGCAATATATTTTGTAGTGACTACGAACACAGCACTGAATTGCTCCAGTGAGCGCACTGAAGACGGCACTATGCTGAAACGTGACTGTGCAGAGACATACTTGAAAGTAATAAATTAAACCTAATTTTGCAAAGTGGGACCATGTCTTGTTTATTTTAATGATTCAGGAATACAGTTCAGCGCTCTGAAAAGTTGAAAAAAATGGGAGTGAAGGCCATCTTTATTTCTGTTTTTGTATTCCAGTGAAATTCCCAGCGCCAATCTTTTAACTAAAAAGCAATGACAAGATTCATTACACAGTACAGTTCATTGGGATTTGTAATTAAGTATGTCAGAATTGGCACTTTAGATTGGTAAACAATTTGTAATTATTGTGAATGACCTTTAGCCCTATGGGTAGAGTGGAGGCTCTGAGGCTAGGGATCTGGGCCAGCAACTGGAAGTTTGCTGGTTCAAATCCCATGAGTGCCCAGAGTAACTGAGCAAGGCCCTGCTGGGTATGACATTAATCTACATCCAGCCCTATAAGGAGATCCTCCAACTTACAGAGAATAACTTGTGGGTTAGTGGCAGGATTGGCACTCCAGCCACTGGAAAAAACTTCACACTAGTCCATTCAGACGAGTGTGGTGCTGAAGAATCACCTGCTACATGGCTACACTCACGTTCTCATCCCTGAGGTGGTTTGTCGTGTGGTGAGAGTGGCGATGCGCTGTAATCAGTGCTCACTCCTTGCATCATTTGCATATCAATTCCTGTATGCCAATTAAATGAACCAGGTGGAAACACACAGTGATCCTGTCCTGGATAAATGTAAAAGATCGATAGATTGATATTATGAACAATGGCCAGTAATATAAACAGAACAAAAAAGTTTTAAAGATGTAATCTGGTTTAAGTGACTTTGAAAGTGAATTATTCTGTTGTTATGCTGGGTGGCATCGGGACCTAAAGAAGGAGAATTCATTCACCTACCTCACTGTATGAACAGGCTAAATACTTAACATGGTTCCATAAATTTGAAAAGCAGAAAGGAGGATTTTTTTTCTCTAAAAAGCTGCAATACATTAGCCTCCTGCATCTGACTGGGTGCTGCTTAAAATCTCACACACGTCTAAGCAGACAGAGATGCCAAAGGCAGACCAAGCCTTCCTCCCAGACCAGTGATTAAATGCTCTGCTAAGAAACTGGATCCAGATGTGGGAAACAGCAGCGACGACATCTCTGCTATTTACACCTCTGCTATTTCTGAGTATGAATAGATATTCCACAGGGAAGTGGTAAGAAAGCGGGGCCTCATGTTTCCCCATTCATGGACTAAAGCAAAGGGGGGAACCAAAACTGAGACTGTTCAGAGCAAACTCAGATGTAACTTATTGTACATTGTGTTGTGTACATTTATGGAAATACAAAATACTGTGTGGAAAGTCTTAAGGCAAAATATTTAATGCTACTGAACAGTACATTCACTCAGAAAAACAACAATTTAACATTAGAATATTTAAATTGAAAATAAAACAAAAAAACGAGAATTTCTTTTATTCCACAAAAAGTTTCCGCTACCTTGGCTAAACGAATGCTGTTTTGGTTCTCAGGTTCTCCTGAGGGACACGCTCGCCATTCCCCTGAGGGACTCCCCCACCATTCTCCTGAGGGGCGCCCCGCCATTCCCCTGAGGGACACCCCTGCCATTCCCCTGAGGGACATCCTGTCATTCCCCTGAGGGACACCCCCGCCATTCTCCTGAGGGACGCCCTCGCCATTCCCCTGAGGGACGCCCCGCCATTCCCCTGAGTGACACCCCTGCCATTCCCCTGAGGGACACCCCGTCATTCCCCTGAGGGACACCCCCGCCATTCTCCTGAGGGACGCCCTCGCCATTCTCCTGAGGGACGCCCCCGCCATTCTCCTGAGGGACGCCCTCGCCATTCCCCTGAGGGACGCCCCCGCCATTCTCCTGAGGGACGCCCTCGCCATTCCCCTGAGGGACGCCCTCGCCATTCCCCTGAGGGACACACCCGCCATTTTCCTGAGGGATTCCCCCACCATTCTCCTGAGGGACGCCCCGCCATTCCCCTCAGGGACACCCCCGCCATTCTCCTGAGGGACTCCCCCGCCATTCTCCTGAGGGACACCCCAGCCATTCCATGAATTCTTTCAATTTCACTGTCGACTCACTTAATCAATTAAGTTGGAGAATTTAGTGAGGAACTGATTAGCCATGCTAATTGTCAAGTCAACAAAGACATGATGAATGGATGATGAATGGATATTGCAAATACTGGGGTGATTTTACGCGAGGTTTGAATGGCTAAGACAACATACTTTGACAGGTGTAATATCACAATGTTTTACCAAGATCATTTAGACATAATTTTCTTTGACAGCCTAAGACTTTGCCAAATACTGTACAGGAGCAAAATAATAATTGGGGAAAAAAATCAGAAAAAGACAGTTTTATAATCTGGTTTTCTCCATATGTACGCAGTCAAGTCCTGATTTATATTTCATTCAGCTGCTTGCAATAACATACCAGCCTATGAGGAATTTGACATAAGCTCTTGCATTTCACAAGCATGTAACAACTTCGCTAAGTATTCACAAGCTGTGGCTTTCATGAGTTACAGTAAGCAGCTCACAAGCACCAGACATATCAGCAAACATGAGTTTTTTCATCCAGCTATCAATTCATTTGACCAAAAATAAGTAATTCATAGCCAACAACTTGTCAGGATTAAGGTAGTCTGGGCTAAATGTTAATGAATGATGATGAAGACCATTTAGCCCAGACTATCTTAATTCTGACAAGCTATCTGGCTAAGCAAGAAATCCTGTTTCATGGAACACTCCCCAAAACAAGACCAACATCAGGCTAATTAGTAATCTATCTTAGAACTCTGACTTTTCTAACAACTATTTATCTTACCTAGCACCTTTCACAACCTTCAAGATTTATAAACCCTGAATGCGGGACTGTAGAGAGGAGGTAAAGAGCATGCACAGATTACAACGTGTCGCCACACCCACCTCATGACAAACCACCTCAGGGATGAGAGCCTGAGTACAGCCACGTGGCAGGCGATACCTCAGCACCACACTAGTCTGAATGGATCAGTGTGAGGTTTTTCCCAAAGGATAGAGTGCAAATCCTGCCACCAACCCCCAACTTATTCTCTGTAAATTGGAGGACCTCTTTTTAGGGCTGGATGTAGATTAACATCATACCCAGGACAAAGCAATTGCAGGTTAAAGGCCTTGATCAAGGACCCAAAGGAGTAGAATCACTCTGGACACTCACAGGATTGGAACCATCTACCTTCCAGTTGCTGGCACAGATCCTTAGCCTCGGAGCCACCATTCTGATCCCATGGGACTATCATCTTTAAAAATGATGACTGGTTGTAACTGCTGACTTACAGTACAAATACTGCATTTCAAGTCAAGTCAAATGGACTTCATTGTCATACCATCTGCATAAAGGAATGCAGCCACCCAAAATACTTATAGAGCAAAAACACAGGATAGTGAGAAACAGAGGGGCTGGACAAAAAAATGAATTATGCACAAAGTGTATTGATATGTAAGCAATAATAAATTAAAGTCACTTTAATACAATGCAGACCCAGTCAAAAAAAATTGAATGAGCTGTAAAATGGATCATGTATATCCAGTAATATACAGTGCAGCTTTGTCAAGGTTTTGTTTGCCCTTAATTTGCTGCAGTGTTACTGATCTGAAACCAAAGAAACTGCAAGATTTATGCATTTATGTCATTTCCCACTTTGATAGGTACGGGATGAAATATACCATCAGCAAATGACTGCAGATGTACCCAAACATTGAAGAACCTTCTCTAGACTCTTTGTTGCAACAAGGTATAGGGAATAGCTAGTTAATTACTGCATCTAAATAGATTTCAAATAAATGAGAGAGTCGGTTTAATGGATATAATTGATAGAATTTATAAAATTGTTTTAATAAAAGCTTAAGTAAAAATTCAATATAGAAGGCAATTTGCCATTTTATAACAAAAATAAAACTGGAATTAGATAAAAGGGAATTAAAAGTAATGTGTTGACCCTAATAATCTGCTTTATGATCTGCTTGTATTAATGAATTGACCTTTTGTTTCAAAGAAGGTGGATTCAACAGTTTACATTATTGCACTGAGTCTGATCCAACTTGATAGAATGCAGCATCGAACATGCTTGTTTTACGCCATAAATGAACTGGAAAAACAGTGTCTGTTTCAAAAAGAATTTCTTCAGAAACGCTGGTCCTACAGTCAGCCATAGAAGTTTTTTTTTCATGGTGTGTTTATTTTTATATTGAATACAGCACAGACTTCTGCCTTACTCACGTATTCTGTTGTTTGCCATCTTGCTCTGCTATGTTACAATCTCTGTCTCTTTGGAGAAAAAGGCCATTGTGTTTCACTGTTGTTCATGGAAGCCTTTAGAGCAGTTCCTGTTACTGCTGCCTATTTTGGATGGGCTTTTTGGTCTCATAATTTCTCCTTCTTGTCACTTTTCCATACTGGCTAGAAAACCTCATTGACTTTGGCTCTAATACTTAGCCAAAGCTCAAAATACATCCCCAATACATTCCAATTCATCTGCTTAGGCTCACAGATTTTAAATAAAGACAGCGTTTTTTTGGTAAAATATTTTTGAGAATACTAGCGGTCTATTACATATAATGTTACATGATATACAAAAGCCATGGCATTGAGTGGATGACCAGTCTCCGACAGAAGTCCTTTGACAATGATGAGTCACACTGATTTACTAGACTAAACTCTATTAAGTGATTGAAATGAAGAGCTTGCAGAAGAAGCCATCAAATAGATCTTTCTGCGAATCTGATGGTGTATAACCTGCTCACACTACACGGTGTGGTGCTTTTCATACACAATAAAAGTGTAATTCTAATAAGAGTTTCACTAAAATGCTTGCTTCAGATTTGCATTACACTTGCTGGAATGTGGGAAAATGTGGATTCCATAAATCACTGAGCATTATTTATATTACTTGGAACACAATTTTCAAGTACTTAAAATTCCAAGCTTACTTAACCAACTAAAACAATATTTAAGCACTTAACACAAGACTTGCTGCAATCTTGTCGTTCTTCTCTTCCAGCTGATTTCAGTATTTGGTTTTAATTGGTTTCCCATAATTCTCTGGTGGCTTGTTGTGGCCGACAATACAAGTATGTTCTTAATTGCCAGCCTTTGGGATTGTTAGCTGTCCTTGCCTTTAGGCCAGAAGAGCTCTGTACCTCTACATTAAAAAGACCATTATTCAGTTATGTTAGAAATGTTTGTGGTTAAATGTGTTCCATGCATCTAGAAGATGTTTTATTCAGGTGAAGTCTCAAGATCAGTCCCTGCCTGCCCAGCAGATCACCCCTTTCCTAGTGTTTGAATCCTTTTTTGATTGAAACTGGCCCACACCTGTCTCTCGTCTTACCCTCATCATCCGTGTATATGTGTGCCTACCCTTGCCCTTGTTCCTCAGTTGGCCATTGTGGATATGTAGCTGTTGTTTGTCCCGTTGTTTGTCCCATTGTTTGCCACTGTTGTTCCTGTGTTGCTCCCTGCCTTAGTTTTATCATTTGCCTACTTTGTTTTTGACCCCTCATGGTGATTTTGTTTCTTGTGTTCTTTTTGACTTTAATAAAGCCCCGTATTATGAGTCACAAAATGGATCGTACATTGTTCATCATGGCCATCTGTTCAGGTAGCCAGCAATGAGGATCTTGCAATTCAGATCACCTTCATGGAAACATGCCACATGGCCATAGTGCCGTAACTGTCGCTCCCTCACAATGCAGGAAATGTGCCCCATTTGGGACTCCTTGAGCAACCACTCCTTCGACGTAAAGTCAAACCAAACAAAACACCAGAGGAGTCCGATCTTCGTTTCAGGTCACTGGATAGCATCCATGTCTCACAGCCATATAGCAATATGGGGAGCACCAGGACTCTAAAGACTTGGACCTTCATCCTCTTAAAAATATACACCCCTTTCCAGTGATCTCATTACCCCCATGCTCTCATAATCTGTCTACTGACTTCATAGAATGAGTCACCAGAGCGTGAATGTCACTGCCAAGGTAAGTGAACCTCTTGAAAAGGTTAACCTTGCATTAACCTTGCTGTGGTGTTAGGGTCGGCACCGACCCGTTTAACATAAGAGATAGGAATGGAAGGCTAACATAGGATGAAGGTTAAATAGAGTAGGAGCATAAACACACCTCTGATGAACCCCAGAATTCGCAAGGAAGAATGCAGAGGTTTAGCCTCCACTTTGAGCAGCAACCACATTATTGGTGTACAGGCCTATGTCCAGTAACATGGGGAGTTCCCACAAAACCTCAGGATGTCCCACTGGGCAGCTCAATCAACTGAGTCAAACACTTTATGAAAATTGTCAAAAATTGCAAAGAAACCCACCCGATATTTATGTTTGCCCATTATGAGAAGGCTGGAATAAAATCAGACTGATCCGGTTGCTGATAGACAACCAAGTGATCACGGATCCTGTTGAGCGTGACACAAGCTAGGGCCGTACCTGGCATATAGAGCAGTATTACTCCCCCTGTCGTTGTTGCAATCCAGGCGATCACCCTTCCCTTTCTAGATAGGGACAAGTCCCATTTTCCAGTCGGTTGGGATGATGCCTGTCTCTCAAATGGAAGAAAAGTTTGCTTGCGTGTGTGTGTGTGTGTGTGTGTGTGTACACCCTGTTCTCTGCTTTCTCAGTTTTCCCCTGAACAAAGGGTTAAAGAATGCTGGAAGGTCACAGAGCATGCCAAAGATTATTGGGAATGGAGTAAGACTCCTCCGTATTGTGAACATGAAATCGACATTTGGTTCATAATCCCTTCTAAATATCTGTGGCACTATGAAGCCACTCTAACATTCCCTCATGCCTGAAGTCCATTCTTTCTGACATCCCTTTAGCTGTGCTACACAAAGCAACTCCATCACATTCTTAGCCTGTCACATGCAGTTTGACTAGAATCGTATATTCTACCCCAGAAAGACCCATGCAAGTGGAATGCAAAACACAACATGTCTACTGCTTTGTGCGAATAGATTGTCCTCATCGGGGTCACCATGCCATGCCTAGAATGCAAGATCCAACTCGGCAATGACTGGCACAGATTCTTCAGCTCCACAGCAAACCATCCGTGAGGGAAAGCGATGTCACTCTGCCCAAAATACCAGGAAAGGGTGGATACTGACAGAACACCCATGTAATTTTCCCATGAGGCTTTGCTTTCTGCAGGATGCATAGACCAGTTCATTGGCTTTTCTCCACAAAATGTATTATTCTAATTAAAATGTGATTGGGCCGAAGTGTAGGGGACATTTCCTCTTGAACCGTGTTATTAACTCATCTTAAGAAAAGCGTTATTGAGAGGAACAGGGACTCAAGTGAGGAATGATTTAAATGTTGCTGAACCTCCATCACCCTGCATACTTGGTGACCTTACAGGAATTAATTTTCCATTCCAAAGCACAACAGCTTTACTAGTTGTACCAACAGCTGCCAAAAAAAACAAACTCTTTAAAATGGAAAACGGGCAATAAAAGAAGCATTACACAATATTAAACCTTCTCAGGGAATACACATCAATGGAAAATTAACTACCCTAATTAGAAATCATATTTCAACCTTTGAAGAAATTCTGGAACAATTCATCAAAAGTTTCACTCATTTAAACTCATTAAAATACAGGCTTTCTGGACAGTCAGTCTCTCAAGTACATGAATGTAGACACACATACACATGAGAAAGCATCAATCCACATTTGTGATCAATGCGCAAACACCAATCTACAGTACCATGAAATGCAACAGTCTGCGATCCATGCTGCCGCTGGCAGTAATGCCAGTGTTGCCATGGTGATATTAATTCTCAAACAGGTATTGCCTGGCAATACTTTTACTACTTTTGCACAGACCATATGGCTTTTATTTCATTTGGAAGACAAGAATAACCTGTAATAAAAACCTAATTTCATGTATTGACGATTCTGAATGCATCTACTGCGATATATATAAAAAACATTTGACTTTAACAATGAACTACATACGATACGCTACGCCATTTAAGTCCTGTGCACAACTACTGCAGCAGTGCATGAGCAACGTATTGCAGTGACTACATCAACTCTAAGTTTATTCTCAGTTTCCATAGCTCTGACATGTAAGCCATTTGGATCATAATTTAAAACAATGCAAAATGTAAATGATCAGAAAGTATCCCACTTATTCCTCATATTTAGATATTGTAATTGTAATAATTGTCTTAATGGGGGTTCATGCTTCTTGACCCCCCTATAGAGTTTTGGGTTTACCAACCATTTGAAAAAAAAATCTGTGGGAAACTGTTAAATTGCACTCACATGATCAATAATTAATGACAATTAATGTTAAAATATTTCACGTTTAATCATGCAATAACCACACAGTACAAATATAGGTAGCTTTAGGAGTCCTTTCATTGTGCTTGGCAAGAAGGTCTGTCAATACTGCATTTATACTGCAATGGCACCTAGGCCACCTTGTTCAGCTACTATTATTACTATTACTACTACTAATAATGAAATTATAATAAAATTGATGATAATCCATATATATTGTGTTTACAGAAAGTCTTGGGACGATTACTTAATTAATTCTGTGTAAATGTTTTAAATGTATTCATTGACAAGCAATGTTTAATGTATCCTTAATATTTTAGCACACCACACATTTTATTTTTAAGTGTCATCATTCTTTGGCTATCTCATTCAGTTCTGTTCTTGCCATTTTGCTATTGAACACATATGTTTGGGGTTTTATTTTACTGCAGCGTTGTTACTAATGAAAAAGCATCCAGTGATACTGTGGCGATGGGTGGAATGAGGCGTCGCAGGAGCAGAGAGAGACATGGAGACTTACTTGCTGGGGAAAACACGCTCTTTATTCACAGTCCTTAAAGGAACTACCACAGGCACCCAACAAACACCGAAAAAAACAGACAGATGAGAAACACAAGGTTGTCAGACACCGAACTGCAAGATGCACACACGGTGGGAGATTTACACAAGCTAAATACACGCAAGTATCTGGCCGCTGTACACACAGGACATGGGCAAACACACGCGCGACAATAGGGAAATGCAGCCATTAACATTATGAACAACAACACAACAAGGGCTATTTACAATTGCACGCGGGGCATGCTGGGACATGCGCCCAGCCAGTGCTACAATACTAAAACTATTAAATGGTATACAATGTAATTTGGGTTAAACTGTGTACTGATGTGTTTATAATCATGGAAGTACTGTAAGAATCATGTTACTTAGCTGTAGAAATGCCACATTGTAGGTGAACAATACTGCTTGGGAATGACACGTTTTACTGGCAGAGCATCTTCTGACTGGAATGCTATTCTGATCAATTTTAGGTAAATATTTCTTTGATTTTCAATACATCTCTGACCTCTTACCTTGCTTGATCTGAGGACGAGGTGGAGTCAAGTTAAAGGCAATATCCAATTACTAAGCCGTCATTCTAACCCTACAACCCCAAAGCTATACTCAGCTTTACATGAATCATCCACTTCAGTCCAGTGATGTTATCAGACAATGAAGTGCCTTAAAACTATTTCCCAAAAATTTCCATTCAAACTGAAATACTGATGTCAATATGGTTGTACATCTGTGCCCCAAAGGTCCATTATATTTTCTGCATATTCGGATGGGGTGTTGGCTGCCTTGGACGAATATTTACAAATTATTAATGTAGGAGGTGTAATACACATCTAAACAGTCAAAGTCGTTTGACAGCCATAGTAAGTTTTGAAACATGTTGGCTTAAATGGTGACTTAATTTATTTTTTATTATTAGTGTGGTGTGCCAGTGATCTGCTTTGCCTCAGTTTCAGAACATGGTGGTGAATTTCTCCTCTGCATTGTATGTGCTGTGAATGTTGCCTATAAGGGAGTGTGAGTGTTTGTGTGTGTGCCCAAAACAGTCTGGCTTCCTCTCCAGGGCGTACACCTTGCTGGAGCCCTATGGCCAAATCAGGGAACAAATGGTTGGTAGACTACCCTGAGATAAATATCTGCTGTGGGTTTTCTAATGAAGCAGAAAAAAGGTTATGTACAGGTCCAAAAAAACCTCCTTGCAGATCTGGTATTCCTGGGAGGGGCACTGGGGGTCAGATCTACCTGCAAAGGGCAACGGAGAACAAGATGGAATATGCAGAAGCAAAAGAATTCTAGTGCACCTGTACTTGCACAAAAGGCTTGGGGTGGTGCAGTGCTTAGTACTGTTGTCTCACACCTCAGGGACCTGGGTTCGAGTCTCTGCCAGGGTTCCATGTGTGTGGCGTTTTCATGTTTTCCCTGTGTCATCATAGGGTTTCCTTCAGGTACTCTGGTTTCCCCCCACAGTCCAAAAATGCATTAACTGGAGTTGCCAAACTGCCCATAGTGCATGTGTGAATCAGTGATGTGTGAGTGTGCCCTTCGATATTCACCCAGGTTTTCAATACTGATGCATTTGACTTTCCTGTACATCTATGGTTTTATTTTGTTGTGGGTGCAGTGTTCATGGCACAAAAGTCCTAAATACTTATATACTGAAAAGGTCCTGAATATCTACAATGTTCCCACACCTATATATCCACCAATCTTCCATCCTCATATCCTGCTCAGGGTCACAGTGGGAGCTGGAAACTATCTCAGGCAACGTGGGACACAAAGCTGGGAAAACACCTCTTATGGGATGTCAGGACACACCAAGCAGCCGAACTGTGTCTTTGAACTGCTGGAGAAAATGAGAGAACATGGAAAAGGTAATGTGACAGGAGGAGAATACACAAAATCCACACACGCAGAACAGAGGAGGGAAAAGAGAAGGAGAAAGCTTAACTCACTTTACCAAAAGGAAAAGTTTAATGTTCAAACCAAATAGTTTAAAAATACCCAATCCTTAATGTTGCCAGCTGAATTAGATTATATGACGATTGCCTTCTCAAAGAAATTGAACAACATCAATAAAATGTCTTAAGTTAACACAGAGAGCTATACACAACATAGGAAACCACAGAAGATTTTCGGATGAGTTTTGAGGTCTTTTTGTGAGGCTTCAGCAACCAGCCGTTATTGGCGGTATTGAAAATTAATTGTTAATGGTCGAACAGCAAAATGCGGATATCAGTCGCACCTCAGTTTATATATATATATCCTGTCCTGACAAATGTGATTAGTGGTAGATGGATTTATATGTGAAATTAAAATAAGAATATTGCTCCAGCGGCATGGTGGTGCAGTGGTTAGCACTGTCGTCTCACACCTCTGGGACCCGGGTTCGAATCCCCGCCTGGGTCACA
>JAODJX010000042.1:25740635-25750731 GCA_026776945.1 Isichthys henryi | reverse complement strand
GAGAACATGCAAACTCCGCACACATGTGACCCAGGCGGGGACTCGAACCCGGGTCCCAGAGGTGTGAGGCAACAGTGTTAACCACTGCACCACCATGCCGCCCCACTGTCATATAATAGGTATCTATTTGTATAAATAGAGTTTGTACTACTGTAGCGCCCCATAGCTGGTCTGGCTATGTGCTGGAGTGTGTCTCCCGAATTCTTTTCTTTGAGGTAAGAGATCTCTCTCTAATGTTAATCAATACACTAATGTAAATAATTATATACCACAGACAGTCAGGAAATTAGAATACTTAGAAAGGAATTACAACTATCAACTGATTTGACCATCCAGGTTTTTTATATTAAATGGGAAAATGGTTCAGTGTACCTTTGTGTTTACTGTAAGGTGAGGGGGACAATCTATGGCTGTAACTAACTGTAAGAGTTTAAAGCAAGTTTGCTGTGTGTGGTAAGGTTTCCGTTAGCAGAGTCAATAGTCTGGCATTCTGGGATTTATGGCTTGGCAGATATGAGAGTGCAAAATGGTAATTATGAATGTTTTGAATTTGTTTGCCTCTCTGTCACATCCCAAGGGTGGATGTGTTCGCCTTTCCAAACATTCGAGATAATTCTTCATGGTCATTACAGCATACATACAGTATGTGACATTCTATTTACTTTCACCACTGAACGTACTTCATTCTCCGTCATAAAGACTGCAGTAGATGCAAACCTGTTTTATATTGTTCTGAGAGTGCAGCATCCAATAGGTTAAGGATTTGGAAATCCGATGAATAGCATATAGGCTTATAAGGCTATATTAACTGGAATGGACAGTCAGCTGGATTATCTGCAAGTCGTCTGCTGGTAAGACTGACAGCGACAGTGATTACACAGTGTAACCCTTCCAGTTGTAATGGTACCCTTTCCAGTGCGGTCAGATATAAAGGTGCCTTTTCCAAGGTATCTGGAGTTATCATCTTTCTTCAACCATAGTGTCCTGTAGCCTTATTTTTATTTTTGGTTGGCCTGTATAATGTAATCTTAAATACATGTTCGAAGTAACTCTTTCTGTTTTATTTTCTCCTGACAGTTTTGCAACACTAGAGGGAAGAAAACCTATTTAAAAACCTCATCCAAGAGTAATTATAGTGCTGCGGTGGCTGGGTGGCTGATGTCATCTGTATGAGACAAATTGGGGCTTGCCAGATGCACAGATGGATGTGTTGGGGAGAGCCTTGGTGCAGTGCTGGGAGGCAACTTGTCATTATGACTCCATAGACTGGCAGTCATGGCCTGCAGGTGTTATTTAAACTGATGTGAGGATCGCTGGTGGGGATTTCTGCCAGTGTGCTGTTATCTAGAGGACGTGGCCTGTAAACATCCTTGCCCATGTCAGTGGGTATCTGCAGAATTGAGGCTTGTGAGCCTGTCCAGGCGATATATATTTTAAGCTTTCCTTAAAAAGTCTCAAGGCTAAAACTTGGGACAATTATATGTGTGGGACTACTGGCAGCGCAGTGATTAAGGGTGTGAACTTGTGACATGTGGGTCCCTGGTTGGAGTTCCCGGAGGGATCATCAGAGTTGCCATCTCTCATGTATCTGGTGTGACACTCACGCTTTCAGACTCACAACAATATTATTAAATTATAAACCTAGAATTAGCTACATCAAAAGTGTTAGTTTGCAACTAGCCAGCTGACCGAAGTTGTCAACCCTGGGTCACACAGAATTATCTTAGTAAAGAGTCTCTGCAGTGCTGCAGTGATATTAGCTTTTCTAATAAGTAACTTGCAGCTTTCATTCATTTATCAGGCAGGTTCAGTATCAGATGAAGGACTAGTTTTAAATGGACCATATGAAAGCCTAGGTACTAGAGATGCAAACATAAATGTTTAATAGTTTTCTCGGGAAAAATGTAAATGAATACCCCCTTCAATGAATACCCCCTACTCCTCTTAAATGTCTTTTAACTTTGTACTTAGCACAGCACTGGGTGTCGATGTAGCGCTTCCCCGACTCCATAGAGACCCAGGAGAGTCTGCGTCTTGTAAGGTAGTTGGCGGACACTGGCCGTCACTGGTACAGGGCTGGCTCTACCTTTACAGGGGCCCTACGCAAAGCTTTTCTTGGGAGGCCCCCTACCAAGAAAATTGATGATCATTTATTTCACTACCTGGGCAATGCAGGTAATTCAGGGGCCCTAGACAACTGCCTTATTGTGCATAGCTAGAGGCGACCCTGCAGGTACTCTCTGTAGATGTTGCATTGTGAGTCCGACTAAAGCTCTTTTGTTAGTATTGCTATTGGCAGCACTTTTAAGAAACTTTTTCTTCTCTCATTAGTGTCAGTATATCTTTCCTACAGAGTGTGTTTTATGTTTACAAGGCTTAACTCGAAATGAAAGTATCCTACATGTTAAAAAATAGAAAATCATCATAACAATGAATTGCATGTTTAAAAAGCTGCACTAATTGGATATCTGCCTGATTATGGCTCTGCTAATGACGTGTATGAGTGCGTTTATATATTCCAGTTTAGAAAACTACTTTGACGTCAAATGTTTTGGAATCTTAGCATTGGTGGAACACACATCTGTAATTGTGTGCTGCCTTTGTACAGACCTCTGATTCTAAATTATGTGTTTCTAATTACATTGCATTATTTGTATGATAAAGGAACTAGTTGCCATGGTGATTTGGAATTTTGCTTGACAACGCCAAGCATCTGACTACCATTAACAGTCCACTCCACCTGATTTCACAGACTCAGTCTAGATATAAACCCTATTCCTTACAGTTGGGTGAGTGAGGCACAATGTACTGTAAGTGCTGACATTTATGTAGAAAGAGTAAGACTGAGCCAGAGCAGTGACCTCATACTGGAATTACGTCCATATGGGCCATATTTACACTGACCTACATACTACAGTTTGGACCCTCATCTAATTGAGTATTTTGCTATTCCATTATCACAAATGACTAAACACTGAGTGCACAATTGTGACAAAACAAATTCTGAAAATGCAACATAGCAATTATGATTGTTGCATAGCTGAGTGTTTTATTTCAAAGCTATTCCCATTTATACCAATGAATAGCTTTGATCGGGAATAATACCCTGCAAAACACCCTGCTGCTTGGGGCACCTTCTGCTTGCTAATCGGAGGTGGATAGTTCAGGTCCAGAAAGTAAAAATCCAGACCAAGATACTGGACTGAAGTTTCATATCCAAGATATAACTGGAGCCCCATTGTCTGTGCCATGTTACACATTAGCTGCAAATCCTTTTTTGTAACATGAGCACAAGGACTAGTTTGGCATTTGATACTCTAATATGATATTCCTGCATGTTCACTGGTCTTGGGGTTGGGGCAAGGTTGACAACCACCCTCCCCGGTGTCCCCATGGTTGAAAAAAATGTTGCTAAAGTGCCCTCTGGAGGGGCAAAAATGCAAATATTGGCTGGCCTTCTCTTGGCCATCTAGGGTGCTCCCTTCATGTCAGATAATATGATGATATGCCCTATAGAGCAAGAAAACGATTAAGTGGCTTAATGAGTGCCCTACTGGTAGAGAATATGTGATGCAGTGCCCTATAAGGTACCTTTTCAGTCCCTATCGTTACCCTTCCAGTTTAAAAGTGTGCTAGTACGAAGTGCCCTCTATGTCACCCCTACATGATTAAGTGTCCCAGAGGGTGTAGTGCTGTAAAGGGTACTCCTAAGTGGCCAACACAAGGAAGTGACCAAAGAGGTGCCCCTCCAGCCGATTAAACGTGATACAGTGCTGTGTAGGGTGTCCGTCCATGTGTGACAATGTGGGGAATAATCCTAACGGATGCCTCTCCAGTGGAGAAAATGTGATGCAGTGCCATATAAGGTGCTATTACAATTGGGTAGACTTGACGAATCCTACGGCACATTTTAAAGATTTATAGTTCCCTGTGTGTTTTTATCACAGAAGTGTAGATATACTTTTAGTCTGGCTCCCCTGCTGAAATAAATAATCTTTGAGGAGTACTTCGCTATACCATGCCCTTTTTATTTTTTTTTCCCCCCTGTCCTTCAAACAACCCGGGAATGCCCCCCACTCCCACAGTTCTGTTTGTGTATCAACACAACAACACAAGGTGAAGGCTAATTCAAGGATCCTCAAGCCTGGGGATTAGATGCTGTTTCCTCAGTTTGTTTTGCTATTTCATGATTCATGGGAGGACTATAAGTAGCTGTAGGGGGTGGAGGGGCAGACGCCCCCAGACCCATCACAGCAGGGGGCCCATTACAAAATTTACTAAGGGGGAACCCCCCTGGGGCAGGCAAATTTTACCGAGGGGAATCCCACCCCCTGTTGCTGCAGCCCCCCACTGTGAGACCCCTCCTCCGCCCTCGAGTAGCCAGTCTGTCATGTCGGGACATAAAATGTGAAATACACTTGTATGTGTAGTTGTCTTCTCGCAGTGACATATGCATGACCAGTACAGGGGGTTAACCCTAAATCACAGAGCAGAAGAGGATGAAGACAGGGGTAATGTTAAAGGTTTACTTGCTTTGAAGGACTACTGGCAAGACTCAAAATATTCATCCGATATTCTTGTGATTTTATCTTCAGGAAACCCATCTTGTCTCTGGACTCAGATTCCTTGGAGGAGGGTCGCCGTAATCCTCGACCATGCTGGTTAAATCACATTTTCTTCATGTTTTAACCATACAGAAATAAAATGGTCAGTTTACCTTGAATTATGTGTCAAGATAGAAATTCTTGATGTACGTGTAGTTTTTGTAGTAAACAAGTATCTACCGTGGGGGTGATTGACATTATATTTCAGCACAAACTGTAATTTCTCTGCCTAGAGATTTCAGTTGTTTTGCCCTGCTACATACTTTAAGGCTCTTGGTTTGATTATAAATCATGCTTTATGTTTTTTCTTATTTTTAATTTTTTTAAAAACGCCAAGCAAAGCTACGTATATTCAAGTACAGAGAAGATTTTAATCAGTGGTATTTATTTTAACCAGACCGTTGCTTACCATATTAAGGTCCATTCCACACAAAATGGTCCTGAATTGAAAAATATAAAATGATTTCTTTTGGGTCAAGAAGTTTTTTTTCTGTTAGCCCTGATGCTCAAAGCTTCAGAAAAAGAGAGTATCACTGTCTGCAGCATTGCTGTGCAGCCTCACTGTCTGCAGCATTGCTGTGCAGCCTCACTGTCTGCAGCATTGCTGTGCAGCCTCACTGGCTGCTGAAACTGACTGGCTCTATCATGACGGTTAACTTAAAAAAAAACAAAAAACAATAAATTTTAATTAAAGTCAATTTATTGTGCCAAACCTTTATCATTTACAGTTATTCTGATAGATGCATGTATAAACTCTAAAAAAATTACCTTTTGAAAGTCTCAAGACTCTGATGTATCAGGAAAATGGAGAAAAAAAATGCACAAATGTGGCGTGACAGACGTAACACAAATCCCTTATTGTTTCTCACAGAAGACCACTGAAACCACTCAGTTTGTTCATGTCCAGTTTTTAAAGTTAGAATATAGTTACAAACAAAGTTTCGAAGAAGCTGATGCCAAAAGCTTCCATCATTCCTAGTATTACATCATTTGAAAACTGTGACACACGTAACGTTACGTGCAAATTGTTTGGGGTGAAAAAGCTGCAAAAGCTTCTTTTTTATGGATTCTTCTCATAATTAGATGTAACCCAGGCCACAGGACAGATTTGGAATGGTTAACCTAAGCATTTGCATCACAAATTTGGTGACTTAACGAATTCTGAAACGAAAGTCATACAGAACATTCCATCTCCAACACCAATATGACCAAGCAGGTCCACTGGCACAGGTGGATCAATCTTCTCTATTATGGATTCAGGTTTGTAATCAATAGCATCCCTTTGACTTGGCCAATACCATTTCCCTTTCCTTGCATTGTGCATTACCGACACTCTTACATCATCAGCTACAATTTGGATGACCTCCCCAGGGAATTTCAAATCATCATACTTCACAACCACCCAGTCACCAACTTTCAGGTTCACCTTCTTTTTGAGCTGTCTCATTCTCATACACCACTGAATACAATGACTCTCAATCTCTGTCTGTATGAAAAAGTTCACAGAAACCATCAAAACATTTTACTACATGCACTTTGCTAATACCCGGTGCATCTTTGACCATCCCCCAAAGATTTTCACTCTTAATCAACTCAGAAATGTAAGCTTGTGGCACATGAAGTACATTAACTTCTTTCAAACTTTCTTGCGCAACAGTAGCAAAATCAGTAGCACTCCTCACAACTCTAGCATTGGCCCCTTTACTCATGACCCTACATCTGACAATAGACTTGGCAGCTCCCCCAATTCCATCTACAACACCTTTGCCATGGGACGTGGCAAAATATTTCCATTGGACTTGACAGTCATATCTTTCAGACAGAATGGACACCAGTTTAACCATATATTTATTCTTAAATTCAGAAGATGCGCCATCTGTATAAATTATCAAATCATCACCCTCTTTAAAATCTATCAGACTTGCTCATTTCAGCATGAAAGTGTAGACAGCATCCTTACCCTTATCTTGACTATCAGTGACAATCAAGAAAGATTTACATGGTTCTAGATTGCTGTACAGAGCAGCAGTGAACAAGTTCACACTACTACGTGAGCAAAAATCTAGGCTCAAAATTTTAAGTGATTAAGCCTCATGGATGAATCTATGACAACTGGCCTCCAGCAGGAATCACTACTCCTTAAAAGGACAAGCTTTTAAATGGCTTCTTCATGATCTTCATCACCAACTGCGTGTCTTCTAAACACAACAAATACCAAACTCTGAATGGCGTCATTCAACCCAGTGAGGAAGCCATGTGACACGGCCCTCCTCTGAAGCCAGTGATGTAAATTCTTATTAATCTGCAAAAAATCACAAAAAAAAAGCCAGCAGATGTAAGTAAAATATCCATATCTTTATTAAAACTGGACGAAATATGTAAAAAAGTGGCAAATTAGGTAAGCATTCTTTGTTTTTCAGACTCGTGACACACGTAAAAGGCAAGAGTACAGAATTTTCTTTTTTTTTTTTACTGATATTTAGACTAAATTTAGACTACGATCAGCAAAAAAATTGGTGTCTGTAATAACACACTTCACAGAATTTAAAATTGTTTTTCATTGATTTTTAATTTTTGTGTTACGTCTGAATGTGACGCACGTAACACTGCTTACCTAACTCCCACAGAGACTTGGTGAGGCATACAAAAAAAATGTATTGATCAAACTGATAACAACTAAATTAGTTATATTTCAAGCTAAAAACTTTGGGCGAAGACCTTTCCATATCAGAGCAATAGGGAGTCAAAGTTTGAAAATTGAGTCAAAACTGTGACACACGTAACATGGAGTGGCCCCTAATCTGAAACTATAAACATTGATGAAAGTCTGAAGACCTGCAGACCCTCTTTACTTGCGCCGCTCCATCAGCCACAGAACACACCTAAAATATTTTACTACAGATATTTATACAGTTAGAAGCACAGCAATGTGACCTAACATGGTGATGTTACTTTCTATATACTGGCCAAACAGAAAGTTGCACACTTTAATATTTATTTGAATCGCCTTTAGCTTTGGTTGTGGTGCATGTTCACCAATGCACTGTTCCCGCATGCTTATGGAACAGCTCAACATTTTTTTTTTTTGTCCAGAATTGCATTAGTTTCTCATCAAAATCTTGTCTTGATGATAGGTGAGTCGAACCACTCCGTAACGTCGTCTTCAGTACATCTCACAGACTTTCGCGTTGGCCAGTCCGTGTGTGAAAGTGATTCCTCACGCTCCCCGAATCACTGTTTGACAGTTCGAGGCCGATGAATCTTGGCGTTATCGTCCTGGAATATGCCCGTGCCGTTAGGAAAGGAAAGATCCACTGATGGGATAACCTGGACATTCTGGATATTCAGGTACTCGGCTGACTTCACTTTATTGCTGCATAACGTTGCTGAGCTGTAATAATGATCCAGTCATTGACTCTTAAGTACTGGCTGATTTAAATTCACATGGTGAGTTTTTTTTGACCAGGCAGCGTATAAAGTATCGCAGCTAAAGTTACAAAAACCCAGTGCTGTCCCAGTACTCATCCCAGCTGTTCATATTTTCATTCCCACTGTGCTTCATTCTTATTCTGTCACTTCCCAGTCAGTCACAGGGTTCGGCTCTGCGTTATTCCTTTTTCTGTCTGGCCATCAGAGTTTCCACACGATCCTCTGACTCATGCTCTTCAGTGGAGTCCCTTTCTTCATTGGTAGAGGGCAAAGCTTATACAGCAATGTGTTTACAATAAACACAAATGATCCTTGCCAACATAACAACTATGCATCCGCGGAAGATGGCGGTATCAGAACTTTCCAGTCCTTGTGTAGGCTGTGAATGTCTCTGACATGTTAATGAAGCTGATGCTATTAGTAGGTGTATTAAATGGCAGTGCTATATCCTCTACGTCAGCTGTTAAATAAAAAGGGGAACTCAGTGTTTCTTGAAGACTGGTCCATGTGTGTCGTGTTCCTCTATAGGTCCTGGCTGTCAGGGTCTGTGTAGGGGCACAGTGCTTTGGCCAATGACAGTAATGTGTAATGTCAGGTGGTATGAGGGAGAAGATGACCATTGGATCAGGGGCTAGATTATTTGTTTGCTGTTAGTCTTATAGAGGATACAGTCTTCAGCAGAGAGGCTAGGCAGCGCCTCACAGTTATCAGAGGTCTGGTGCGGGGCAAGGAGATGACGTTCATTAGCTTCAGGCTGCAGGTGAAGATCTGCCTAGTATGGAGTATCTCTGTCTATCGCTGGGATTTTTTTAAATACAGCAGCCAAGGAACAAGTTCATTGATGCGAGACTTAAGACATAATGCTAAGACAGTATGAGTTTCAAAAACATTTTTTAATGACAACCTGATTGTACATATGTAATTACCACCAGTAGCACAATCTGATTCTCTTCACTGAAGCTGCTGGTTGTGTCATCTGTCAAATCTCTTGCTCAGTGCGTCTTGAATGTCTTCTGGTGGTCAGTTCTCATGTCCGTCTCACTCATTTTGCTGAATTTCTCGCAGATGAGCCATACTGTAAGTAGTGCATGTGCCTCGACAGTCTGGTCACTGGGAAGTGAGGCCACAGACTGACGTTGACAGTGCCGTGATCTGCTGATTCTTTCTGACATGGATCTTGCATAGTAGATGTAGGCTGCTCCTGCCCTTATGTGATTTGTGTCTCATGAGTTACTTTAACCTTCAGTTGCTTACTTAGCATTTATTTTTCCCAGTGACTGAGCTGCCTGCAGATAATGATGACCGGACCGTATCGGGCTCCGCAGTTTGTGATCACCTGCCCGTGATCAGAAGGTCACCAGTTCAAATCTCATGACCAGCAAAGCAAGACCCTAACCCCAGTTGCACCAGGGGTGCTGGAGGCTGGTCACCCCTGCGCTGTCACGCCTGCATATACATTTGCACGTGTTCATGGAAATAAACGTGAGGTGTGCGGAAAAAAAAAGTTTCTCCGTGGAGATGAATTAGATCACTACTGTTCCAAAGCTGACGTGGCTGACATTTTTCTTAGTTCCTGAAATGATTAAATGGTAAGAAGTGGTTGAGCATTCAAATGGAATTAAAAGTGACATAAGATACCCGCAAATGTGCGAGTAAAGGTACTCTCCTACACAGACACCGATGCTGAACCATGGGCATCATTACGGCCAGTCAAAGATAAAGCCCCGAGTATTAAGCCAAGCCCAGAGTGAATGACTTATTGCTGAAAAACATGAGTTTTTTTTCCTTGTATGTTCCCCTATGCTAATATTTTGTTGTAGTTTGTTTTATTTGTAAATGCTAGAAATGCGTAGTGTTTTATCAGTACTATAGTTGTGACATGAAACTGACAGATTATAATGCCATCCATCCATCCATTTTCCAAACCGCTGTTCGTACTGGGTCGTGGGGGGTCCGGAGCCTATCTCGGAGGCAATGGGCACGAGACAGGGAACAACCCAGGATGGGGGGCCAGCCCATCGCAGGGCACAGTCACACCCCATTCACTCACGCATGCACACCTA
>JAODJX010000042.1:25693414-25713825 GCA_026776945.1 Isichthys henryi | reverse complement strand
CCCCCACCCCCCCCCCCCCCCCCCCCCCCCCCCCCCCCCCCCCCCCCCCCCCCCCCCCCCCCAAATCACATTGTAACAACAACAACCGTATATGAGTTTGTCACAGGTATGAAGAGGAAGTACATGTCTGACCGGAGCATTTTCTCCTTCTTCCCAAGGTCTCTTCTTGATATTGGGCCTGATGCTGTACCCCGCTGGCTGGGGCTCCAAAAAGGCCCAGGATTACTGCGGAGCAGATGCCTCCCCGTACAAAGTGGGCCTGTGCTCCCTGGGCTGGGCCTTCTACACGGCCATCGGCGGCACGGTGCTCACCTTCCTGTGTGCCGTCTTCTCCGCTCAGGCTGAGATCGCCACCTCCAGCGACAAGGTGCAGGAGGAGATAGAGGAAGGCAAGAGTCTCATCTGCCTCCTTTAGACAAGAGGAGCAGGCCTGGCCTTCAGAAAAGAAAGCCACCAAAGTATCAAGACATTAGTGTCACTGAGAGTACAGCCTTCAACTCTAACCACTATTTTTGGCTCTATTTTTTAATTTCCCAATTCTAATCTTTCAATAGCCTGTCTACAGTATAAGGAAGAGTTACTCTGCCATCAAGTGCTTGTAAATATCCTTGTATATACTGTACAGAACCTCAAAGAAAATGTGAAATGTATTTTTGTCATTCTTGAAAATCACTAGATTTACCAAAGGTTGCTTCATTTTGTATACATAGTTATGGTGACCCCCATTATCATGTTACCGTAGCTACACAACTGAGCATGGCTTTTAAAATCAGCAGTCAGAGGGACAAGAATTGGAAGGTGCATAACTGACTAAATAGCTGATGCTCTTTTCAATAGATGAAGATCTCACAAGGATAAAGCAAATGTTCACTGGTGATGTTCATCCAGCATTCAAGTCAACTTAAGGATTTATTCATGGGGGAAATTACTGTGGATTTCTCTCTGTTGGCTTACATTTGTGTGTGACATGACAGTAAAAGGAGGCATTTAGCTATCTCAAGACTTGCTGGAAATATCGCACAGAAGAAGGAAGGGATTGTACTAAACTACAATGCCGACAAATCCCCTCCGGCATTCCTTTCTTATCCTTTTCATGTTTGTTTTAGGCTTTTTTTACTCACTAGCTCACTGCCAAAAATGAAAAAGGGGGAAGAGACAGGTTTGGCCCCCATTTCTCTTCCCCCTCCATCTTTGAAGAAATGTGTCAGGGAAAGAAATTCACAGACTGGTACCAAAAGTGTCCTTTGCAAGGGGGAAGCACTCCTCTGCCAAAAAAGGAGGTTCTACCTGCTTGGAGAACATCCTTCAAGATCCTTTAGCATGCTCAGTGTTCCAAATAAGGTCTTACATCAGCAACTGTATTCTTAAGCTTGAACATCTCCCACAACACATAATACTGCTTAGTGCATGTGCATAGACCAGGGGTGTCCAATCTTATTTGCAAAGGGCCGGTGTGTATGTGGGTTTTTGGGATAACCTGTAGGTCAGCTGTTCAAACCCTGGTGTGAGGACTCTTCAGCCAATCAGTCCTCTAATTAGTAATCTAATTAGGGAGTTGCAGCGAAAATCCACATACACACCAACCGTTTGCGGATAAGATTGCCCACCTCTGGTGTAGACACCTAAAATGACAAACCAAAAAGCATTACAAAAGATTTAAAAATATATTGTACTAATTTGTACCCATAGTAGAATGGGGAATATTGCAGAAGACTGTATTCAAATGATATTGTCTTCATAGATCTGCTGTAAGAATGTAATTTTGACTTACTCATTATTTATGGTTCAAGTATGTACAATAACATGAGTTACTAGCTGCATCACAATTAATACTGAAACTAAAGATATAGAAACAATGAAACAATGGTGAAATACTAACAATTATTAAGCAATTGCAAGATATGCTTATACAAGGTTCAGATCCTGAATTTTTTGTTTTGAAGGTACCAGCTCAAATGTAGTAAATGACTTGTGCACAAATGTGATCCTTGTTTCTAACATTTTGCCCTGATATTTCGTAATTTTTATTGTAAGTAGCTAACTAGTTGGCTCACAGTAATTTTAGCTTGTATAGCTAACCTTAGCTAGCTCATTGCCCAGCCTGTTATTGGACAGAACATTACGTGGTTTGATTACCTTCTGAGCATATGGCCCATATGCTTTACCTTTTCAAATACTGCGTTCATTAACGGCTTATTGTGATGCATATTTCCAGCGTCTGTTTTCATTTTTCGGAAAGGCAGTTCTTCAGTATATTTGCACTGTTTTAGGTTATCATGTCATGCTCTACAAAATGTGGCTCTAGCCTAAACAATAAAATTATTATTTTAAACAATTATCACATTTTGGTGGTGCTTATTAGAAGATTGTCATTTACAGCATTATACGGGCATGGAATTGGATAAATTTTCAGCCTGGGAGTTTTATGCCCAAGACCAGTCCATTTTGTCTTCGTTTTGGGGAAACTTTGATAAATTTGATAAATTATTCAGTTCAATTCTAAATATTCTAATAAATTTATTGCTGACATTTCAAGAGGAAAATAATCTGTAGCATATTGTAATATTTTAGCGAAGAAATTTCACTCAAATCTATGAACAGGCTATTGCAAAAAAAATGCAAAAGTCAGATATAAATATAAAAATGAAATATCATTATGGATTATGATTTGTAAAACTCACATTGCACCTTTCAGTAAAACTCTTTGTAACATTTTTTTTAATACAAGTACGAATATGTTAATTGAGCACAAAATATTGACTGTCGACTGAATAAATAAAATGATATAGAAAGGAGACATCATCATTTCACTCCTGTAAGACTCTGCACTTTTTCCAGCCTTACTTGGTCTCTTTCTAATATCCATCGTTTGAGAAACGCATATACTCAACTTACGAACTTTCAACTTACGAACTTTCAGACATACAAATGAAGTGGACTGTAAGTCCAAACTGTGTTCCTTGAGTTTCTGTTTCCTGTCCGCAAAATCTTTTTTTTTTTCTGCATGCCAATTCCGCCTAGTACGACTACTTCTTTGTACTTGCGTATACCCCTAAAATGATGCATTATCTTTGGATTTGTCAAGCGGGCTATAGACTTTGAATATCTGGACCCCAATAATCAGTATTATTGGATGACACAGTTAAATACAATGTCAGGAAGGTCACAGAAATGGTACATAGACCATTGGGTTCCATTTCTGAAGAAGTTCAGTCTACAGAAAGTTTGCAAAAGAAAATAACACATTTGGCTGGAGCCTACAGGTGGAAAAACTTACTCTCCATGTTTGAAAGGGTTTGTCCCACATTTCAGACCTGTTGTCCATGAACATCAGTATTACAGCTATTGCAGTACATTGTGCTAGCTGTGTGTTTAAATGTATCGGCTGCCTCTGTCCTAACAGACCGGCCCAAAGAGCAAGGGCGTAGATTTGGGTATGGACGGCAGGGACGTGTCCCTACCAATATTGTGGGGGTACTGCGTGAGTTTAGGGAGCGGGGTGGGTTGAAACCAAAGCTACAGTTGCGTTCAGAATAATAGCAGTGTGTATAAAAAAGTGAATAAAGCCCAAAGTCCTTATAATAACTTCTATACACATAAATTCATTGGGAACACTGTACATTCTATTCCTATTCAAAACATGAAGAAAAATGATCAAATTTGTGTTAATCCTTTAGAAAAATATAAGAAAAAGGAATATTAGGCTGTTCAAAAAAATAGCAGTGTCTTTACAAACTCAAACATTCACTGTGTAAACTGGAAAAAACTCAAGATTTAGCTTCCCTGTGAATCACAGAACTAATATTTAGTTGTATAACCATGGTTTCTGAGAACTGTTGCAGATCTGTCTTGCATGGAGTCGACCAACTTCTGGCATCTGTGAACAGGTATTCCTGCCCAGGATGATCCACAATTCTTCAGAATTTCTTGGTCACCCCACAAGTTTTCTATTGGATTAAGGTCCGGGGATTGAGCTGGTCACTCCATAACATCAATCTTGTTGGTCTGGAACCAAGATGTTGATCTTTTACTAGTTTGTTTGGGATCGTTGTCTTGCTGAAACACCCATTTCAAGGGCATTTCCTCTTCGGCATACAGCAACATGACCCCTTCAAGTATTTTAATGTACTCAAATTGATCCATGATCCCTGGTATGCGATAAATAGGCCCAACACCATAGTATGAGAAACATCCCCAAATCATGGAGCTGATCATTGACTGAGTCTTTGCCATCTTGGCTTTTCTCTGATCCATCCGATTGGTAGTTTTCCTTTTTCTTCCACCACTTTCAGGTTTTGGTCGCCATTTTAAAGTATTAGAGATCATTTTAGCTGAACAGCCTATCAATATCTGTACTTCTTTATATGTTTTGCCCTCTCCAATCAACTTTTTAATCAAAGTACGCTGCTCTTCTGAACAATGTCTGGAACGACCCATTTTACTGAGATTTTCTGAGAGAAATGCACTATAACCAGCATGTACAACATTTGCTGCCTTCCTTCCTTAAATAAGGGCTGTAATTGACACGTTTTTCACAGATTGAATTACCTTACTAATTTAACTTCACACTGCTATTAATTTGAACACACCCCTTTCGATTAACGGTTCAATTACACAGAACCAGTAGCATGCATGTCATGTCGTTTGGTTTTCTATTATTCTACTATACCTACTAGCAAATTATTTGCCATGTAGAAAAAGGTAGAAAATGAATTTCTACCAAAACCAATGATGGATCAGTTTAGTGATGTCGGACTGCTATTATTTTGAACACAACTGTGCACCCTTAGCAAAGAGCCAGACTAAGGTTCAGTGGAAGTAGGGTGGAGGCATCCTGCACCTCAGTTGTGGAATGTCCTTATCCTGGAAAAGATCTGATCTCGTACAAAATAGCAGCTGTATTTGTTTCCCTACTCATGCCAAATTGACACCAGTTCAGCTGTGTCAGTGTCCGTTTGCCGGGAGAGTCGTTCATAATAATTCATCCTTTTTGGGTGATTAATTTGCCTTCTGTATATTCGGCGTTTATCGAGGGAATTGTTTCACACTGACACATAAGTTCATTCGACATTACGAACTTGAGCTCCCCTGATATGAATAAATCTGGTTCTGTTTATAACACACACAAACACCAAATGAGGAAAATCTCTTTTTTTTGGCACTTTTTCCGATTGAGTGATTATTAGTTGCTAGAAAACAACATGCAACAAAGAGAGTAAATATGAGGGTAGTTAGGATAATGGATTCTTCTGGGAGCTAAGCTCTGGCAAATAACCGCAACACCATTTGTGCTCCATAAAATCATTTTCACCAAATTATATTCCAATTGTAAATAATTCATAATTTTTGCCAACTGTAGAGGATGAATTAGATCATCATATACTACCAAACTAAGACAAAACAATGACATAAGGAGTTTAGTCATCAGGCTGATGAGCTTCTGAAAAGAATATCACCGACTTCAAAGTATGGGATGCAGGTTATAGTATAACCCAGCTTCATAGGGGTGATGATGATGAACACCCTTTAAAGAGACAGTATATATTCCTTGTAGGCTTCTGTGTCTTTTCTGAACTAAAGTTCATTAAATAGACCTAGAGAATAGTTTTACGGGAATCTAAAAAAATGTGTCAGTTGGACTTCAGGAGAGTTGAGTAAAAAAATCACTTCTTAACCCTAGTAGTCTGAGACATATCATCTCTAAGCTGCCTCAGTCCTGCAAAGACTTCTGGGTCCAAACCAGGTCTTAGGAATGTACATGTGCTTCAACAATCCTGTTTGTTAAGCTTCAATGGACTATAGAGGGACTTCAATGTAGAAATGTCTGTTTTAGATGAATGTGATTATTTTAGATGAGGATGAAAAGATCATCATTTTTTTTTGTTCCAGTGAAGGCATGAGAAGATAAGAAGCACAAGAAAGTGAAGAACCTTCATGAAAAACAAAAAAACCTTGGCGGTGGTTTATTTTGACCAAACAAGGAATTTTCTCAAATGCATTTGTAAAACAAAGGAATAAATGACAAGAAATACAAAACATTGGTACTTAGCAACACCAACCTGTATAAATGAAAAATTCCATCAAAAAAAAAAAAAAAAAAGCTTCTGTATTTTTCCCAGGGACACATTGCCCTCTACTGGCTGCTGATGGTGGAGCTTCCATTTTCCTTTTCCGACTAGTTCACAAACTTTGCCCTGGGAGATCATTATAGACGGTGGTTTTTGTTCCAGCTAATCACTTTACGTTTGATTGCTGCTCATTAAATTCAGACAATTGTTTAGCTTGACATTAAGCTTTTTTTCTGGTAAGAAGGCTTTACAAATATACATTGGCTCTTAATGTGTAATTATAGATCTGCAAGTCCAATTTAGTACATTAATAGGTCAATGCCCTTCAGTAACCAATTGAAATTATTTTATATAATTTTATTGAATTTTTAAATCCATTGGTGGGCCTCACACTGAATCAAGTCAAATTAATACACACACATTCACCCATAAGTCTTCCTCAATGAGCTTTAGCTTATAACTTGCCATTAGTTGTTGCCATATCTAGGTCACACAAGTTTATGTAAAGCTTCTACATAACAAAATCCAGGAGAGACTCTGTGACAACCTAGATAAACTGAAATCTTTTAGTGTTTCTACCTTCCTCTTTCACTACGAAAAGAATTTAATGATCTTGATAAATCAATGTTTTGTCAACTTTTGATAGACTAAGACTAGACTCAAACTGTACTTAAATTGACCAAAAGGGACGTTCAATTCACCTGCATAGCAATAAAGTACACAAGCTCAAATAAGCTTGATATTTACAAATGCAGTTTCAAAAGGAACATTTTTGAAGCCACCTAAACACTGAATCCATAAATACATCAGGAATCCCATATTAGCTTGGTAAGAGTGTCAATTCACAAATCATCTTTATTTTGCATTGATGTTCTATAACTAAGGAGGGAGGTACTCTAATATACTTCCACAAATAATTGGAAAGTACACAGAATCACTCACAGGCAACAGTAACCACACAACTTCTATACTTTATAAAAGAAACAGGACAAGAGAGTAAACTGTAGAACGTGAGACTACAGATCTCACTTATGTATGCAAACTGGCATCTGTGTTGGAAGGAAGATCATGACCAATGTCTGCACTGAAAAAAAAGGTACCATGTTGAGTGAAGTAGTTGCATTTTATTTAGTGTTAAATACATATACAAAACTTAAACTACTCAACATGCGAGAGGGAAAGAGACAAGAGTGCATTTGTACAGGACACTGCCAAATTTACAAAATATACAAACATCCCCTAGTCCACTGGTAAATGACAACACCATAATCTGCATTACAACCATTGGTACTTTCAGTGCTGTTCCACTACACACATTTAGTTAAAATTAAGTAAAACTAGAAACAATGATGACAGAAAAATAAATCCTCACACATAATGGAATTTCCAGTTAAATTTTCAAATGAGCAATTATAAAAAAAATGTGGGGCAAAAGGAACATCAATGTACATTGTTGGAATTTTTTAAACAAGATTTACGGCAGTATAGCAGACAGACAAGCAGAGAAATCAAGGACAGAGAAATCTGTAAAATAATCACTGATGTGAAGGGGAGCTTCTGCAGTTTACAGAGCTGAAACTGTACTAACCCAAGCAGTCTCACGTTGTAATTCATTTTTGAAGAATATTTCATTTTACTTCTCACACGTTAGTGAGCTAATGACACCGAATACCAAGCCTCTGTTCTAACAATGACCACACTGCATGACTTTCAGAAACTCTACTGTAATGAAGATGACAGTCAGAGGATCTGGATATTAAGGTATAGTAAGATATTAAGTTGCTGCTCTACAAGTAAGATCCTGGGAGAGGTAAGCATATGGGGCTGATGGAAGGAAAAAAGAAAAACAAGCAAAAATACTGAGTTAAAATAATCTTAGCCTCCCCCATTGCCCAGTTAATCAAGTTATCAAATACTACAATTAAAAAAATAAATAACACACACATATACAAAACAGCATGAAATGGCTATTTTCCCCCTCACCCATATGTCAGCCATGAAATATTTACCTATCCTTAAATAAATTAAATAAACCAAACACTCCTGACATTTGATTTCACTGCCCAGTAAGAACGTTAAGCAGTTGGACATCAGTCATAATTATCACTTCTGAAACCTTTTTTAAAAAACTTGGCAGCGAATATTTATTCAATCGTGCAGATCACCCTAGTTCGGGGGACTATGTTAGACATTTTCTCATGCGTTTAATGTACATGTCCTGAGCATTCCTGGTTTTAAATACCTTTGAATTTATGTTCATTATGAAAAGGCTGGCGTTTTATTTCATTAATGCAACTTGTATACGGCAGTACAAACTTTATATTTGGGCACGGGTGGGCACAGAACCAAATAACAGTCTCACCCACTCGTTAGACATGTAGAGTACGATGAATGATGCCTATTTCCAAGTACACAGACACTAAGTCATATGACAGGTGTCAGTGGGAGGATGATCATTAGAACCCAGCCAGACTCTGACTTTAGGATCCTAGAAACAGGATAATCATTTTCACCAATGAAGTGCATCTGGCAAATCAGAGCACACAAATAGTGAACTGTGGGTTTCAGAATGACTGCAGAGGAAGCACCACACAAATATTTACAGGGTCTTCCCATCAGGGACCCATCTGAAGGGATAGATCACAGCTGAAGCAGTATATTGAGAGGGAAATCGCTTCACTTTAAACCACTCTTTCAAATCTAGGACCTGTTACTACAATAAATGGGTTCTGTTTTGCAAATAGACTAAAGCCATAATGATTTTTAATATACCAACAAACACATTTTGCTCTTACTTGCAATAGGTGGGGCATTATTCCTGGAAGAAAGAGTATTCTTACATAAACATGCACACCATTTCAGCCAATTAAAATTATTCCAACAATGACCATGATGTAGCCAGTAGATGTCGATGTAGAGGGACTCCTGTGAAGTGTAGTCCTGCAAGCTTGATAAACAGCACAATTGTTTTTCTGATGCAGCCTTAAAGCATGAGCTCTGGATTCTGAAGCAATGTGTGTTTGCCTTAACCAAAACAGGGGGGGCTTGTGTTTTTAATAAACGCTCCACAGAAATGTTCCTCTTAGAAGCAGACTACTATACTTCTGCAATTAAATCTGACTGTTCTCATTTACTTGCAGAAATAATACCTGGTCAACCAGGAGCTGTTAGGAGGGAGGCAGGTCCCTGACAAGCGCAGCGAGAACCAGCAATCACTTTTCAGCCAGCAAACAAATTCAACATTCCCTTGGCAAGTGGGCAGCTGTGCAATGGAAGAAAAGCACGTTACGGTATAGGCCAGGCTCCTGCGGCTGGGCCACCGTCACAGAATGTCAGGATGAGAGTCTCCATTGCAATATATTAGCCTTATTAGCTACTCCCGTAACAGACATCTGTCATGTAAACATTAGGTTAATGCTAAACATTTGGCTAATATTAAAAAAAAAAAAAAGAAAAGATGAGAAATGGTGGCACAAAACATGATGAAACATCTGCCTTCCCTGTGCCTGCTCCAACTTCTAAATTGCGGTGAGAACACTGACAAAAACACACACACACACACACACACACACACACACACACACACACAAAACAGCATTATGGGATTACCCAGCATGCCCACAAGCAGAAGCAAGTTCAGCTCTGAGAGGCTTGAAGGACAAGCAGAAGGGCTGACTCAACCTGCAGTTCTCTTAACATTTTAGTTTATCGAGCCATTCTAATGCAATTTACGCAAAGCCTGGTAAACTATTCGGCCGACTGGCCAACATTAACATTAAAGTGGCCTCTTCTGATTTTCCATCCGGGTCCTATAGCCACTTGAGATTTCTGAAATGTACTAGGATGAATGAAATGGTAAAAAAAAAAAAAAAACCTCCAGAGTTTATAAACGCACTGATATCCTTCCAGTATGGCAAGATAAGCCAGCCCAATCCATGTACCACTAATCATGTTATAACCAACTGTGGGTGAAAATACTAATTAGGACCACTACAGATGAGACTTAAAGTGACAAGCTTTTGCGCTTAGTGTTCTTAGCTCATTTATCAAGTTTGAAGATATTGGGGCTCAATCATAAAGACATGCTGAATGACATGGAAGGGGTGGGATCAGAGTTGTTCCTCCCCTTCAAAGGGGAGTGTTTATTAAGCGTTAGGGTTCAGTGAAGTCTCCACACAGCCTGGGTTGGTGTGGTGTGGGTCTGCTCACCGAGGTCTAGGGAGATTGCAGCAGGGACCCAGAGGTCACTCAGATTTGACCTCCCTTGAACGCTCCTCGGGCCGCACTGGAAGCAGCGTTGGCAGCTGCCGTCTGCACGGTCTTGTTAGCCATGACGCCCGTGGCAAACTCCTGCTGGGCCTTTTCAAAGCTGGCACCGGTAGTACGGTACAGACCGTGGACCTGCCAGACAAGGGGATCCACAGAATAGTCTCAGAACTCCCACAACACTTCCACAGAGGTCCAAGTGTGGTCAATATTTATATTACTTTGGTTCTGTGCCCAATGTTGATCCACTGCATTAAAAAAAGCTGGGCTGAGACCATCCTGCAGGCTGAATCTTGCACGTGGGAAATTAACTCTAAGAGCTAAAACAGCAGGCAATCGTAATACTAAGTGACACATTAAAATTGAGTAAAGTTAAAGGAGAATGTGGTGGGAAAACGGCCTTGGTGACAAATTAAAGTGCTTTGGTCTCACTGGCTTGATTCACTGGGCAGCCCCTGGCAGACACAAATTCTGTACCTCGTACTGAAGTACCAGAAGCCTGAGGCAGACCAGCTGTCGAACTTCCAGCTACCTCAACGGTCCCACAAATGCATTACCTGTTTGGCCTCACTAGTCCTACTGCGGTAGGGCCTGATTATGGGAATTTTACACTACAAATTAAACCACTTATGGGGCTAAGAAAAGAAAAAAAACAGTAGATGACATAATTCATAATTTATACTATTTAAACAACTACAAGTGAGATTAAAAGGTCCTAACTTCAGTGTCCAGGGGGCATGGTAGACTACTTATTAAATTAAACAGCCAGTTTATCATTGCCTCAGTGTAGAAATTAGTTAGACCTTTAGTCACTAATTGACCAGGACAAATTGCAGCCCTCCAGGACCTCATTTCAAAGGGGTGTCTACAGTTTTCGGTACATACACAGCATGCAGGAGTGGAATGGTACTATACCTTTTTAAACATGATCAGTGAGACAACGGCGGAGGCGGTAAAAAGTGCTGCGATGAGGATCATCATGATGCCCACGGGGATGCTGGTGTTCAAACCAGTGAGGGCTGAGATCCAGCCACTGTTTGGAGACAGGGGTGGAGAAGAATGGGTGGGTCTTCAGGACGATATCACCGTATACATCCTGTATGGCTCACGTGGGCATACTGCACTTATATAGAATCAAACATATACAGAATCAAATAGCGAATGTACATTATCCCACCCACATTCATTTGGTTACGTAACACTCCTATCCTGAGTAATTTCCCCAATGGCTACGAGACAAGATTAGTGTAAAAAAAGGGTAAAATGAGCAGAACAGCAGGAATGTTCCCACAGGAAGCAGCACCAGTGGACGGCCAACTGACCTCGCTCCCCAGCCTGTAATGCCGATGGCCTGCAGCACATGGACGCCAAACTGGCAGATATATACAAAGAAGAACACAAAGAACCTGAAGGAACTGTCACTCCTGCAACAGAAGGGCACACAGTTAGAAGTCCTTTAAATCCTAGGATGTCCCTTTTGTTTAAAAAAAAATAAATTAAAAAATCTAAATTACACAAAGGCCAGTTCATAAAAGGTTTTCAATTTCAGAGGAAGTAGGGCTATTGCCATCACCTGAAGGCTCCGTACAGCGGCCTGTACCAGCAGACAAAGGAACAGGGCGTGAAGAGCATGAACCAGAGCATTGACAGTCCAAAGTCCACTCCCCGTGCGGTGTCCACGCAGAACCAGGCCAGGCAGCCAAAGATGTTCACAAACAGCGTCGCCGTGTGGACTGACAGCGGAATTGCGGTAGAACATTGGAGAACTTTCAGCGTTTGGCAATCAGCTTTTAAAAAGTTTTTCAAGTGAGAGTTCAGTTTGATTTCTTTAACACTAATATTAGCTGAAAGCACTTTACTATTGGTAATCTGCATTCATGCTGTAATGATCATCGCCATTAGCAAAGTACTCACACATCCATAGGTAGTACATTATCTTGACGGTCTTTTGAAACTCTACAGGTATGTCTACGGCAATATCGTGGTAAAAACAGGGGCCAACGGGGAAGTTCTCTGGAAGAGGAGGCCAGTTGTTTTTCCTTCCTAAAAGGAAAGAAAAACACGTCCTTTGTTTTTCCATGTCTTATTTTTGTATGTATCAACTTCCGCTATTCTGAAGAGCAAAGACATTGTTTTAACACCTGTTAAGGACTGTCTTTAAATACTATTCAGTAATTCTCTAGGGTGCCATTGTCCAGCTACTTCGCCATGTCATTCTAACGTACATCAAAGGCAATTGTTTCGCTGTGCAGCCTCCCACCTGATGCACTGAGAGACTGCATCTCTCTCTCTCGCCGGTCCAATTCGGCTGCCTTCTTCTCCAGCTCTTCCTGCCTCCGCAGCAGCTCCGCCTGAGCGCGGGCCTGATCCTGCAGGGGGGAAGGATGGAGTTCCTGAATCAGGTCTGGGCCAGATAGTCAGTCATTCATTATTAATGCGACCATGGCATTGCAGTTCATGCATATCTGTCACTTCCACTGGGGAAAAAGTATGCCGATTCACAATCACCATTTCTCCTCAAAGCATTCAGCACAAACAGTCTAACAGAATTTGAATCCATTTGTTTTTCGTCTCTCTAGACCCGAGATCTGAAATTTATGAATTTAACGATATTCTTATTATTATCTAAATGTAAAGGGTCCTATTAACAGTTTGAAGCAAATCTGAAAATGATGGTTTCTTTTTCACCATTTGTTGCTTGCCTGTAGAAATTATTTACAAAAATGGCATCTTTCTTTTTCAGCTTTCTTTCAATTTACTTTGAACGGAAAGTGCTACAGAGTGACATCATGCACAAAAACGTAACTGATGTCTGATTAAACAATAACAGGGAAGGGAAGCATCTAAGTAATCGGTGAGATTGAGTCAAAGAGGACAGCTTCTGGACGAACAAGACAGACAACAGGCTGGCAAAATGGCGTAACTGGTGGTCATCTGGTTGAGGGGGAAGGGACAGAGGGTTACAGAGCAGCCCAGTACCTGTGACTGTTGCTGCTGGGAGTAGGCCGGAGGCTCCTCTGTCGGCTTCATAATGGCAGGTTGCGTGCTCGCTGTCGGCGGCACTCTTGGGGCTGTGCTTGGCGGAGCCTGAAAATGAAAATCAAGCTCAAATCAAACATTATGGCTTCCTTTCGCAACTATATAAGCCAGTGTAGGAAAAATCATCTGTCCACAAACTGCTCTAGACAACTTATAAGCCAGCCAACACCACCACTGCAGTTAGTTGTCAACATCATTAAATGCTCTAATAAACTGTTTAAACACAACACGTTAAAA
This sequence comes from Isichthys henryi, assembly GCA_026776945.1. Lineage (NCBI taxonomy): Eukaryota > Metazoa > Chordata > Actinopteri > Osteoglossiformes > Mormyridae > Isichthys > Isichthys henryi. Next base: position 25,700,215 of record JAODJX010000042.1, on the reverse strand, counting down.
AGCCCCACCAATAACGGAACTGTATGGACAAGGCAATTAGACTGTCAACTAATCCATAACTCCAGCTTTCTATTACTTATCCTGGAGAGGGTCCCAGGGAGCACAACCAATGCTAGAGAGTATAAGGCACAAGTGAGAGGTTCACCCTGGATGGGATGATGCCAGGTCACTGACAGGGTACAAACTCGCACACACGCCGGGCAATTAACAGGTACTAATTAACATAGCCTGTCGTTAGACATCGGAAACCCAGAGTACCTGAAGGAAACCCGTGTGACAGGGTGAGAATGTGCAAAGCGCACAAACACATACCCTCGGTGCATGGGTGAGAAACAGAGCAACCCATTGGGATAGCAAGTGGCACATTATCAGCCAATAGAACAAGTAGGGCTGCATGGTACTGGGGAAGTCAAATGGCTTAATGTGAGTTTTTTTTGTTGCAATAAATATTGTGGGATGAATGAAGCAAAACAGAGTTGAAAACATACCCAAAATAAACTATAGACAAATCGAACTTATCTACAACAGAGTCCGTCAGATAAGTTGGTGGTGTTTTCATGAGTTGTACATGAAGCATTGCTGACACGTAACCTGCTTTTGCTCAATATCGTCTCCATAAAATTCTAAATATTTTCATACAGGGGAATATGAATGTCTTTTGGTAACCAGCTTTGCTCCTCCTCTCTCATTTTGTTACATTTCTCAGAACATAGAAAAACAGAAGTTCTATTTGGCTATATAAGTAAGGAGGCTTGCCTTCATTTTAGTAGTGATTATCTTGAGATACGGCAATAGTGGAAAGTAAATTAAGGATAATGATTTAAAGCAAGTAGTAAAGACAGGATAGGCCGATGCGTAAAGTTAAATGACACACAGACAACTATAAACTATGGCTTTGCATGATTGGACTGGTCTTTCAAACCTGAAAGTCCTCTGAATGTCTCCATTTTTTTTTTCATTTTTAATGTGTTGGTTCCACATAACTGAGGCTTCCACTCCTTATGTGGACCCTCGTCCGCTATGCTTAGTCTTCCTTCCGCCATATTGGTGAATACATTTTAAATCAATGCTATTTTTAAAATCGAGTAATCCAGTTTAACCAAGTGATAGCAATAACAGCTCTAATCTCAGCCCAGCTGATTATCATGATCCGTGAGATTTTAAGTCTATAAAATGCAATGTCGATATTAACGTTGCATATTGTACCGGCCTAAGAACTACAAACTGAAATACAATTCTAAAGTTTTCATTATCAAATTCAAAAGTGTTTACAATCAATAGGCCTCCTTGAACAGGTGAGCTTTAAGCTGTTTTTCCAAGGCATTCCAAATCCACTCATAGCAAACATCTATCATGATATATGTGAAGCCCACATGTGCTTTCAGTTTAGCGGCAATTCAACAGCAAGTCCACGAACAGATACAGTGAAATCAATAGCAATCTCCTCTCTTCAAAGCAGCTCTGTAGGAGTGCTGCTGAGACATTAACAGACAGCTGTTGTTTAAATCCCCAAAAGGGATCTCCTACATAAATACTGTCCTGGGATCCTCAATGCAGAGTTAGAAATGTTCATTTAACAGGAAAGCCCAAGTAAGTGGAAGCAATAGAAAAATAAAATGTAAAAGCTTGACAAAGCTTGATCATCCCCTAACACATACAGGATCTATTATCAATGTAGTGAAGAGGAGTGATTTTATTACAGAATTCCAAGAGGTTTCTGTGATAGCTGCCATCTATGAAAAGGCAGTGTTCCATGTCCTGAGCGAAATGTCAAGCTTGGACTCCCTACCCCCAGGGCATCAGAGCCAAACCCAATATCAAGACTCTTACCGACAAGCTCAAGGTTATTTGTGGGACAAAGAATAAAAATGCACTTCTGGAAGTATAAGCCAGAAAGATTAGTATGCGAAAGAAGAGGGAGAATGAACTACAAGAGAAAGCAGCAAGGAGAAAACAAGTACAAAAAGAATATCACAGAACATATTTAATAATTTACACTTTAATTACTTCTTAAATCTGCAGTGTAGACATGCAACTCCACAATCTGGTGGACCAGCTGTACAATATGTGAACTTCAGTGTAGTAGTAGGTTCAACACAGTGACAGGCTTATTCATAAGGTTTTCCAGAGGCAACCGCAAAAACAATTTTCAGCACTACATTTGCAAAATGCTTTTCTGAGGCCTGTGATCCAATGACCTTAACAGGGCGACCCACTAAAAGGGAACATCTGAAATGACATTGAGAAGTACGGCTATCATAACTATAAACTGGGGCTCGACCGACCGGAGGAAAGAAAAACAGGGGCAATACTGGCATTGGCAGAAAAACCACCTGCATTATTAAACTTACACATGTATAATATTATTAGGACAAGCGATTTCAGAAGATGGATGGATGGATGGATGGATGGATATTAGGGGTCCAAGCAACGAAGCTGCTGGATCCCTATTATTATTACTATTACTATTATTGCTGTTGCTGTTATTATTATCACTACTACTATTATTATGAATTATGTTCCGGTCCACGGTTGATACCTGACCTATTGTTTCTGTTGGTGCACATAGTAAAGACCAAGGCAAAATAATTTTGCCATTACATTTATGAGGTTAGACCTATACGGTGCAAGCGTTTTCCAAAGTATCAGCATCAGTATCTGCAACATTCTTTACATAGCGCAGACAGTACTGAACACCCAGAAGAATGCTAGGTGCCTGCTATAAGAAATGCAGACACTTCAAAAAGAAAGGGCTATTTACCCAAATGAGGGGTTGAAAGCCCACCTCTGCTGTGTGTGGAGTTGCATATTCTCAGTTAGACTAACTGGCATCAGCAAATTGTGTGCAATGTGTTGAGCATATAGGTATGTGCCCTGTGATGGACTGGCATCCCATACAGAGTGTTCCCCAGCTCTGTGCCCTGTGTTGCTTGGGTAAAGTGGCTGAACGATAGATTATGGGGGGAGGGGAGGGGACTGTACCAAAGCATACCAACAGTATTGTAAGAGGTTTAAAAAGGGCATTCAAATTCATTCATTTAACTGGGTATCCCATGACTTACAGAGCAGGCTGCTAATTTCTGCCAGCAACCCACTAACACAATGTTTACTGCCAATGTGGACAGTACAGCTGGCTGAGAGCTGTTGCAGGAGATACTTTTTTGCTTACAGACATTTACATGTCATTAAGGCTCTTCCCACCTACCTCTTCATCAAAGCCACAGAAATATATTCAGCATTCACTGACACATGAATAAAACATAAATTTATTAAGGGCACAGAGTGCCCTTAAATTAACATGGAAAGTTTTTATTTTAACCCTTGCGCAAGAAAACAAATTCAAGAAAAAAAATAAAACGCATCACAGAGTTAAATGGAACAAAAAGTATTTTCTGTCTGTGGGTAACTGGTCATTGAATATTGTACTTCAAATCCACAGAACTGAATGCTTGCAGATTTCATGTAATTATCTGTACACATCCAGTTTCTATATCTATATCTATATATATATATATATATATATATATAAAAAAAACTAATGATCTTGTGTGTTCATTCATTATATTGTGTGATAGAATGTATATTAACGAGTAGCTGATCTGGGTTCAGCACACGAGAGATACTCACCGTTCTGGCATCTGTGAAAGGGTTGTATTCTTCCAAACTCTGGGGGACATTCCGTGTTACTTGAGTCACTGAGGGATCCTAATAAAGCAAGAAGAGTTGCCATTAGGCAAACGTTGGTAATATTTGGTTAAAACAAGTTTCTCAACAGAAACCATAAACATTTCTCTTGCCTATTGCAAAATCTCACTTCTGTATAATACAGATATGGAATAAAGTCTCTTTCAGCTACACAGCTCAATAGCTGATTCAGTACAGTCATGCATTGAATAATGATATTTCGGTCAACAACAAACTGCATATACAATGGTGGTTCCATAAGATTATAATGGAACATATTGAGTACATAATACTTGACGATAATAATAACTATGTTAATGGTTTTTGTATTAACTATATTGTACTTTTTATCGTTATTTTAGAGTGTACTTTGCCTTCCTACTTATTAAAACAAAGTTTACCATAAAAGAGGACGATGTGTTGTGCAAGTACACTATGATATTCGCACAACGACAAAATCACCATTCCTCAGGGCATATTCCCATAATTAAGCGATGCAAGACTGTCATTTGTTTCTTTGTTGAATTTAATCTCCAAAAAAACATGACAGATCCACTTGGCTCATTCCTGTTCACTGAATTAAAAACTGTCCAAAAAGTGAGAGCTTTGACGACGACATGAAGAAACAAAAAGGATTCAACATAAATGAGTGAATATTGCATGAATACTAAATGCATAAACTCGGTACACGGCTTCTTCTTTCCAAGGGATCAAGACGACAGGTGTTTTGCGGTGTTCTGGAATGACTGTATAGCGATGAAACCGCAGCAGCCTGTTTTGTGGCAGGTCTGTGATATGTTACGGTACTGATGATTTAAAATATAGAGACAGATTTCAGTTCTTTACCACCTTTGTTACTGGAAAAATATCCATACGCATTTTGCAAAATCTGTAACATTAAACAGACTAGAGTTTGCAGGATGCATATTCAGAAAAGGACATTACTGTTAATTACAAAACTAAAAGACTCTGATTGCTGGCATCCCATCAAGGATGCCTCCTGCCTTGTCCTCACTTTACCTAGAACAGTCTCCAAGCTTTCCTACAAAGACCATAACCTGGCTGAAAAATGGGTGGATGGATAGACTGCTACAGAAATATGTAATAACCTTGTTTCAAAATGATTAAAACTGTAGAAATATTAGGGAACTGAAAGTGCCACGCTTAAACCGATTAAACTTCCTTAACATTTTTCATGATCTTGCACATTTTCAAAGTGACCATGCAGAAAAGACGAATACAGCAGAAAGCTTGTTATGTACCTCACCTGATAACACTGCCCACACACAACAAAGCCATGACGAGTGCAGTAACAAGTGAATTACTGCAAAATGATCATTTATGACAATTTATTTCAAAGGCAGACGTTCATTATCAGTAATGCTTTACAGTAAGACAAACAGGTTATATATAGTAGCTATCTAGCACTCAGCAGTGTTGCTGAACAGCAGTTGTTTTTTTTTAAGGGGGGGGGGAGAAGCAGAATTATCACAAGTTAAATATAAAAGTAAAAGTTTCTGTGATTCTATTATTAATTTCTGTTAATGTGTTGCACTGATTATTGCAATTTAAGGACACGTAGCTAATCATGTAGTAAGCAAGTCACAGACCTCGGTAAAATATTCAGTAACCACTTATCCACCAAGAATCACAACCATGTGAAGAATATATCGGCAAATGGGAAGAAATGACGCAGGGACTTATAACAGGTAAGATACAGACATCCATTTCACCCAGAAATACTTCTTCAGGGCAGGTTCAAACAAGCCAGGAGCCTATTATACCAAGCGCAAGCACAAGATACACACAAGTACACACTGCATAACACCATTCCACCTACACCACATGTATCTACACTGCAGGAGGGAATGAAAAATCCAAAGAAACATGGCGAATGTATGACAGCCCCAGGCCAAGACAGATAATGAACCAGAAACTATCGCTACACTGAAAAGAAACAGATTTACTTGAGAAAGGAAAAGGAACTAAAAGAAAATGCACTGAAATACTCATTACTCGACAGCTCTATTGGAAATATTACCAATTTACACAGCAGGATACTTCATGTGGGTAATTTTGAGTCAAAAGTATCACTGCTAGACCTCTGAATATAAAAAAGCAACCTTTCAGCTACAAGTGTGCTCTTGATGGAAGATGACAACAACTTAACTTGTTTACAGTTCAACAGCATTGCACAATGAAATAGTATTGAGGTATAGATTCAATACCCTCTTTTAAATTCTTGCTGCATTCTCTCCATGTCACATGCGGTTTTGACACAAAGATTTTTTGATGGGCAAATTTGTATATAGACAAATGACTAATTTTTATTGCCTAGAACACTTATGAACGCTTGTTTAATCATCTTCATTCATTTTCTTACCACCAATCACCTTCATCTCTATCACCACCTGAATAATAAGTCATTCTATGATTAAACTTAACAGCAAATATAAAATTACATTAGCAGACAAAGTAGAAACAGAGCACAAGGACTGTGACAAAATAACCTGGCAGAGATAACTGTCCATGTCCTTGCTTTGGGATAGCATCCAGGGGTGCTACCTCCCACCTAAGAAATTGGCAGCATGATTCAGAGACGAGAGAGAAGAGGAGAGGAGCAATGCCCATTCTCCAGAGCTATAACTTCTGCATAATCAAGATCAATCTCACAGTGGGTGTGGAAAACAGAGGCATTTTGCATTTGTCAGTATTGATACTTTCTTAGCATTCCATAGCATTTGGAGAAGATTAAAAAAAACAACCTTCATGCAGATAAGAGACACAGCAGGTAGAAACTCACACTAAATTTATGTACGTCTGCATCTTAACGAGTTCGTCTCAACGTGCTACCACTGTCAGCATCACCACTTGCCAAAGTGGTTAACGCCTTGGTAAAACGGCATGAGACCAGTACTTTCGGTTTTGAAAAGTAAAGGCGTTAGTCGGAAGCGGAGTACGAGCTACAGCCACAAACATCGTATGTGAATGCAGTTTAATACCACAGAGCTTGAACAGATAGCAGGATCGTTAATTTATCTTAGCACGTCCAGGCGGTTTTGCAAATGTCATTCTACTGAGCTTTTTTTTTTTGGGGGGGGGGGGGATTTTTTACCG
>JAODJX010000042.1:25658628-25678725 GCA_026776945.1 Isichthys henryi | reverse complement strand
TTATTGCGCTGGACCAGCTCCTGATGGTGCGTCTCCTTCTGCTGCACCTCTTCCTTATTGCGCTGGACCAGCTCCTGGTGGTGCGTCTCCTTCTGCTGCACCTCTTCCTTATTGCGCTGGACCAGCTCCTGGTGGTGCGTCTCCTTCTGCTGCACCTCTTCCTTATTGCGCTGGACCAGCTCCTGCTGGTGTGTCTCCTTCTGCTGCACCTCTTCCTTATTGCGCTGGACCAGCTCCTGATGGTGTGTCTCCTTCTGCTGCAGGAGCCATTTCTTCTCAAACTGCAGCCTCTTTCTTTCCAGTGCATTGAGTTCCTACATGTATTTGGGGTACTGCTCTGAATGGGCCTGGAGTCACAGGACCCTGGAGATGGGTGACCAATGTAAGAAGATGACGCAGGGATGAAATTTTGGCAGATAATCACTTCACTGTGACAGGGCAGCACCTACACCAATGTCTGAAGCATCAACTTCCACTATGAGTGGTAATTCCAGCTGACTATGGTGTAGAAGCCTCCTTATGATGGTGGAATGATGTGTGAGTTTCATCGTTCTAGGTTAGTCGTTGCTGTGTTGTACACTCTTCGTAAATCCGATTTAATAAAAAAAAAAATGTGTGGAACGTATTTGTTCCAAACGGGAGGGATGAGGGTAAGAGGGAAACTGAATTTTGTGGTCACCTCATTAAGGGGGCAGTAATTTATGCATGGATGCAGCCCTCCATCCTTCTTTTCCACAAAAGAAGATCCTGAGGCAATGGAAGAAGTGGACGGTCGAATAACCCCAAACCAATACACCTTCTGTTGTTCTATGGCTGCGGATTTCGGCAGGGTAAGTGAGTAAACATAGCTTTTGGATAAGGGCAAACCTGAAAGCAAGACTATGGCACAATCCCAGGGATGGTGCAGTGGTAGCTTGGTGGCACTGGTTTTACTGAACGCATACTAGTAATTGGTGTACTTGGGGGAAATATAGACCTTGGAGTCAATTTCAGGGCTTTCTATCGAGGTGGAGAGAACAGGCACCTGCAAGCATTTAGTGAAGCAGGATGACTTCCACAAGGTTATATCCCCTGTGCGCCAAGGGATTGCGTGATGAACAGCTGTATGTGTTCTTGATGAAATAAACCTATTTGCAGAAGGACTGGATAGGTATGGAGAGTGATAAAACTGTCACCCATCAGGGACCTGTCCAGGACGTGGATATTGGATGTAAAGGAACAGAATGAACTGTTTATCCACATTAAAACCTATCACAGGTTATTTAATGTCTTCAAAGTACCAGCAATCTATCACAGGTGAATCTAATTGCACTGTAAAAGACAATCTAGTTTTTCTAATGACGTTTATTTGATTTGTTCCAAAGGGTGTCAATAATTTAATTTAGTTTTGATAATACTTTATAGATTTTATACCATTTTTGCATGTTTCCATTTTATTATTCTCTTATACTATTGTGTACCAAACAAATGAGTGCATATAGACCAAAGCTGTATCACTATCCACTTTTTTCCCAAAAGATATCATACATTATATGCCATAAAGCAAGGAAGCCAATAATAATGATCAGAAATGTATAGGAGAAACAGGAGATTCATTTATAGGGAGTGAAGGGAGATTAGGGTCCTTCTGTGTTCAGTGTTTGTGGATCTGGAAAGGAGGAGCTATGAGTGAAAATTCATTTTGAATGGACTCTTTCCCCACTTGACTCCATCTGACCCATGCCTGGAGTGTGTGTGCAGTTGATATACGACTATGCAAAAGTGATTGCAAAAGGCAGTCAAAGAAAATATGTAAGGCTATTTATCTGTGTAGTAAGAGTAGAGTTGCTCAGAAAAAAAAAAACACAATTTAACATTAGTGTCACATCAGCGGGGAGAAACAATACCCAGAATACAGCTGATGCAGCAAAATGCCCCTGATGGGGTGTTTATTAAGCAGTTCGGGAGACAAACAAAACCGGGGACAGCAAAACAATGACAGAACTGGGGACTCCTTAACTATAAGGAAACTGAAGATCTTGTATAATGCTGAGAACTACTTCCTTTCACAGACTAGCAGAAACTGGCTCTAGCCACTATAGAAAGGGAAGAGGGAGGCCTCGGTGTGAGAGGATAAATATATGAGTGTGTGTAGTTTGAGAAGAAGATGCCTCATAGGTCTTCAACTGACAGTTTCATTAAATAGTACCTGCAGAAGACCAGTCTCACCATCAACAGTGAAGAGGTAACTCCAGGATGTTGGCCTTCTAGGCAGAATTGCAAAGAAAAACCATATCACAGAATGGCCAATAAAAAGAAAGAAGACTGAGTAGGGCAAATGAACACAGACACTGGGCAGAGGAAGACTGGGAAACATGCTATGGATTGGTGAATCTAAGTCTGAGGTGTTCGGATCCTAAGAAGAACATTTGTGAGACTCGGATCAAATGAAAAGACATCGAAGGAGTGCTTGGCGACAACTGTCAAGCATGGTGGAGGCAATGTGATGGACTGGGGCTGCTTTGCTGATGGTAAAGTGGGAGATCTGTACAGGTACTGTAGAAGGGATCTCGGAGAAGGAAGGCTGTCACTCTATTTTGCAACACCATGCCATATCCTGTGGATGGTGCTTAATTGGAGCCAATATCGTCCTACAACAGGACAATGACCTAAACAAAGCTCCAAGCTATTCAGGAACTACTTAGGAGAAGCAGTCAGCTTATATTCTGTGTATAATGGAGTAGCCAACACAGTCACCAAACTCTGTTGAGCTGTTATGAGAGTAGCTTGATCGAATGGTATATGTAAGAAGTGTCCATCAAGCCAATCCAGCTTGTGGGAGATGCTTCAGGAAGCACGGGGCAACATCGTGTCAGAATATCTCAACAAACTGACATCTAGAAAGCCCAAGGTCTACAAGGCTGTACTGTAATTGCTGCAACATGAGAACACTTTGACGAAAGCGCACACTTTAAAGAACACAATTAATTTCAAAAATAATTATTCAAAAATAACTTTGTCAATGACTATTTCCTATTTATTTAGCTATATTTCCTATTCAAAGTCATTTCATGTATGTTTTCATGGAAAACAAGGAGATTTCTAAGTGACCCCAAACTTATGAATGGTAGTCAAGGTGCATTAAAAGGTTGCTACAAATACTGCGGTGATTTTAGGAGAGGGTATGAAATGGCTAAACTGAAATAATTTGACAGATGTAATTTTGTAGTTTTACACCAAAATGCAGATCATCCACACATAATATTCTTTGACTGTTCCTTTTCTGGTATGTAGATTTTCTCTCCTGCTAATAGGCTAAAGGGCTAAATTGGAAGGCATTTGATAGCTGGCAGCTGTTATCACTGCACCATTTAGTCTCTTTTAATCTGGATATAAACACTTGAAAGTTTCATTGGTCAGCAAAATAAAATGCCGAGATGATCAACAACGTCTCTGTCAAATAGGTGGAACCGAAACAGAATACTTTACTGGTTTACAGTTACAGTGTGCATTATATGTCTATTGATAACTTTGCTTTATTATTGTAAAATCTATGATACATTGAATACTTATGTGTGTGTATAATTATTTACTAATGTCCTTGTAAAATGAATAACAAGCCATAAAGATGTCAAACAGAAGCACTTTGGATATTGAAGGATATTGAAGTCTGTAATCCTGCAGTTTTGTGGTAAAAAACATATTCACATATTTTTAGCACTTTTATATTTTATCGATGCAACCAATGTTTATTATATATCTGATAACAGAAAACTGGAGACTCAGCTTGCTGAGGATTTATTAAGAGATCGGGAAGACATATAATCAAGTTGACAGGCAAATCTCGTGGTCATAGGCACTGAAGCAGAGAGGTTGAGAGTCTGGGAAGTCAGTGCTGTGAGTACTTGAGAGACGAAGGGTAAGTACACTGGGGAGGTCTGAAGGTCAACTGGGTTAGGGAGAGCTGGAGTAAGACAAAAGTTCAGGGCAGAATGTAAGATACAGAGTAAATGCTCAGTACACAGCATGGAAACTAACAACTCGCACTGAGCAGTAGGGGAAGCAGGCTTAAATAGGTAGGCAAATGGCAGCAATATTTGGTACACCCTGTTACCTTTGCCTATAAATGCATGTTTCCCCAAAGGGATTAAAAAGGACAGGTACTTTTATACTTTTTCATAGATTTAAAGCTCAAGATATCTTTAAAAATACACTACAATGTTTTGTGATCAGTCTAAGGTGAGCCAGCATCATTTATTCCTGCTAGGTTAATGGACACTCTTTCGAGATTTAAACAGCAACACTATGCTAAATAGACAAACTTCCCAAGCAAGAGCTTAATATGCTACGTTTCATTGGCTACTTTGTGAGATCATTTGAATAAATACCATGTTAAGCACGTCCGGGAAAATTGTGTCAGTCGTCTGGAAAAGGAGCAAGGTTTTTGAGTCATAAGTCTGGCCATCCAGAAAAAAATAGTAGTGCCTAAAAATGGAGGGAAGGATGGAGGTGAACTCTCTTTAGTGGCAAACGGCACCTACAGTCCTGGTGTGAACCCAGGGGGATGAAGAACAGAGGAAGAAAACATTGCCTGTAGAAGCCCTGAAGATAATGTGCAATAATACAGTTCAGTGATTCATAGACCAGGCCAAATGGGTCCTGGAGGCAGCCTTCGGCTCTATCTCTTCATAAAATCATACCTTTGCAGCTACCCCCCCCCACTAACACCATGGCCACCGAAGTCCGATGCACCACATATTTTTCTGATTAAGTGCGGAGGGTGCTGTGTTTAGCCTGATGCCGGTGCTCATTAACGCATACCGAGCTTTTGGCGGTTCTTCCACATGTGATTGTTTTTTAATGATGCCTTTCTTTCCACTTCTGTGGTTTAATTACAGCTCCACAGCACTGGCTGAAGAGCTGGGTGATGCTCCCCCGCACCGCACTCCCCTGCACCGTGCTCACCCGCACGGCGCTCAGCCACACGACACTCCCCCACACCGCGCTCAGCCGCATGACGCTCCCCCGCACGGCGCTCAGCCACACGACACTCACCTGCACGACGCTCCCCCGCACGACGCTCCCCCACACCACGCTTACCCGCATGACACTCACCTGCACGACGCTCCCCCGCACTGCGCTCACCCGCACCGTGCTCACCCGCATGACGCTCCTCCGCACCGCGCTCACCCGCATGACGCTTCTCCGCACTGCACTCACCCGCACGGCGCTCCCCCGCACTGCGCTCACCCGCACCACGCTCACCCGCACGACGCTCCCCCGCACCACGCTCACCCGCATGACGCTCCCCCGCACCGCGCTCACCCGCATGACGTTCCACCGCACGGCGCTCCCCCGCACGGCTACCCTCCATCGACGCGTCTTCCAGCCTGCTCTCCAAATCTGACAGTGTCTTTGATATAAAATCCTCCATGGGGCAATGGCCCATGACCATTTGTTCTTATTACTCCTTCAAATATGTTTATTCAGAGTTATCAATAATCATAAATCACACCCTATGTGAAACCGTCTTCTTAGACACAGATGCTGACACAGTTCATTGTAAATCTGGGTAAGTGTAGCTGAAGCAATGACATTGGGGACTAGGTAGGATTTAGTGGGGGGCCGACTCTCCCCGCACTGAAACACTGAAGATTCATGGAGTACGTGGGCAAGGTCTTCCTGGAGATTTGCTCTTTCCCTTTTAATATAGAAGCACTGAAGCTGCTATTAATTATTTTAACATAATGACTAAAAAAAAAGAAAAAAAAAAAAACACATCTCAGGTTTACCTACTGCTGGGGGAAAATGTAGGTGTTAAATTATGTTAAAATGGGTTTTTATGATTTTCAAACTGTATTGTTCTTTCAACAATACTTCCAGAAATGTAGTCACTTAAATCTGTAAGTAAGAATAGTGAAACAATACAGTAAATTAGCTGTAAATAATTGAAATAGTAGTTCTTGTGCTGTTTTTGCTGTGAGAATTTTTGGGGTGCTGTAAAAATGAGGCTGTTATGCTTCATCTATACCTACGTGTATGAAAACAAAGCTGACTACACACCTACAGTACGATATGTAAGAAGTAGCATCTTTTTTTCCAGAGCCCCACCATCTTCACAAAAATATTTTCTGTTTTCATTGACCCCCCCCAGCAGAGAAGCAGGTTTCTTTGTGGTTAAGAAATTTGTCTGTGACTACAATGTTCTAAGTCAGGGAGTCGTGAGATCGCTCCATCTGTAGCACTGCAGACACACACCTCCTGGGCTCCAGCCTTGATTCCTGGTTCTCTGTGTGATTTTTTTCTCTCTGCATTGGTCTGGGTTTCTTCCACTGACTCTGGTATCCTCTGCTTAGTTTATGATTTTTGGGATAAGCTTCATCTGTTAGAAAAAACACTTGAGAAAGAGCTGAATTGGTAACCAATTTTAGAACCATACTCACTTACTGTAGAACAATAAAATCTTTCCAGGAGTTTTGAATTTTAGTTTTGTCTGGTTTTTCCATGCTGTTCCTTATTCAGTAGAAATTCCAGTCCTCCATTGGAAAAGCATTTTTTCTTGGCAGTTTTGAGTCACTTAAAGAATATCACTATCATTTTAATATAAACATTTTATCATCATTTAATTTGATTGTGTTTTTTTTACTGTTCCATAATGCAACCAGTATAACCAGTATATTTGAACATATTCCAAACTAGTTTTGTAGCTGAAACTACATTCAAAGCAAGTTCAACATTATTGCTTGATAAAAATGGTCACTAGCTAATATTAAAGTAACAGAAAAGTTACGTTTGAAAATATATTTATTTGTTACTGATGATAGTAAACTAATTGCTTTATTTGTGGAAGCTGTGAGGGAAGGTTACTTGTGCTATGACCTTGGCATTTTTCAGAATAAGTAGAAATTGTTAAAGAAATATGACTACATTTTATGAACTTCATGAAAACAGACTATGAAGAGTTACAACATATTTAAAACAGGTTGCGTAAGCAAGCTGCTGTACAAATATGACAAACATCCATCCAGCCGTCCATCTTCAAACTTCTTCCTTGTCAGTGTCACCGGGGGGTCTGGGGCATAAGCTAGGCAAGATAGGGCACACAGCTGGGGTAAATCCTGGGCAGGATGCCAGTCTATCACAGGGCACAAGTCTGGGGTAAATCCTGGGCAGGATGCCAGTCTATCACAGGGCACAATGGGCTAGTTAGAGATGTGAATTAGCCCAGCTACATACCGTTTAAGTGTAAGAAAAACTGACATACCTCATGGCATGCGGAGTGCATGCAAACTCCACACACAAGGCACTGATGGGATTCAAACCTACAACCCTAGAGATAAACACTGAGCCACTGTGGTACCTTACAGCAGAATATATATCCATACATTTCCTGTAACTGCTTGTCCTATTGAGGGTCATGGGGTGTCTGGAGTCTACAGGTACAGGGCAGGGAACAACCCAGAAGGGAGCACCAACCCATCATAGGGCACGATCACTCACACTCTCTCTCTCTCTCTCTCTCTCTCTCTCTCATACACACACACACACACACGCACACACACACACACACACACAATTTGGTGACTCCAGGTAACCTCAGCATGTTTTTGGACCGTCAACAAACAAACCATTAATAACTTTAAAAGCATAATCAAAATTTTGCCAAGAATACTTTCTTAAGAAACAAATGTGAATACACATGGTGATATAAGCTGTATTCTTTTATTTTATGTACAGCAGCGGTGACCTCGAGTGAACGACACCCTGCTGAGTCTGTGTTTTCGCGAGCCGTGTGCACCAGGATTGATACCACCATTCCTGAAGAAATATGCAATGTCTTTTTATATCTAAACACATTAATTTCCAAATTATATGCCTTGCCCATCATCATAACAGGGTGCCATTTTTCAATGACTGCGTATCAGCAAAGTAACGTGCGTTATTCATCTTGTTTTACCATCCAGCGCTCGCCTAAAACAAATTCTGAAAGCGTGCAGAATACATGTACATGTAATAATATAATCTGTCAGCTTATTTAGATTTCCCTCCCCCTCCCTTTGCATTGGAATAATCACACAAAAACACATTTGTCCATATGCTTCCACTGGCCAGCCGGCATGTCACCCATGGTGGGGGAGAGCGTGTGCCGATGCATTCTGTTTGCCGGTGACGCCATCGTTTAAATGCGTGCCAGCTCCGAGATGCGATTTGCACAGTGAGACGCAATTTCGCCTGCCTGTTCGGCCTGGTCCCGTCGCCCCTGCTGCGCTGTGAAATTCTCATTTTACACACTTTGCTGGCTGGGGTCATGAATTATGGATCGAGGCAGAGAAATCCTCAATCTCACGCTTCAGCCGCTGGGCGCATTACGCCGGTTCCGTCTCTATTACCAAGATGAATTGTCGAATCTGGAAGATTTGATAGGATATGGTTTTAACTTCATTGTTTGTTTTCAGTGTTAAGCTTCTCTTTTAACTGCAGCGATTGACTGAGACTTTGCGGCTTGGGGAACAGAGCATACACACAGTATGAAGAAGCCCTGCATTGGTTATTTAGGTTTTTTAACTGTTATTTCATTCAGATTTCTTAGCATTGTTGTGCTGTTTTAGTGTTTTATTGCTAGTATGACCGTTTACCAAACCACAACGTATATAATTTTCCGCTATATTTCTGAAGTATTATATTAACCACTAATAAAGAGTGACATTTTTTATTTCACTTTTCTTAATGCAGATAAGAATCATTTTTCCATTTTATGCAGTCTTTCATACTGCTGTGCCTCTGTTTTAATTGTGTTTTCTATTCCTCCCTGTTCAGTGATAGGATGCTGAGTGCAGAGACACCTCTATCATGTTGTCTCTTAGTGGAAATGAATGTTCCTCCCCATAGTTTCACTTACAAAATAGGGCCTTTTCCTCATCGGGTGCATCTATAAGCTGCAGATGCTGTATTGAAGGCATTTACTTTTCAGACGTCTGACTTTGTCCCTCAACCTGTTCACCTTGAAAGAAAAAAGGCCTATGAGCATCGAATGCACTTGTACACGCCTGTGACCACACATGTCCAGAAATATTCATGCATAGTTTCTCTTGCAGAACTACAAACACTCATCATAGTGCTAATACAAAATGACCATATAAAACTGATCCCCATATAAACATAAAGTCATGGAAGGGCTGGTAGTTAACAAGGTGAGACCCCTAATAACATCTATATCTACTAAAGGTGAGACCCCTAATAATATCTATATCTACTAAAGGTGAGACCCCTAATGACCTCTATATCTACCAAAGCTGTCACATGTTTGTGTTGTAGTTATTCACCACAGTTGCGTCTAGCTAGTGCTTTATCATTTACATCTCAGCTCATTGTGCAGGAATTTATCGTCCCCTGTTTCTGTCAGGTAGATCAGTGTCCCCCCTCCCATCTCTGTCTTGCCTGCCTCATCTGGTTTCCAGTGAGTCCTTGGAGAAGATTCCGATGGTATCGCCGAGTCCTGCTCAGTCTGGTGTGAATTCCTGGGATTTCTGAGAATAAAGCCTCAGCACTTGTCTTTTGGGGTGTGGAGATGTCTGTGTGAAACTGGCATCAGACCGACGAGAGAAGAAGTTCCATCAAACTGGAAGCAAAGCACTTTTTTGACGAAGAAGTCCAGACTCCAGGAAAAGAAAAAAAAAACTGTCCTATATGCAAAGTAAATGCAGAGAAAGTGTTATTGGGTCAATATGCAGAGCTTATCTGAAACATTTTAACATTTAACGCAGTTAAATTGCAGTATTATTATGCTCATCGGCTAAGAGATCGTCTTTATCCTGGCTGACATTATCTTCAGAGACAGCACAGTGCCATCCATAGTAACAATCTGGAGGGGCCGAGTCAATACTAAACCTAGGTTCCATGTTGTAATGGAGGTCTCCGATGGGCCATTTTGTCAGGCTGCCTAGCTCTCTCCAGGAGCAGGGCCTCTTTTCTGTGGAGAGAAAAAAAAGAAGAATGAGATGACCCTGAAAGACTCCTTGCAACCAAAATGCATTATTAATGGTTAATATTTTTGCATGAAGATGTCATATTTCCACTCTATTTTATATATGGTAAACACCTCAGTCTGCATTCATCAGAAATGGGGTTTACTTTAAATTGCTCTGGTGATGAATTCCTCCTCCAGAACAGTTAGTTTTTTTTTGGAACATTATTACATGGCTATCAGAAACATTTAGGCTAAACAGGGGTTATCATGTTTGAAATCCCTCTCCTGGCCAACATGCTGCCTCTAATAACATTTTTACTACAGAATATCTGCAGAAAAAGGAGTATTTAAGCCCCTGTTCTGCAGGCGGGCTACTGATAACTTTTCATTTCTAATTAGGTCATCTGGAATCGCGGGACATTTGGGGGAAATTGAACTGTCAGTGAGCGGGAGTGAGTGTTTGACCTCGTCACATCGAGTGGGGCCCCATCATAATTTGTTCATTTGGTGCCCATCAGCCCAGCCCTGTCTCCCATTTGGCCCTCAGCTGACCTTTCTGCCTCCAATTCCACTTGGTTCAGCTTTAATTATGACACACCAAAGCTAGAGAAACACCAAGGCCTGTCCTCAAAAATCCTCAGCTGCCAGTCACCACGGTATTGCCTTTTAAACAGGTAATTCATGCCCGAATAGAATGTGGGACCCGGACGACTGGCTGGTTTGTGTTTACATGTCGTGCCTCCCTTGGACCTGCCTCTTGGATGTTTCTCTCGTTGCTCTGCTCTTGCAGCAGTACTACACCAAAATGAGAAAGGTAACGGCCTGTTTAGTGTTTCTGTTACAAAATGTAATCTAGTAATTATGTATTGAAGTCAGTACAACATGCAGATATGTCAGGGTTACGGTTACCAACACCATTCAACTGCATACATTTTGAAAAATTTGCCTGAAAAAAATCAATGCATGAGTACGAATACAGATCAATACAATAGTATCAAAGTTTAATAGGGAAAATAAAAAAGGAAATAATACTTATTGTTTCCTTGTTATGGGGGATGGTTCTATTTTAGACACTGTAGAACTAACTAACTTACTGATGCGCAGTTGGACTAATGTCTGGGCGACCTTGAGGTCAATAGCGCCTCAAGTCTCCATCTTTCAGCATATAGCCCTGCTTTTTAGTAACCTACATATTGCAATTTGGCCGAAAGTGCTATTAATGAAGTACAGTAGGGCAGCATTATATATTCAAGTGGATATTTGGATGATTGTAATAAATTTAACAATGACAAAAATTTACTTGTGACGTCATAATGCAGCGTTAAAAAATAACACAAGTGCTTAGGTTATAACAGCTACAGTTTTTGTTTGGCATTTGTTAGTAGTGGCTCCTCTCCTCCATCTCGATTTCCTCATCTCGGAGCATGGAGATGGTGCAGGGCGGTAAGGTGTACTGTTCTGGTGACTTCTGATGCGTCAGCAGGAGTTTCAGGTCATTTGACAGAAAGGATACAAGTCTAGCCATGAGCACTGAAGGTGACTACTGGGCTCATCCATCACGCATGCTTTCTTTAACTTGATGCATAATAGACCCCCTCAATCAACTTCCTCCTTTGTTGTCACCCACTTGGGGGCAGGAAGGAAGGAGCAGCTCTGCCGGTAGTCAAGGGTAGCTGGGTCTTTGCACAGGGATTACGCTTGGAGGGGACCATCGAGGCGGGTGATGGTGGGGGCTGTCACAGGAATGCATGCTCTTTGCAGTTTTCCGTTGACCTCCTGAGAGATCAGAGCTTTGTCAGAGTGCTAGACTGTGGGAACGGTTCTGAAGGGTCCTTAACAAGGCAATCTGACCACAACACGCAGCGATGTTCAGATACAGATCTCTTCCATTACCTGACAGCTTAATTGTGGGGGCTGCTTCACCTACTCCATGTTCTGACCCTGGGGGTGACGGGTGTCAGGTTTTCTTTGACAGCTGACCAGTTCTTCCAGCAGGATATTCACCGATTACACACATGTTGTGCACACCGAGTGAATAAGCAGAAGTATGTATGAAATTTTATGGTAAACTAGACAAATTAGATTTGCTTATTCCCAGAAGAGTGATTTAGTCAATAAATAAATATATATATTTTTTCTTATTTAACTTAATCTTGATTTTTCTTCAGTACATATTTGAAAAATGTGTTTGAATACACAGTATTAAACCAAGGGGTGTTCTGGTACATACTGTGTGACATAATCAGTCTGTGTTCTGCCTGCAATGCTTGGATTTGCTATGTTTGAGGGATTAACAAATTTGTGCTGTTGGCTGAAAGCTGCAGACAACATGGACCACCTGGAGTGTGACTGCGTGCCTCGAAATGTTTATTTCATTCTCTAGCTCCTTTGTTGTCTGTTCCACTGGATTTGCGACTATATTTCAATGTGCACTGTACAGAAGGCCCCTGATCTAATGGGATCCTTCAAGCTCTCGTCTGTTGGGCGGTTAATCGTTTAAACCCCAGTGATTTTCTGTCACCGTCTTCAGGGGTAGAATCTAACCCGGGACCTCCTCAGTGACACTCCGGCTTGTTAACCCCTTCAGCACCTAGCTGTTCCATTTCCTGCAGCCCAGTGGCACAAAGGTTAGGGCCCTGATAAAACCAGGGATGCTTGGCTGCTTTGGAAAATGTGCCTGTTTATTGGCTGAGGAAAGGAAAAGGCCCAAAGAAGGACAGAGAGTTGGAGGTGTGGGGGGGGGGGGGGGGTCAGTGAGTTGCTATTTCAGATTTTCCCAAAAAATGATGTCATATGTCATGAATAAATAAGTGTTACATTCATCCATACCAATTTTCTATACCACTTATAAAGTACAGGGTCTCAGTATTAAATGTTATATTTACATTACAGTTATTAAGTAGCAATAATACTACATCATTTTGTTTTATGCTTCCTATCAGCATTTCCCTAACCTCACCCAATCCGAAGGACACTAGCTCAACTCCATCTGGCCAATCAGATAATTGTCCAACCTGCACCTTTAATGTTTACGCCACATCCATCCATCCATCCATCCATTTTCCAAACCGCTTATCCTACTGGGTCGCGGGGGGTCCGGAGCCTATCCCAGAGGCAATGGGCACGAGGCAGGGAACAACCCAGGATGGGGGGCCAGCCCATCACAGGGAACACTCACACACCATTCACTCACACATGCACTCCTACGGGCAATTTAGCAACTCCAATTAGACTTAGCATGTTTTTGGACTGTGGGGGGAAACCGGAGTACATGCAAACTCCACACACATGTGACCCAGGCGCACCACTTGCACTGCTATATACACATTCTACTAATTTGTTTGTTTGGGAAGATGACTATTATGCTCTGAGTTATTTTTGTGATGCTGCTGGACAAGAACACCCCCCCCACCTTCGCAAATCAATAACCTTCTTATCATTTCTGGAATATGGATACACAGTTTGTAAATACAGTATTTATTGCTTTCAAACAAAGGTTTTTTCATCCAAACCTATATTTTCATTTATAGACATTCTATGCATCGCCACACGTTTGTCACATATTTGATATGTGATTTATTCTTTACTGGTTTGCGTTAAGTATTTTGCGCTATGCAGACAGCACGTCGTGCATATCATCCTTACATTACTACTTTACTGGTCTGTGTTAAGTATTTTGCGCTATGCAGACAGCACGGTGAGCATATCATCCTTACATTACTACTTTACTGGTCTGTGTTAAGTATTTTGCGCTATGCAGACAGCACGGTGAGCATATCATCCTTACATTACTACACTTTTTTGTATGCCACCAAGGCTTCATTATTTAAAAAATATAACAATATAATGATATTCTCATATTCTCTACAGTTTGTTACACTTTCTCAATGTCACACCTTTAGAGGAGATGGCGTATTAACACACTTAACAAGCTTACACACACACACACACACACACACACAAACACACATACACAAAAAATAAGTTTTAAAAAAGTAGATAGTCGTGCCTGCAATTATTCTCAAGCTGAGACTTTATCAGACAGAACCATGCTGTTTCCATCAAATGCCCTCCGCTCTGGCTGTCGATTTCATAATGTGTGACATTGGAGCTGGATGGAAAGCAGACACGGCCCTGCTTTAGGAGCACGCTGGGCGTTTCGGTGCCATCGGTTCAGGTGCCTGAGCAGATGTGGGGTGTCCCTGGCAGCACAGGGTGTGGATCAGAACATCTCATCAGCTTAGAGGAATCATGCTGCATGTTTTCTTTATTCCTTTGTCTTGCAGAATGAAGCTATACAGCAGTGCAATAGTGACACAGATTTGGGTGTTACATGAACAATTTGTGCACTTTAAATCCAACTTATATTTTGAAGCCTGATTCTGTCTTTTATTACATGATGATAACCTTATTATTTTTTATCATACGGCATAATATACAGTCGTACCTCAGTACTCAAACTCATTAGAACTCGAATTTCTTAAATGTCGAACCAAAAATGAGCTAGAACTCGATCTGAATCTCAGAAGTTGAACCGTGAACGCCGACCTAAGATAACTTGTACGTGCGGGGAAATGAGTCACGCGGCACGTCTCTCACAAACAAAGAGTAACGCTTCAGTTTCATTCGCATTCGCTGTGATAGCATCGTTTGTTGGTGATAGTGCTTTTTTAATTGAAAATATCAGGTAATACACCGTACTTTATATCATTTTGGAAGCCGTTGCTCGCCAAAAAGTTACACAATAGTTGTATAATTTTTTTTTTTTTTTTAACTTTACACATTGTTCAGACACATTTATTTTCTTACTTTACAAATTACTGTTTTGACAAATGTGTTTAGTAAATGCTCTTCTTGTTTTATCCCGTTCATTTTGTGTTTACAGTAAATGCTAAAAAAATAACATATTTAGGGCTGGGAACCAGTTAATTTGGTTCTCCATTATTTCTTATGGGGAAAATTTGATCAGAACTCGATTTTTTTAGGACTCGAACCCGAGTTCTGGACAGATTAAGTTCAAGTTCTGAGGTACCACTGTATTTGCTCCAATAATTATTTTCGATGTCTCATTTGCTGTACTGTACATTATCATTTGTTTCACTGTATTTTCTCATTTTATGTAATTGACTTTATTGTAGTATTGTTCTGAAATTCATGGTACATGTAAGATTGATAAATAATGACCACACTAATTCAGTATGAACTACATCAGTGATACATAATTGTGAGAGAAAAGAAATGCAATTTAATGGCATAACTCCATTTGAGTTTTTACAGACAGTTTTGCACCAAATAAACGATGAATAAATCACTTTTTGAACATGCAATTATGTGAACGTAACAGCAGTGCTGTACCATGATGGGACATAACAGCACGAAATGATCCATCAGAGTGGAAAAATCCAATGAAATAGGACTACACCTCTGAATTTGTAACACAAATTAGTATTGCTTGCACTAAATTCCAAGTTTATTACATCGAAATCAATTGTATGAGTCGATTTTGAGCCCAGAAAGTGTCATTCTTGTATGAGAGTCTCCGCTTGCTTTTGTAACTCCTGCTGTACTTGTACAATAATATTTGCCTAAATTTACAGGCTGTGTTACATGGACCAGAGTTTCCAGTTGTGACATAGGAAGTCAGAGGAAGAGAACAGGATTAACAACAGTGAGATGGGGGCTCTGCCTCATCTCTGAAACAACTTCCCTGTCTCATCTCCTTTTATTAAGTTCAAGAAGAAATGGTGGTGGACTATTGGTGACGCAAATGTTACAATTTAAATCCAAATGTAAAAAGATAACAGTCAGGAATTTTTGGAGGGGGAGTAATGAAAGCAAACTTTGAAAGAAGGTCATGAGGTCTGGGACGTTTGTCCTGTAAAACATGAAAACTGAACCCATAATGGAAGACTGCTTTTGAGATGCGCTCTAATACCCAGTGATGAGGATTCAATGTATCACCTTGATGCATGCTGAACACCCATACAAAGAACGCAGTAGGACAGAACCAATGATAAATACACACATTTCATTATATCATATTGATTTTACACAGATTATCACTTTTATATGGGGCGGTCTGTTCTGGTAGCAATTTATGTAAGAAAAACTAATACTTTCCCCCACGTTGCTTTAGTAATTGTTTATTATATTCCTATTAGACAAACATTGGTGATCAATATTATAGAATGCCAGGCTATGAATAACATTAACATAAATACAATGCCTCCGACATTAAAGGTGGATTATTTTTAATGATCCAGACAATGTCGGTCCATTGACATCTTCGAGCCAATAATAAAATGTTAGGTAAGCTTTAGTGATGGATTAGTATTGTAGTTTGTACTTGCGTTCCTCGCAGAGGGGGTGTAACGCTCTATAATTACATTCCCAGGGTGGAAGGGTTATTAGTTTTATTCTGAGTTTTTTTTTCTTTAATTGCTGGTCATGCTGAATGACTTCACCGTCACAGTTCTTAAACACAGAGATGGCTACCTCAACACTAAAATATTCCCAGTGTTCTGCAATAAACATGTCCTGTGAATAGAATGTATTTCAGGAAAATAAATGTGAAAAAAGAGAAAGATTATTTCATTATGAAGATATTTATTTTGCGACATGTTTGAGGTTTCACTCTGCTTTTTGGTTTCCTAAATAATTTAATCATTAACTACAAATGAGATTCTAAATTGGTGGCATGTTGATAGCAAGGGATCATTTCCTGTATCAGATCTCTTTCCAGTGTATTTTTGCAATTTTGTGTATTTCATGTACCAGTTTTACCAGAAAAAAATATTTTGTTACAGGTTTAAACACAATAATGAAATGAAAATGATTTGAATAGTCACTGAACATAGAATACAATAATACCAAAATATATTGTAAGCTACCAGTGTTCCAAGAAAATATTCAGCCAGTTATATATCTGTACTTGGCATGGAGGCAGTGACTCTTAGAATTAAACCCCAGCTTCATTGCTCCACACTTCACATCCAGAAGTCTTACTATGTTTTAGACATGCAGTTGACTATGCATCCATCAGTCCATCTATCCGTCGATAACTGGCTGTCTAGTAGAGATGGTGAGCCTCGAGTCAATGCCAAGAAGTACATGGCATAAGGCGGAGATGCCCTGGATGGTATGGAAAATCACTGCAGGGCACCTGCTCACATGCAGTTAATTTAGAGATGCCTAACTGCATTTTTGACCTGTAGGAGGACAGCAGAACATGCAGAGAACACAAAACCTTCATACAAATCATAGAAGCATGGGACCAAGATGACAGCCCCACACTGAATGTATCCAGGATACAGGACGTAAATATATTTACGTCCAAGGGGTGGCATGGTGGTACACTGGTTAGCACCGTTGCCTCACACCTTTGGGAACAGGGTTCCATGTGTGTGGAGTTTCCATGTTCTCCCTGTGTCATCGTGGGGTTTCCTTGGGTTACTCTTGTTTCCCCCTCACAGTCCAAACATACTCAAGTTAATTGGAATTACCAAATAGCCCATAGGTCAGCATGCGTGAGTGAATGGTGTGTGATCGTGCTCTACGATGGGTTGGTGCCCCCTCCTGGTTTGTTCCTTGCCCTGCACCTACAGTATAGGCTTCAGATGCCCCATAACCCTCAACAGCACAAGCGGTTATAGAACATGGATGGATGGAAGAAATACCCAAATTTCAGACCCAATGGCCAGACTATTTTGACCACCAGAAAGTTTCTATTTGTATTGTGCTGGAACGAGAGATTGTGTCACATCCCACATGTACACAGAGTTTAACAAGGGCAGCCAATTAGGAGCCGTGTGTCCTTAAACACTTACCTGCCCTCGCACTCGGTGTGAGCTGTTGCTGACTCCATACCGAACGTTCTTCTCCATCATACCTGCCCTTCCTTTCCAGCTCCAGCCCTTCCACACCCTTGCCTCCCATTGACTTCCTCGTTGTGCTAACCTCCTATCCATCCCGTCTTCACAGAACTGACTCACCCAGCTCTCCATCTCTCCTGTTTCCTTACTGTACTGTTTGCTGGTTTCCTGAATAAACCCCCCACTCACTGTATGTATGCCCTGAAATTCTGTTCTTAAACATCAGCTGTACACTGTACCTTAATAACTGAACATAGCTCTGCATGCATAGAAGCAGAAGCTACTACTGTTGTAAATGTGCATTTAAAAAGAACAGGCACAATGGCCTTCCTTTGAAAAGATTCTCAATATGACTATGATAAACTTTGATTCAAATCTATGTTTTTTTTGTTGATTGAGTTAGACTAATTTAAATTAATAACTACAATGATCCATATAAATCCAATGCAATTGTGGGGTTTTAGACGTCAGTACTAGCCTCAGTACTCAGTTAACAGCTCTATAATGAGTTGTCCACTTTTGGCAATCATAAATATTTCTGTACAGTATTCAATTATTCAAGTACAAAATTTTTTTTTTTCTTCAAGAATCCCAAAAGTTGACACCTTCTACACTCTTACCCTTTGGACCACCTGAAAACTATTTGTCTTGAATGGCGTTTGGAAATAAATAGAGGTGGTCTGTTACTTAATTAGTGTAGGGTTAGGGTTTGAGGTACTGCATTTCTGCTCACATTAAACCACTTGCTCAACAGAGACACTGCTGAAATTTAACAAGTTCAAAAATACTTGCCATTTCCTTCATTCTGATTTAGACACCCTTCACAGAGGAGACCAAAAGGAAATTGAGAATAATTTTTGGTGGTCATTTCAAGGACACCTGTTACCTGTGCATCATAATGCAATGCAATACAGATTTCTTCTCCTACAGTACAGCTTTTTTCCACACCATTTACATAATTATGAGAATGAAAACACCGTATTATTGGTTTGCACTTATATAAAAGCTTTTTAGCAATTAGTCAATTGATCTAAAACTCACAGAAGTTAGATAAAATAGACATAATTCTGCAATCTTATACTCCTGATCGACAAAAAAAAAGGAATCTAATTCCACAGTGGCCATGGACTTTTAATGTAGAAATTGTTATTATTTTTCAGAGAAATTTATGCATGACATAAATTCCTAAATCATAATCTTTTTACATAGCTTGTACTGTGTTTTGTTTTTACTTTTTGCCCACCCTGAAATACAATGGATCACAGATCAGTGTAATCACAATTACTCACCATCTTAATTGGCCTGTCTAAATCAGAAAATCGAAAGCTCTTGGCTGTGTGTGGATCAATAGTTTTATCAGAAAGTAGGAGAAGGCAGAGGAGAGGCAAGCTATGGGAGATCAATGGGCCCAAGACAGCAGTCAGGGGGTGTAGAGCATGAGGATCTCAGCGGCTTGCCTGCCGTATGTCTCCGCGGGAATGGTGTCTCAGCCAAGCCTCTGTCCAAAGTCAATGCGACAGTGATCACGCTAAGCAGCTGGATTCCTTCGTCATGCTGTGTCCATCACATTACGGGTTTGACAGCTAAAACTAACAGGAAAATATTGAGGAAATTCATCCTTATATTTTAATTGGTTTTGGGGACATTTTGCCTTTTGATTTTTACTATATACCTGCTAATTTATGAAATTTTATTATGTGGATATTTCAGGCTGCAAAGTCAGGTGGCAAGTGTTCATATTCAGTTCTACTGTTCCTTATTAAAATGTGTTGTCTTTCACCCCAATAATCCCTCTAAGACACAGTTGCTCATCCTTGCATTGGGTCACAGCCAGACGGCAATCGCTTGTGCATATTCCTTCCCCAGATTCTGTAACAGCTTTCTTTCAGTTTCATTGCCCTCACTGAATTTAAGCCTGTTTTAAACACCATTCTATAGAAAAACCTGCTTTCTTCCACCCATCTTAATGTCATATCATTCTGTTTGCAATACATCCCAAAGTGATTTATGCAATTAGCAAGAAATGTATTAAGCCGGACACAATCACAAAGAAGAAAAATAATCAAATCATCGATTACCCTTCTAAAAACTGGCAGTGATTCAGTATTGGGGATTTCATTAAAAGTCCATGAGGAAATGTTGTCAATATTGTCTCACTGATTTCGCATTATCGGTTTCTGGCCATTATACAGTGCATATAAAAATCCATCCATCCATCCATTTTCCAAACCGCTTATCCTACTGGGTCGCGGGAGGTCCGGAGCCTATCCCGGAAGCAAT
>JAODJX010000042.1:25627662-25638531 GCA_026776945.1 Isichthys henryi | reverse complement strand
GTGTTTTGCTCCTTGAGTATAAGGATTTGTTAATTGTGAGAAAGTTTTAATTTTAGTGTCTAAGCAATTGAAAAAAATTGTAATAGTGGGGGAATATGAAGCTAAATTCAAGCTTCTGCTTCATCTGACTCACCCAGGCAATTATGAGCCAGAACTGAGGGAACAGAGTCTCTATTACATGGGTCCTGCTGTGACAACTCAATTTTCTGCTCTCTCTCTGCACACGGCAGCTCCGCAACATGACGTACCCACTAATTTGGGCATTTTATGGAGCCTGGAGGAAGGGCAAGATCTGCAGAGAAGGGGATCTGAGCTCGTCTCTTATGCAGAAGCACCTGTCTGCTTCAGCAGCAGGAAGCACTGTTAATTGAGGCGAGCGCACGCACTGGCATGCGCCTACATCTCGAGTGCTGACATGGAGCACAGCAGCGCCAGGACAAAAGCTTCAAATCCATACACACTGCCAATGTGACCCAGACACACAATCACAAGGCTCCTTCAGTGCCCGTAAATGTGGGAAGAGGGATCAGTGATGGACTAGAGAATCTTCTCAACCTTTTGCCACCTTAGCTGCTGTCCTTCTATTTGTCCATGTTTTTTTATCATCTCCTACAGAGTATAAGTACTTAAGAATTCCAATAAAGACAGGGCTTTTTGGCTTGCATGAATATTATATAACTTAATTCTAGTAAGTGTATAATGAGAGGATACGGATGTTTCTGGCCGCAGAGAGTAAATTGATGAGCCCATCAACTTGGCTTTTGCAGTTACATATAACTGGACTCTGCTTCATTTGTCACCTCCCAATACCTTGTTTCAAGTCTTTATTCTTGTTGTGCTGAAGTCGAAATGTGGCTTTTTTCGTCTTCATTGCTTGTTTCGATCCTCCTGTTTTGTTAAACCCATCAGTGCTAGCTATCCATTAGGAATGTCATTCCAAATCCTTGTATCCTTGTGACCTTGAGTCAGAACTAATATTGAAATAGTCTTCAGGCTTGACCTTATTGACGCCCTTCAGGATTTTTTGAATTGGGATCACGGCCCCCTTCAGTTTTCTTTGCACGAGCCTGAAGAGTTTTAGTGCTGCTTAACCTATCAGTCTAGATTTAGCTACTCTGATTGCCTGCTGATTACACCTGAATGCTAATCCATAGCTCCAAATATAACTGTGCTACAGAAAGGAAGAAAAAGGTGAGATGCATACGAATTCTTCAAGAAAATTATTCAAGGGGAAGAAAACAGCCTCATTTACAGAAATAAACAACACATGAGATTAAAAAAAATCAGTCATTGTGATTCTTGTTTTAGTCTCAATGTCTTTAGAAGCTAAAAGGGTGGACAGATCTTCCTCAACCTAGAGACTTCAGTTGGTTCAGACATTATTATACTTATTGTATTGTTGTACTGTAATACAAATTATATTGTTGTATTATTCAGACCGTGTGGATCGAATTACATGCTACCATTTAGAGTCACATATAAGGCAAGCAACCCAACAATAAGGACATTCAAATCTTTCTAAATAACCAATAATATCTGCCATATGCTCTAGAATGCATGTATCAGTTAAGCAGCAAGGATTAACTTCTGTACATGGACTACATGAAATATAAATATATATTTTAATACAGGTATGGCCATATTTCATTGTAGGATGTACGTTCTTAGTTATACTAATGCTCCTAAGAATGTGACTCTTTAAAATTATTATACAGGAGTGAAATGTTGTCGACATCCCAAAAAAATGTGCAACATAATGTGAAATATAAGTAAACATGTATAACATAAGAAGATCCTTAAAGATAAATGATGGTATTTTCCACCACTGAAATGTCATTTGCAATGTTTAATCTGTAACCAAATTGCAAAAAAAATAAAATAAATAGTGTTAGTGATTATTATGATGTCAATATGGCGTTTTAAAAGACTGAAGTATCTTTTGATTACTGGAAATCACTGTTGTCAGAATCTTTTTTCCAAACTTTTTTGTATAATGTTTGTTAGAGCTGCATAAACGCCAGCGATTGAGTATTGTTGTATTGATCTTGATGGAAAATGGACAATGTGTCATATTGCCACAGGTATTTTTTTTTAAATAAAATGTATCACTCTTGACATTGTGAAGAGGTATTTCCAACATGTACTAAAACCTATGTAGAGTATGTTTTTAATCTTTGCCACGGTGAACACAAGACTTATTTCTTTGTGCATGCAGTAATCCCAATTTTGGAAAAAGTCCCAATTATGGAAAAATTTTGAACTCTGTCAGTACTTTTTGTTTTGTAAAGGAAATTGGGCTTTTCATCATATTTCCTCCTCAATGTTCAGACACACAAGTCTGGTAACAGAATTGTAACTGTATAAATCTGCAAGGCTGATGAATTCTCCACCAGCCAGAAAGCCTGCTCTGCTTATCGGTGAATGATGTTTGCACACTGAGAGCACATAGCCACAAATAAATAGGGCATTGAAAGGTTTGCCTTTTTATTTAAGTGTCTTCTATCAAGGTTCACTTCATGTATGTATGTCTTGCAAACAGCTCATCATTATTATGGGTCCATTTGTAAGGGACGCACTCCGAACAGAAGCTGAAAAGAAAAACAAATCAGAGACACATTTAATTTTTTTCCTCCTTAAATGCACAAACTAAGAACAAATGGGGCAGCAAAAAGGTTTGCGTTTTACAAAAAGTGGTACTAAAAACAACTCGGTTTGACAAAGAAACATGTTATGGGAAAATATAAAGCCTACTGTGATTTACACAAAAGGCTCTCGGTAAATTGAGTCAAGGCTTTTCCAGCTGGTTTTAGGGTCCCTGGTTCTAATGAAGACTCATTTCATCCCACACGAGCATAAAAAGCGGAGAGTAAACCACAGTTTTCATCTATGGCAGAGCACTTTAAATTAGATCTTAGCGTAGCTCTGCCCACTTTGTCTCAAAAGCAGGGCACACCCGCTAATAAAGACAGAAAGTGTCTATTCGCTTTTCCCCCCCTATGTTACTCTTAAATGCATGATTTATTGACCAGCAATTAGAGAGCTGGGACGTAATGCACAACAAAGTCAAGTGGATCTTTTCAAATATACCAGAAAGAACTGAACTCTCTTCCTTTAAGTAATTTAAATTTCAAACTGCATGTGGACAAACCAGAGCAACATTCTAATATTCATCTCCTAGATGTGTGATTTTATATAGTATTTAAGCTACATAAAAATGGAAGTTCTTTCTTCTCTTAAGGACATTGAGAATTCTATAATTAAATAAACTGTCGGGTGTTATTATTCTTATTTTTACTGTTGTTGTTCTTTGTTTGTTTGTTTATGTCTATTTGTTTGTTTTATTGTTGTATGCTTAACAGAATATCTCCCATTTAATGCAGTTCCCGTCGCTCATACATATATATACTGATTTAAACTGACTTTCAGCTTTGCAGTGCCTAAAGGTGCAACCTACAACATCACAAGTTTTGCTCCTGTTTCATACCTACAAAAAACCTGTCAGTTCCATGCATGCATCACTAACCGCTTAGCTATTTAAACTGACAAACTATATATAGAAAATTACATACTATTAGAAACATCGTGTGTTACTCTGGAAGAAGATATGCTGCGAAAAACCACATAAAATGGTATTATTTTCGACATGTAAAGAGAAGGTAAGTACTACTGAGGTTGCATGGTCCAATCTGCATCGTACTCTAAGACATTAAGTCTTTATGAAGTCTTGATTGAAATGCTAAGAGTATGTCTCTGAGCCTATGAGGAGGTGACAGGGCTGTATTATATCCATCAGCTCTACTAATACCTTCATTTATTTTGGTGGCATGTAACATTCAAGTTATTTAACCAACCTTTCACATCATTATGTTCTTCCAATTGATTCATTAACTTTACCACGCCACAGGAGAATTGGCACAATATTCATCTTTAAGAAATATGCCGTACTTAATGATATTCTGCATTTTGAGAGTAGTTATACATAGTTTATAGCGTAGTAGCTACTCGGTTGCTTTGATAGCCAGCTACTGTCATGAACTAGATTCTATTCCATTGATCAGTTTATTTACTCATATGTGTTTTTATAAGAAGCATAAAACATTAACTTAAATGATATACTGCAATTCTTAGGTCCTTTACCATCATTTTATCCTTACAGCACTGTCCTTCACAGCTGACTCAGAGCTGTTGCGGGGCATTATAATGTCACTGCGTTTTGCACCAGCATCATTAGCATAGCTGCTCTTTGAGAAGCGAAGGGGCCGCGTGATCGTCTGAATGCTAATTTCCCATTTAAAGCCTCCCTTGTGTATCGGACAATGGAAGAGTTTTAAACCACAGATGTAGAGTATCAAATGCAATAATGCTCCCCCAGCAGTGCATTGAACCTCAATTAATTAACCCTGAGGCTAGGCAGGTACCCGCAGTGGGAGACCACAGGCGCTGAGTGGCTCCAACCCAAATGTGCATCTCATTCGCAGGGCGGTGAACATGTCAGGTCTCCCCCGGACAAAAAGATGTTTAGGCCCGACCCTCAAATGCAGATCCTTGCTGATGGTGTCCTCCGCATTAAAAGCACGATAGTTTCCCTTTGTGCAGCCGGTTCTCCCCTGTGGTTTGTGGTCGACAGCGACAAATAGAGAGTGACTGGAATGTTATTGGAAGGGCCTGGAAGCCAGTGTCATATTGAACGTGTTTGGATAAAGATTATGTCCAAGTTCTTAACTCAGCTCACACACTGTTTAGCGAACTAAATCAGTCACTGATTAATCCCGGGGATTACATGGATTAGGTACAACCTCTATTAACACTTAATATAAATAGCAGAGTGGTATTCATTTAACATGTCATTTAGCATTGCTGGTTGAGTTTAAAGCTATCGAAGCATTTAGAAGATACAAATAAGAAAATGAAGGGTAACATCAGATTATTCGAACATACGTTGTTATTGATAGATGTACACAGCTGTCCTTTTGCCAGACCACTACAGGTAAGAAAAAAACAATTATTACATGATTGATATGATTAGCAGTGAATCTAGTAGTTAATAGAAGGGCAACTTCCTATTATTTCACCAACCTACGAAGCCTTTGTTCACCTCATATTCTACAATGCAATTTATCATCTGCAGGTCCCCAAATAAAACTCCTCTGGACTCTAACTAAAAAGAGAGGGAGACGGCAGTCATTGTTTGGTTTTAAGGGGACAAACGGCTGCACTAATCACTAGGCTGAGGCCTGCGTGATTTATTGTCGAGTTTAAATGTAGGCTATGATTAGGGGGCCGGCAAGGAGAGCGCGAGCCGTCTGAGTGTGGCGATGGAGTAAATAGGCGTTTTATTTATCACTGTGGCAGGGGCCTGTTAGCGGAAGAGCGCTCTGCTAAATTGAAATATAGCAGAGTTTACACTCCTGATTAGCGCCTGAAGCCTGGAGCCCAAGGCTATCATCAAACTGAATTGCTGCTTGCTGACACCTAATTGTGCTCGGATTAATGTACAACGGTGGCTAACTGCAGCAAGCCTGTGTCACAGCAGCTGGTGGTCTATTGCCCACTTGCAGCAACTAGACACCCTGCTATCAAGCAGAGGAAGCTGTGAGACAGGGGCAGGGCGTGGACGCTCTGGGGGAGGGGCGATGTCAAGGGACACGCCCTTCCATGCACCTGTAATCGACTACTAATTGGTGAGGATATAAAGTGGCTCTTTTTTTCACCCTACAAGATGAGTGTATGGGACCGGAAGTTATATTACGGGTTTCATTGGATTGTGGTTGGTTCAGTTTTGATTAGAGCCAACTTGCTTCAACTCTTTCTCGCATGTTTGCTCAACTCATCCAGTCTGCTTTATTCAAGGGCTGCCCATTAACTTCCTGTTTCATTTTTTGGCCTCCATTTCACAAGGATCTGTTCACCATCCCCTGCAGAATAAAACTTCCCAAAGGCCCTTTGGAATAGTCTTGAACTATCTGAAGGCATCTCATAGAAGCTGTGTGCGTTTTTCAATACCAGGAACACAAAGATCATACATGTGGTCTTAGTGAGACCAGTCTTATTGCTAAACACCTCAGGTCTGGTTAGTAGGGTGGTATGAGGCTCACGGGATATGAGGGTTCCCTCATCCCTCAGGGCTGGGCATTTCAATCCTACTCTCTAATCTGTGGGCATGCAGTTTGTATGTCCCCCCTATGTCATGTGGGTCTGCTCTGGGTGCTCCAGTTTCCTCCTGCAGTTCAAAGATTTGCAGGTATTCTAACTGGCATGTGTGAATTTCCTGTAGTGCATGTGTGTACACTATGCTGCCTGGAATAATCACCATGCCCTCCCCTGCCCTGGAAAAGGTCCTAAACGATAGATGGATGCTTCTGATATCTGCATTGTTATATCAAAACAGTATAATGCAGAGAAAAGCCCTAAAAAAGAAACGGCTCCCCAAAAATCCTCTTATCTGAAAGGTCTTTACCCAGAATGTGAAGCTGTGAAAGAAAGACTCTTTAAAGAAAGCATGTGAAATGTACTGTAAGCCGTAATTTGTGAGCTTACATGAAATGATTACACCTTTTTCCAATTTTTTTTACGCCATAGTCATAAAAACATAGTCATATTTCTGTAACTAATAAGGTACATACACCATTTTAACATTATACAGTTTATAGGCAAGTCATAACCTTCCTTTGATCCGCACCATAAACCCTTTTATGACAACAAAAGCCACTGAGGGTAATGGGCCACTTAAAAGGGACTAAGCCTTGCATCACAATTTGCAGGTTCATTTGAGGGTTTCCGCTATGTTAAGCTGAAATGTGAAATAGCCAGTATGTATATTTAAAAGCATCTGCATTAATAATTCAGCTTCATCGTGAAGTTTATATGCATTGTGCATGTTTTATCTTTCATGGCTATTTTCTGTGGTTTTCACATAGAGGACACAGAATACTGTTCAAAATACTCTTAAAATACTCTTTCTTATACATAATACTGCTAAATACCCTATATGGAAAAAGGCATCCATCCTGCCTGTTTAAGATTGTTTAAACGTTGCTTTTGTCAAGTGTCATTTCAAAAGGTTGTTATCTCATATGAAGCATGAAGCTTTGAACCTTTGCAACAGGATACTTCCATGAAACGTGTCATCATTTTAGCAACAACCTTTTTCATTAAAGCTCTTTTTAACTAGAATAAATGTGATGTGGGGGGGTGCATCTATCAGTGAAGAAACAGTCATGTGACCACTATTAGTGAAGATTTAGTTCACTTGCCTTCATTCCTGACTGTCTAATTTTACATGTTTTTTTTTTCCTTTGTAGTAACCGAAATCGATGTCCGGAGGAAAGCCTTAGATGTCTGACAGCGATTTGCCCCTTGAGGACTCTCTGGCTCCATCTCACAGCTTTGCTCATGTCTTAGTACCCATCTCTGCCTTCAAGGCTGGCCTTCGATCACCATGACCCTAAAATTAGTATTAGTTGTGTAGTAGCGGTGATAGTAGTAGCCTTGGAAATAGATGAATACACTTGTCTCATGTACGGTATTCATACTCACTAGTAGTGCAAGATACCTTTATGAAAGTAAAAATGGGTAATTAAACTGCTGCCACATCTATCTATCTATCTATCTATCTATCTATCTATCTATCTATCTATCTATCTATCTGTCTGTCTGCCTGTCTGTCTGTCTGTCTGTCTACTTGTTTTGTCTATTTACATCATATTTATGTACATCTTCATTGCTTCTACATGGTACTTGTACTTACTGTAATACATATGACCATAAATCTTGAGTCTTGCTTCTGAGAAAATTACATAATGTTGATTCCCAAGTGAATGGACAGAATGTGCAAACAAATGATCTTAAATTTCCCACAATGCACTAAGCATTTATGTTATGACCTGGAATTTAAACCCAGCCATGATGGCCGTACGGCCCTTCACACCCCGATAACCTGTTTACGGCAACATCTGTCACATCAGATGGCTCTGCTCATCCAAACATAGGATGCCCATAATGAGAGTGTTACACTGGCAGCTTCCATCAGACCATTCAGAATGTTGTAGCAACAAAGGTCTGTCCACATCCTGGCTATTCTGTCCTTTTTAAAGTGTGTTATTACACTATATATATAAAAATGTGAACACACAACTCTCACCATGGATATGATGACATGAAAGTCAAGCAAGTGTGTTTACGGCAGTAAAAAATGTTATATAGATGTAATACTATGTGTCTCTTTTTATCACTGTAATCAGAATGGAAGCAATTTGTTTTGACCTTTCAAGTGACCGAGGGCAATTTCTGCCTCCTAATCATGTGATCAGTGCAGCAGAATATTGGGTGTTTGCCTGGCAGAGGGAGAAGCAGCTGGGCTTTATGGGAAAAGTTATGAGGTCGATTATTTCTCAGGCACAAATGTCCCCATTTACATAATCAACATTAAAATTAATAAGTTGAATGCGAAGAGCGTTTTGAAAGCAAGCTCACTAAACAGGTAGCCTATTGAGTCAATAGTACTATGTTATAGCGTAAATAAATTTTACTGCTGTCACAGACAGTATCTGAATACTGCTGGACCTATTCTGTTATTCTGTCATAAACTGAAGTTTAAGAAGATCAGCAGTCTATTGAAAGTCTTTGTGGTGACAGTCAGCTCATTAATTTTCCATCAAGCTTATCCAGTTCAGAGTTCACGTGTCTCTGGATCTTATTCCAGGGAGCAAAGGCCACAGGGCAGGACACACCATGAACTGGACTGAAGGGGCCATGCTCACCATTACACACTATGGACAAAGGCCATGTCACTTAGCCACATGGTAATGGAATGCAGGAGGGATTTGCAGCAGTTGGATGACTTGTGACTTGACTTAGACTTGAGGGCAGATGACTTCAGACTTGAACTCAACTAGGACCCTATGACTTGAGAAGATCTCACCTCTGGATACCATGACAATAATTTTATAATTTCGGTTTCATTTGCCTGAATGCAGGGTCTCCTAAGAAAGTTTGTTGGAAAGATGCATCAGTCCCATCATATACATGGACATGAAAACTGTGTGAGGACAATCATGACAGAATGGACACACTCTTGTCAATCTATCTCTGCCTAAGGACTTAACCTACGATGTACTGTGGCAAGTTTTAATCACTAAAGCTAAAAAACTGACATAGGTAGGGATTCAAGTTACGTGATTCACAACTCGACTTGGACTTGAGTCACAAATGTGAAGACTTGTGACTCGCCAGCAAAAATGAGACTTGACTCGAACTTGCAATGTTTTGATTTTAGACTTCACTTGGAGTGACTTATTCCCATCCTTGCCTGGAAGATACCTGTACGGTCATGGGAAGAACGTCCTGAGACAGAGGCAGGAACTCAATCCACAACTATAGTGCTGAGCGCTGAGCCACTGTGCCACCCATGATGCCGATCAATGTCTAAATAATTGCCCCTGTTACTTTTTAACATGACTTTGGTCAATGTTTGAAAACCAGATAAATAAACAGCAGTATGTTTAATCTTCAGTGATTATTATTTAAAAAAAATATATATGGACATCAACAGTAGCTGTGATTTCATGTTCATTACATTTCATGTTCAATAATTGCCTATGACATATTTAAAATGTATTAATTCTATGGACTTATTTTCAATTTAAAATATACATGTTTCAATTGTTCACTTATAAAGATAGATAGTTAAGTCTGCAATATATTTAAGTATAAAACAGACAGATTTTTGCAAGGAATAAAAATAGCTGATTTTATATGTAAAGGCAGATCCATGCTTGTTTGTGAAAGAATTGAATCAAGCCCCCCCTCCCCCCCAGTGCGCACCTGCCCGGCTTTGCCCCCCATGCTTACACAAAGTTCCTTGTCGAGCGA
The DNA here is from genome assembly GCA_026776945.1 of Isichthys henryi. Lineage (NCBI taxonomy): Eukaryota > Metazoa > Chordata > Actinopteri > Osteoglossiformes > Mormyridae > Isichthys > Isichthys henryi. The sequence goes on along the minus strand of JAODJX010000042.1, from coordinate 25,628,661 downwards.
GTGCACAGGCGGAATACAAATGTTTCGCTTAATTAGAGGAAACACGGCACTCACAAACCACTTGCGGAATCCATTAAGCCAATTTATTAAATGTAATTCGCTTTGTGTCATTGAGCTGAGTAATGCTACAGAGAGTTTTAAAAAGGGGAAGACAGAGCCTCACTGGGCAAAACAGGAGGTGAAATACAGAGCTGACATGCAGAAGTACAGGGCAATTAAGGAGTGGTGATGCAGCGGTACTGGCAACAAGCACCTGAGGGCAGCCAGTATAATTAATATGCCAAACATAAAGGAAATATGGCACAACAGGGTACAACGTAGAAATAATCGGAAATAGACTTGAGGGGACAAATTGTGTTGTTTTTCTCTTACTGCATAGCTAAACATTTTGAGGAGGTATCTAACTCTATACCATATGGTTCCAATCAGGCCTTACAAAATCTGACAAATAGCCTGTGTATTTATGACAATATAGGTTGAAAGTCACCCCCGGCCAAACACACCCTCAATAGCCCTGCACTGGATAAGCAATTTAAGATGGATGAACAGATGGATGGATGGATGGATGGATAGTTGGGTGGATTTTTTCAATATATAATTTATTTATACTAATGTAATGCTTTGTTTCCCTAAAAAATACCAAATTTAAAAGTTTACTTATGAAGTGTTATTATTAATATAACCACAGAGATGTGTGACATTCAGTGGCTACCTGTCCACTCCCATTGTAATTACAAATGCGTATTGTGCAGAGTGTTTAATGAAAGTAATGCAACCTATATTGTCATAACTAATGTTTCTGTTGCTATATCACTTTTTAATTAGTGGTGAAAAGCTAGCAATGTAGGGATACTTATGAAGTGAAATGATCCTTTATTTGCCACTCGCATCTGCATGAGTACAGGTACACTGGAATGCTTCCCTTTACTGAGCCCATTTTACTCTCCACACATACGCAGGTGAGAGCAAACGTGGGATCATGGCACAGGGTCTGCCAGC
>JAODJX010000042.1:25612763-25624948 GCA_026776945.1 Isichthys henryi | reverse complement strand
AGATAGATAGATAGATAGATAGATAGATAGATAGATAGATAGATAGATAGATAGACACACACACACCACTTCTTAAAGCCCTGGTTTGTATTCTCGCCCATGGTTGATGATATTTAAAGAATAACTCGCTAGGGTTCCTGGGGTAAGGCTGTTTTTTGTGGGTGTTTTGGGGGGGGGGGGCATACTGTCTTAACGCATTCAGCTCCAACCATCGGCCATGATTAAACACCTGCTGTTGCGGAAAACAAAGCACACTAATCCAATATGCATTCCTGACATGTTAAATATCGCCAGGTCCCCTGACATCAGGCACAGCTTGCCTGCAAGATGGAATTCTAAAACATATTTTTCTAATTTACCATGGACAATAAATCAAAATTAAGGCAGCGGACACTGAAATGTACATCGTCGCGGGCCGACTATAGGTTGAGGTGATGCAGCCTCCTCAGGATGAAATGGCCATGTTAGCAAATCCAGCGCCTCGATTGCTTGTTTATATGTATGCATTTTAACATTGTATACAGTCTTCTGCATTACCACAGAGCTGTCAGTAACTGGAGGTGACGGCATACATGCTTGCGCACATATACTTTGGGCCATCATGAGTTTGAATTGTAGTGATTATAAGGACTTTTGTCATTACGGAGAGGTGATGGAAAGAGATAATAAATCCATTAGGATGTACAGCTTAGAGCATAGAGATTTAAATGCTTCATAAAATTTAAAACATAAAATGGTATGTGCATTTGCATTTTAATGCCCATTAAATTATGGATTCTGCCGCACGTTTTACGTGAACTTTAGGTACCCTCTATTTTAACATGGCGTCAGTGCAAAACATTTCTTAAAATATATGTTGTGTCCGTCTGTACGGCTGTTACTGCAAAAATTCCACGGTTAAAATGGCCATCATTGTAGAACCAGAGAAGGAACCATTTTTCTCAGGTTCTATTTTTTTTTACTGCTCTGGTGTGTTTGTCGGTGTGTGTGGGTGTGTGTGTGTTCACTCATGTATGGCTGAATTGAGGTAACAAAATAAACTGCACGCTAACAATGATTCAAGACACAAATAGCAGAACAATTTCATTTGGGGCTCAACAGAAATGTAGATGTAGTTAGCTCACATTACAGTAAGTCCACAGTGTGCCTGAAATCCCTCCCAAGAAGCTCAAGGAGGGGGACACCCAGAACAGGATACCAGTCCATCACAGAACCCAAACAAACACACACACACACACACACATACACAAACACACACTCTCTTTATGTAATTTAGAGAAGGCCGATTCACATAACCACATGTATTTGGGCAAGGGAGGAAAGGGCCAGGTTACTAAAAGAGACCTTCACAGATGGAGAGTGTAGATAAGGTTTGAACTCCGTAGCCCTGGATGTTTGAGGTGATAACACTGATCCACATACCATCCCAGCTTAAAGGCATAAATAGTTTAAATCAGTATTATTTACAATGAGTTCTTTTATTCGTATGACATAAGAGTATGTACAGTTTGCGATTGGAATTTTTATTTCCATTCTGGGGACACTATGCTTTAGTTAAGAGATGCTTCCAGAATTTATTCCCCAATGAATCAGCACTTTGTTTGTTCGAAAGCTGAAGTTTGCTCAAAAGCTGAAGTCTGAAATAAAGAAACACCACCTGTTGAATCTTTTGTTGGTCCTGACACTGGGAAAAATAACCAAACAATTGAAGACAATAGATAACATCACAAACAAAGTTTTAATTCGTACTAATACTAAGCTTAAAACTGTCTGTCAAAGATAATAAATGAAATTGTATGACTTTTGCTTCTCACAAAGTGGCAGTTATATGCCATTGAAGATGTAAAATGATTTAATGGTGATGTCTAAATGAAAATAAAGTAACAATTCCCACATGACTAAAAAGACTGTGTAATGTCTGTGACTGCTTACAATGTTACCCAGAGAAAATAATGTTTTTCCATGCAGGGCTTTAGAAAGAATGAACATTACATGTACTACCTAATGCTCCAAGTTCTATGGCAGGCAGTACTGACAATTTTTGTATAAAGAAACTTAATGTCTTAAACATTTGATCCACAGGCGTTGCTGCAGTATTCTACCCTCTTCTGATTGAATATTCTCCTTCTTTGGTCTATGACAAAAGCTCTGAATGATTGTAAATTAAAGGAGTTTTTCTGTAAAGCAGAAGACAGTAATTTCATGTCAGGAACCCATTCAACGGTGAGCTCTATGTGGGGTTTATTAGCAAGCCTTGGCACACTGGAAAGGTTTTGGGGTGAAATGTGAGAGTCTGTGCTGGGTATGTTCAACCATGGAAGAAAATGAAGAGGCCACTCTTTATTTTTAAACAAATCTGCATTCTTAAATCCTGGTTTAATCGTGGTTCTGCTGGCGGAAGGCCACGCTGAGAAGCAGGTTGCTTCAAGGTTCAAAATTTGTAAGACAGCAGTACATAAGAATAAGGTGAAGCTGGAGATACTGGGAAGGACCAGAGACCAGTCAGGTAAAGGGAGGAAGCAACTTTCTAATGGCAGAGATGACGGTTAACTTAACTGACAGTTTTTCATGAATCAGAGGATGATATCAAGTTACCAAAAGGAATGGGAAACATTAAGGGCAGGTGTGAAATGCATTGCTAGGATAGTTTTTATCAGGGTCCTAGTAGCAGGACTGAAGTCCCATAAAGCAAGGAAGAAGCCCTTCAACACTGAGAAGCAGGGAAGAGTCAGGCTACAGTTTGAAAAAAAATATATAAGTTATTCAGACTTGCGAACAACAATTGAGAAATGAGTCAAAAAAAAATTGTCCTGTGGTCTCTTAATTTTTTCCACGGCTGTATGTGTGCTGGTGTATCTGCACATATCGCACGTATGCTAACTTTCATTAGCAAGCCTTTGTTCAAATCTACCTCTGTAATTAAGGATCTAACCAATCTTCTAGCTATTAAGCCTTGAGGAGGTGGTGGTAGGCACATGTCCAGTTGGTGGAAAAAGCGTCCAGATTAACCGAGGGAAAAGTGAAAGTCATTGCATATCAAGGTTTGTCTTCTTTTCTCACTGATGAAGTCCAGTCCTGCATAAAGGGGGGACAATGGCTTCTTTTTTCAGCTGAGATTTCATATAGCACTATAATGGACTGTCGAGCAATACATTCAGTTGTTTATCTTTTGATAGTCAGCATCAAATCAGTAGAAATGTGTTTTTTTTTTTTACTTTACTGGAATAGATGCAGTCTTTTGTGAGCTTCTGATGGCGATTTTAATAGTTGAAGAGCTGAACATTCAGCACACTGTGTCACTAATAGAAGCTATACTGTATCTGTTGGTCTAAAAATGAGCAATTTTAAAAAGTAATGAGCAATGAAAACATGTATAAACACAATTAACTCGAATGACACTCATTAACATAGTATGATGGCCAAGAATTCTGAATTGTGTTTCTTATGATTTATATATGCGCTCCTGAAGTTATCAGTGCATTAACAATTGGCAAAAAAGATATTTTTCTGAAACAAATCTGTATGACAATCCCATGCGCTCTACATACACTATTATTAAAACTTTTTATTTTTAGAGAGTAAAATGGAATCTATTTATCTTTCCTTCCATGGGAAACTGACATTAAATGAGTGGGGAAAAAAGCATTAAATATGTAAATTAAACTTCGGAGTTCTGTGTCTGTTGCTGCTTATTTATTAATCATGATTATTAAGCCAGTACTGCATAATAATTGGGTTAATTGCATTGCTTCCATAAGAAAATTATTATTGATTAACTAAGGAAGTACTCCAATCCAAAGCAAGTGAAATTCCTTTTCAGCTGGGAGTTTTTTGAGGCATCATGGATTAATTATTGTCTATCATATCTACTGCTATGTGTGCCTCAAAATATATATTAAAAAAAAATTAAAACCAGCCACTCCCACTTTCGTATGCAACTAACAGTCATCATATTAAAAACAATCCCTGATTTAAATGATATAACACCATTTTGTAACAAAACTACTACGTGTGATACATGATATCTTGCTTTTTGCAGTAGTGTAAAGAATAAAATGAATTATTTCTGAGTATAATGATCAAATTATTTAAAAATGCAAGATGGTAGGCCTAACGATTTATAAAATATGATTTTGACAGGTATATCAGCGGCTCATGCCATCATGCCAAAAATCATTGATATGGGAAGTAATACTGGTAATTTTCTGTTTTTGGTGGTGCGGTAGGTGTATGCATTCAGAAGTATGAATACACTGTGACACAGAGCAACAAGCAATCAGCTCGCATTGTTCTGTACATTGTATCGGAACTGAGAAGAACATGAAAAAGTTCCAGAAGTGGTTACCACCATCTGTCAAATGACGTATGGAAAATCTCATTTTGACATACTTAAGTTATACCTTTACATTCAACAATCCCTGCTTCCAGTTCCATGATGTTACAAATAGCTGTATCTAGTTCAATCATTGTGTAAAATCTCACAAAAATAACCATTAGTAGTATAAATGAGCAGTTTATTTTTTAATTATTTAAAAAAATGAATTGCCCAAATCTTTTATCAACTGCAATATAGATTTATTGATATTTGAATCTGATACCTCAGTAATAATTCTAATTGCTTAGCTACTAAATAGTTTGCAGAACAATTATAATGCAACAAAAGAGTAATGAAACAGAATGTAAACAAACTAGTAATGCCAATAATACTACCATTGCACAACAATCTAAAGTTGCCGATTGGTTTATCTACCAACATTTTCTTTTGGCATCCATCTCCGGCTTTCTCAGAGTCTCAATTAGTAAATTTTATCTATCTTACATTCCTACAAATGTAAAGATCACTATATTAAAAGTGTTTGTACTGTTATAATTCATAAGGAGTTGCAGGTGCTGGGGTCTTGTCTCATTTCTTTGGTCTGACCCCTTGTTAAAGCTTTTTGTTTGTCTCCCATCTTCCTCGGGGATGCATATACCGACATGCTTGCCAGATTCGTTTTCTGATCAAAGCTGTTTGATTTGGTCAATTTTGCCACCTTGAAGACGTTCTCTATTATAGAGATAAATAGTCTTGGGCTAACTGTCAATGAAAACTTGTAAGCTAATAAATTATTCCAATTTCTTCTCACGGATTTCTCTGGAGACAGCCCTGGGAAATACGGTTTTTGATTGGTAAATTTCTGAGCGAGTGTGCCCAGACATTCAGATGTGTCGGGTCTGATTAGTGCCTTTCAAGTGGGAGTCAGGAGAGGAGCTGTCAGCCCAACGGCAGCCTAATACATAATGCATGGACAGTGCTTGCATCCCTCCACCTTCTCCTGGCTGGATATTGCGGGCAAAGGAGGAGCTTTAGCTGGGATATGCTTCTCAGAGCTTCTTCAGTTGGAGCACAACTTTACCAGCCAAGGGGGAAGTGATGCATATTAAATTATTATCAGATAGGGACAGATTGAGTAATGATTGACAGGCATCAGACTAGACGACTTCCCAGCCCCTCTAAACTATGTATTTTTTTTTATAAAGAAACCTCATAAGGGAGAAATACAAAAAAATAATGTTTCCTTAACTGCCTTGTAAAGTTTTTTATTCGGAACTTATCATATGTTATCATTACAACATCATATGTTACCGTTACTTAATAACTCAGACTCTCATTGGCTGTCCTTCCCTCCCCATGCCATGCAAAACTGAACAGTGACACAGTATCAGAGCACATGGATCTGAAACCACGCTATACATGAATGTTGCAATTCACATTTTCTCTGCACATCTACCCTCTACATGAAGTTAGGTAAACTGGTGTCTCTAAATTGCCCCCTATTGTATGAGACGGTGCTTGTGTATGACATCCCTGCCTTACGTAGGATTGCCCCTTATAGCCCTATATTGGATACATGATTGGAAGATGGTTGGATGGAGAGCTGAACCTTGCAGAATTGCCTCAGGATTATTTAAATGGTAGAAAACCAACATGTCTGCTCAACCTACAGACATAAAATGCATATTTATACAGTAAAGGCCACACACAAGTAAAAAAAAAACGCAGAGTATAGTACAACCTTTGATTTATTCCAGGTAAACAGTTGGATGAGGGAAGAATTAAAGGCAGTCTACTTTGGCGTTCCTGCTGGATTGAAGACAAAGACATCTCCTGGAGACGTGCTCCAGTGCTGTGCTGCCGATGTCACATTCCGCAGCAGCTTACCGTCCCACCTCATTGCCCCAGTACCTTTCATAGATGCTCATAAAACAGTCCGTATTTGTTCCCTTCTGCTGATTCCTTGGAATAAACAAACCAAGAGTTGCCACCAGTGACTAGTGTCATCCAAGAACACCTGTATCTGATCATCCGAAGCAGATTAAAGGAAAGACAGGTGTGGCACCAAAGCTGGATACAGGTAAACATTTTTATGAGTACAGTACACAAGAAACAATCAGTGTACTACAGGCTAAGTTCGAAGTGTAATGTAACAATTCACTGCGCAGTGTTAAGTGCAATTAATGAATGCGAGTGCCTTAGCATGAGTTTCATCAAAATAATGCCCCTCTGCCTTTATCACAGCAGCACAAATTCACAGTCTCCTTTCTTGCAATTTTCAGAAAAAACTTGTGTCCAAACCCTTCCAGCACCATTTCAAACATGCAAACAATTCTGCCTCAATTGCTGGATGCTCATTTCAAACTTCTTGGTTCAACTTGTTGCATGGATGGATTTTTATCTTTTTTTAATAATAACTTTTATCCATCCACAAGATGTGTTCCCAGTCCGGAATACCCCAGTGTCTGTGTTGTTTGGTTATGCCATGGGCGTCGTTAAGTCTGACCACCCGGGGCTCCTGCCCTGAGTATTATTAGCCCAGCCTTGAGACTTTTAGCCCCGATGCCAATCTTCCTTCAAAAACAAAAAAAAGTTAAGCCCCAGGTAAACTTGACTTAGCCCCTGATCTTTTCAATAGCTAGAGACTCCCCTGGCCTGTATTAGTCTCTTTTTCTTGTTAACACCACGAACTAAAGGTTTTCTGGCAGCAACTCGACCATGCAGTCCAGCTGCTCTCAGTCTTTGCTTGACTGTAGTAAGAGATACCGGTTTCCCTCTGTTCGCATTAATCGCAGCCTTCAGACCATTGCCGTCAACTTCAAGTTTCTTTTGCCCGTCACAACTAAGTCTTGATCTCCAGCCTTTAATGTCACTTTACTTGCCCCAGGCATTTTCCAGTCACTGTTGCTTCCTGTCAACCTTTTTGTCTGTAAACAGTAGGTCACTCCATGCTTAGAAACATTCAACTTTCTGGCCATTTGGCGATGAGAGAAGCCTGCTTCAATCAGAATTTCCATTTGAGCCTTTGTTAGCTGTGCCTTTCTAGCCATTACAAGCATAACAATAACAAATATTTATCAAAAATTGTAACATCAATTATGATGCAGAAGAAGATCCAACAGAAGACTGAAATGAGAGCAGACAGTGCATTAAACCTCTCACAAACTGATCTGGGACACAGCAGACAAGTGGCCATCGTTTAGTTTATTAATACACAATCAAGAGAAGCCAAGAGCAAATCAAGTTCTGACATGAGTAAATAGAATTCTTACACAAAGTGACTGTCAAAGCACTAAAGACAGGCCTGTTATGTTTTCTTCAAAACCAATAGTTTTAACCTTTGTAGTTAAAAAATGTATTACTACAAGATATAAAACACTGAAAACCAGTCAGTTACATTTGCTTTAAGTATTTCTAATATTTTGTTATAACTAAAGTTTGACAAAGCAATTTATTGTTTATTTAAAAAAAAATCAGAGGGTGGCTCCAAACTTCTGGCCTGCAAAATATATAAATTTATAATAAATACATTTATCTGCATATGCTGTTTAATAGTTTTTTTTTCTGCATATTTACATACAGCATTATATCAATTTTATACAATTTCAAAAATGTTGGTATTCTTTTATAATCTGCTTGTAACGCTATTCATTTTAATTAAGCATTTTAAATCAGAAATCTGGAATCGGTGTCAGAAATCTGAGGTACTAATCAGTGCACAACATGTAGTTGTATGAATGAACCTACTATTGACTTAATGAAATAGTAAAGTACAATAATAATATATATACACACGCTTGTCCAGAGAACCTCCCGCCCCGTCTCTGATCACTTTAACTAGGGCCCCAAAATAAAGAAGTTGGCTTCTTTGTGATGCCACTGACAAAGCCTTTTTTTGTCCACTTCCTGTAGAACGTATCCCCCCAGCATCTCTACCCGCCCCCACACGCACAGCCCTCCACCCCCCTTCACCAAAGCTGGTGTACAGGGAGGGCACAGCAACCAGCTGGGCTGCTGGAGTAATAAAGAAGGAGAATCAATAGGGCATGCGATGAAGCCAGGGGGCCGCCATTTATCACACTGCTTCTCTGACTCCAATCATTCATCATGCTCAATGAGGCAGCAAATAGGAAAATGACTATTTGTATCAAACACATCTACCCTCATCCACCAAGGCATTTTATTCCCATTAACGCAGAGAGTAAAATACGCAGAATTTCAGAGTTGCATTGCATTTTGTTGGTGATGGTGTTGTTTTGATCATTCTTTTTTTCCTCAGTCGGGTTAGCAGTCAGAGAAATTGCAACACAGGAACCCATCATGGCTGCCTGTTTATCAGGAAGAAATTATAAGCTTGATCAATCTAAGACCAGGTCTAATTTTCCAGCTAGACTCCACACATCTCTATTTGCCTTCAAACTCTGAACATACTGCATCTCTGCATTTTGGGGGAATGTATCTTCATGGTGATCTCCATTCATCCATCTTCTGTAACCGTTTATACTATTCAGGGTCGTGGGGGGTCCGGAGCCTATCCCAGGGGCTATGGCCACAAGGAAGGGAACAACCCAGGATGGGGTGCCAACCCAACTAGTAATGATCTAGAGGTTATTATTTACTATATTTCCCCCTCAATTTCTATTCATTTGTTCAATTACTCATACTAGTAAGGTGTGATGAAAGTTCATTTCAGAAGTTTTGACTGTCTCAGATATAGAACAAAGGGTTATCATTATCTTCATTATGGTGTAATATTCCATGAAATGGCAAAGTCATTACTGCCACCCTTTTATGAGGTTAATCTGTTTATTAGCAGAACAGGACTTTTTCTTTCACCCCAACATTTTTAGCCATTTAGCAAATTATCAGTGCGATAATATGATCCTGCCAAAAGTAAATGTGTATGTTAGGTAACAATACACATAACAAATTTCGGTAATTCGCTATTAAATGCTCATTTATGGGGACTTATGGCCAATAAATATTATAAGTATCTTATGATATTCCACTGGCATAAAGAATAATCCATTATAAATTTACTTTAATTACAGGATTACATGGTTATATGGAATGCAGATAATGTACATTTTGTGATACTGGAAAGTATTTTTCATTCATAAGGTAAGATTGTTCAGAACTATGAATAAACATAAAATAAATTACTACCTTCCATTGTGGAAGCAGAAGGTATGTTTTCGTTTATTGCAGTGTCACCGGTGTTTCTTTTAGGTACAATGAACAATAAGTTCAGACATTTTGAAGAAAAAAGAGAATGAAAATAAAGAGAATGGAAAGGCAGAATGGACAGTATATCAAGGGGCCAATACAGGTGCCGAATCCCAGCATCATTGCTGCTGTCATTTTGATATTTTACTTTAGCAATATACTCTGTCAGAAAATGAATGCTTCCCAGAGTGAAGAATGGAGGATGCTCTGGGTTTTGGTCCAAAACAAGAGGATGAAGTCATCTGTGCGCTGCCATTGTGACATGTTAGGTAAATGTGATGGGCCTGGGTTAGCACGCAAAACACATTTCTCAGACACGTTTGAGAGCATGCCCTGAGCACCCGCCTGTAAAATTCAATTCACAAACCTCCACACCTCTCCATGACACTCACTTCCAAGCGACCAACCTTTAAGCATTCTTTAAGTTTTAATAAAACCATTTGTATTCATGTAGTGCTTTTTCTAAGACTCAAGGATGCATTATAAAGTCAGAAAAAATAAACACATTGAAACATGCAGGTGTGTGTGTGTTCACAGTTGTGTGTGTGAAAACAACAAAAAATTTAATTAAAAATGTTACTAAACAATAAATGTTAAACTCAATACTTTTGTCCTCTGTGATGGGTATTATAGTATAGTATAGTATAGTATAGTATAGTATAGTATAGTTTGGTATAGTATAGGATATATTAGCATAGTAGAGCATAGTATAGCATAGTATAGTGTAGTTTTTGATGATCTTGTTATTATTATTGCCTTTCATAATACCTTGCACCTTGGCACCTAAACCATCAAAGAACACACATTTTGATTTTTCAAAAGATACAGTGTTTTACCGAGTTTTATACCAAAGTCGTCCTTTTGTTGGACTGGAAAAACAAGAACAGCATGAGTGGCGGATAGTGGTTACAATACTATATTTGTAATCTAAAGCTCCAATGAACATTGTTTTACACATTTACATAGTTCACTTAAAAAAGCAAGAAAATACTGAAACATTCGAGAGGTTAAAAACTCAAGAAAGCAGTTTCATGAATGGACAGTTCTCTACAATATCAGCGTCGGAAATATAAAGCGATCATAAGCAATCTAAAGCACAATAATGTAACACCTGACACTAACAGAGCGTCATATCAAATGTCCGCCCACGGTTGGGACTCGTGGTCCAGCCAGGAATTTCTGTCACAAATGAATGAACTCAATTTCCCATCCCTTTCCTCATTATGCAAATATGCAAAATACCGAATTTAGCGTAATTAAGGTTACCGCAGTTCCGAATCCACCCGATTAAACCATAATCACAGAAGCTATCATATCATTACTGTTCTTAATGCAGAATATTTGTGACAGATACAACAAATTCTCGCCCAAATTACATTTTGCACAAAGAAGCGTTGAACGGTGCTGAAATCCCTATCCAAGTGTAATTCCGCTTACATGATGAACTGAATTGAGAGGTTGTTGTCGAATTTTTCGTGTTTATAAGTCTGTAATGTAGAATTATGAAATAGATTAAACATGAATTTCCAAACTACCCCTTTCTGATCAAATTTGAAACCCTTTTTTTTTTTGCATGAAACACGCCACTGTTCGCGTGATAGACAGGCCTATAGCATGCATCCAGAAGGCTAATAAGACACTCCGGGGAAATACTGCTTACAGACATCAAGACACCTTGTCATCATGCACTTGGCCCAGTGTAAAGCTGCAAGTATGTAGGATACACCGTGAAATACCGCAAGTTATAACAAAGCCTGAGATATTTATAGTAATTTGACAGTAATTTGAAATCGCTTGCAAATTTAGCGCCTCTACAGTAGACTGCACCAGTCACACTGCTTTTTACGTAACAACTATGGAATACGTTTGGATGCGTTTTGTTTAAGAACAAAAAATGAGGTCATTACCAAACAAACCGAGCGCGTCATAAAGGCAGCTGTTCAGGTGTGACCGTAACAGGGATTGCTGCATCTCAGAAAATCACAAGTATGGAGTTCATTCACACAAATGATGACTTAATTCAGAAATATATTCCATGAAGATGGAAAAGACAAATGTTTCAATATGATATAGCTAAGAAATATTATGCCCGTTAGGTTTATTAAACGAAAAGTAATGAAAACAAACCAAACCTATCGAATATAACAATTAAAGATAAAGAAACAGGCCTGCAATAGCCAACAGGCGCATGTACATTGATCACCACATGATGCACATTACCATATAATGGCAGCTGAAAACACAGTTATTCCTTGGTTATTATTTTTTTATTAAATATATGCAATTTATAATAAGTACTGCAAATCCGAAGCCGGATAACCTTCTTGCGAGATCTGTAAGATTGTTCTCCACCCTGCATAGAATCCCACCCTGCATACGCTTCTGAGCACGCAAAAACACCGCCGACGATGTGATTAATTGTCATTTAACCCATACGTGACATAGCAGGGTGCTAATTCAGCGCGCGGCGAGCTGTGCTCGAGAAAGTCTTGTTGGTCAGGGATTGGAACATACAATCTTTTAATTACAAGCGCGCGTCCCTAACCATCAAGCCACCACTGCCCACAGTAACATCCATCCATCCATTTTCCAAACCGCTTATCCTTACTGGGTCGCGGGGGGTCCGGAGCCTATCCCGGAAGCA
>JAODJX010000042.1:25602231-25612663 GCA_026776945.1 Isichthys henryi | reverse complement strand
CCCAGGCGGGGATTCGAACCCGGGTCCCAGAGGTGTGAGGCAACAGTGCTAACCACTGCACCACCATGCCGCCCCGCCCACAGTAACAACATAGGCTATAAATAACTAAATTAGTTTTTAAGTTTTTTGTAATTGATCTAATACAACATAGTTATAAAACGGTCAACTTTATTTTTAAAAAACATTTACATGTATTTTAATTAATTACTGAATCAAATTCATTAAGTTGTATGTAAGTTGTAGGCCTATTCCTCTTAGCAAATATTGAAAACGTAAAGTGACATAACAATAAACCTACTATTATAATGATTTAAAGGTATTTGAATTGCGTTGGTATTTGAAAATAAAAAGCCTCATGAAACTGTCATTAAATGCAATTTGCTATTACGTGCCGATTTTCTGTATAGCTTCCGGGTAACGTATACATATAGATCTTTTTAAAATTCAGTTAACACTACATATTATGCTATAACTGCAGTCATAAGAGATGACGAGACAAATGACATAATCGGAAATGTGATAACCCAGATTTGTTAAAAGAAAACCTACCAACACATTTCATAAAACCATTTGTCATTTTCCCGCAAAGCTTGACGGGTAATGCTGCCACGTCTAAATAAATGTTTGATGTAAATGTCAGTGTAAGCATTATAAATCTGTGTGTCTGTAACGCGTGGAGAGTGGGAGGAAACCATGCAAATATCAGCTACCGTTTATTGAAATGCAGTCAGAAGAAAGAAGCTGTAAGGCATAAGGCTGCTCTGACAGAATCAAAAAGTTATGTCGATCTGTGACGGCTGGCCTACACTACGTAGCTAGGCATTATATATATAATGAGAGAGACTGTCCCGTCAATGTGATAAAAACTTGTGTATTTTTGTGGGGACCATTTTTTCAGGTCTCCACAAAGATCTGTGAAAACCTAAAAATGTGAAGTCTTGCATTTTGTTTGGTTACTTATGGTTAAGGTTAGGGCTGAGTAATGGTTAAGGTCGTCATGTTGAGATTAGAGTTTTCCCCATAGAAATGAATGGAGACTCCCCACTGAAATATAATTAGAAATCCTTCTTTCTCTATGTGTGTGTGTGTGTGTGTGTGTGTGTGTGTGTGTAGACTAGAGGTTTGCTGAATCGGTGTCGGTTCTGTTATCTTCAGTCTCATTTGACAGAGGCGCTTGGCCCTTATAACACATCATTCTAAAAGTGAATAGAGATGAAGGTGGGGATATTGAGTGACTCTATAAAACATCCTGGACACAATGGCATGATTGATGGGGGACAAAGCCGGAACACTACGACAGGGAGTCCTGGGAGAGGCTGCAATGTCACTACGAGAAACCATCTCAGACAACGAGCCAATCCTGCTGGAGTCTGCAGTCTATTTGTATGAATAATTAGCGCTCCCCTCCCTCGCGCCTTTCTCGCAGTCGTGTTTACTCACCGATTTTCTCAACAAGACAGCCATCGACACTGGATGGATGAGGCTAATCTGGAAAAGAAACCACTGGGTTTTGCAAAGGTTACAGGTCTTAAATGGAGACCCATACTGTGATACCCCACTTAATGTAATCTACCTGCAGACTTTCGATGTTATAAATATCAAATTTTAAAATCTATTTCGTTGTATACATGCAGCTGGAAATAATTTAAGTAGCCTATATAATTTAATATGCTTTTTTTTGCACAAAGTTAACGGTAACAATTATTCGGTAGCGGAAAATACATCGGACTTAAAAATATATATATATTACATGTTTTAAATCTGAAAATGTTAAGAAAACGAAACTGTGTGCTTATTCCGAATCTTGAACTTTTACGTGTTCTAGATGCAGCCGCTCGGTGCTGCAATAATAATAACATAATAATAATATAAACGTACAGTCATCTTTTGTATAATCATAAGAAATAAAGAGATTCGGGACTGAAGTGGAACCAGTCGCTCCTCCTCCTTCAGTAAGCAGGCAGGCGCCCCTTCTGCCGGTTCCAGTCGTGGCTTCCCTAGACCTGTTCCTTTTAATATCTCACTAATTGCCCTTCAGTGTTCATATACACATTTTCACAAATTTTACATTTTCTATTCCAGTGGTGACCGAGGCACATCACAAAGAATACATCACACAGTTGTACTTGCGGCACAAAACGCTTATGCTGTCCATCGTCCTCTCTGTAAAGGTAATTTCTAGGTAAATTAGTAAATCCACGTGATAACCAGAAACCCTAAATTCGGATTCACGCTATCACCCAATACTTAATTAATACTTCGTATTTCTGTGACAATATTTCAATGAAATATCCGTCACATGATTTTACTGAGTCATATGTATAGAATGTAAACGTCTTCGCGATATTTGTATTTTTTGAATTTATGCTTTTATAAGCCCTGTAGCAAACAAATGACAGTCCAACCATCTAGACTTTCAGTTCATCGCTACAATTAGTCCTGAATTATTGCCGAACTCTGACAGACGTTGTTGTAACTCATTTTCATTCTAAACAGCCCTAATAAGCAGTTCTCATTACAAACGCTGATTAAACTGCAAATTATCCAGCGGTGGCCCTGCTCTCCCGGACCATCCGCTCGTTCAATATCAATTAAGGGCAGCAGCATGTCTGCAGCCTCTCAGTGATTCCAAATGCCTGATACTGGTATAGCCTACTTATTGGTTTGGAAAACTAGGAAAATACCAATAACCAAGGGTCAGAAAAAGGGGGGACATTGAACGATTTTTTCATTTTTGCACCTTATACATCCGCATACCATCCATCCAGCCACCTATTCTACAACTTTACTGTGCGATGTTCAGAAAACTAAGGCGTCCATTCTTTATGTCAGAATATCTTGCTGATCAATGTTGGTTTCAGACATCATATTGCAATCTTGTAAAATGTAATAATTATGGCGTTATTCATGTTAATTGTAAGTAAGCATTTTAGTAATTGACATAATGAACACCAAAGTCAGACGTAGCATTTGAACGCCCATTTCCCAGAATAAGCCATGGGACATTCGTTTAATCATAGGTGTAGATATTTAAGAATTTTAAAAATATAATTCTCAAGTCTTGGAGTTAACCGTATATTTCTCGATAAAAATAAATAAATAACTTAATTAAAAACGAAAAATTAAACGTGAGTGTAAAATTGTTGTGAGTAAACTTTTTGGTGTACTTTTCATACTCTGCATTATTTATATATAATTTTTTTTACGTATCAGTAGGTCTAATGTATCAGAATATTAATTTGGTGAACTGTATGGACATCTACAATAATAATTGCATGGCATTTAACATTAATATTTCCTAAACTGACAAGAATTAAAAAAGCGTATCATACACATACATTAACCATTAATCACTGAGAAATTTTAAGAAGCCACTGAAGTAATTGTTTTCTTTATAGATAATGGAATAAAGCACTTGCCAGTTTCTTCATTTGAAGCAGATAGTTCACAGCAATCCAAATGAACAATGGCCAGGATAATTTTGCGAAATGAAATTAGTTAATCTCCTTAATATTTATCAGAATTGAGGGTTTCTTATTCAGTGTTCAGTTTCATTTTGATTATGGTGATGGAAAAGCAATTAATCAAATCAGCTGGAACCTTTTTGTACAATGCATTAGTGTTGCGTTTGCATTAGTCTGGACTGAAGTATTACTATTCTCATGCATGAAATATTAAACTAATTTTTAATTATGGGATTCATTTTATTCAGAAACTCTATGTTGTAATCAGTGAAAGAGAGGGGTACCTACAGTATGATCATCTTTAATTATATTACTTAGTCATCATTATATTAATTGTGCTTATATTTCTGAAGATTGTTACAGTCTTGTGTATTTAGTATTACAGCTATTTATTCCCCTAATATAAAAATGATCAAGCTTACCATTTTAAACCTCGTTTCATGTCTCATAAACATAATTGCAATAAATAGCTGTGAGAAGTTTGTGGATTGGAAGCTTTGCCAATATTACAAAGTGTCTAATGCTTTTTTATATATTCAAAGAATCACAAGCAAAGGTTTTATTCAACAGATTATTCAAAATCGTTTTTATGTATGTTTGTCTCTTTTATTTTTAATAGAGTTACCAACTATCACCAAGATGAAGTATCTAATGTTAATTATCATTAACTAGTTAATTCCGATGTAACTGGATTCGTTTTTGCACAATAGCAACATTGAAATTAACATTGCTTGGTTTACATACTGTACTATGTAATTAATACAATAATGTTTTGTTTTATAATAAATATTTCAAAGTACGCCTCGTACACTGCTGATTATTAAAATCCAATGGATCATCAGTACTAGAAAATCATATGTCAGGCATTAAAATAAAACGCGTGTAATTTTCTTATAGGTTCTTCCAAAAACTACATATAAATACCTCATGCCTAATAAAGTAATTTGAGGGGCCCTAGAGTAATTCTTGAGAGCTGAGATTATCGAATGCAAAGGCACTCTGCTGCCACCAGGCCATAGTGATTTAATTGCAAATGAAATAACATCATCTATGAATCTCTCCAGGATAAGCGGTGAGCAGATGAGTCTCTTCAGAGTTTGCCATTCAGGCAGCTATCACATGTGTTACCGTGGATATAGCATAATTCTTATGCTAAATTACAGCAGAAATCGATCTTGATTGTAAATAAATACAAAGCAAATAAAATAATTATATATACAACCTCATAGTCCTACTAGCCTTAGATGCATCTTCGGGGCTGTTTACACATGTATTTTCTGTTAGCATAGGCCTTGAAAAGGTCAGCTATTCTGACTCGGACACACATTTCGTATCCTTTGGATAACATGGAAGACCAGTTAATGGCTTCAAGGTGGAAAGTGTCAGTTAATGGGTGAGCAATGTTTAAACAAGCCATTTGATTTAGCAGGGTACATTTTCTTGTTTTCTGTAGGCGATGAAAGCTTTTTGAAAACCTGATTCATTTACAGTGAAATTTTGTGTAAAAACCATGATTTTCTTCAAGGCGAATCAGTGTAATACTTGCCCATGCTTTGAATGAATTCAAATGACTGAAATAAGTTAAAATGCAAAAGGAGCTGTAAGATCTTTTGTAAGGAGCCACAGCAGTGCTGAAGAACCCAGACGCTTGGTGCGTTTCCATTTGTCTTGTTTTAACAATACAGCACCAAGTAACTTCATACTAACCAAATGCCTGGTAATGGACTGGCAGCGTATACATCACGACTCTTCCTAGACTCAGGATTTACTGCAGCCCTGTACTTGATAACTGGTCATGGATGGATGAACATGATTAAACAATGTGGAAACAAGTAAACAGACACATAAAAAATGACGCCATCTGACGCTAAAAAAAGTTATTATATTTAAAGGAACATTTCCTTTATTTTAGCATCTGTAAATACAGTGAAGTTTCACCATTGTATATTAAAAAAATAAGCATTGGCCTATCATCTTAATTACATTCTAAGCGTCATGGTATGTGAAATCTTCCCTAGGATGAGCAGATAACATTTTAAGTAGTGAAACTGCAGCGCTGGGTATGTACAGTATTGTGCTGTTATGCAGTTAAATGATACTAGTTGGTGTGCTGGTCAAGAGTAGCTTCAGAGGTGTGGGTCCAGGTGCAGAATAAGTGGCCACCATCCCGGGGCGAAGTAAAACGAACCATTGTCGTCATAAGTCTGATTTCCTCAGAAAGTTGGAGATGCTGTGCGCAGCTCACTCGCCATTTTGCACTCCCCGGACTCGCGCCTTGCGGAGTAGATGCCCCGTAATAAGATGACAACAATAATTTAGTTTCCTCGTTCCGGCTGGCAACAGCTACAAGGCTCAAAACCACAATATTAAAGCAGCCCGAATGTGTGTCGTGTCTAATTATTTTTTTTCTCTTTTTTTTCCAGGCAGCTGCTTTTCCATTAACGCTGGGAAAACACAGTGGCAGGCCCATTTAAAATGTGCTGAGCTTGCCGATCCCTGTTGACACCACAGTCCAGAAGAAGAAAAAACTTGTTCCAGGCACATTTTTGTCTCACTGACTAGTCATTCTTACAAACTCTGCCACACTCAGAATCTTTTTTTCTCATTGCAGTAACAGATCAGACTATGAACCCTTTTCATGTGCTATAAATGTGAATATTACTATTCAGCTACACTCAGCTTGTAACTTTCTTTTTCCTAGAAGTGAATTTTTGTTTTAAACTACAGTGCTGTTCACAGGATAATTTCTTTCCCTAACATGCTGCCCCCATTTTCTCAGAGTAAACCATGTGGAATCTTGAGACCATCTTGAATTCTGTAATTCCAGCCCCTCCGACCACCTCCCTTAAACGGCCATTGTGCAAAATTCTAGACAGAGTGCAGGTCCAAGGTGTGTATGCATATACTAACAGCTACAATTCACATCAGTCCATTCAGTAACCCAGGCAAAGTGGTACCCTTTACTGAGGGTCGGCCTTTAACAGAACTGATTAATGATGGAAGGCTAAAGCACGTGTAGCTGACAAGCAAGCAATTCCAACAAGGGAAAAAAAATCCGTTAGCTAAAATCATTATCAGTAGTGATATTTTCAAACTCCATTATGGCAATCAGGCTGGAATTTATTCAATACATTTAGCTCATTTGGTAGTAATTGATAAATAATCTAAATTTATCAACGTACGTGAGCACATTTCACTAACAATCAAGTAAAAGTGGTCCATTTACCACCTGAGTTGGTCCAAATTAGACCTAAATTGATGATCAATTAATCTTAGTAGGAGTTGTGCTTGTATTTGGTGAGGAAGC
The DNA here is from genome assembly GCA_026776945.1 of Isichthys henryi. Taxonomy (NCBI): domain Eukaryota; kingdom Metazoa; phylum Chordata; class Actinopteri; order Osteoglossiformes; family Mormyridae; genus Isichthys; species Isichthys henryi. The sequence goes on along the minus strand of JAODJX010000042.1, from coordinate 25,605,892 downwards.
ACAAGTGGCAATGAAACAGAGCAAGGAGGGAGACGTTAGTGGAATCTGCAGAGATGTGCTCAACTGCTGCCTTTTGCAGGCAATGAGCAGTCGGCCAGCTTGCAAATTGACAGATTTATCACATCAGGATGAAAGACGGAAGTCGGAAGTGTTACGGGGCACAGCTGAAGCGTCCATTTTGTCCTTTAATGCCCAGAACAGGAGAGCAGGTAGAATTAGTTGACTAGCGGGAATTCCAGATCAGGCTGGCGTTCAGTCATTTAGGGCTCGATGAAGGTCACATATGACAAAATCTTGGGACAAAAGTCTACAATTTGAGCACATCTCACCTGTACAATGAAACTGATACTTAAAGCCATCATCTGCATTCATACAGATAACGGTCTACGCCGCTATCCAAACGTAGAGTGTTCCTGTGAAACCTACTGTAAGCCGAAATGACATAAAGGGCAGAAGCAATTACCATTCCCAGACTGAAAAAACAAACCTACCAAATCATACCAGATAACACATAAAACCCGAAATAACACAATAAAAGATGGTATTATATGATAAATACACCTCCTATACATGGCAGAATTTTCCATATTCCTGCATAAATATGACTTAAAATATCATCAGATCTTCACACGTGTCCCAAAAGTAGGTGAAGAGACCACAGTTGAACAAATGAAACAAAGATATCAGACTTGGCCATTTACTTATTGAGGAAAATGATCCAGTGTCACAAATCTGAGAGTGGCAAAAGTATATGAATCAAGCAGGTAATTTGAAGGTGAGATTAGAGTCAGGTCTTGTCAATCAATGTCATGACAATCAGGTGTGAATGGGCACCCTGTTTATATTAGAAGAACAGGATTCTGTGAAGGGCTTCATCTGTAAACACTTTTGTGCAATATCAGTGTATCACGCCACAGACAAAGGACATTTCAGAGGACCTCAGAAATGTTGATGCTCATCATGGTGGAATTGGCTAAAAACTGAACTACACCAGACAGATTGTGTTAAAAATGGAAGTTTAAGACTATTGCTACTCTCCCCAGGAGTGGTCGAATCACAAAGATCACTCCAAGGGCAAGGTGTGTGATTGTCCCCAAGGTCACAGAAGAACCAAGGGTAACTTCTAAACAACTAAAAGCCTCTCTCAGCCTAGCTAGTGTTAATGTGCATGAGTCCATCATGAGGAGAACATTGTAGAACATGGTGTGCATGGTAGGGTTGCAAGGAGAAACCTACTGCTTTCCAAGAAAAACACTGCTTCCCGTCTAGAGTTTGCTGAGTTTGTTGAGCAAACATTGCTTGCACTGCTGGGTTCAAATGAGAAGTGTTATGTTTGGAGAAAGGAAAGCACTGCATTTCAGCATGAGAACCTCATCCCATCTGTGAACCATGATGGTGGTAGCATCGTTCTTTGAGCCTTTTTTGTTGCGTCTGGGCCAGGACAGCTTGCCATTGTGGACAGGACAATGAATTCTGAATTATACCAGCAAATTCTAAAGGAATATATCAGGACATCTGTCTGTGGACTACATCTCAAGAGAAACTGGATCATTCAGCAAGACAATGATCCCAGGCTTACAAGTTGATCTACGAAAGAAGAGGAATAAAATAAAAGTTTTGGATCGGCCAAGTCAAAGTCCTGACCTTAACCCAATATAATTGTTGTGGAAGGACAGCTTGCAGTTCATTTGAGAAAACTGAGCAATATCCCTGAGTTGAGGCAATTCTTCATGGAGGAATGGACTAAAATTCCTCCAAGCTAATCTGCAGGACTGATCAGGACTTACCGGAAACATTTAGTTGTATTTAGTTGTTAGTTGTGTTTAGTTGTTATTGCTGCAAAAGGGGGTCACACCAAATACTAAAAGTAAATGTTCACATACTTTTGCCACTCACAGATTTGTGACATTGGATCATTGTAACACTACTTGCAGGCAAACACAGCTATCCAAGTGAACAATTGTGATGTCCATTAACAAACTGTTCTTTTGAATCAATATTTGTCAGTGAATCAGCTTCCCCAGTTTTCAGATCTAAAAGAATCAAACTTTTTGTACATCCATGAATTGCACAGGTCAAAGTCTTAAATTCTTAAAATCTAAAAATATCTGAGAAATTAACCTACAACGCCGAAAAAGTTGTGATGCTCTGTAGGGACAATCATTATATATGCAGTCTGTCATTGACCAAACGTCGCTTTATGTAAAGAAAAACAGAATGCAATGAGTAGCAAATCATATAAGCCCTTTTTTAATTGAAAATTAAACACAGACAACATATCAAATGTTGAAAATGAAAAATTTTATTGTTTTATTACTAATGTATGTTCAATTTGAATTTGATGCCAGCAACATGATTTTGGACAGGAGAATGTTGACCACTGTGTTACATCACCTCTTCTTTTAGCAACACGCTTTAAACGTTTGGGAACGGTTGAAAGTGAAATGTTGTCCCATTTTTGACTGATATAGCATTTCAACTGCCAAACACTTCAGCGTCACCTTTGTTGTGTTTTTGTTACATGATGCGCCAAATGTTTTCAATGAGTGACAGGTTTGGACTGCAGGCAGGTAAGTCTACCACCCGGACTCTTCTACTACGAAGCCATGCAGTTGTAGTACATGCAGAATGTGGTTTGGTGTTGTCTTGCTAAAATATACAAGGAATCATGTAAACACCCCAAAATAAATCTCTGTCTCTCAGGACACGTGTGTTCAATAAATCAATCAAATGTGTGTTTAATTTTCTTTATTTGACAAGGTGATTATGACACATGTTGAATAAATGTCAGAGTTTAATGTTTAAGGTTTATGAAATTATCATAGAAAAGTGAACAAATTATTTTGAAAGGGACAGATTCAGAATGTTGAGCAGCTGGAAGTACCAGCAAATGATGATTACTTGCTCTTCCCAGTTCCTCTTGTGTGAAAAATCAGAATGTATGGTTGATAATATACTTAAAAACACAATAGAGTCTCAGGTAGTCTCCAGTTTGAAAGTACATCAGTTCTGTTTTGGAAATATCTCAGAAAATCCTGTCTGCTTTTTCACTTTTCCATTCCCAACTCACCTAAAGCCCAGGTGGTTCCTCCCACTATATCCACAAGGGTGTTTCCTCTTTCACTTGGTTTTCTCTACCTGCTGGCCTGATGGATGTTTCAGTCTCACCCCATTGACTGTAGGCACTGTAATGATTTGTGTACTGGTGTAAAGTCCCAGAAGAGACTGCGCCATGGAGTCCTTTAGACCAAAACACTGAAAAATAACCACTGAGGAAAAATTTCAGTTGATATTCTTCGTCTGTAAATGACTTAGAATAAATGCCCGTGGTTATGAGAACATATATGAACTCAGTCTTTCATTTGTAATTATTTGAATTTGCCTAACGATGTGTTTTGGACTACAGGTGGAAATCCACTTCAGGGGCAGGACACAACCCAACCAAGAAGGTATGAGGCAGTGGTGCTACCCAATGAACCTCCACATTACCCACCTGCAAAACTTCTCTTCTTTTATCGATAGTAGGAAGTGTCTTAGAGTATATATTTGGATTTTTAAGTTATTATACCACTGGAAGGGGGTGACATGGTGGTGCAGTGGTTAGCACTGTTGCCTCACACCTCTGGGACCCGGGTTCGAGTCTCCACCTGGGTCACATGTG
>JAODJX010000042.1:25583190-25597366 GCA_026776945.1 Isichthys henryi | reverse complement strand
CTTCCAGGATAGGCTCCGGACCCCCCGCGACCCAGTAAGGATAAGCGGTTTGGAAAATGGATGGATGGATGGATGGTGAAATGAGAACAATAGTGTAAACTCAGTTATAAAGATGACTAAACAACGCATGTGATGTCTTTCTCAGTTCTGCATTAATGAGAATCACGGCACAGTTCGCTGCTGCTCAATTTATTTTGCTCTGCATTTTTCCTTTATGGTTTCCTCCTTGTAAAACTGGATTTACTTTTCCAATTAGCTTCAGAGATGGCAATGAATAAAGACATGTGCACAACATAGGTAATGAACGAAGAGCTGGAACATATTTAGGTGGTATCTGCTGCTCTGGGTTTCAGGATATGAGCAGATGGACAGTCTGTCAAGGCGAGATGCGTGTGTCAGTGTATCAGGTGAGAAAGGCGTGTCAGGTTTGTTATCTCACTCCATTGCACTAAAAAGGGAACCAAACAGAACAATGTTACTGCATCGCAATGATCAGACAAATGTGCCCAATGCAGTACATGCAATAAACCTTTATAATCAGTCTCTAGCCATAAGCCAGTATCATTGTTGTCCATCCTGAATATTCATTATTCAATATTCATCTGCATGTGGAAGGTTCTGGAGGTCTAGTATCCCCTTTTCAGCATCTTTAAATCTCTTTATTTCTACTGTCCATCGGCTCCTTAAAGTGTAACATAAAAACAAAAACAGACTGAGCATTTTTTTGCATTTTATTTCACTTTTTCCTTTATTTTGAATAAATATTGTAATGAGGCAGATGAGAAAGGTAAATACTAATGACACATGTAACAGCAACGTCAGTTGCATGGTGTTTAATAACATATTTTTATTGCCAATGAGCTATAATTATATGTGAAGAGTGGTTTTTAAAAATAAAAGCCAAGGAAGAAACTCTTCTTTGAGCATGAGAGAAAGATCAAAAATATGATGTGGATTTTTGTGATTTGAAGCCTGCACAATTCTCTTTCTGTGAAATGTTGCATCACTAATGTTGCCTAAGTGGTGCTTTTCACCTATTTAACCAACTGCAATGCAGCATAAAATTGATACAATGAGGAGTATTCAGTAAATAGTAACCATCGGTTTAATGGAAAGTGTTGGAATCACATTCAGTTATATTGGCCTTTCCGTTCTGGGGTTCTGAAATGGAATTGTGTTAGTCACAATAAGTAACTTTACATAAGATTTTCCCTACATGAAAAGAAAAACACCTTAGATAAAATGCATCATCTGTAGTGCAGCCAAATATTGTGCAATGACAATGACATGTATGTTAAACAACTGCAATGAGTTGCATCATTGCAACTCAGTAGCTGAATCATTACGGTGTAGCTCAGCCTGTGACTCTGAATCTAGTCAAAATTGTTTACACAGGTTTCACATTTTTCCCTTGTCACATTTCTTTGATTGTAGTCTCCTCCCACAATGAAAAAGACTAACCATTGCCTGATAACTCACTTTCCTTTGTGTTGTTGGGGGAAGAGGCCTGGAGCCTATTCTGGTACATCTAGTGTTGTACCGCATCCTTTCCAGTATCTCCATGCACCACTGCAACCCTGAGTGGATATTTGGCTGCTAAAGACAGATGGCTATACATCACTGTCTGTTCCCTGGGGGAAAAAATGACTCCAGTTTAGCTAAATTCAGGAAAAAAAATCCATCCATCCATTTATCTTCTAACTGCTTATCCTGGTTAGGTTTGAGGAATTTTAAAATAATAATAAGAAGAAAATAAATCAGTATATGTGTCAGGAAACATAAAACATAGCAAAGGTAACAAAGTGTTATCACAGGAACAAAAGTTCAACTGTCAATTATAAACTTTCAAGAATATACAGTTCACTTTCCACGCCATGTAGCACTGTAGAATATTTTAATACGTTTTTTCATGCAATTATACAGCTCTAACCCTGTGTAATTATATACATCTAAAAGCAGCTATAGGTCCTTGTTACCTTTAGTTAGGCTGTCATACCTGGTCTACGTCACAGATTATCTGGAACAGTTGTTGGTTGCCTCCACAGCCACATCCACCTCCAGATGATACGTATCCCCCCAGTTATCATGCACACAAGCAGGTAATCTAGCAATATATTAATTCATTTAAGTTCACTTCTAGGCAATCCGATGACTTAGGGTAGCTTTCTGAGTTTTCAACACCTTTTGCTATCCTGGACTGGTTTAGCTTAGTGATATAAATGGGTTTTATTTGTTATGGTTTCGTCATTTGGTATCTTGCCTGGCTTTGTATCCTGAGCTGGTTTACGGCTCACCTGCCCCTGTTTTAATTTGCTGTCTTGATCGTGGTGATTTTCGGTCGACCCAGTTCAGCCCAACAATCTCTTCTGCAGCCAGCGGCCCCAATTCTGTCAGTATTGAGCAGTCGGATGTTGACCTATCAGAGGGAAAAGCCTCAACAGCATATAACCTGAATATTATTATTATTATTATTTGTTTTTGTTATCATTTGTTTATTTGTTTGCTTATTTGTTTATTTATTCAAACTGTTTGGTATGTGTCCATTTCCATCGTTGAGATTATTAGTTATGAACTGTAACATAGTTCAGTATTTTAGTAATTCTGTCCAATGACTTTCAGAGGCATTAGCATTGCTTTAACGTTACGACCAAAAATTTGCAAAACAAATTACTGTAAAACTCCAGTTGAAAATCACTTCTGTTTTAGCTGCTAAAGTGTGGAATAAGCTAATTAAACATGTAAAGGCCCAATTAGGCTAATATGCTTTTTTGTGCTAATATATTAGAATAAACAAGATGTTTTGTCCCATCAATGGAAAAATCACTGTAAAGTGCATCTAATGTTGATGATATGCAAAAGAATCAAACCTCGTCAATCTTAATTCTGATTTAGTGGATTTCAGGTTGGGGAGCAGAATAGTATTTCTCTGTGTTATTAATAGAAAATTATGCTCATATAAAATAGCCCATTGGCTAAATTATTTTACAGTGTAGATGCCCAGTGCATATATACATATTATTTGCTCAGTGTACTGTGTTGCTCTCACCTTTTACTGATGCAGTTCTTTACAATAATTTTTAATTTCCAATGAATTATCTAAATCAAATGATGTGGCAGAAAACAAAATGTTGACTATTGTCTACAGAAGCACAATGCAAGGTGAAGAGAGAGCACTAAAGATCATTGCCGTCACCCCCTCCCAAGGGAGCAGCGTATACAAACTGTGATGCTTCGTTTTCTTCCTGGCAGTACCTATGATGAAAAATGAAACGCGTGCCATGTGGCAGTATATGTGTTAGCCGCTTAAGTACCGCCCAAAGACATATGTAGGGCTTGAAACTATAGAGGGGAAGAAGTTCGTGGTTAATACGGTGAGCGCGTGCATAATTTTAATAGGCCTAATGCTGCTAAGCGTATATTCACATTTATCTCAGCTTTTGTAGTAAAACGACGCTCAAAAAACGTTTTCAATTAGTTTCCTGTTCTTCCATTCTGTACGTCGGCTGAAGACTTGTATTTATGTGCTGTATGCAACTTACTTTGTATAAAGTTGTTTAATTTACGCTTAATTCCTTAATGGGAGATTAATCATTTTTATATTAAACCTTGACATTTATGTCTCATCATCCAAATACACTAAAATAACTACAGATGTAAACTTAGATATATAATTGATTTATAATCAACGTTTCTTGCCACGGTCCTTCCCAGTGTTGTAAAGGCAGTGAACAATTTATTGGCCTATGTAAATACTATTTATCCTAAAAGTAAATGTTAAACACTTTCGAAAATATTTTTGTGCATAATTTGCAAGGTCTGTACGTTAAAAAAAATCGTACAGATGATAGTAATTTGTTTTATAACAATATCCAAATGAAATACCTGTGAAGGTGATCGACGCATTTACAGATCGAATCAACAGACATCGAATAAATAGGAAAACACCTTCGCATGAACTTAACATTGCCAAGGCTTCACCCTACGGATTTCAGTAACTATGGAGTTCACCCCTAAAGTCTCATTACTACAACCCGTATTCTCCGTGACATTCATCCACTCCATCTCATTAAGAAAATCGCTCTTCAATGCTGATTATTTTATTTGGAAGCATAATTATATTTCTTTCGGATATATCACGGTTTAATCGAGTCCGCATGGAGGGCAGCTGCAATAATTAAAGGACCAGATGCGGCGGTCGACGCTACCTGAATTTCCAGCCGAAGGAGGGCACACCTGACAGCGCTTCGGCTTGACACGCTGAGCCACTTCCCTTCCATCTCCGGAGCTCAGACGCAACAACTTGTTATTCGTAATTCCCCAACTGTCACTGAATCGCTTGCACGAAAAAAAAAAGCAATTTATTGCAATTACATTTTTGCTAATAGAAAGTGGATTTTATATTTAGATTGCTGTTGCTAGGTGAATATGCATACGCCCAAATAATATGAATTTTATTTATTTATTTATTTATTTTTGCAGAGAAAATAGTGTGTTACCACAATGTGAGCTTTGTCTCCTATGTAAAGGTTGCACAGAGTATGTGCCTGTCACATTCCTCAGTTTGGTCTGTTATTTTAAAAACTGCATTACTATTTTAGGATATAATCAGACCCCTAAACTAAAGCAATTGCAAATGGGAAATGCTTGATGTCTGGGACACATTTTCTTGTGATTTATGCGAACGTTTTTCCTTCCTGTACAAGTATCAGTGAAATATGTGCCTTTAGATTAATTAACTTAGGAAAATTAAAGGTTTCTTTTTATCTTTGGCCGATATGACTTGTGCAGTCTTTGACGTGCAGTGCGTGACCAAGATAGGCGGCTCGGCACATTTGCCTTGAACTCTGCAACAACAACAACAACAGCAAAATAAACTAACTTAACAACTTTTTTTATTTTATTAAAAATTATATTTCAGTACAATAGTGGTATATTGCGATTTCTAAAATATAAAGGCTGTGGTCTATTTAAAATGAGTGAAGATCAGTTTAAAATCATGGCTTCTAATGAATTACTTACAGCTTCAAAATAATGTTTCAGTTTGGCCAGGGGAATCAGTTATATTAACAGACAGGCTAATTGGATAATAATAATAACCATTATTATTATCATTTTACCGATATTATTATCATTATTTATTATTATTATTATTATTAATAGTAGTAGTAGTAGTATTGTTATTATTATTAAGAAGAAGAAGAATGAGAATTGCGCGTTGATTTCAGAACGGCAAGATTCAGCTTTCTAGTAAAGCAATCATCAGTAGTAGAAAAACATGGTATGTTATACCATAAATAAATACAATAAAAATATAAAGATCTTTTATAAAGATATAAATAGTGCAATAATTTCGAAATGCACATTTCTAAAAGGTCGAATATCACATACCTTTACCCATCACAGTCACATAACATCAGTATCATTTCATTCCACCCACGTAAAAATCCACAAACTGTAGTTCGGTGGCCTCTTAGACGTTTTTCAACGAATTCTTCAATCGCGCAGGTCCTCCACCCTTATAAAACCAAGGTGAAAATTTGGGAAGAGGTGAACATAGGATAACTTACTCCAGCGCGTCCGCGGTAATCGAATTTAACTCTGCAGGGTGATGCGAGTGGTGCTAGTATTACCAGACTGGGGAAATATAAAAGATAAGCGGAACCAGCGGAACCTAGGAAAGAAGGAGAAAGGACTCGAAGCCGCTGAGGTTCTCGCTCGGCTGAATCTTTTGTGTGGTACTTAAAAGACTATTCACCATTTAATTGAGGCGGTTCATACTGATATCTGACAAAAGCCAATCTGTTCTAAATCCTGTTCGCCTCTATGACTTATGTGGGTCTTGGTGTATATTGTCATAGACCGAAACTTGCCGTTTTAGGCCTAATCACGTGGCATGATTTGTAGGACCACATTTCTTTTGTCACATTTCACTTACTTGAGAATCATCGAGCTTGATCTACTATGACTATAGATGTGCAATTTTTTAAAATATATGGGTGTTTGTGTTGGCATATATACGACAGGAATTTATTGTTCTTCAAAAAACCAATACAACTCAGATATACAGGCATGTATTTAGACGGTTGTATCTGCAAAAAGAAATTTGCTGAGATTTTAAATGCCAAATAAACGCGCAGAGGTGTATGTAGCCTATTTTTGTGGTAATTATCATTTACAACACCCAAACATTTAAGTTAAAAGCAGAAAAAGAAACGAGGCCCTCAGAAACACATGAGAGGTTATGCGTCAAAGTAGGAACAATGTTTGTATTTCGCATAAATATATAAAATCTTTGAAAATTAACACTATATTTTGTGTTTAAATGAATGTACTCCGAGTTGCAATAGCTTATTTGGAATCGCATTTTGAAGAGGGTCCGTTTTTGAACATTGACGCTTTAATGGTGATTAAATACAGATATTAAAGGTGTGCCACGTTTATTATGTTTGGTTTAAAGTAGTTACAGAAATTAGATTAGGTAATTTCCCAGGATATAATTTTACATTGAAAGCTAATTAATCGAATTGTTGAATGGCTAGGAATAGGCTGGTGTTTGTCTAGTGAACGTGAGTGGCTGGCGACTGTCGCTAGAGGAGCAAGGCTTTGCTTCTGATTGGTTCATATTTGGAGAAGCTCATGGGTTACTTCAACTATTAGGCGCCACCCCATCGCCAACGAAGGACATTATAATGCTAGGGGCCTCCTTTATAAACACAAACCGAATTTTCCTTCATTTAGGATATATATACTTTTTCAGTAGGTTAAATCGTATATTTATTTGGGAATTTTTGTGTCCTAGAGCGGCGCGTTATGCTATCACACGCCGAGCTTCTGGATGCTCGCCTCGGTGAGTTATCATCACCAAACTCCGGTCTTCAACTCTACTGTAAGCAGGTGTCATTTCTAATCTCACACTTTAACGATCAAAAGTTTTTTGAATTCATTGAATTCGATTTTTGTGAAATTATTTGATATGCTTCAGCATGAATGTGAATATGCGGAATATGATGGTATTTACAGTATAATGTAATAGATTTGCTAAAATTATACAAATAATGGTCAGGTGGGCTATGCTTGTGTAGCGCTGAAATTCTGTTAAATCCTTTTAGAAGAAACGGTGTGGAAAACTTTATTTGGGAAATTTTTGTGTTAATTTGTAACTGTCGTTAAGGCCTAAATGTACTGCTTCTTTTATATCTAAGGTGCTATATAGGCTAAGAAATACAAATAATTTCTGTTATATCCTGCAGGGATGAAAGATGCCGCTGCAGAGCTTCTGGGACACAGGGAACCACTTAAATGTATTTTGGGGGCAGGTGGACCGGATCCCGGGCATCCTGGTGATCTAGCCGCGGGTCCCGACGTTGTTGAAGGCGCGACTCTTCTTCCCGGAGACGATATCAGCACCACTGGATCAAACCCATCTAGTATGCAGGTTAATTCAAAAGACCAGGAGAAACAGCAACAACATCAAAACCCCAACCAGTCTGGTGGACAACCGAATCAGCAAAAACAAAAGAGGCACCGGACCCGTTTCACTCCGGCCCAATTAAACGAACTGGAGAGAAGCTTCGCGAAGACCCATTACCCAGATATTTTCATGAGAGAAGAGTTGGCGCTAAGAATCGGTCTGACGGAGTCACGTGTGCAGGTAAGTAAATACTTGAATACTGTACTATAAATGTGGGTTGAGAAATTTCTAACTGTATTTGAGGGCTATTGAGGATTATTAACAAATTATTAAAATGTTTTAGATGCCGAGAATTATCTTTTTATGTAAAAAACAATAGACTTATTCTGTGACTGTTCGCTGTGAAATTTGTCAGAATAAAGGGAAATAACTGGAATTTATGTCATTTACTTTTGTAATAACATAGCAGGTAAAAAGGGAGTAATAAAATATATTCTATGTACTATTGATTTTTATTAACCGTTAGTTGTTATGAAATGATGAGAAATTAAATTTAGTATATATAGGCCTAGTTAACGCTGTTCGCAAATTTTGCTAGTAAATATTATATATTGATTTATAAATTGTAATGGTGAGTCTAAATTTATCTTCGTGACAATAAAACGGAAAGTCCCTTATATGTATTTTTGAGATTATCTTACAGATAAATTAGTTTTATATGTGTAAAATCTTCTAGTTATTAATGGTACCAAGTGTAGTTTTACGGGTGTGTAATTGCGTAATAATCTGCATAAAAACTGCACGCAGTATTGCTCGGATTTGCTTTAATACTAAATGAATTAATAACAAACAGTAGTGATATTATTACAAAATACAGACGATTGTTATTTGCATGTAAACTGGGAAACTGGGAAACCTTTGTAGGAGAAACTACGTAATACAATTTATTTTGTTCCGATTGTAGCTAAAATTGTGCATTAATGATAAAACTTATGATTAGCAAGATTTGAACTTTTGTAATTATATTATTAGTGAACAGTTTTTTTCACCTAAATATAAAAACTGTACAAGAAAATATTTGTTATTGTGTTCTCAGTATTCTGTGAAAATATAGTCATACAAACGGACTTTCGCTGGTAGAAAATTTTTGGCAGCGAAATCACGTTAGAATTTTTTAATTTAACTGTATATAGGCTAATAAAGATATAAAAGATAAAAACTGATAAAGCTACGTATCACTTTCTAAGGCGGCTGCTTACTAGTGCCCATAGACATGCGGGACAATAATCACGGTTACATTTACGTTTATTCATAAATGGAAATCAATTTTCATTTTAATAAAAACATACGTTTTTTAGTGTAATAAACAATTAAATTTGCAGTCCCGTTGTTATTTTGTTTTCAATTTCGTTTATCGAAAAGGCGGTGTTTTGACTCATATTTTACTCTTGCAAGTACCGCCCGAGTGACCGCCTGAGTCAGCTATGTTCTCTTTAAGACGATCTATGGACTGTCACGTCTTAATAGAGAACAAGGTGATAGTATATAGTTTTTTAATGGAATGAGAAATTGTATTTTCTTTGCTTCCAAGTGTAATGAATTTGGTTCTGAATTTCACGGCTGGTTGCTCGGAATGATCCCAAGATCCCGAGATCAAGACGCCGTCGCCAGTTCCAGGCTAAATTCTCACATTAATCATCGACTGCCGTTCTTTGTGATCTTCATAAACTTCCACGGTCGCCATTGAATTAGAAAGTTACACAGTGTTTGGCTCGATTTTAGTTATTTATATTTCACTGTTATTTTTTTCAATCATACACGTAAAAGAACTATTAAAAAGAACGCGTAGGACAACTTACTACCACTACTACTACTACCACGAGGATTGCTAACTACTACTACTATATAATAATAATAATAATAATAATAATAATAATGTTTCTCTCAGTGAGACTTGCCAAGAGACATTTTTTGAATTCTACTTGTTTACCTGTCATTATTATTGTTGGTCTTGTTACTCTCATTTCATTATTTTTGTTTTTTTTTCTTTTCCACTGAAGGTCTGGTTTCAGAACAGACGTGCCAAGTGGAAGAAACGCAAGAAGACCACTAACGTTTTCCGTGCCCCCGGCACGTTGCTGCCCACTCACGGCCTGCCGCAGTTCCCTTCTGCTGCGGCTGCCGCGGCGGCTGCCATGGGCGATAGTCTGTGCTCATTTCACGCCAACGATACGCGCTGGGCCACGGCCGGGATGCCCGGTGTTTCTCAGCTGCAGCTGCCACCTGCACTGGGCAGGCAGCAAGCGATGGCCCAGTCCCTGTCTCAGTGCAGCCTCGGAGCTGGGCCTTCTCCCAACAGCATGGGCTTGTCCAACAGCCTGGCGTCTAATGGAACCAGTCTACAGTCTCACCTCTATCAACCCACATTTCCTGGTATGGTACCGGGATCCCTTCCCGGGCCAAATAATGTAAACGGCTCATCCCAGCTTTGCGGCTCTCCGGACAATGACGTCTGGAGGGGAACCAGCATCGCCTCCCTTCGCCGCAAAGCACTTGAACACACAGTCTCTATGAGTTTCACTTAATTCTAACCACTAGAGTGGCCATATTTACTTATTTAGCCATGTATTTAATTGGATATTTATTTATTTAGTTTTTTATTTCCGTCTTTTCTTTAAACCCCTGTTATCTTGTAAAGTGAAGTACCTTGTAGATGCTTACAGTTATCATTGGTTATATATTGAGAGAATTAAAATAAAAGGTACATTTCTTAAAAATGGAGCTATAAAATGTTAACAGTCAAACAGTGTGGACACTGGAAACATTTCATATCAATTTAACTTCTTCATTTTAATTAAATACATTTTTTTATTATCTTCATTTAATTTAATATTTATGGTTGCATTTCTTTATTTATTAAATCGGATTCTATTCCACATAAACCATGTCATTTGTCTATCGTAACTCAGAATGTTATCCAAGTACACAACAAAAGAATAATTATCATTCCCTTGTCAGATGTTAAGACAAATAATATGTCATTTTCATTGATTCATGGCCTTAATTTATGTATTATGTTATTAATATTTTATTGACATGTTTAGGCAATGTTCAGTATGTTATCGCAGTATGTATATGTCACCTGTACTCCGTGCATTTGCAGCTAAAGGCATAGGCAGTTGGTACTTATAGCACTGGAAACGGTAGACTACAGTTAGAAAAGAAACACTGCATTTTAATACTGCATAAAGTAATCAAAAGACAGGGACATGCATAAGTTCATTTTATAATTACTTATCAGTGGGATAAGTTTGCACTTGCTGGCCAAAAACAAAAATCAGATATATTAATACAAATACAATGAGAATATAAGCCCTGGGGAAGGAGGTATTTTTCGGCTTTTTGTGTAGATGAAGTGTCCCCTTTACCTTCTGGTCGATTTGTGATCCGTTTAAGGTCTGTTTGTGCTTTGTTATTGATACCGGGTTTCTAAGATGTTCAGTCTAACACCAAACACAATTTTGTTTCCTGGAAGGTTTATATCACTTTAATGTAAATTGATAAATAAAATAATTTTCAGTATTTCATATTGTTATGGCTTTTTGTCTTGACTGGTTCCTGTTTGCACACAAATGCATGCATGTGGTACTGGAACCGACATGGCGTTTTTTTAAAAAAGAATCAACCATAAAATGATATTAAATCATTATTTATTACAATATAACCTGATTCATGGTGGAAAAAAAAAAAAAAACTGTCCTATGTACATTAGAAAGTGGCCAGTGTCTCAAACTCATAATGTTTTATTGCTTCACGGATTTGGAGGCTAAATAATCACCTTCTATTCAGTCTAGGAAACATCAATTCATTTTCTTTAAAACATCCTTTTCTGAAGTTGCCATAGTTTTAAAAGATACTTTAGTCCAATCGTATGGATATACTTCCAAGGTGTGCTCACAAATAACATGGATTTCATATTTTATTGACAAAATAATTTATTAAAAAAGAGCATCTGCTTATATTTCTTAATACAAGTTATTGCTCAATTGAACCATATACCTGCAGTACATGTTACTGTCAGTAACATTTATAAATAATACAAAGCCTTATTAGTAACAGATTTTATTCTTTAACGAAAGCTACGTACACAAAAGAATATCAGTTCATCTCCGGTTTTTAACCTTTCAGGACTTTTATAAAATGCTTCGACGATGTACTTGTATCCTTAAGCAAAGCACTTAACCTCCATAGATAAAAAGCTTCTGGCAAGAAAGAAATAATGTAATTATAAAGAACTCATTCTATGAATATGAATATATTAAGACAGTTAATTTAAGGGGAAGCAAATAACATGTTTTGGTGTTCTAATTACATCAGAAAAGCTTTTTAAATAAATGTGAAAGTGTATTGTATGGAAATGAAAAGTGATGCATTTTTCTTGTGGACATTCTGTATCCCGTCCATTGCTCAGTGGGTAAATTTCTCAGGTGGACATGTTGACCTCCTGCAGCTGTAACTGGCAGCACCTGTAGATTATCACCATGGCAACAGTGCAATCTTACCTTCAGTTTGCAAGAATTAACTATTACCATGAAATGAGTCAAAAAGCACCAGTCTATTTGGGAGTGTTTAGCACGCACCATCACTCACATGGAGATTGCCTGGAGAATCAGCTTAAAATTGTTTATTTGGTGACATCACCTTGACAGCATTCATCGCGCAGCATCAGTTTGATAACAATTGATTTCTGGTGCACATGTTGCCTGAGCAATGACAATTTGAGCTGGATTTTCTTTTTCATGAAACAAACTAAAAATGGAGAGGACCAATTAGCAACAAATTACAATTACACTTTTTCATTAGCACCCATTATTCTATTGAGTAAGTGACGGAGGTTGCCCCTGGAGAGGCCATACACCCAGCAGGTACCTGCTTTGTCGTCATTGTCTGATTTTTGTTGGTGCGCGTCAATGGAATAAGCAGCCATAGAGAATAAACAGACATACAGTGCCTTAGGTGCAGCCGTCCACTGCCTAAGAATGTCATTTTCTCACTCAATTAAATCTGTGTTAAGGATGAAGAATGCTCCAATTAAACTGAGGGATTTAGACGGCCTGGAAAACATAGCAAATGAATTTAGCACATTATCTGTCGTATCTGGAGCACGTGCCATGTCACATTATAACAAAAGAGGCTGGTTTATCACTCTCATCAGAGTCAATCAAGCAGTTGTTCATCTCAGAAGAGCCTATTACGCAAACTGTGCATGGCTTTGGTGAGCTGAGGCAGATCTGGATGTGGGTACCCCTAGTAAATTAACGGGAGGTAATCTGATAGACGGTGTGGTCCTGACAGAAGCACAATGAACCAAAGATATAGGTTGGATAGAACACAGCTTCTTTGACTTTCATTGCAATTTAGATTCTAGCTTTCAAGGGACAACAGTGCCTCCTGTGGTGCTTCTCCCAGCAACCCAGCGATGATATTTCGGTCTAGTGTTGGGATACCAGTCGGGAGAGAGTAATTTGACCGTAATGAACCTTAAAAGTGGGAAATTGTTTGGCTTCTTTATTAGCATTAATTTGTGACGTACTGATGATAATGGTTATTGCATATTTATGGTGATGACCCTCAGGGTTGATTCACACCTGGAGGAATCTGTATTGGTACCATTAAAGAAAAACCGTATATTAGTGGAATTTGACCTTAATGTTTTCAGGTCGTATTTTCTTGAAAACAACCAAAAAAACTCCCAGATTCATCTTGTTTTCCTTTAATACTGAATAAATATATTTTGTTATAAACCAAAACAGGGAATTACAACTATATATTTCACATTTTTATTTGAGAGGTGTATAATTAAAAAACAATAGCATTAAATTAGTAGTACCAGAAGGCTCTTTTAAAATTTAATGGTTAAATGCATTTAGATGAAATTATGGCTAATAAGTCCCATACAGATGCCAATACAATAGTTTTATACAGGCTTCATTTAGAGGATGATTATTGCACAAATATTTAGGGAGAATGGCATAAAAATCAATTGAATGTTATTCTGGATAAAAAGATCTGCTAAATAAATAAATGTAAATGTCAGTATAAATCGTGTCTGGGTACACAATTCATAAACAGCTGTATTCTATAAGAAAACTGGCTATCGGGTGCTTTTCCACTGAAGATAGCCCAGAAAACTCTGGGTGCTGATAGGCCATATTTATATTTTATATTATATACTATATTCTTATAGTGTAAAATGAAACATTTTAAAGAGAAGTGGTAACACTTTACTTGATGAGGCACAAATAATATAGTATTATGTTATTACTTATGTATTAATTAACCACAAACCAAGTCTTAGTTACATACTGATCTCATGTTAATTCATCATTAATGAATCATGATGCATTTTTTTTATCACAAATAGCAGCTATATTTATTCTTGATTTGTGCATCAGTACATCAGTAACTGAGTTATTAACAGAGGTGAAGATTTCAGATCCAGAGAGTACAAATCCAGACCAAAATTTTGTTTCAACCAACCAGTTGAGTACTCAGTGACTGTGACTCTTTATGCTCAATTAGTTCTTTGAAACAAAATTCTGGTCTGGATTTGTACTCTCTGGACCTGAAATCTCCACCTCTGGTTATTATTATATTATTTGTGCCCTGTCAAGTAAAGTGCTGCCAAAATAAATCTGTTCAGTCTCAAGCAAAGGAGACTGAGGGGGGACATGATCCAGGTATATAAGATTCTAACAGGTCTGG
>JAODJX010000042.1:25568087-25583090 GCA_026776945.1 Isichthys henryi | reverse complement strand
AGTTCTCCCCAAGCGAGCTTGATGGGCCGAATGGCCTCCTCTCGTTTGTATAGTTCTTATGTTCTTATGTTCTTAATATATGGACTGCAACTCACCCACACACCCACACATTTTCTGAAATCACTTGTCCTATTCAGAGTTACGGGGGGTCCAAAGCATGTCTTTGGACTACTCGGGGAAACCCCAAATAGCATGGGGAGAACATGCAAACTCCACACATAAAGCGAAGGTGGAGACTCCAACCCTGATCTCTGATGTGGGCTACAACAGTATTAACCACTGTGCCATCATGCCACACTGACTGTGATTCATATGAAGTAGTAATACACCCATCTCCTCTAGAATTAGATACTGGGAATTTCTTCAGATTTTTGTCATGTCTGAAGGCTGCTGAATGCATGATTCTTAAATAGTTTCAGACATCTTGAAACATATGAATATACTTTGCACCACAAGTATACTTTACCCATTCACAGAGATAACTGGGATTCCCTATTAGTGAGAGTAGGAATATGAACAAACACATGGGACCTTTAAAAGTATCTTCCAGCTCATTCGCTTCACAAATAAGTTTTTCTAAAGCTTTTTTATTACATTTATCATAAATGCATAAAATTTTAAACTAGACTGTCTTAAAGTATTTAATTTTATTTTCGGGGGCAGAATGCATATTCTGTAGCTATGTTTAACATGAATAATGGTTTGTTTTTGTGAAGCGCACTGGCCTGAAGCACTTCAATAATCTGAGTGTGAATGCCAGTCATGACACATCTTAACTTTATATAAAGCTCTGTCTACCCATCTCCTGCGACTTATTGTCCTATTCAAGGTTACAGGGGGTCTGGAGCCTATGGGTGCAAGGTAGAGAAGAACCCATGATGTGGTACCAACCCATTGTAGGCCACAATCACACCTATGGGCAATTTGGTAACACCGATGAACTTCAGTAAGTTTTTGGTTTGGGGGGGGTACAGAGTGTCCAGAGGAAACTCCATGATGATATAGGGGTAGCATGCAAAGTCCACACATGGAACCACAGCAGAGACTCAAACCAAGGTCCCAGAGGCATGAAGCAAGAGTTCCAACCACTGTGCCACCCACATCCATCCAGCCATCCATCAATCACCCATTGAGGTCTTCTAAAGACCTGGTATCAGTGACAAAGGGAAAGGCTCTTTCTCATTGTGAATAATGTCAGTATTCCTACAGCTTTGAAAGAGATATCAGTCATTTCAATTAATATTCTATGTACTTCATCCCATTGTTGTCTCAATTACACAAACCAACTTACACAAGATGGATTGCCACATTCAAGTTCATGCTATTTCAATAAATTAATTTGATGTTTCTCTATAAAACATAGTAGATCTCTTCAGATTGTATATATTTTTATGATATGCATACATATACATATAAGTAAATAGTTCAATTAATAGTGCATTGCACTAGCAACATTCGTTTCTTTTACTGCGGCAGACTGCAGATTGGGTGAGAGACTGTTGCAAACAGCACAATATGAGAGTTGAGACATACTGCGAGGAATTTTGCCAGTATCACAGTTGATAGATTTGTTCTGAAAATAATTCATTAATGTGTCTACTCAGATATTGTCTATTGCATTTTAGTGTTTCCCCAGAGAAAAAAAAAATTCTACATTGTCTAAGGCAATAGAATACAAGAAATTATTACTTTTGTCTTCCTCTAGGTACTTTTGGTAACAGACCTCTTCTGAATTCATGAAGTAATCAACATGGAAATAATCATGTAACCATATTCGGTCACACTGTACTTGAAGGGACATGAATAATGTAGTAGTACATGCTTACAAAATGTATTAATTAACCAACCAGTGTCTGAGTGTTAGTTACATACTGATCCCAAGCTTGTTCATCATTAATCAGTCATGACAGTTCATGTATTCCATTCTGGCAATATATTACTTAACAGCAGTACACACTTACTTATTGCACTAGTTAGTTAATAATGGTAAGACCACTTGAGGGGGGCAAAAATGATTTATTAAGTCATGTCCTACTCAAGAAAAAAAAAATCAAACTAAAATAGGTTTCCCCATGAAATACATGAACTGTCATGATTGATTATTGATGAATGAACAGGGGATCAGTACTTAAATGCTTAGTTACTGGTTAATTAATGCATTAAGTAAGTGTGTACTGCCACATTATGTCTTCTCAAGTATAGTGTTACCCAATATTCTATTAAGGTAAAATGTGTTGCATAACAATAAATACTAAATCCTCATATATTATTGCACAAGTTAGTTATTTATTATACACAAATCTTTGTACACACAAATACCTGATGGCCCCATGAAAGCATATCATATTGGCCCCCCAGTCAAGACCAATCCAGTTATTTTCCAAATCTTTTAGGGTCCCTGTCATTCTGGGGCACTGGAAATCACACTAACTGCCCCCAACCCCCCTCCTTACAGCATCCCTGTACATCTCACATGCAACAGTGTAATGTGCTCTTACATAAAGCTTTGTCCAAAAGAATATTGGTCTAATATACTCTTAAATGTGCAAAAGCACATCACAAATATAGCTTATTCCTGTATTTAACTACCAGTGTAGAGAAAACACTTGGCAAACTACATTGTTACTTAAATTGATTGTCCTTCCAGAGGGTGGGACTGGACTGTGTGTCCCCCAGGGGGGTCGTCAACCAGGATCCTGAGATACTTCGTGTGTGGTGAGCACGGCACTGCGCTGTACCAGTACATGCTCCCCAACCTAACCTAACCTAAGCTAACCTAACCTGATCTAATAAATTTTAGATGTTCACTTTTATTTTTCATATACTGTAGCACTATGCGTTTTTATGATTTTGAGTTTGTTCCTCTATTAAAAATTAAATGAAACCTTAAAGCTCATTTCATTCCTGTTAAGTTCTGTAATAGTACCTCTCAAAGATTAGACAAAAAAAAATCAACACTGCATGGCTGGCTGCGTACCCTCTCACCCCTATAGAGATGCAGATCTCTTACTCCAGAATATACATCAGGTAATATCTGACATCGGCCTGCACGTGCGATCACTAAAACAAAGCTATCATTTGTTTCGGCAGACAGATATCGGCCGGTGGTTACGGTTCCTTTCAGGTCTGTCTGTGATTAAAGATTACATTCTAACACTTCATTAGTTATTTCTGAGTAGACCTTGGTAGACGAACGCTTGTCAGCGCTGCCTTCACTCCACCCAGACAAGGGTGCCTGACAACACCCATGAGGTCCACGTCATTCAATCCATCTCAGTTACATTCACTCTAAATAAAGACGTCTGCTTTTCATCATTACTTTTCATTAGGCACACGATCTTCACATAAGATCTGAAAGATGCATAGAAAACAATAAACATCGGCTTAAGCTGAAAAGGGTATTTTTTTTTGTCACTAGCTTTTAAAAATAGATTTGTTTTGTTTTATATACCTTTTCTAGTTTGTTATGTGTATTGAGCTGTGTAACTCGCGCCAGTTACACAATTCATGGAGTTATGAATGATGGCATGTACTGTATGGTGATACTCGTAGCAGTGTGGTAACAGATCTGAGTGTCTGGAAATAAGTCATGCAGCTGGACCTTGTCACTGTCTTTGGTTCCTCACTCTTTTCCTGATGTTGTACTGTCGGTGATGACAGACATACAGTTAGCATATGCAGCTATTACAGGAAAGTGAATATACTGCTGGCTATTACTGAAGCAATTGAAATATTTTGAAATAATAGTCACACCTACAGAGAAACTAGACATGTTGTGCTATGAAATAAAAGCAAGAATGGCATCCACTAACAGTGCCAGTGGAAGCCCATGGATGCCCTTGCCGGAACCCTCCCCTGATAATAGAAAGGGCAAGAAGGACAGTTGACAAGGGTGCTGACTTAAGCAATTGTCCAGGGCCCTAAGGGCACTTAGTACCCGTCCACTCGCACAGAAATGTGTTACTTTCACTAAATGTTTTCATGGAAATTTAGAGCAAAACTTTATTTAACACTCACCTGTTATACCGTTTTAAAACGCTTACACCCTTAAAAACCAAATGCTAGATGTATTCAGTGCATCGGGTCAAATGGATCAGCTCAATTTTACTTTATATGAAGGTTGGATTTTATGTTCACAACATTCTTATTGGAAGCAAAGAAACACTGGATGTGAGTCGATTTTGAAAAGGTTATGATTGATGCTCAAAATTTTGTGCACAATTTCTCATTTAGTTGTAAAGTATAGATCTTCATGTGCCCCATTGTATATAAACTAGGAACATTGTAAGGAAAAAGTCTGAGGCAAAAGCTCAAATCATCATTTTATCGCACTCATGACTTTGCCAAATACTTTTCCAGTTGATAAGCTGGTATTGTCTCCATAGATGTTAAAGATTTTTTTGTTTTATCTTACATACATCCTCTATCTGTAACATCATCATAAGTATCGTGGTGGTTTAAGGAGATATGTACAGCCTGAACGGTGGCTGGTTCATGTCCTGAGGTGAGGCCCTGCCCTTCTATGCTTTGCCATACTCTCTCTTCGCCTCCGCCTTAGTGGAGGCCGTTCACTTCTCACTCTCTCTTCTCACTCTGCCTTAGTTAAAAGGTCACTCTTGACAGCTGTCTTTCGCTTATTCTTTTTAGAATGTGGAAATCACCTTGCAAACCTGACAGATGCAGCAAAGTGACAGCAGGTCAAAGGCATCAGCCTCCCAATCCCAAGGGACCAATCGGGTGTGATCCCCACCTGTCTACACATTGTCAACGTGTAACATTAGTGTTTGGGGATTACCCCGACAATCAACTCTCTCATCTTCAACACTCATAATTACGACCAGAAAAAAAACAATACTTTCAAACAGCTGAAAACATGATTTCCAATAGTGCCACTATGGAATTTTTTATTGGACAAACCTGTCACTTTTTGCTGTGATTGCCGATCATTACATTTATTCATTGTTCCATGACTGTAAATAATACCTGAGTTACGATGCTAAATTTCCCACCACCATTTGTTCATACCATGTGGTCATATGCAGCTCTGCAGTACCACCTAGTGGTGATTTAAAAAAATATTTAGTAGGTTTACAAAGGAAGTCAGTTAAACATACTAGTATAGGTCTTTGGGACTTTACCAATCCATGAATTACAGCAGCAGAAAAAGACGACAAACAACTTAGTTCCAAATGTAATGTGTGTGTACATAGGTACAGTACAAATTCTGTTTGTGATATATTATGTGCAAATATATATACCCATACATACATATATACCCATACATACATATATACCCATACATACATATACCCATACATAGATATAAACACATACATATGTAAACTACCACTCAAAAGTTTTTGCACACACTGAGATCTTCTATGTTTGCATGTTACTCACATTACATTCACTAAAAATACACTCAATATTCTTTGCTAACAAATACATTTACGGTATGTCTGCCTTTTGGGAGCAGTGGGTGACTCAGTGGGCTAAGCCTCTCCCTGCAATCGGAAGGTCGCTGGTTCAAGCCTGGCCTTGGCACTTCCGTTGCTCCTTGACCAAAGTCTGTAACCCTCCCCCAGCTGCCTGGCTGGCTGCCCTTCATGGCCAGCTTACTTTCACCTACAGAGAGCAAGATGGGGGAGGGGTAAAGAGAATTCACCCATGGGGATCAATAAAGGTATATATTATTGAGTACCTTTATTAGCAAGAAAATGTCTTATCTTTCCTTCATCCTCTAGCAGTCATAACAGAAAAGAAAATTCAAGACATTCTTTCTACAAGGGACGTGTGTATGTGTGTTGGTTTATATATATGTATATATATATATATATATATATATATATACACACACACACACACAATGTAATTAATTCCTATTAATTTGACATTGTGGGGACCATATATTCAGGTCCCCACAAAGATCTGTGAATGCAATAAAAAATAAGAATACCAAATGTCTTGTATTTTGTTTGCTTACTTATGGTTAAGGTTAGGACTGTGTAGGGGTTAAGGTTGTCATGTTGAGTTTTCCCCATAGAAATGAATGTAGAGTCCCCACAAAGGTACAGTTACAAACCTGGGTGTATGTATTAGTAAATATTACAGAAATATTAATAAAAGAGTGATATGACTTGTACACATCGTGCTACTGTACATAGATAAATAGATGCTGCCACATAGGCAATACTGCACTGGGTCAATGTAGTGTTTACTGCAGTTTACTGCACCTCAGTAATAAGGTGTAACAATATTGCTATATTGTAGACAGAATCAGTGTTACACAACAGTGAAAGTCAGAGGAATAGTATTTCCGCTCAATGTACAAAACGCACACGCCACCCAGTATGTCCCCTGCCTAATGCCTGGTGCTTCCAAGTCTCCATACAGGACGAACAGTCGTAGAACATGAAAAGGTATACATACACAAATACAGTTATACTTTCACAATTTAACACTACTACACTCATACTTTACATAAACAATACATATTAAAATAAAAACACATATAGTGTAACTCTTCCCTCAACTCTAAGTCACTTTGGATAAAAGCATTAGATAAATGAGAAGCATGATTAATGTGCTATTTGTCGACTGCCATTGAAAAAAGGCCAAACAAAACACCTAAACACGGAACAATAATGGAAACAAAATGCATCAACTAAGCTGTGAAAGTGTAAGAAATGTCTACTGTAGCAATCAAGGAACCACATTACATAAAATACCATTCATCTCTATTCTCACTGTATATACATGGGCTGCATTCCAATGAAACATTCTGGGCTGTTTCCTCTCTCAGTGGCCACACATCAAATTTCCCATACAAGGAATATTTAGTTACTGTGCTGGAGGGAACATTTATCCAAATAATGGTGTCCAGAATTCAAGTTCTTTTCACTATTAGAACTCATAAAAGGAGTGAATTTGATACTGGAATGACGGGTAATGGGTACTGGGTGGACCAGTGCTCACCTGAAGCAAACCTTGATTTGAGCAGTTCTGTCTTCTGTAAACACTTTCTCTTTATCCAATGTCCCTTACGCATCATGTGACAGGGCTGTCTGTTGGGTCCACTATACAGAGATTTTCTCAATCAATAATATTAAAAAGTAGAACAGCTGATTTGCCAAAATATGTGTGGTTTTGCACAAGTGTATAACTTACATTTATCATGCACTATATGCAGTAGTACAACGGCAATGGGGCAGGTATGAGAACGTGTTTGTCAGGCTAGCATCTTCCCCATAGTCAGAAAGCTGTGAGAACGAAAGCCAGCTCTGTCTATTGATCGCTGATCAATAGGAAGACATGGGGCAGCTGGATCTGCTCAGCCAGTCCCGGATGAGGATACCAACTGGGGGGGGGGGATGGAACCAACAAAACCCTGTGTGATTTTCAGGGGTTGTTTTCCTGTTTTAACTGAGAAAACAAGGAGGCAGCAGTGATTAAAAAATGTTTGATTTTCTGAATACTCTGCTGGTAACAGCTGAGCAGGATTTCCCCAGGAGAAGCAAATTGCTGTGAAGAAAAGGAACAAGATGAAGAGTAACCCCCCGCCACCCCCATTCTGCCCCAGGACACTGATCAAATCAAGGTGTGTCATATCATGGAGTTTTTGCCTTGACCTCCTCTGTGCAACCTCAGTTTTCTGTGATGATGCCCGAGAGATAACCGCTATGATCTATGTTAGCTATGTTCCTCTTCTTCTTCTTGCTCTGTATATACTATCATCCAACCACTTGGTCTTCACACTTAGTCATCCCCCAGTTATCCCTATCCTCTTAACTGCTAGTAATCCAGTGATGTCATCGCCTTTGGCTCCCTATGCATTGATGATTTTTTATCAGGTCAATTGATGTTCCTTTACATCTCACAGGACCTGATTAAATGGCACTGAAGTGCTCCCACTCATTCTGGACCAAATATGAATTGAATTATGGCAGATGAACTCCCAGCAGGTCCTGTGTATTGGGGCAGGAGAGGAGCAGTGCTGCACTCAGCAAACTTTTCCTTCTACAAAACATCAGTTTCCTGTACTCTAAGATTAGAGATTTTGCATGCAAGCATAATAGCTTTATCCTTTAATGTGTTTGTAGTTGTTCTGTAGTTGTGTTCCATCTAAAAGGGTCTCGGCCCCATTTTATGCCGACTCTTTGAACCCTCCCTGTCTAGGATGAGTGTTCAATCCACAGAAAAGATCTTCATCTGCCATCCTGCCACATAATGTTCATTAACAGATATACAATTTCAGTAAATTTCATAGTGGTTCTGCCTAAAACAGCATTACTTGGGAAAAAGTGAACCTCTCACAGAGTGAAACTGCAATAGCTAATACTTCTGTCATTCATCGTTGGTATTTACATTCATCCATCTTCCATATGTGTTTATCCAATACGGGATTGCTGAGTCTGGGTGGGAATGAAATTCACAATCCTAGAGGTATGAAGCCACAGTGATACCCTTTATAGTCATGGTTAATTATTATTATTAATAATTATTCTTAAAAGAATCACTAGCAATTATTATTAAAATAATTATTTAAAAATCTGACATTAAGAAGAGCATCAATCATGAATAACAAAAGAAGCATTTATGTTTAAAAGAAAGCAAACACAATAACTTGAAATTCCATAGAACGGTGAGCCTGTGACTATACAAATAAGAGGAATACATGCCTAAATACAACAGGCACAACAGTCCAGAATCAAAATTCAACATAAAAATCTCCTTTGAAAAACTCCCCAAGAATCTCATTAACAAAAAAGTATAAAATCCATCGCTCCTCATTATAGCGACTTGAATTATAAGTAATCAAAGTACGAGCATGGGTGGGGGGGGAAATCCATGGTGTGTCACAAACAATATTTCTCTGTCTATACAATCAAAAACTGGGAGGGACAGCTAATTACCACCTCTGGTAAGATTAATGATCCTTTCAGTTGATTCAACTTAAATTCCCTACAATGGAGGTCATTCTGAGTAGAGTTTAAGCAGGAGCCGCAGTGTAGTTACTATTATTGCATAGTCTGAAGGGCATGCATTTCCACTGCAGCTTCACATGCCAGCAGCTGTAGTAATGTGACTGTAGTACAATTATATACTTATTAAGACAGGTCACGGTTAAGGTCAGTGTTAACAGTGCGTTCCAAGCACATCAAGCATTCTGTCTGGTTTCAATTAACTTCATTGTTCAATTGAAAATGTTATTCAAATGTTCTAGAATAAAAGTTTTAACTAGCGAAGTTGATCTTGCGGGAGGCTATCCTGTTCAAGTCGCAAAAGTGGCAGTTCATTCTAACATCTATCCTTGTGTGGAGTTTGCATGTTCTCTCTTGTTTTTGTCTGGGTTTCATGCCATGGAGGAGAAGGAAATGGCGGCAATGTGTGAACGTGTCCTACAGGGACTGCTGTCCCATGCTGGATGTTCCTTATCTGGAGCCTGGAGCTTCCTGAGTGTCACTGTGACCCCTCTGCTGCAGAAGCGCTTATGAGAAATGGATGGACGAACAAGTCCTGTAGATATCAGATACAGCAGAACTGAACTGCTACTTGAAGTAGCATTAACAGGGTGACTCAGTAGGTAACACTGAAACCTTGCACCCCCTCTAGGCTGAGGGTTCGATTTCCACCCCCAGCTCTGTATGAGGAGTTTTAAACATTCTCCTCATATTCACCTGCGTTTCCTCTAGGTAATCTTATTTTTTTCATGTTTTGGTGAATTGGGGCGTCTAAACTTGCCTTTATATTTGGTGATTGTGTCCTTCGATGATCCGGCATCCTGTCTGAGATGACTCTAAATAAGATTAGGGCCAACAAGGGCTACTGAATTCTTATTACACACGCAAGCCAACAAAATAATGCAGTGTTAAAAGACAGAATGAAATGGAATTTAACTCAACTGCCAGACCAGAGTCCTTAATATGTAGCTTTAAAACTATCAAATCCTTACAATGACAATTATTTTATCCATCTATAATCCAATTGTTTTTCTTGGTTAAGGTACAGGTTGGGGTCGAGCTGGAATCTATCCAGATGGCATAGTGCCCAAGGCTGGAGTGCACCTTAGCTGGGATGCCAGTCTTTCACATGGCACATATACACATTTAATTATACCATTAAGCAATTCAGTGATGCTGGTTTGTGGACTGTGGAGGAACTGAAGGATACTGGTACAGGGATCTGAATCCTTACAGAGCACTGGCATCACTAAGCCGCTTTCATTTTTCAGGAGAATAGGTAACTAATTACAAATAATAATTTAGTATTTAAGGAAAAAAATCATAATTTAATTTAATCATAATTTCATCCTAAAATGATTTTCCCTGATTCACATGTGAGATATTTATGATTTTTTACTGAAATATATGATCAATGGAAAAAGAAGCAGTTGAAGTCCAAAATATGGTCCGAAATATCTGGATCCAAATGATCCTTCTGTGAGGTTTATAGATGATTACTCATGAGAAAAAAAGCTGCATGAATACCAGTTGGTGCAGCACTTTTTATCTTTGTGCTGTATTTATCATCTTGATGGCAGCAGAATAGAAACCCAGCACATATTTCTGTACAGATTTTCCTTCCCTCCATGATAGCTTTATATAAGTGGAAGATGGGTCACTTCAAGTACACATCTGCTCTCCAGAACCCTGTATAACCTTTCTGATTGGCAGTAGCGATGGACAAAATGATGAACATTTTACTGTATTTTTTGACCCCACTAGATGGAGCTCTCTGTCTGAAAAAGGGCACAAAGCCAAGGAAGAGCACCATCTAGTGGGGTCAAAAAATACTGCGAGTGGTTCATGAAGGATCATTTTGCCCATCACTAACTGACAGCAGGACCAGCTCTGCAGCCATTTCCACAAGCAAAGCTTACAGCCCATAGTAAGTACATTTCTGCTTCCGAGGAATTTGTATGCAAACTATTATAACTCTGACATTAGGCAGAGTGAATAAAATAAGATCCTTAAAACTAGAAGTGTAAGACTATAGATCACATTGTATGTTGAGGGCTTTATAAAGCTAATAAGAATTCAGTGCACAGTTTCTGCAGTGTGTCTGCCTGAGTTTCACAGCTCGACACGTTCCAAGGTCTCTTTTATAGTGATTTTGAAATAAAATGACCTCCTTCAAGCTGCAAGTCAACAATCATGGAACAGTCAAGGAACCTTCCATGTTGGCTGGTTTATGTTCTATCTGAATGATTCATAAAAATAGTTTGATTAAGGAGGTAAACAAATGTTGCCACATTTAACATTACTGTCTGCCTGTTTGGCAAATATACTTGGTACAAAGTAAATCTAGGCCTCACTAAATTAGCAATAGAACAGAGGTATGGTAACTGAAATATTTTACTAATTACCCAAAGTTAAATAAAGCTATGACAGGATTATGTTAAACTAATTTTTATTTTAATAAAAGTGGCTTTAATTAAAGTGTCCCTGTGAAATTTTGAAAGGCTCTTAATAAATATGATATCTGTTTTAGTCCGTTAGACGTACTAAAAACGAAAGATTGTCAGCTTTCAGTGGCCAAAGGGAAAACAAGATTTGTTAGTTTCAGAATCACAGAAATGGTCTATTTCTGGAGAATTGCAAAGTTAAACACCTGCGCTTGAACTAGATTAGTGGTTGGCAGATGGATAGATAGATGCATGTTACATCAAAACAGAATTAAATTTGCCCTAGTAGACTGTGCTGCCTCTACTCGCCTTCAGAAAGGTGTCTTATTCCTAAAACAAAAACCGTTTTTGACATAGTTGTATAACATAAAGGAAAACTTATTGCAACTGACTTCAGTCCTGTATAACACTATATTTAATTTTGGCTTTATATCTATAGACAGTGTATACTGTACACAGCACCTGATATGACTGGTTCCAATTTCTTATTCAATTAGAGAATGTAAGACACAACAATTTAATGTAAGAAAGCCAGTTACACTGCTCAACAGATTTTACATTTTTTGTCGAATTAATCAAAACAGGTGACTCTTACAGTATATTTTGTGCTGAATTGAAATATCTACTTGGAATTTCTCTATCAGAGTTTCCGCCCAGGTTCCATGTGGAGGTTCCCGGTTCTCCCCGTGTCGTTATGGGGTTTCATTCCGGTACCCTGGTTTCCCCACACAGTCGAAAAACTTCTGAGGCTAATTGGAGTTACCAGATTGCCCGTAGGTGTGAGTGTGTGAGTGAATGGTGTGTGAGTGTGTAAATGTGCCATGCGATGAATTGATGCCCCATCCTGGTTTGTTCCCTGCCTTGCACCCAAAGCCTCTGGGATAGGACGCCCCGTGACCCTGAATAGGACAAATGGTTACAGAAAATGGATGGATGGATGGATGGATGGATGAATATCTCTATTACATAAGGATTTTTAATAACACACAAACCTTACGCTATATGTATATTTATATTATAGGTGCATGGTGGTAGTGATTCATCTAAAGGGTAGAAGCGTATGACTCTCTGTTGCTCTCAGGAAAATCCCTTGAGGGTTCACCAGAAGTTGGCAAGCATAGTTGGACTCCACTCGCCTTCATATTGTTCTTCCACATTGGCGAGAGAGCAGGATCCTTTCTCAGCATGTCCAAATGTGTTACAGAGTTTAAGCTCTGACAAAACAGACTTACAATACATTGTGCCCTCTTGTAAAGTCTTAAAAATGTTCATAAATGAAATAAAATAATTTTTCATAAATCGAAGTTTATTATGTCCATGCATTCTTAATAAGGAATTATATTCCATGAATATAGGCTCAAATGATATCACTCAAAAACTATGGGCGATAGCAAAATCCTGAGTGCATTTTTTAAACCAGCATTAAAAAGTACATGGAAGAACACACACAGTTGTTTACTAATAACGTTTGATTTGACAAAATCTAAATATTTTGCGGATTTAAACAGTAATTGTTACATAGAAAAATAATCTAGGGGATGGAATTTAGTCTAATTCAATGCATGTATGAGATTGTTTAATGCTGATATGTACTAGCTGTAAATCAACTATTTGGTCGAATAAAACTGCGCATATTTTGGATGAACAACATGCCCCGTTTACCCCCAGCAGGTGTCGCTGTATAATAGCAAATTATGGAACTTGATTTCGTTTATATACCGATTTGCTAAGCACACACGTAAAATTAGTAAGTCATAAAATAATATTTTAACGATATGGACATTTTCGGGCATATCGTTAAGGCATCAGACTGTACGCTGTTATAAATCGCCAATCAAATTCAGGGCTAATTGACATCAGATTCTGGTTTGGGCTACCCGCTAAACGACATCCACTATTTTCAGTCCGTGAAACTCCAGTTTCATTGGGATTAAAAGATCTTGGCAGCAAGTCAAGATAAAATATACAGTAAGAACATCTTTCAAAGTGATGAGATAACCAAGCAATTTCCAGTATTTATGTTTTCCAGTCGTCAGAGCACATGACGCTGTGTTGCAGCATCTATACAGTACATGGCCCAACATCAGCAACACCAGACGGATATAAAGGCTGTACGGAACTACGCAGAATCAAACTAATGGCAGAAACCTGTAAACCTGCAATATAAATAAATCTTATTGCAAGTGATTTGTTTTGCCATGTGAAATTCTTACCTGTTCCTTATCGGACAGTTAGCTGTAATCATCGCAGGAATATGCAGTAGCTTTGTAATTGTATTTGTAGCTTTGTAAACTTGATTTCAAGCGCTAGACTCACATTGTAGAGCCCTCAGTGTCTGCTGCACCTTGAAAACAATGAAAATATGTGGTCAACCATCACCCAATCGGATTGGATTGTTTGTATGTCCTGGTCAGTTTCAAATTAAGAAATGCATACAGGACATTGCACATGTAAAACAAATCTACTTTATTCTATAAAAGAATTACACATACAAACAATAACCATCGCTCTCTCTCCCTTAATAAGAACACCTGCAAGTGTCTCACATCAGCAAAAATGCTTTAGGAGAGAGAAGTCAACATGCATAACTTTAGAAAACAAACTGCAAATTTGATTACTGAGCAACAAAATTATGAGACGATGACAATCAAATAGCAAATTACCTCTCTGTGAAAATCCATTCCCTTGGATATCCAACATCTCCCCGCACTCTGCATTCCCATCTCATCTCTACACCTTTTTGTTCTAACAGGATTTATAGTTATTTTTACTTAACCTGCCTCCTTACTGATCTACCTGTTTTCATTTTTCGGTTGCCCTTTTCATACTGTATGACATCATTGACTTGTGTCGTGTAACCTATCAGATACGGTGTATTGTTGCAATACTACAACTCATTATGCTATTATTATAATGCTGTTGTTACAGCACAGCATGACGGAAGTGTGACCTAAGGTGTGGCTTATGGAGACATATGGAAATTTTTGTTATAAACTGCACTCAAAGACTTGGAAAAAAAGGACCATAAGGGGTTAATCAAAGCAGGAGGGTAAAACAAGAACTAATGATGGTTAAACTAAACACGAGGAAAAAAACTACCACAAAACAAGCAAGAGGAAAAAAACGTAGGAACTAAACACAAGACAGCACATGCAAATGCCCAGCTGAGGTACAGTACATTTCTGGGGCAGGTATATACAGCACCAGTCAAAGTTTGGACACACACACATAGAAATACTAATAAATCTTGTTCTATACATTTTAGAATAAATGTAAAGGCATCAAAACTATAAAATATCACATATGGAATTAAGCACTGACGCAAAATGCATTAAAAAATAATAATTTACTGGGGGGGGGGGGACAACATTGTGGGTTGGGACTCAGGAGGTTGCTGGTTCAAATCCCATTGGGCCATTGAGCATGGCCCTAACCCCAATTGCTCCAGGGACTGGCTGACCCTACAGTCTCCTCTACGCCAGTTTCATGAGATGGCCTCCTGGGATGCTTGTCCAGCTGTCCTGAAGGAGGTCCCACATATAGGCTGAGGGTTCATTGACTGCTTCTCCTTCACTTTCAGGTCAAACTCCTTCAAAACC
>JAODJX010000042.1:25552134-25565249 GCA_026776945.1 Isichthys henryi | reverse complement strand
AGGAAACCCCACGACGACATGGGGAGAACATGCAAACTCCACACACATGTGACCCAGGTGGAGACTCGAACCCGGGTTCCAGAGGTGTGAGGCAACAGTGCTAACCACTGCACCACCATGCCGTCCCATATTTAAATCCATTTCTACTTAATATATTGGCAAAGGAATGACTTGCATTTTTAAACAGAATACAAACATACACCATATCAAATATTTATTTACACATCACTAGCAGATTTAGATGTCAAGTTTAAAATCACAAAAAAAAATGTAAAATTCTCATTGAAATGACTTTATACACTTAAAAACTAAGGAATAAAAATGTATCAAAAAAGCAAGGTATCACACCGATTTCACAGTTTAAAAAATGAAAACAGGCAAAATATTTGCCCTTCAAAAATAAATGATTGCTTTTACATGGAGCTACACACACACTGTACAAACATAGTACATACTTTACATTAGATTACATTAGACAGGTAGTATACATACTGTCATCAAGTTTATCTCCATCCCCAAATGATTAGCAATTACTTGTCTGGGTGTTACTGTTGTCAGAGGTGTAAGTGTTAGTCCTCTTTGAATACTTCAGGGAGTTGAAGGAGACTTTCATCCTGTCCACCGTTCGATTGCTCCTGCAGAGTAGCGTGTTCCTGACATTGTCCCGAAAGTCCTCAGAAACGTAGTAATAAATGAATGGATCCAGGCAACTGTTAAGGCTGGACAGGCAAAGTGTGGTGATATAGAAGCCGTAGCCATTGTTGGAGATGCCGTTCTTCAGGAGGGAGTAGTGGATGAGAAGCATGATGTTACTCGGGATGAAGCATATCAGGAAGGTCACAAGGACGGTAATAATCAACACCACCGCTTTGTTCCTGTTTTTTCCCACAGAATTATCGCCCATGGAACCTGCGAGGGTTTTAAGGAGGCAGGTGTATGCCACTATGCTTATCAAAGTTGGAACGAGGAACACGAAGCCTCCCATAAACATGAAGTAGAAGAATGCATGCTTAACGTCAGGAAACGGGTCCTCGATGTTGTGGATGATGTTGACGTCATGGCAGGTAGTGATATTCAGGTTACTGATGTAGGCCGTCTGATCGTACATGTACAGTGGTGTTGTACTCAACCAGATAAAGATCCATATGGCTATACAAACCCCTGAGGCTATCTGATTGTTTTTTCTCTGCTCAGATAAAGGGTGGGCTATTACCCAGTAACGCTGCACGCTAAGGCAAGTGATGAAAAGAATGGAACAGTACATATTTCCATAGAAAAAGCCCACCAACACCTTACAGAGTCCCTCTCCGTAGGTCCAGTTGTTCTCCTTGAAATGGTATGAAATCTTCAGTGGGATCCAAATAACAAACAGGATGTCAGAAAGTGCCAGATTAGCCATATAAATAGCTGCCGGGTGCTTCTTCTTTGTCCGGAAGATGAATACCCAAAGGGCCATCACGTTTGTGGGCAATCCAACAGCAAAAACGATTATGTAAATTATTGGGAGGAAGACCGTAGTCAACTTGCTTTTGAGTGTTTCAGCTGTTAAGGCATCCACTGTGACCCTTCCTTTGTTTTCATGTGCAACAAGCCCCCGAGATTTGTCTCTAATGGCCAAACCTGTATGGAGATTATCACACATAAGCATAAACATTTCGAAGACAGGCACAATTTAAATAAATATACTTTTCTTAATGCATTAGTATATCAAAGTTAACATGTATTTAAGCATATTAATCCCGCTCACGCATGTTGATCGTCGTTATATTCCCACGTAATGTCCACTCATACCGCAATCTGCCCGTCGTACGCTTGTAGCGCACACAAAAACAACTCTACAGAAGCAACTATGTTATTAACCATATCAGTAATAGCACGCATTTATCATTCCTTAACACGAGGAATAGATGGCCTTTTTAAAACACGGCCGGACATAAAGACCCAGTACCTGTCCTTCCGTAAACCATGTGACGCCGAAACGCTTAGGGTCTGGTCTTACCTATCTGGGCAGCCGTTCCTGCCGCCAAAGACAGCAAAACGACCAATCTCAGAAGTCCAGCGAAGACCATGGCGAGCAAACAGAGAAGGCTTTTTCAGACGGTAGACCAGCGATACAGACGTACTACTTGTTGAGTGGTAAAGGTGAATACTTTACTGATTTCCGCTACGCCAGCGTCTTCCCAGTGACCGATCCCACCTTCACCATATAAGGGAAAGACAGAACTACCTGCCCATGGACACGCCCACACCTGCGTAGTTTCGACCAATAACGGGATCCGAGCGGTGACGTTATAAGTCTGGTATGGGTGATTCATATTTTTTGTTCATGATTATAAATGATCACCAATAAGAATATCTGCTCTTTTGACAGTTTATTATTAAACGAATGACATTTACCACATTTTATTCAGGGAGAAGTAGGGATTCAGGTTTTGGCCGAAGTGTTGTTTATGTAAACGGTTACGTATGAGAGACTGCAGACAGGAAAAGTTCATTGTTGTGCTTATACAGTATATTAAAGTATTAATTTACTTTCTTAGCGATGACTGTTGAAACAGTGAACGTGAAAATGGTTATCAAACCGAGAAGTAAATGAAGTTAAAATGCAAAACCATTTAGTGAAATAAATCCTGTAATTTATAAATGAGTAACAGAATTTATGTCACATTACATTACGGCTTAATTATATACGAACACAGAGGCACAAACATAGTATATTTTTTCAGTGCATACTGTACGTGTTCCAGTATAACACCAAGGCAACGGCTGCTACACGTTAAACAGACAGACACATAATACTCCGAATAAGTACTATAAAAATACTGTAGTATAAATTGGAATTTTAACTTCAGGAGATATACTGACAGAATACTGGACAAAAAAGTATATTTAACACCAAAGGTCCTTGAAGGTCCTTGCATTGTTATGGTTAAAAATGTCCTTCCCGTAGTAACCATGATAGTAACCAGGTTATACAGTAACTAGGTGCATGAAGGAAATTCTTCAATGACATCAATGACAACTTATAAGAAATGTGACAGTTCACTTTTGGCAGATGGTGCCACACAATCCAAACCAGAACATATATTTCATATAATATCAAAGGTAATTAATATAAAAAACACAATATTATTAACTAAAAAAAGATTGTCTATTAAAACAATACCTACATGATATTGCACATAATATTTTTAATATTTGGAACTAAGTGTTATTTGTATACTCAGACTGGATATTTGTATACCAGTGATCTTAAGACTTCTAATACCTATAAAGTGTAGCATTAATTTGATGAAAAAGTGCTTTTAACACAGTCATTTTTTTCTCAGAGGGTCATAAAGTAAACAGTTAGTAGAAGTTGATCTGACGGCACAGTCAGGGGTTCAGCTTCTTGTACTGCTTTTCTTCACTGCTCCAGAAGGTCGCCATTTTGCTCGACCTGGTGCTGCTGGCATGAAGCTCCTTGTCCGACTCCTTCAAAGCTGAGCGGGGCAGGATGGCGGCTACTTGTTTCCGGCACTGCGATGACCCGAAGTAATAGATTAATGGATCCAGGCAGCAACTGACGCTGCTGATGCATGTGGCCAGGAGGTAGGCTGCATAGGAGGTGTGGCTGCTTCGGGCCAGCTGCACATAGTGCACCATTAAGATGATATTTGTGGGTGTGAAGCAGACCACAAAGACCACTAACACGGCAGCTGCCATGAACATCGCCCGGCGCTTTTTGGGCATAGAGGCAGAGTCGCCGGTAGCGTGAAGAGCCTGAATGATGCGCACATAACAGACTACAGTGAAGGCAAGAGGTACAAAAAAGAAGATCGAACAGAAGATGGGGAAGAAGTAGAGATAGTAGCTGCGCAGTTGTCGGATATCCATCACATCGTGGCAGGTGGTGATGCCCAGCTCTTCGAGATGGGTGGTCTGCTTGGACAGCAGAATGGGCATCACGCCGGCGATTGCCAATAACCACATAACGCCGCAGACCACCATCGCATACTGTCGACTGCGCCAGGCCAGAGATTCGATGGGATAGACTACAGCCAGGAAGCGGTCTACGCTAATGCACATCATAAGCAGGATGGAGCAGTACATGTTACAGTAGAAAGCGGCCGTGATGAGGCTGCATGTGGATGACCCGTATGTCCAGTTGTTGCCATTGAAATGGTAGGACATCTTGAAGGGAAGCAGCAGAACAAACAGCAGGTCAGAAACTGCCAGGTTCAGCATGAAGATCACTGCTGGCTTCTTGGACTGTACCCTGCACGCAAACATGAAGACGGCAAGCAGGTTCAGGGGAATACTGACGATGAAGACAAGGATGTACACCCAGGGGATGACGACAGTCATCACAGGTCCAGTGAGGAACTCTGCTACTTTTTGGGTGACATGGTAGCCCTTCTTCACAACTGCAGGTTTATGTTCTTCTGGGTGATCGGAGCTGAACCCAGATCCGCTTTCTTCTTGCACATCTAGGTAATCAATGGGCTCATCCAGAGCATTCAAGAAGCCAGGAAAAGCTCTGGCGGTGTTACCTGAAATTACAGGAGTAAAATTTAACGTTAAATTTGAAATTCAGAGTTTAATTTGTTTTATTTAATGGTACCATAATTAGAGTATGAATTCCTAAACAGTCAATACAATGCAGTAGCGACAGTGGAGGGACATACAGTAAGTAATGTAACGGTCTGTTTTCGGGCGAATAAAAGACGCCAAATTAAAAACTGGGTGTACATATATATTTGGGTGGAAAGATGGCGTGTATGTATCTAAGTATGCCAAAAAAGACGCGCATAGACTGAGTTTTCATATCAGCAGTCTAAAAACGAATTGTTTCGTTTCCTGATTACAGTTGTTCTAAACGGCAAGTTCATTTCTGCCACAAATCAAAACAGTAAAAGCATGGAAGAGCATTGACTCCTTTTTTAATGGAGAGACATCCATTTACAAAGTAATGTTTAGCTAATTCCTGGTACTTAGTCAATTCCTGTGAAATTAACTAGAAATACTTACCGGTGAAGTGATTCGATATGTTTGCGCTGCTGCACAGGGTAAAGAGAGCAAAAACGATAGCTGCTTTGAAAAGCATCTTAATCGAAGGTGCAAAACTGCACTGCGTTATATTAATTCTTTAAGTGTTTGCTCGATTTATAAACGAATATTTTTAAAATAAAAGAAGTAAAGAAAAAACGAAGTTGAACGTGAAGCGGCTTCCCATTGGCAGTCTCAGCGCCCGCGAGCCGCAGCCCCCAGCATCTCCCGGACGTCGGGGATGGTCCCGGGAGTCTCTGCCAGCTCATTCAATGACGTCATGCACATTTTTTTGACTCCCACCATGCACAAACGATGGTTTTTTTTAAGCGTAGGATATTTTTGGGAGATTTAATAAAATAACGTAGCATGAATTTATTCGTAGTAATTCTTATGGCCTTAAGTGTCACGTGTAACATGACAAATACCAGGCATGTAAGGTCTGCTTCAAAGCAGTTAAAAACAATTATTATTATTATTACGTAAACTTGAATAACACGGAGCATTGGCTTTCATCCAAACAGGAAAGAGTATGACAACGGACGCCCTGACACTCAGCGAACATAATTATTTCACTTGACTAACTTTCTACTGAGGGCTGGCAACTAAAAACAGAAGCAAGCAAGCAAGCAAATACAATAATGTTCCATATTTATTAATCCAGTTTTAAACTTTGAAATTATTTTAAATTACAAACTCACTGTATATTTGTAAAACAAAAACTCAACATGGAAATACGCACTATTTTTTAAAAAGAAGCAAAGCAAAGCTTCCCAGTGCTCAAAGGTTAAATGTTAAAAGGCACAAGTTAGCAGTGTACATTACCCAAGAGCCTGAACTGCCCCAAAGTAATGTTATTACTGTTAATATCGTATCACTTCCAGTATAATGAGGCAGTAGTGCATTTTACAGTTCCTTTCTTTAACAGAAGTGGTAACAAAGCATTTGGTAACATAGCATCTAAATATAAAACATTTGTATAATTTCAAAATATTTAATATACAATCACCCTGTGATAAATCAGAAATTTTAACATTTATAATCAAAGCACTTACTTAGACAATGTAATGGTATACAATTTTTATGTATTAAAATTTAGATTTTCATTCTAATGTTCAAACTACAGTTGACATTGATCAAACACACAACATTCTGGTTCATTAAAATAACTACCATAGTCTTAATTCTGAAAAGTAGGTTTCTCTTTCTGAAATCAACAGAAGACACCATCCATTTTAAACACTCTATTCAGTTTGCCAGCATTTGGAAACTGAAGCACCCAAAAGCCAAAATGGGGGTGCGTAAAAATCCAGGATGGAAGAGGAACTGTATTCCGCGTCCGATAAAATGCATCACTTTCCATAGAACTTCTTGTTGAGCAGGAAAATAAGCAGATTGACATTCACTTTGGCCTTGTCAAACATTTTCATGACAGCCACCCCGTCGTACTGCAGCTGCAGAAGGTCCTGAGAAAGGGGAGAAACATCCTTTAACCAATCAACGACGAACATTACCAATGATGTCATCAGAATCATTTCGTGAATCATAAATAAAATAATTCATATTAAATAGGGAAACGGATGTCTTGATATCGTTACCATTTTCTGTTACTGATATACTGATAATTTTGTTGTGCTCAGATGTTCATCAGTGGCTTCAGCAGAAAATTTTAACTGGGGTGGTCACCAGGGACCAGGCATATTTTTGGGGCGGGTCACAGCACACCTTATCTATTCTACACCTGGTTCCACTTAGAAAATAAAATGATGCAGATTTCATTTTTATCATTTTGATGTGGGATGGCAATAGAGGTGGCCACGGATTTTGATACACCTGATATTCACAGTCTACACAGTGGAGTTTTCTGCTTTAAGAAGTGTCAGTCGTTTTGTGTGTTTGCTTTACCTGAATATGAACTTGCACCTTTTCCATTTCCACTCCCATGAACTTGGCTTTTATTTCAAATTCTCCTACTTCCTCGCTAGGTGAGATGTCAAACATTACGTTTTTAAACCTGCCAAAATAAGCAAACAAGCAAACAAACAAACAAACAAACAAATGAATAAAATTAAGCACGATACAAGGCAATATTACAAAAAAAAATCCTTCGCAAAGCACGTAAAGTCAAAATAGGGCAGAGTCCCCCCCCCCCCGTTAGCAGCACTATGGACATAAGTCATGCCCTCAGTTTATGCTTAAAATAGTTTTAGGTAATTTTAAATGTAGTTTAATTTTAAATGTGAACTGAATTACTATCTAAAAGGTGAAACTCTCACAAAGAGAAGTCTCTAAGCAAACTGTCTCAATAATATCTGGTCACATAAAAAGACATTTGAGTGAGATCTGCTTATATAGTTTTATACATACATAGACAGTTGGGAAATCATATTTTAGACTAGGAAAATTTATCATAACTAAACAGAAACATTCTCTGCTTTCTTTTCTGCCATGGGTCTCACTGAATACGTTTTTTATACAAACAGGTCACAGAAGAAATCTACATTACAGTGTTTTTTCACTGCTTTGACTGGAACACAAAAGGGACAAAACAGGAAGCGAAGTGTGCATCCACAAAGACCACAGCAGCTGGAGAGCTGGCATATCAGTGCCGTCTAATTGAGCTTCACTTCCTTCCAGGGTCAAAGGTCAGAGACAGCATGCCACAGGCCTGTCACACCGGCTGCCTGCTCACACATGGGTGTGGTAGCACTCACTGATTTGTCTGCAGTCCCTCGATCTCGAGGATGACTCCCTTCTCATGCAGTCTGGCTGCAGTGTATTTCAGCGACTGCTGTTTGGATTTGCGGCTGCTTCTCTCCTCCCCTTTTCTGTCCGATTTGATAGACCTCCTGGAATTCCTGAAAAGGCACATTTATAATCTCTGAGATAACTTCAAACAGTATGATTATGCCTAAGAATAGAAACTCAGCGATGACATATACAGTTGTGTGTGTGTGTGTGTGTGTGTATATATATATATATATATATATATAAATAAATATGTCATCCTTTTGTATTAATGTACCTTAAAGTACTGCAAGGGTCGAGCAGCTGGAAAAATCTTTTTTCCCCAAAAATGTTTATTATTGTTGCTATTTTTCTGTTATACCCTACCAGGTCACACATTTTCCAAACAAAATTCTATTTTTAAACTTAACTGTGAGGTGGTACTTCAGATGAAAAAAATCTTTGCCAACAATATGTGATTATCAGTTAGTTACAGAAAGACACTCCTGACGACAGCTTACTTCCGGTTCAGATTGTCGAGGCAGGTCTTAATGTACGTGTCGTAGTAGTTGATCTGCTCCTGGTAAAAAGCAGTCTTGGAGTTCAGCGCACTGAGAGTCTGCTGGAGCTTTATCAGCTCGGCTTTCCTCCGCTGCCTGTACCGTCTTTGGAACCGGATGTCCTGTCAGTCATACAGAAACAAGGAATGACCTCTCAGCCTGCATCTGGAACAAACCAAGTCGCTTATGCATACATATGGGAAATGCTGCCTTTAAATACATGCACCGTGCAAGCAATTCAAGTGCATATGTCTAGACTTATCCTCAAATTTCTTCATTTTGACACAAAACCTTGGCCTGGATTTGTACTTTCTGGATCTAAACTTACCACCTCTACTCAATATTTATGAGGCTTATTACCTTAGATATATCGTTGATAATTTCCTGGTACTTGTTCTCAGAAGACACAAGGCCAGCTTGCTCCAAAGAGCGCAAATTCCTCAAAATCTTCCTCTTCTTCTGCTCCAGAGGGAGCTGCCTGTCTTCCAGCATAGACGGACTGCTTTTCATCCCATCTGGCACCTGGGCATCCTGAACCGCACGTTTCTCGATGACCTTTGCATGCTCAGACTCCTGTAGGTCATAGACAGACTTATGTCAGAATGGATTTTATTTGCCATTGCAAATATCCTATGACAAAACAAATAAACAGCCAAACTTTGCAGAGCTTAAAGAAAACCATACAGGCTTAATAGCATATAACAGGAAAAAAAATAGTTTTCTTCAGTGTTTGGATTTGAAACAACAGTGTAAGTATTATATTGTGTTGCCAATACACAGTCCTTTTAATTTTTCATTAATACTATTCATGCCTCAAAACTTTACTGAGCCACTTTCTTGCAGAAAAGTTTTACTAGCACTCTGCCAGTTTAATGGATAAATTTCAACGCAGGAAGAATGAGAAGTGACCAAAATGAAGGCAGACGAGGAGAAGGAACACACCTGAAGCGATGAGGCTGGAGTCTCCAACATCTCCACCAGCGTGTCTCCTGGTTGAATCCGCACTACATCCACAATCAGCTTCTTAGTCCTGTGGGACAGGAATGGTTTATAAAATACAACTTCAAAACAAGAGGGAACTAAAACCATTTCAAATTCAACATTAAGAATAGTGCTATAACAGTTTTGGGCTAAAAATACATTTACATACATTTTGTCCAGAGTGACATACAAGTGACAAAACATGACAAATAAACAAACATCATGAATAAATTATCTGTGGAAGCCAGTGACTACTTTGATTTTGTTACTGTTTTTCCGCAACTACACTGCTATTTGAAATGTATAATACAATCTTTATATACAGACCAAGAAAGCTATTATTTAGCTAGGGAAGATGTATTAAAGATACAACTTAATATCATCAGTTTAAAAAAGTGCTTCCACGTGTGAATGTATTACTCAATGACCATAATGTTGAGTCACCATAGATGCAGAAAAAATTGTTTCCAGTAGTCTATGTCTTTGCAAAAAAAGAAACAACAGCGGTTCAAAAAAACAGCGATTCAAATTCATGTAAACTCCTTGCTATATTAAATCAGGTTGGCTTATGTATTCACACAGAAAGTTGTATTTATTAATACATTGAGTGAAAATGCACATAAAGGATTTAACTGAACCATATAATCACATTATACAGTAAGTTATTCTTATTTCTAACCAATAACCAAGTAATTTATCACTTTCTAACCCCATTTCAATGAAATTAAAAATATTCACAATGCTCAAAATTCTGCTTTGGTCTGCATTTTTAAAGAGGAAACCAGGCTGTGTGAAGATTCAGACAACATCAGGCACCAGGGAAACTGAGTTTCATGGAACCTAGTGGAATGTTGCCATTGTTGAGTCACAGTTTCCTATTTCCTGCTGTAGGTCGCTTTTCCACAATACGCCCTGTTTTATGTGTTGGGTACTGAGAACACAGACAAAATGTTTTTTGTTTTTTTTTTTACTTGTTAATCTTCTTGAAACACAAAGAAAAAGGCCAAAACACTAGGTTCAAGTGGAGAAAAACTGTAGCGTTGAAATTTCTGTCCTCTCCTCCAACCTTTTAACACTAGTTTACTTATAACTTTTCTGGTTAATATGTCACTATAATAACTGTAGCCTAGGAATGTGAACAAGAATGATGCACTTTTCCAAATTATAGAATCTCCAAAAATGGCAAAGGTTACAGTTAATCAGAAGCTTCTGAAATCTGTTCATGCCAAAATAGCCTAGATGGATATGTATTTCCACTATGGACAAA
The DNA here is from genome assembly GCA_026776945.1 of Isichthys henryi. Taxonomy (NCBI): domain Eukaryota; kingdom Metazoa; phylum Chordata; class Actinopteri; order Osteoglossiformes; family Mormyridae; genus Isichthys; species Isichthys henryi. Next base: position 25,554,686 of record JAODJX010000042.1, on the reverse strand, counting down.
TATAAACATCTGTATGTCACTTCCTTGCCCATAAAACTTATTTACTGCCACTATATATTTCCCTTTCAAACACAATCAATTATTTTAAGAGCAGAAACAGATAAACCAGAAAAAACAGGATTTAATTTTTCTATTCTTTCAATGATCCCATGCTATTATTGACAAGTAATATTGCATAGCAGTACTTATTGCTTTCTGTAACCTGTATGGGTTAAACCTGGTGACTCAGTCAGCCAGAATAGTCAAGGTGAGAGTATAATTTGACTCATGTGTAAGCCATGTTGAAGGCGAAACTCTCAGGCAACCTAGTCATGTGACAGACACAGATATACCCCGTAGGAAGTTCTCCAAACCTGTGCTCAGTGACAAAGCTACTTGCCAGAATATAAATTTTACTACACTGGTCATGACTGTAATCTTTGTCATGCACAGTTGAAAGATGTTTTCCCACTATTGGTCCCAGCTGAGGTTTTCATTCATTTGTGATCTTAATTAAAGCTTTTTATGAGTTTTCATTTGCTTGGTTGCTCACTTACTGATATTTGTTTAACTTCTTTGCCAGATGGCTTAGACAGCAGAACAAGTAAAGGCATTAAAAAGTTTTATATGTGAATGCTGCATTTAGGGAATTCTGATAGAATCTTATATATAAAAACCAAAAACTAGAAATCATTCGCGTCATACGTTTTTGTTTTATATTTTATATTGTGCATGTATCTGTTCATTTATAATGAACTCCCAATTACCGCATTAATAAAAAAAAAAAAAGCAAAATCCAAACAAGCAGGGGATGATTATATACAGGGAAGTGTATCTTCAAGACTGAGGTACGTGGGAAAGCAGGCATACAAATAGTTAAAAAAGGAGTAGTCGACATGCTTGGAGCATCGAGAGTTCGTCTGCTGTTCCTGTAACTAGTGCTGCATGACTGCCAATAAATGGAAGTAAAGGACAAGAGCTCACTTCATCATCAGACCCTTTATATCCTGATCATCTCCGTCCAGCAACTCGAACTTGCTGGTCAGGGTTAGGGAGATTTCCGTCTTGGCCAGGTGACTGAGGACGATTTCCTTGTTGGGGTCATTGGGGTCCATGGTTCCTTCTCCTGAACAAACAGAGCCCGACAGCAAATGCCTCAGCAACCGCAATGAAGGCCATAATCACAATTACCATGTGACTATGTGTGGAGAACAGACTTTGTTGTTTTCAGCCTTTAATAAGACAATCAGATCAGCATTTAGTTAACAGCTCCATTATGCCCAGGTAATAATTTATTATTTTTTTTTAGAACAATGCAGCATACAGTGCAGGTCCTTAGGACTAGAATCACTTAGAATGTCAGCTAAATAAAAGCGAGTGAAGAAGGAAAGCAGGTGAAGGTAAGCTCTACCCAGAAGAGATTCAACATCTGGGACATCTCCCAGGTCCTCCAGGAGCTCGTGCAGCACGTCGTTGCGATCGGGAGAAATGGCATCTTGGTGCTGCAAAACCAACTGGGGACAGAGAGAGAGAGAGAGAGCACAGGCCGGCCTGCTTGACTCAGCCACCTCTTGAGTGCTGCCCCCAGTCTTTCCTGGCAGCCGGTTTCCATCCCTGTTTTGCTGCATTTTCTACCCTTTCACCAGATAACCTGATTAGCGCGTTTTCCATGTGTGTGCACAGTGTGAAAGAATGGGGGAAGGTCAGCCTTTTCAAATGCATAGCAGCTACATCAGTACAAAGGCATTTCAGATATATCCTGGCACTTTAAATATAGAGCTTTTTCTTTATACAGTAGAATTAACAGAGAACTAAGCAGCAACTACACTCACACCTCCGCTCCAACAACCAGGTCGTTATGCGAAATGTTCGCTAAGTGAAAACTACTGTAGCTCAGGCGTGATAACTTTACTTCAGCCATTGAACTTTCATTTCTTTTATTCTTCACAATGTGACCATTTTAAAAAAACATTTTGTATATTCTAGTCCAAAGATCTCTCTTACTTCGACATGGCGTACAAAATTTGGTCATGACTGCGCACCTTGGTAGGAAAATAAATTTTTTATTACCTACGTATTTGCAAATGGTCACTAACTAAGGTAGTCGCTAAATTAGTAGTGGTGGTATTCAGTTGTATTCCATTACCCAGGCCTGCATTGTACAGGGCTGTAGAAAACATAAAATTTGCGTTCATGAAACCATAATCCTGCAAGACCCCCATGTCCTCTATATTACAGTTCGAACAAACATTGTGCATTCATAACATATCGAGATTCCTGGTCTTACCGAGTGAGTGTTGATGACCTCTTCTATGGAGATGTAGATGACAGGCTTGCTCAGAGTTACCATATCAGAGTATTCATCCACATTGAACTTCTCCTCAGGCTCAGGAACATCACACGCTGCCTGGAAAAAAGCCCTGCAGGGAGAACATCAACACACAAAAAGAGACAATTCAAGTTACATTGTAAACTTAAAATATTTGCCACTACAATCATCCATCCATTTTCCAAACCGCTTATCCTACTGGGTCGCAGGGGGTCCAGAGCCTATCCCAGAAGCAATGGGCACG
>JAODJX010000042.1:25540695-25552034 GCA_026776945.1 Isichthys henryi | reverse complement strand
TGACCCAGGCGGAGACTCGAACCTGGGTCCCAGAGGTGTGAGGCAACAGTGCTAACCACTGCACCACCATGCCACCCATGCTGATAATACCACAATACCAAATATACCCAACCAAACAAACCAACCCTAACAAAGCAGGAAAATGGCCCACGCTGTAATGTTGACATTTTCAAATCACAATCAAATGTAAATGACTTGCAAGGGGAGCAGAATATTCTTACACTTAGTGTTCATAGCATAAAAAGTTCATTGGTGTTTAGAATTTTAAAATTTACAAATACTATTAAAAACACTTAATTCAAAACATTATTCAAAATTTCCACCCAGATAATAACTCAGTCTAGTGTGAGTCTCATATTTTACATTATGTATTTTCAGATATTTAATGTAGCCAAATGTCTAATGTCTTGTGAGGTTCAAGATGGAATTGAGAAAAACACAACCAGCTGAAATTATTGCCCTAAGTAAACAAAAAAGTAACCTTCAAATAGGTTTTCAGCACAATCATCTACGAGCTTAAGCAGCTTCTCAGAAGGCTTCTCCAGACAATTGCTCTTCCAGTTCCTGTTTGATGTCAGAATGAAACTTAAACACATGTTTCCCATTAACGGATTCCTGTGTCATTATACCATAAGGGTGGAATCTGGGAAGGTTATGTAGTCCGTAAGGAATGGGTGTTACCGTAAGGCACATCCTAACCCACATGTCCTCATGGTCCTGCCACAGTCTTATATATCAGTTGCACATGTTGACATAATCCTTAGCCAATACGAACGAGATTTGCAATGTGCTGCCCATTTTGCCCGTAATCCTGTGATTTGCACAGGAAATCTTTTAGGGAAGAAGCACAGTAAAATACAGCATGAGAAATGTAGCTTCTGATGGAGACCAAACTGATCAGTTTAATCTAGAGGCAGAGGAATGTGTGCTGCACTGCCCTTCCCACAACAAGCTGCTAGGAATTCGGAACCGTACAAACCCACATCAGCTGGTCTTTGTGCAAACTGACTCTTAAAATGTAAGTCATAAATAACTCCATCCTCATATCCCTACATCACTAGGCTAGAGATAAGCAGTGAGGTAGAATTTGACAAATGCTTTCTAAATTGTCTATAAATAACACAAGCAGAGGGGAAAAAAGACTTTTTATACCAAAATAAAAATTTATACAATTTCTATAATGTAATTTATACACTCACGCAGACAAACCACCTTATAGTACCACAAATCAAATATATATGTTTCGACTGTATCTGGATTAAAGCCAGTGTTTCCCAACCCAGTCCTCGGAGATCCCGTACAGTCCACGTTTTTGCTCCCTCCCAGCTCCCAGCCAATCAGGAACATCGAATACCTGGTACACGTGTGCTAGGAGCTGAGAGGAAGCAAAAATATGGACTGTCTGGGGTCCCCGAGGACTGGGTTAGGAAACACTGCATTAAGCCTAACAAGCTTTATTTTTGAACTGGGAGGTCCCACCTGAACTTCTGGTATGTCTGAGAGATGTAGGTGTTCATGGAGGTCATGTGCATGTTCTCTCCCTCAAACAGTTTGTTGGCAGCAGCGTGCTGCAGCATTTTGGCCACGGAGCCCAAGTTCCTGCGCTGGTCCGAGTGTAGCTGCCCCCCCGCCGTCATGTCGATGATGTCAAACCCATCCGGAGCCACGATGGCTGGGTTCATATAGCGGTAGTACAGCAGGTTCCCCACAATCTGTCGGAACACAGAGGCCATTTTAACGGTACTGCATTGGACAAAAATAAGCATGAGCGGTAACCAAATCGGCTGGATGTGAGTGTGCTTCTCCCATCAAAAAATGGAACTTGGAAAGGGAATCAAATGTAAAATGGCAAGCATTAACAAATTATAATATATGCAAACAAACAATGATAAATGGGAAATAAATATCTTATAAAATGTATATTTCCCATTATGAAATAGGACCAGTCCGTTATGCAAAAGGTGAAAAAACAAACATATTCTGGTTCGGCCTGACAGTGGGAAAAGCAGCAGACAGTGTGAGGCGTTATTTCTCAAAATCAGAACGTGCCAGACTGAGTTCAAACTACGGCTCCGCAATTTTCTCAACCCCCCCCCCGATTTGAGTAAAAAACTAATGAGGGGATGGGGGGACCCCCCATCATGCCGGTCAGCAAAATATACTGCTGCTACTCGTTAGCCCCCCAGATTACTGACTTAGTGTAAAAACGTTTGGAAGCCACTGGTTTAAACCACCATCCATCCGCGAAATACCCATCCAGCAATCTTCTAACGACTTATCCAGTACTAGATGTGGTGATCCTGGACACTATCCCTGAATACAAATAAGGAGACACCGCGGATGGGATGCCAGTCATGGCAGGACACATACTCATATAACAGGCAATTTAGAGGCACCAGTTAGTATAAGCACATGCTTTTTGGACTACAAGCTGCAGAGAAGAAGATGCGGGCGAGAATCAAATCTCCAACCCACCACACCACCCCTGCCTGAGGAATATGGCATGGACCAATGAAAGCTCAAACTCGCACGGCACGTTAATTTATATAATAAATGATAGAGTTCCAAAGAGGTGTGCATGTGTAGGGGGAGAACCTTCAGAAGCTCATCTTCAGTAGCATCTGGGAACTTTTCATGCAGTGAGCTCCTCAGAACCTTGGCCATGTATCTCATGCCGTAACTGCACAAATACACACACACACACAATATGAAAGAGTGAGCGAGGATGTTCCGACCGTGGTGTCAACATAACCAATACTGTTCACTGTGAACTGATCCGGGATAAACAAACGGAAAAGGGATGCACTTTATAAGTATGTTGTGTATCAGCAGAAAATCATATTGCACTGCACTGCATTCTATTAACCTTTCCTAAGTACATAATGAATAAACAGAATTATCAATATAAACATATAAATTTAGCTATCAAAATATATATGCAGCATTGTTTTAAAATCCACCATACATAGTTAGAATTTCTAAACTGAAATATTTTAGAATTTATTTAAAAGGATGCCTGAAATGTTGCTTTCATTTGTTTCATTTGCATTTCAGGCCCATCTTTAAGTCATATGTTGCGATTAGTGTAGCTAGAAATAAACAGACCCATGGGTGCAGCCACAGCACCACCTGCTGTATGTAAACGGTATTTATGCAACGGGCTGCCGCCCAGCTCTGTAACAATGATATACATACTGACCACTATTAGGTGCACAAAGATAGAATTGGGTACGTCCAACTTTTGCTGAATTTCTTAAAGGCTGTGCATCCAGAAATGCAGTTCCGCACACAACTGCTTATCTGATCTATTATTTTACTATGTTTGTTCTTGCAGTTTGCTTGAACTGGGCTGGCAGTTCCGCACCAACGTGTCATTGACACAGTGTTTTCGCAATCAGAAGGGCCACTGACTGCATATTTTATGCTTTTGTACTTAATAAAGTGGTTGTATGCTCCTATTATATAACAAGCCTAGAAAACATTTCTCTAAGCTCAGTGGTTTCAAAACGATGTTAACTCAATATGTTGTCAGGGTCAGTCACTGCAGTGCTTACGGGATGTTATCCAGTGAGGACACGATGGAGCTGAGCACTTTGTCAGTGGCCAAGCGCAGGCTCTGATTGGACGCCTCCAGCCTAGTCCTCACCTCCTCATGCGTCAATGCCTGGTCTGGGGTGACCTCATACGGGAGTTTACTGAAACCACCCAGCAAAGCAACATAAACACAGAGAGACAATCAGGCAGTTGTTCTATTTGAAACCTTTTTGCTGAGTACATATCAAAAACGTTGCCAAAAGTATTTCTTTTAAACAAAAACACAAACTAATAACTTAAGTACGGTGACTACAGTGACATCTACATATGAGAGTCTGAAAATTATTTGTAGAATAGTAAGTACTAAAGGTATATCAAGGTGCAGGGAAAATAGTTCATGAACACAAAAATATAAATATTTATAACACTGCTCTAAGAATTTTTGAGCAGATTTATGACTCCCCTGTCATTACAGTTTTCTTACAATCCATGAGTCACCTGGCTTCTCCAGTGGCCGTTTCCAGCTGGTTGACCCAGGCCTTATAGATGTCCACAGGATTGGTGTTGATTCCCAGCGATTTGTCTTCTATGATCTCCTTCACCACTGGAGCCAGCAGCTGCCTCAGGGCGTTCTGACCACGAGCGCCGCGGTTGAAGCTCACCACCATCTTGATGACAGTGGGGTTTCCAATCACTATGTCCTGTAACTGGTCTACCTTCGACCTACAGAAATAGCGGCACCAGTCGCAATACATTTGACAGTCAATATTATAATACTTTATAACCGTGGGTGAAAATTATATGGAGGGATGGGGGGGAGGCAGTTCTAACCCCCCCCCCCCAAGTAATCAAAACCAGCCAATACAACCCTCTGGACCCCTTTAAACGGGTGGAGACCTCAATCCCCCCCAATGGTGAACCCAATGTTATGCCCTTGCTTATAACCATATTAGTGTTCTTCATACCATACGGTCAATCATTAGACATTGCCTATGAGGTTTGCACATGCAGAGAGACACAATATAGTGTGTGTGTGTGTGTGTGTGTGACACAAATCTCAGTCCTGTAATGACTTATGTAGGAACCCACTTGATTTCCTCCTCAAGTGCAGTCTTGAAGAGCTTCAGCAGAAGATATTCCTCCCGCTGGTTTGATGCATAGTTATACAGCGTGAAGATGACCGTGTCCATGAACTTGGTGGACTTGTTCTGGGGCATCTGGAAGATCAGCTTGGCCAGGTATGAAGGGTTTGTCTGGGTGCAAAACAAAGCGGCGATCTAAGAATGCCAGCTTGGCATATCACTCCTTCCTTCTGGTGGGGCAAAGTTGGCTCCCCAGCCATGCATAACACAGGTTATAGATCTAGAGTCCAAAAACCTGGTGCAATGATAGCTGAATAGCTTGCTAGCTCAAGAACAAGTGGTCTTTCTAATGGTGGTGGTGATGACAGCCTACCTGGAACAGATGCATGTCTGCAGTGGAGAACATGGAAACTTACCTGAAGGAGGTAGAAGAGGTGCTGATAGGCTTCTAGTTTCTTCCGCTTGTCTTTGCTCAGGCCCTTGATGCCCTGCTTGCCTCCCGTGGTCAGTTCATCTTTGCCTAGTTTGTTTTTCTTATTGGTCAGCTTTTTGTTGTGCGACACAACATCCTGTAACAGCACGACCATATCATGGTGGGTGAGGAGTTTCATACAACCATGACAAAATGTATCCAAATTATGAATTCCCAAGTGTGAAACCTTGGGTATCACTTTACATTAAGGCTACCCTGTGCCACGTATAAATGCTAGTAACTCATTAATAAGAATAAAACTGTGGTATAACCTGTTATAATTGTCTAGTAATGATTTACAAAGTGTTGCAACCTAATTAATAACCTGCTTATAAACCATTCATAATCCCTTTACCTTTTTCATAATACCTAAGGGTAGCCTTATTGTGAAGTGGCACCAAACCCTGATATTCTTTATAGGAATGTGACATCACGCGAATTAAAAACCTGTTTTAAAAGCTCAGTTTGGAATGTTTCCATCTAGGACTGGACGATATCATAGCGATAAATGCCAGTATAGTATCGAAAAGCTGCCGTCCAGCCAAATGCTTCACCTGTCATCTGAAGCCCTGGTGATCATTGCGCATGCGCCATATAATATTGATATGATGTCGCCCAGCCCTACCTACATACCTACCTCCATCCATCCATCCATCCATTCATTCATCCATCCTTTATCATGCCCAGGGTTGCAGGAGGGCCTGAAACCTACCAGGCAGGGTACACCCTGGATGGGATGCCACTTACTGCCAACACTCACTTTCATATCACTTCTGTTTATTCCCTACACCCACAGGGAAGCAGAGTGAGGAGCACGTGTACCTGCAGCGTGATCCTGTTCTTCACCAGCAGACCGATCTTGATGTCCATCAGGTTAAGATCCTTCTCCATTTGCTGGTTGGAGCGGATCTTGGTGACTACCTCCTCCCTCAGCTGTGTCATGTCCAGCTCCTCCTGCAGGTCCAGGGGGCTCTGCTCCAGCAGGTGAACAAACTTACGCACCACAGACAGGGGGGGGTTCTCCGCTCCCGCTGTAGACACACATACATTCACCCACCCACATCTTTCAGCAAGCTGTAATTAAAACATTACAAATTGACCAAAGGTCCTTCAAAAATTATGCCTTTGAACGCCAGTCAGTTTCTATGGTAACCAACATTTAATACCCTTGTTTACCATCTGCTTTTATACAGGCCTTCTGTACCTTTGTCCTATTGTTTTTGGAAAATGTACTAGATAAATCCTTCTACTGCTTAAAACGTATACAACTGAAAAACAGGTCAATTGCATTTTTGAAAGCTCTTTCCTGAATCAGGCTCTGAACCATTTGTGTGTGATCCAGTGTCAGGCCGTCTGGTCCCCGGAAATCTCACTACCACTCAGGCGGCCAGAGGGTCTCACTCACTCAGTGTCTGGTAATTATCTCGTGCTTTATTGGCCTTCAGAAAAGCTTGAATCTTCACTATTTCCTTCTCCTGAGCACAAAAACACACACACACACACACAAAGAAACCATGCAAGTTAACAAAAGCATCCAGGAAAATTCCTGAAAATGAATCTGACAATGTACGTACAGGAAAATTTCACAGCTGGATACAGAACCACTTACATGATCTTTGAAATACTTTAGCCTCTGGGAATATTTACTTCTAGCCTTCCACATTTTCACCCATGACTGAATCTGAAGGGAAGAACACGGTCTCAGTACCTATGAAGACCAAACATGGCGTCTTTATGGTCACCTGCATTCCCATATTTACATATTGTTTACCTTCACAATAGCAGCTACATTATCCTGAAGGACCCGCAGTCTGTCCTTGTATGACTTCCGCTGTTTGTATCCCTTCCAGGAAGCCTATTGAAATCCAAAGAATCCATCAATATGCCACAGTTTTGAATGTAAAATGCAACCGAGCGACAAACTTGCAGGGAGTCAGGGCCACATGTTGTAAAATAATTTACTGCATCGTTAATTAGGACAGTAAACTTTTTAGAAGGAAAACATGGAGTAAGAAGATCAATCAACGCTTTAGGCATTTTAGAAAAGAAACAAACATATGTGAGTATATTGCTGTAGGAGAGGAATTCACAGTGAAAATTAATTACCTCAATATTGATCAGAAAGTGGATCAAACAAACTTAAAAAAAATTAAAAACTTGAATTCTAAAAATGACACTGGTCAGGTTTCTTCATGTTCTTTCCCACTGCTAAATTTCGGTATATTTCTGTAATGCAATTTTTATACCACAAGCCAGTCTATTACACAAAGAAATTAGCATGCTTTAATTTCTATGATGAGTCGAGGTCAGATTCTCAATGTAAACAGTTAGAACACACTGTTAGACAAAAGTTTACTATCTACATGGCATTTTGAGAAGCATGGTTGACCTAAGAGACTTTAGAAACTACATGAGGCAGTTATGGTGGAGAGAGGTCTACAAATAACACTAGGGATATCTTCCCATCAGTTCATGTCGAGGTTTAATAATTCTTAAGCATAGATTGATAACAAATGTAAAAGATATACCTGCAACTGGATCACACTAGCTTCTTGCTGGTTCAGGTATTCCATCCTCTCAGTGTAAGCCTTCTTTACCTGGTACCCTCGAACCCGCGCCTGTAGCTGCACGATCAACGGCTCATGGGCCAGCCATAGCTGCTCACGGTTGTACTCCGCAGTCACGCTTCCCACAATATCCTGGGAAGCAGCCACATTCAATAGCACCAGAGAGGTGGTACACATCGGTCACCAAGCCTCCATCAAATAACTGAGAAATAAGGAAGCTTGGATGTAATGAAAAAGAATGGGAGTCGAATGCTCAAAGATGATATAGTGATGTACAAAGGGATGGAGGTTAAGGGAGAATATAGCAAAAACAACAAGGTTAACACTGTCACACTTGATTCCACAGACTAGGGAAGCTAAATGAGGGTCAGCAATTAGAGTGTACTTCCCACCTGGATCTCCTCCCGCGTCATCTGACTGCCATCATGCACAAAACCCTCAGGCTCCTCCCACGTCCCCTGCTCACTAGACAGGTTGTAGAAGTAGTCATACGTGTTCTTGATTCTGTGTTTCACCCAAGTACTGCTGCTGGGGCCTTTGCAAAGAAACAAAAGCTTGTATCATGTCCGTTCACCATTGTGGGGTTTGTACTGTATGTGATGACACTGTCAATCAGTCATGTGTAAAGAATTGTTATGACTTTCCATGTCTGACATATAATATACACAGGAACAATACAGCTTGTTTACACATGACATGATAAAAGTTATCTGCTTACTAGAAGCTTTTGATTTAATTTCACTCAACTGTAACATTTCTACAAAAAGGCTAGACTTCAAGTTAGACGGTACCTTCTGTAGTGGTGAGTGCCTGCCTCTGGGCAAGGTTGGAATGGTATGTGTCTGCGCACTCCACCAGCACCCCCCTCAGGCCCGCGCTGGGACACTGAAGAGCTTGTAGACAGCTCTGGGCGTCGCCTTCGGATGCCTCCCGGTTGATGACCGTGACTGCCTTTGCCACTGCGGCAAAGAAACGAGGCAGGTCGTGAGACAATTCTTCACTTCAAGTCTCAGCTGCTGGCTACACCTCTCCACATTTAGCATGTCAAGCCTTCGAGGCTGAGTGCAGCAAAAGGAGACCAAAGTTAATTTGACGCAGACGTGAAAGATTTTAACCCATCTTTCCTAGATGGAAAGAGCTAGTTTCCCCCTTTTGAGATGATCTCCCTCATATTTAGCCAGCAACCTACGTCTCAAGGCCTCCTCCTCATCCTTGTTCGCAGTCATGATTCCATCTTGGATCTGGTCCAGCCACAGGACAGCTGACTCGTCTCCGGAACTCTGCAGGGACACGCAGCAACAGGGATGATTCAATCTGCTGCCCACACAAACCCATAGCACTAGTGGGCTGAGACAATAACAACAACCTTAACCCTAATTTCCGGCTGCAATCTGTGGAACTGGATTAAACAGCGCATGCTATCTGACGCTCTTATTCAGTATTTAGCAACATATGACTCCTGTAGGTGGTGAGTGTGTTGTCCAAACACACACAACTTCCTGGAACGTGTTTATAAGCAATGCCGATTTACAACAATTTGTGGTAAAGTACCTAACTAGCTTCACAGACTCGAGCTAGAAAGCTTCTCAGCTCTTAAGTTCAAAAGCCAAATGATGTGATTAGTCCACAGGATTGAACCTATGACCTTCCAAAGACAGACCTAGCACCGTAACCAGCAGAGCTACACATCTGGCCCCGGTATGAGCCTACCTTGCATATTTGTTCTTTGGCATGCTGAAGAACATCATGATAGTGTTTGGCAAGGGAAGGATTGACCCCATGCAGCTTAGCAGTGGGTAACAGTAGTGCAGACAGAGTCTGTTCTGGATCTCCAGCATCAAGGGCTTCATTGATCTGAGTTATTGCAATGATTCCTAAAGTGGAGAAAAAGAAAAAAATCGAAATAACCTGCCGAGGGCAAAAAGAAGAATTCTACCCAGTTGTTTACTTCACATAAGTGTATATACTCAGCAGGCAGATAATTAAGTACAGCTGTTAGTTAAAAAGAAAAACAGCCCGATTTTCCAAACAGTGAGTCGTGTGGCTGAGATGGAATAGATACAGCACACAAACCGGATCAAGAGGATGACTCACCGTACGGCTAAACATTAGAATAACTAAGATGCATAACATAAGTGATTTTGAAAGTCATTTTGTTGGTGGAAGGCGTGCTGGTTCCAGTATCTCAGAAACAGCCACCGTCTTACAATTCTCATACACTATAGTGTCTAGACTTTACGGCACAGTATAAAGAAAGTGATCAGAGTAGAATGGCCAGAGCCTTTAGAACTAATGGAAAGGCCATGAGCTCAAAAATAGCAGTTCTATGGGCAATACTGGGTGCTACACACTGCCAGCTAGTGTATATTCATTCATAATTTAGACTAGGAGAATACTACAGAACAATGGATCATCTCTGTGTATGGCAACAAATACCTATGACAATGGCACAAGGTCATATTCTGTAAATGAACTATCAACTTTCATGCTATTAAAAGTCAATCATGTACATTTGGCAAGACCATCAATAGAACGTGAAACTAACACTAATGGCCCAAAGCAGAAGCTGTGGAAGCTAATAGCCCTTTTTCAGCTCATAACATCTATTAACTGGAATGTTGTTGTGGATGCAGCCCTGTCTTGTGCCCTGTGCTGCCTGTGACAGGCTCCAGTAACCCCACTACCCCAACCCTGATCAGGATAAGCGGTTGGAAGCATACATTTTGGCAGGGAAATGATGAGGACATATACACACTTTTCAGGGAACAGCAGGCTCTCCAAAACCACCGTCAAAATAATGGTGCCTGATTACTCACTCTTGTGCTCGTCCTCAACCTGCATGTTCACCATATCGATGCTGCCCTGCATGTCATTCCAGGTGAGAAATTCCTGCCCCTTCACTGCGGCATCAGACTTCATGGTGATCAAGTGGTCCGAGTACCTGATGCCAGAGAAGCCATCTAATAATTTAGCATTTCTTTATAGAAAGCAGTGACACAGCACCCTCTGCTGGTGGCACAGACTGTGCCAGGCGTCAAAGCCGTAAGTGCTTTTTGCTTCTCAGTTGGAGGCAGGTCAGTAAATACCTTAAGAAATTAACACAATATATCATAGTCTGCTCCTATTACTGTGCAACCTTTCTCAATGTCACATGGTAATTCAGATCCTATTTGTTCAGTTAATGTAAAATCTTTTTAAAGACTAATGGAAAAGCATGACAAAAGCACCTTTTAGGTCTTGGACTCGAGCAGAAATTAATTTAAAACTAGAAGAGGGTCGCCACTCTTTCTGCACCTAAGGGGGGCATTGTTGTGCCTCTTGAAACTCCATCTGGCTACTACTTTACACTTGAGAGCCCTTATTCTTCACCTCTGAAGGTTGTCGTGGTCCAGCTTGCTGAAGCCCAGAGGCAAGTCGCTTAGCTGCTCGATCACGGCTTGCTGGTCCTTGGTGTCAAGGACCTCATTCAACACGGCCACTGCTGACAGCATCTCCACAGCAACGGACAACTCGTCATAGCCCAGGTTTACCTGCACATATGGGAGTAATGGTAGGAAACCATTCCATACCAGTGTCTGGGTTAGCCCAGTGGGCGAGAGTGATTTTATGAAAGTGTTACCATCCATCCATCCATCCATCCATCCATCCATCCCCCCCCCCCCGGGGGGGGGGGGCGGCCGCCCC
>JAODJX010000042.1:25493340-25513647 GCA_026776945.1 Isichthys henryi | reverse complement strand
AACACACCTGTAAAGCGCATTGGGGCAACCTTGTTGTGAAAAGCGCTATATAAAAATAAATTGAATTGAATTGAATAATGTCAAGCTGGAAGGTGTTAATGTGAATACAAGCACAGCACAGGTATTCTTATACGCTACACCATAATGGATATTTATTTTCTTATGCTTTGCAGTTTTGAGACAATATTTGTGTTGCACAGTTCGAATATGAAGCTGAAAGCTGCTCATGTGACTCCAGTACAGATCAGGTACAGTTGATTTTCTAAATATACAACTTCATGGATATTAATTTAATTTTTATTTGTTTTGATTTGCTTTAAAATAAATTGTAGTTTTATATTAGTAGGTTGCAGCAGTATTGGTAAAATAGGACCTTTTACCCATGAAGTACAAATCATGTTGTATAATTTGACTATTTTGATGCTTATTATATACAACAAGGCAACAGGATGATATATAAGGTTGATACAAGCAGCTCAGATCAGCCTACGTCTGAGACCAAAAAGGGACAATGGGACTATTGAAATGGTTAAGTATTATATGTAAGTAGTCATAGTTAAATTTCCTTCACAGAATTCCCTACAGTCACATAAATCCAGCAATTTCCTTTTAATTTTGGATGGCCAGTCTTGGATGGCCTCAAGAACGCCGTTTCACATTAGTCCTTAAAGTGTCACCCAAAATCATGGCAGGGTAGGTACAATTTTTTATTTTTTTTTTTTTTTTTTGGGAGGGGTGGGGGGCAGCAGCTAAACTTTGAAAGCTGGCATTGCTGTCTTCCATAAAATTACAAAAGTTTAGAAAACAATGCCCCCCGTTAGCTGCACATGGTGGTGATTCGTAATGGCCGGCGGCCCAGGAAGAAACAGAAAATGACCTTCAAAGTGCTTTGCACACTTGAAGAGAGATTACGTTAATTTTTAATCCAAGTTACACACCCTAGAGTGACGAGCATTTTCTTGGCAGAAAATACCTGGGGAATAAAAGACAAGCAGTTTTTAAAAAAATGCTGGGGTCCTGAATGAAGAATAAATGCACATGTCCACAATTACAAATGAAGTGTTTATTTAAATACAATCACTGGAAGAAGGAAACATGTAATTACGCGTTAAGAGGCAACCTATGCAGATCAACTTCACAAACCGCAGGAGTTACAGAATTGCTTCTTTCTGCCAGACAAGCATAACAGATTTAGAGGCTTCACCTATACTTCCTTTTGAGCTCATTGGCAGCTTAAACCCCTAAGAGTTAAAACCACGTTTAGTGTATTAAGAACACAGAATCAACCCAGCACTGATGTCACCTAGAAGAAAACGCCTAGAAAGACATCTCCAA
This sequence comes from Isichthys henryi, assembly GCA_026776945.1. Taxonomy (NCBI): domain Eukaryota; kingdom Metazoa; phylum Chordata; class Actinopteri; order Osteoglossiformes; family Mormyridae; genus Isichthys; species Isichthys henryi. The sequence continues at coordinate 25,512,312 of JAODJX010000042.1, read as the reverse complement.
TTAAATGAAATTTCACACGAGTAGTGAGTCACACCACACAAATAGAAGTTTTCTGAACAGGTGCAACAATGAATGACACTTTTATAAACTGTATACATATTGTATAGGAAAAAAACTGGTTAACTAACCATTAATTTGGTGTTCTACCTTGAAAAGGAATTTTTTAATATCTATGTGAAAAATAAAGATTATAGTTAAAGCTTTCATAGAATGTTTAAAATGGTACTTCATGATCTGACTGAATGGATTTAATTAACATTAAACTATTACATGACTCAATGTTCTCTATGAAACATGGTAAGCAAAACTTAAAACTTCACTTCGTAACATGTCTAGCTAGGTAAGTAAAAGCTTTCATGCGGAGACTTTTTTAGTATTTACATAAGACAGGTAATATGCTTAAAGGTACAGCTGCTCATTTTTTAATCAGCCAAGGTCACATTACTGGGGTTAACAGAGAATCTCTGTTAGACGCAGCAGAAATACTGCTATGTTGTGCTACTGAAATTAGTTTAAACAATCCAAACAGACTCAGGTCTTCCCAAAACAACTGCCAGAAAACCAGGAAACTCAATGTATGACTAACAGTGTGAGGAGCTGAGATCCAGAAAGAAAACAAATGCATGGTGTTGATTCAGAGACGATAAACACAACTAGACAATTTTTGCGATGGTTAAACAAAATATGTCGGATTATTTACACTGTTTAAACCCCTGTGGGAAAAGGCTATTTTACGTGAATAACTTTTATAGTTACAGCCATCTCTACTTATTGCATCATTAGACCTAGCTTCATATCAGTAGCAGAGTACGGTACTTTGATTGGTTTGCTAGTAGCAATCACCAAAGACGTATCAGTGGCTTTCTGTTTATTCATAGCTCTAAGTTTGCTCCAACTGCATTTTAGAATAGTTTCTCCTTGTTTAAAATGTGTAGTAAATAACCATGGTTCAAAAGCAACCAATGGCACATAGTAAACACAAAAGGTTCCAAGAGCAACTACAACTATCTGGCATTTCGCATAAATAAGCCAGCAGGAGATATAACCGCAGTTGACTGCAGTGTAGCTTCTGAATTTTCTCAGTCTGCAAGCAAATGTGTTTTCAATGTATGCTGGAGTAAATGTAATAAACTCTGCAATATACATCGAAGCTCAAGAGAAATATATGGAACTACATGATCTGACCCATTCTTGACATCAACATAATTCATTTTCGCTAAACACCACTACAGAACATTGAGAAAAGCAAAATAAAACAACGCATGGGTAACACACACATGGCAACAGACTGTATACACAACACAGTAGTTCATAAGAACACAAAGAACTGCACAACGCAGGAGCTGGGAGGAATTTAACTGATTGCTACAATCTACCTTCAATATATACAACAAAGGCTGGAGCCCATATCACTGATTCACAGCAGGAACTGAGTATTTCACGACAGACCCGCCTCAGAATGTGACCACACGGGACTAGTAGGTATCTGTGATACCGTGATACGATTCTTCTTCCTGGCAGACACCGTCTTCTTCGGTGCAATGCTTCGGGGGGTGTGGCATCTGTGGCTGGCTCTGTGAGGTGAACCTATCTAGGCTTCTAGGGACTGACATTTGTCTAGTACTAGTTTACAGTACTAGACAAATGCAGTTTCCATTTAAAGTCTTTAAAAACTTTCCTTCTCAAAAGCAAACAGCAAACTGTATAAGATCAGACCCTTTGCACTTTAGTTTACGGCACTTCTGCCCTTTCAGTTTTGTCCACTGTTGTCAAACATATTTTAAGTCTCAAGATAAACTTCATGGGGGTCTGACGGGTGGCTTGCCTCCTTATTCAAAAGCCCGGCATTTTCAAAATGTGGATCACAGTCACTGTTTTGTTTTTTTCAATTGAAAGGACGTAATACTGATAAAATTTATCTAAGCAAATGAGTTCCAGCTAGAGGGCCTCAAACTGACAGAAAACTGAAAAAGCTACCTGTCAACAACAGGGATGAGACGTCCCCCACCGTAACGTATACTCAGTAACAATTAAGCCTGACATCTAGTGCTGATCGTGATAAACAAGCTCAAACTTACTAATGGAAACTCATACTGTGCTCTCAATCAACCTTATCAATGCCATCAACAGCATCAGCAGTACTTCCATGACCTGCCCAGACAGAAGAAGCTTCACATAGGCCAATAAGATGCAGTCGGCCTTTTCACCTCCAAAGACTGACTGTGTTACATTAACACTATGTGCCTTTATAGTACCTTACTGAAAGGAATAAGCACATATCTACCACAGCTGTCTAAAACAACAGTCTGCCTCACTGTTTTGCAAGGAACACTTCATTAAAGCCATACTAACGTAATACTTCAGTTACTGTACCATTTCACCCCATTGTACATTTGACATTTGACACTCGTTTCTGTGCAAAGTAACATAAAAGTGGAGCAAGCATGCAGTCAGAGAGCAGAATCAACCCGTACCACTGGAGTAGCTGAAGTAAGCCTTGCTCAAGGACCCAGTGGTAATATGATAATAAGACCCTTAACTTACTAAGCCACCCATCATCCATATCGATTACAGCAATGCCCCTTTTAAACGACATATATAATGATACAATCTGTTAGCTTACCCATTTTGTAATTTGCTGACGAAAATTGCTCAACAAACTTCAGTTTATTGACTAGCAATTCTGAATGAAAGAGTGATCACATGACTAGGGGACTCTCCAATGGAGAGTATGGCTTAATTAAGAGGATGACCCTGGATGGTAATGTGCATCCTAAGCATTTTACCAGCAAAGTAAAGGCATTCCAGGACATAGCTACCCCTTTGGTCCGGGGTCTCTATGGGACGGTCAACTATGATACAGTGACAGTTCATTGCTTATCTTACAATGACCCCATGGTATTAATATCTGCATGCTGAAGCACTTTTAAGCTCATCCAAAAGAATCTAGGTTGATTAGCATGTCGTCTTTGATGACGTCCCCACCTCTAGCAGCAGATATGTTAATTGTGGCCCTATGCATTTGCCTTGAGTCAAACAGAAAGCATGGAATCCTTTGATGATGCGCGCCCCCCCCTTAGCAACTCATACGGCAATCATTGGCAGACGCATCAATTTTACTAACCCGCCCTCTAAAAATAATGTCATTTGGTTCATCCTTGATTCTGGCAGGCTGCACTGATAACCACATTCAACTAAACAATTCAGTAACGGTTTTATTAGAGACAGTTTAACTTGCCCTCTCAGCACTCAGTGTGTGCACTGCAGCCTGTCAGTACAGGCTTGATAGCAGTACCCTAAGTCCCTGTTATTATCATTAATCTGAATGAAAACCACGAGTCTTCCCTTTTATTAATGAATTTGTCCTTTAGGAACACTCCTGGGGAAAGCCAAAACTGAAATACTGAATGCAAGGCAGGGAATTTTATAATTGTGACTAAATTATTGCAGCTAAGCTGCATAATATAGCTGTACTTAAAATCATTATAGAGTTGTATTGAAATAGGAACATACTAGCTATTAAAAGATTTCTTATTTAAAAAACTAAGTTTAATATTAAAAATGTTGAATTCTGCATTGGGGTCTCTTCAGAAAATCTACAATGTCATGGAATCTTTATACATTTGATTTTACAGCAAAATTTAAACCTGACTTCCTCCCAAATATTGGAAACTGAAAACAAATTTTACTAAAGTTTCACTCATTTGCTACCTGGCAATTTCTAAAATCTTCATATTAACTGTGATGTTAATATCAGATTCATAATATTCATATTGGAGCGGTAAAGTGGTCAGCACTCAGACCTCTGGGACCAGGGTTCGAGTCTCCACTGCGGCTCCATGTGTGTGGAGTTTGCATGTTCTCCCCGTGTTGTCATGTGGTTTCCTCTGGGTACTCCTGTTTCCCCCCCACAGTCCAAAACCATGCTGAGGTTGATTGGAGTTACCACATTGCCCATATGTGTAAGTAAATGGAGAATGAGTGTGCTCTGGGATGGGTTGATGCCCCATCCAGGGTTTGTTCTCTGCCTTGTGCCCATAAGCTCAAGCAGGTCAAGCAGTAACAGAAAATGAATGGATGAATCCCATCTATGGGTGCTTGGCGGATTGTAGATTGTATTCATTTATCGGAAAGAAAGGATCTTGTCAGTTTCTGCTCTGTCAGGTGTGTACTGAGCCGTTCACCACAGCAGAAGTGAAATACGTAGAAATTCCTGCAGAGCATTCCTGTAGAGCCCTAGTGGACCTTATCAGCTCATTTTAACTGAGGTTTTGGACAGCTTTACTCAGCAGAAGATCTATTGATTTGGGTCAGAAACAATGGGGGTATTGTTTTAATACCTCAGTTCTTGAGTAACGCAGACCCATTCTGCTGTCTAAAAAAAACTCATGCGATACCCCCCACAAACACTGTGGAAGTAGCTACCTAACAACAGACACAGCCGTAATATTAAAGGTGCTGCTATTATATGAAGCCAGCATCAGCACTGGATGTCACATAAGTTATACTACAGTTATACTTTGATAGTATATACTTTACTGCAACCTGTTGTTCAATAGTTCTGGTCCTTTCGATCAGGCAAATGCAATGTTGGGGAGTCAATAACATGATGATATCTGGGTACTGTTTCAACGTTGAATTATGGTCAGTGTTAAATTATCAACGTTGAAACTGAATAGATTTTTGGCCAGATTTTCAATATTGAAAAATTGATTGGGGCAAAACCTTGATTCAATGTTGATATAAAGTGGAAGACTGAAGATCAACGTTGCTTCAACCTTTTTGTCTGATATGGAATCGATGTCATTTCCTCGTGTTTCAGATGAGAGCGCCGTGACTCGTTCAGCTCCGACGTCGGAAGCCGCTTCTCCTGTTACAGCGACTCCAACATTCGGCCGACAGGGACCGTCATTCCGCCGAAAGTCGCCGTCCATCGGCCGCTCTAACGGAACCGCTTTAAAACACCTAACTGTCCCCGTCCGTCCGTTACTTCTTTAACCCGCTAACGACTTCGAAAGGCCGAAGCTGAAATGTTGTTAGTAAACTAATTACCTGAAGGCAAATAAGCCACTTCCTGTAAGAACAGTTATACCATCCCGCCAGAGGACAAGTGGAGCTCTTCCAAAGTAAACTAATCTGGCCAGGAAATGCCGCGTTATACTACCTAGTCCTAGTACGATATAAAGTTAAGCGATCACATGTGATCGGCGCTCCTAATGCAGCCCCTTTCATTAATGAAACAGACATTACAGCTCTAATGCTGCCCGCATTACAGCCCGCCTCTCTTTCCATCTCTATTAGCCTCATATAGCGACCGACCTGCTGAATAAAAACATTACTCGTCTGAGCTGTTTTAAATGCTGCAAACATGTCTTAAACAAAAAGTGAACTTTTTTTTTTTTTTTAATTATACACATGTGCACAAGCGTCGCAGGTCACCTGAACGGTGTAAAATTAAAACTTATAAGAAAATACGAATAAATTACTCACATCCATAACGTGGTCTCTGCATGTTCGTGCCTTCTTCATGGTACATCCTGCTTCAGATCCTCCAGTTTGAACGCTTGAAATGTATGAGATCGGCTAGTGAGCTTAACTGCCGAACTTTTTAGCTGATGCTCAGGTAGCACGTTTCAAAGCGAAGTCTCCCGAAACGTGCCTCCTATAACATGGATGTTCAGATCCTTTTCCAGCACGTAACTAATCTAGAGTGTCCCTCCGGTTACATTCTAGCCCCTGCGCCACTATTCACCTTTGCCTCACTCATGACAAAGTCAATAGTCTACTACACCTCTCTCTCTCTCTCTCTCTCTCTCTCTCTCTCTCTCTCTCTCTCTCTCTCTCTCTCTCTCTCTATAACAAACACTACTTTCTGCGCTTAGGTGAGCAGCCCCAGCTCCACCTGGCGGTCGGACGCCATAATTAATGGAACCCAGAAAGTGCATTAAAAGGTAGCCCACTCACTCACCCTCAGGTCTTTTCTTTTACAGTGATCTTCTATAGTTTCACTCTAGCAATGGCAGTGGGAGGCCTACTTCTGTTTCTCGATGTTTATTTGATTAAATGAATATAACATTGTTTTATAGCACTCAAGGGAGTTCTTGGCTGTGATTATCTATCTATCTATCTATCTATCTATCTATCTATCTATCTATCTATCTATCTATCTATCTAATCAGTGCAATATGCATTGGAATTTTTTTTTTTTTCAGGGTAATGGGTTAGAATCAGATTAAAGCAGCTATGAATCAAATAATTAGCTGACCCACTGTATCTGACAGCAACTGGCTTCTGCTATCCAGACACTGTTACAGACACATTGGGCGGGTTGTCCGGGGCAGTTTCCCGCTAAGGGAGGTCAGAGTTATTTGAGGAGGGTGGAGAGCAGAGGAGATGCAGGCGTCCAGCCGGGGGAGGTAGGCTGGGTGAAGAATGGTGAGAGATGAGACTGAACTCTGGGCAGAGCAAGTTTCATTATAAAAAGTTAGCAGGTAAGCAACATACCTGATTCTGGATTATCTATGTGATTTGGAATAAACTGAAATTCGTTCCACTCTTCCAGTAGATTTTTTTTTACTGGATTTGCCACTTGAGTGCGGTTATGTAAGTGTGTGCAAGGTGTGACATTTCAGTTGCCGGGAATGAATGACGTTAATGGCACACACACACACACACACACACACACACACACACACACACACATACACACACACACACACACGCATAAGTTGGTCTACATATCTAAATGGGGACCCTCCATTAATTTCTATGGGAAAAACCCTAATCCCAATCACGACACCCTTAACCCCTACCCAGCCCTAACCTTAACCATAAGTAACCAACCAAAATACACTTTTGACTGCATTCGCAGATTTTTTTATAAAACTGAGGTTATCCAAATAGGGACCTGAAGAAGTGTCCCCAAAAGTAAGGAAATTCAGGTTTTTCTGCACTTTGGGGAGATTTTGGTTCCCAAATGTGATCTATGCAAACATACATACACACAGGCACACATACACACACACATTTATACAGTATATATGCGTATTATAAGATAAGCAATATGGAGATTAAAGGTATATCATTACAATACATATGTGTTAAAACTACAAAATGCCGGTTTTGCTTAATTTGTGATCAGGGCCCCATAAAGGGCTGTTAAGATGAAAGTTTTCAACATAATTGAGTTGGTCTGAGTTGGGGGCCCAATATGATGTGCTTTCATGGGACCCAAAATCTATAATGTCCTCCTCTTTGTGAACCTTATAAATGCAGCTTTTACTGCCATTTTAAAATATGGTGAATGATAAAGTTGTTTGTAATAACACTTATGCTACAGTAGCTCTCCTGTGGGATCAGACCAGATATGCTAGCCTTCGCTCCCCAAGCACATCATTGAGCCTTGGGCTTATCAATGGTTCACCAGTTGGCCTTCCTTGGACCACTTTTGGTAGGTACTGACCACTGCATACCAGGAACATTCCACAAGACCTGCTGTATTGAAGATGCTCTAACCTAGTCGTCTAGCCGTGATAATCTGGCCCTTGTCAGGGTTGCTCAGATCCTTATACTTGCCCATTTTTTCTGATTCCAACACATCAACTTCCAGAACTGACTGTTCACTTTCCTGATGTATAATGCCACCCTTCACAGGTGCCATTGTATCAATATAGTCAATGTTATTCTCTTCACCTGTCAGTGGTTTTAATGTTATGACAGATAGGTGTATGTATGTAATGGGCTATCCGTCTTACTTGGATGTGCCTTAGGACAAACAAAATGTGTAAATGTAACAGAAAAAATTACCACATGAGCAATAGAGAATGCAACTTTATTTTGTACACACAACTGCTTTGAAATAAAACCACGAAGAGTTTTTTGGCAATTAATTTTATACCCACTTCTAATACATTATAGAACTGTTCTGTACATCATGTACATCTCTTGGCTGGCATGCTCTCTCACAAACACACATTCTTTTCAAAAAAGAACCAAGACAGAGAAGCTACCAGGAACGAAACATTCACATTTTATCAAATCAACATTTTTTTTCCACTGTTTGAAAGAGCAAGGAAACACATACACAGAACACCAACTAAAACAGGTAAACGCATGCTTAAGAATCTGGGGAGAATGCCTTCAGTTATTTCAGTGTAAGTACAGATGAATACTGATGGAGCCCTGTGAGGTCTGGAGCTCCACTAGTTACCCAAAGCTTATAAATAAATGCGAGTACAAGTCAATAAACGAAACCCTTGAATAAAGCAGCCCCCAATTGAAATTAGTGTTATTTTTTGGTATGACACACAGTGCCTTGCAGGCTTCGTTCCTATGTAAACTAGGAGTACAGTACGGTCATGTCTGAGTTAGGATTTGAGTTTTTTGTGAAACAATAGCAGTGCTACTGTAGTTGTGTAAACCACCATTGACTGCAGCACTACAGCAGCAAACAAATATTTGATGTTACTTGGGTCAAAATACAACAGCTTTTTGGTCATTGCGTACAAGTCTTATTATATTTAAATACAGTTAAATTATTTAAATGTTTTTAGTCAAGCAATCCATTACTAAAGAAAACACATGCTCCATGTAGTTTTAATTCTGTAGCAAAAGGTACCTTATGTGGTGAACTACGATTTTTATAGATGGGGTATTATTTGCAAAGAGCCTGTAATCTAAGAGGCAGTATGTAGTCTGGTGGTTTGGGATGCTACTTTTAAGATGCCGCATAGTGACGGAACAGTACCCCTGAACTTTTTTTCTGTAAACAGCTGGTTAGACAGCTGTGCATTGTTCTAGTGCTGTAATATTGCAAGAGGGTTTCATCAGTGTTCTTTAAACCAGTGTTTCCCAACCCAGTCCTCGGGGAACCTTGGACAGTCCACGTTTTTGCTTCCTCTCAGCTTCCAGCGTATACCAGTTATTCGGTGTTCCTGATTGGCTGGGAGCTGGGAGGGAGCAAAAACATGGACTGTACGGCGTTCCCTGAGGACTGGGTTGGGAAACATCTGCTTTAAAGCATATAAGGAAATTATGTCTAACAGTAACCCTTATTGCGAGCTTCAATTTAATAAAAAAATGAAATACACAAATGCTGACAGCTAACTGATATTGCACAAGTGCCATCTTAAGATGTATGTATAAGTATATCTCTTAGTGTAGCTTCTTAAATAGCAAATATTGTTATCATGGGCCTAACTGCATAAAAACAGAGCAGATGGAAAAAGGTATGTCAAATGATTTGATTTAAAACGTTACTTAAAAAATGTCGCTATCAGTTTTTCCTGTAAGACTTTTATTCATTCATGATTTACTTACTTGCTTACTGGTAACCTGGTTACTTGAGGGGGCACAAGTAACGTAGTAACTCAATTACTCCTCAAGTACAATTCATGAACAAATATGATAACTGCATGAAAGAATTGTTATGATTGATTAATGATGATACCACAGTTAATTCCGACCAAGAAATCTGATTGGACAAGAAGCATTCTGTGAGTGCTGTTATCAGAGTACAACCGTACAACTGCACTCGGACATTTCATATCAGATGTTTCACTCCGCTTTTCAGGTATATCTAAAAATCATTACTTATTTATTTCAATTATGTAAAGTAGTTGATCAGCAAGTGAGCTGTGTTATGATGCAATGTTTATGTTGCTTGGCAACAATCAACAGTTGGCAGGTGGGAACATTTTTTTTTTCTTATTTGTGGAGGCCCGTAAATGTTTAAATAAATAATCAAGCAAAGTATTAGCTGTTGTGGTTTATAACTGTTACCTTAGAAACGAGACTCTATGAACTGTTGTATAAAAGTAATAGTATACTCGTAGTTGTGTGGTTGTACACCAATATATCACGGCTGCGATTATCTTTGGCTTACAACCGAATCACAGCCGTGATATACTGAAGTACAACCGCACTCCCTCTTGTATGTTATTGCTTAACCGAACATGGGATCAGCACATAACTAATATTTTCTGATTACTGAATACGTTAAGTAACAGAGTACTGCTACATTATTTTTGCCCCTTCAAGTGAAGTGTTACCTGCTTACCTGCTAATTTAGGTCAGCTTCCTTGTCTTTTAACAGGATATTTTTTATGAACACACATATTTTTATGAACACTGTCAAAATCAGAGGAGAAAGACATTTTACTGAAGGAGATACATGTTTAAAAATAGGTTGTAAAATGTTGCAGCACTGGAGACTGACATGACAGTACCCCACCTTTCACAGCATGGGCCACTGGAGTAAACTAAAGTCCTTTGTGTACAGCCTCAATTCATCAGGAAGAGAAACAAGAAAAGAAAAGGTATTGTTATTCCAAAATTGTTCACTGAATGCCAACAAAAACAGGAAATCTTGTAACCCAACATTTCATTATGCATCTACACATTAATAATACTTGAAATATAATATGCTTTTAATGTAAACTGGTTTTAATGGCTTAAAATACCCATCTTGCTATTGCTTAATTTAAAATGCTCAAAATGCTAGCACACATCAATAATGTAACATGGAACCAGTTCACATTCACATACCTGTGATAAGCCACATCACAGTCTTCCTCATTCAACCGAGCTGATCTGCTTCTGCAGCCAGACTCAAAGCCAAGTAGTAAAATAACAGATTTGAATCCCCCCCCCCCATTCAGGCACCTAGCCAGGTAGTTAAAGATATGGAGTGTTGCCGGACCCCCCTACAAAATTTATTTCTACCTACGGGTCAATCTGCAACAAATGCAAGTCTGATATGTTGTCAGATTCAGAAAAGGAAAGCGAGCTGCTTTCGATCAGAAAAAAATATCGTAGCTTATGTGGATAAACAACAGCAGCTTCTATGACAATGCACAGGAGGCTTAGTGTGGACTGTTTTCAAGTTCTTTTCAGGCACTGCTGCTGTCCCAGCTGTTGAGTAGCCAATGCAGTCAGCAAGACACTAGCACATTTGAAGAAGGGGCAGGGAAATCATGTTACAAGTATGGAATAGCTATGGATTCATCGGAACCACAGTATGACGCACTGATTGCTAAGTGCTGCACTGGCTGTGTGGCAACAAATTGAAAACATCAATAAAGAGAAAATAAATAAGCATGTATTGAGCAACACGGATCCTGCCATGCTTCAGGTCATCCTGCCACTCCTGTCTTCACAGCAAGCAGCAGGTTACATGAGGACGTTGGGCCTGGTGTCTGGCAGCCGCAGACCCACCAAGCCCCCGCACACCAGCACGGAGGAGGCCAGTAGGATGGGGATGGCTTTGGTGATGCCCACCAGTGACCCGAAAATCAGGTTCCCAAGCACTGCTGCAAGCTTACACAGCGCATTACAGAATCCAAATCCAGTCCCCCTACCACACAAAATGAGAGAAGGTGAGAGTCTTACCCAGTCTGTAGAAGAACATGGCTTTTTATTTACAGGCAGCCCCCAGGTTATGAAGAAGATCTGGGGGGTGTTCCACAAAGAGGGATTTCTCTGTCAGTTGGGTTAACTTAAGCTAGACATCATGATTGTCCAATAGGAGTTTAGGTAAGGAGCATTCCTATTGGACAACCATGACTTCAAGCTTAAGTTAACCCCGCTAACTGAAACTAATTGCTTTGTGGAACACCCCCATTCCCTACGTCTGTCTTTAAGTCAAATTTGTAGGTAAGTCGGAACCGGTCCATATGGTTCTGATTTAGCGTCATTTAGTCAAATGTTTGTTTTTGTACATATTTTACTTTTCAATGCATATAAAAAAGTTGAGAAACACTTGCAAATACATTAAAACATCTTAAACATAATAATACTGGACATAGTAATACTAATAATAACAATCATAATAATAATAACAATAATAATAATAATAATATAGTCATAATAAAAGTAACTACATATCATACTGTATTGCACCTCAAGCCCAGGAACCGCTGAAGTGTCACAAAGTACTGTGTGTGTTTGTTATTACGAACCATTGTATTTAACTCATATTTTTTTTTATCATAATAGGTTTTATGGCATTCCACTCCTAAGTATGAGTCGTCCGTAAGTCAGATGTAATTAACCTGGGCACTGCCTGTATATCAAGTATATCAGAGAGCTATGAATCTCAAAAAGCAACTGTTGGATTTGGCAATATCATGCTAAATCAGATGGTTCTGATTCTCAGGTTTGTTACACAAAACCTGATTCTGGAAAAAAGAAAAATGAGACGATGTATGTGTTGTGTGTTGGCATGGGTGCATGTATTTCATTTATATTGTCCCGACAGTGGGTCCCACCTCCTGTCTGTAGGGTACAGCTCCACGGTGACCACATCCAATGAGTTCCAGGCAGAGATGCTTAGCCCATTGTAGAGGCATAACATGCCAATCATCATGGACTCACTAGTCCCGAACCAGAGGAAGAAGCAACTGATTCCTGACAGGATCATAGAGCCGCCTATGGACAGCAAAGAAAAAGCCATTACAGAAATCAGGAACAGGAACGGAAACTGGGTTTTGACATTATAGTTCCTGCATATGGTAAAAATTGAAGTTGAACCTGTTAATATGTAAATGCCCATATCATGTTATTCCTTGCTTCTGTTTTCTTTTTGGATTATTTTATTGCTCTGAAAGTCGTGCTGTAGGAAAGTTCTCTCATTTATGAGCCTGTTTCTCAGTGTAGTTCAGCCAATACATGCCTTCTGACAGGAAGTTCTCCTGGTACAATGAGGCAGAAAACTGCTTCACAATCACAAGGAGGTAACATGATAACATGAAAAGCTGCCACGTATGACCATTCTGGAAAAGTGTCTTTAATCTTTGCCATCCAAGGGGGGGAGGGTGATGTTTGGATCATATCCCAGGCAGCACAAGGGGAACAGCCTAGCCTATCGAAACATCACTGTCTTACTTGAAGTGACCGTAACACTGTGCTTAAGGCCATGTTTTTGGTCATTTATAAACACATTCATGACAAATAATAATGCTTTCATGAAGATTATAAACATGGCTGTAAATATTCATCAGAAGGCATACACATTATAGCCATGTTTAGTATGCATTATGAATGCTCTATGAAGCTTTCATCCATAATGCACTATAGTTACCTTTACAATGCATTATAATGGTCAGTATAAGCATTAAGGATGCATTTATAATGCATTATAAAGGTATCTACAATGCATTATAGATGAGAGCTTCAAAAGGCATAATAAAACATAATAAATGTATAATAAACATGGCTATAATGTGTTATGCCTTTTAATAAATATTTGTAGCCATGGTTATAATGCTTTATGAATGTATTATAATGCATTATGAATGTGTTTAAAACTTACTACATGGCCATAATTAAAGTGTTATCGAAGTGACTGTTGTAATTGGGTTTCCTTCATTTATTATGTCATATGTTAGAGATGGGTTTACTACGAAAATTGTATTTATAGAGTAGAGAATGGATGGATGGATGGATGGATGTATGGATGGATGGATGGATGGATGGATGGGATGCCGCAGCAATTGAATAAAGTAGATTTAGTGGGCTGGACTGTTTAGAATCATATAGGGAGATATGCTGCAGTGCTATTTTCCACCACTCATACTGCACATTTGCATAGGCCCCTAAGGTTTATTGGCCCCCATTTGGCTACAAACTGTCAGAACACTAAGGGAGGCAGGGACCCAAAGCGACTTTTTCAGTGGGGTTTCAGAAACAACATGTGTGGTGACACAATCACTACAGCCTGCTTAGGACATAACTGGATGTCCTTCCTTTGGGCAATAATACCTGGTTTTATTCTCAGTTTATTCTCCACCATCCATACTCCAGCACAGCAGATGGCGCTGTGCACCTTTTAAAAATGTCAAAACCATAAAGAAGAAGAAGAAGTGAAAACCTATTATCAAGCATGGATCATTTTTGGATCCAATTTTATCTGCATATGCTAGATTATTGTGTTTAAACACCTGTTAACGGAATCTGATGATTGTATGAGCAGAAGTTCTTTACCAAAATAATTCAGAAATAGTATAATTTTTTCATGAATGTTGTAACATTTACCATAGCTGAGGCTGAGTATCCAATGCTCTGGGCAGCCTGGTGACTCAGCGGGTAGTAAAGCTGGGCATTCAAATCGCACCTCTGCTGGAGTTTGCATGTTCCGCCTGTGACGTGCGGGTTCCCACCAGCTGCTCTGGTCTCCTCCCACATGTTCTAAAGCTAACCAGCATCTTTAAATTTCCCACAGCGTACACCTGCATGTATGTGCCCTGAGATTGAGCAGCTTGTTTCAAACCAGCTTGTTTCTCAGCCTTTTTGCTCCCTGCCGCCTGAAAAAGTCTCCAGGCTTTTTATTATAGTAATAGTAATTTGGAGATGTCATTCATATGACAAATGATGCAACTTGCCCAGCAGAAATAAAGACGTAATAAACAAAACCTCTAAAGAGATTCATAAGTTCTTAAAGAAAAATATGTTTAAATCAAGCAAAATATAAACGGCATATACATATAAACATAAACACATGCACTGCAACATTATTAGAAATATTGGACATTCAGTATTGCAAGTCTCTCCATTTATCAATACAGAAGCTACAGTATAGACTTGAAAGCTTAAAGCCTGGGAAAGGGTAGTACCACCAAAAGCCAAGCACAAATCAATATGTAGTTGCTTTTCTAACCTAATCACATTACAAGCAGCCAAGAGAGTCAAACACGCCCCCACCTGCAGAGCTCAGGAAGCTTACCTAACATGGTCAGGCGGCCTATTTTGTCCATAAGCAGTGCAGATACTATATTTCCTGGTAGAACAGCTAACGTTCCCAGAAAGTTGACAAAATAGACCCAGTAGGCACTGTAGTCGTCGTCAAATGTCATCTGACAGCCCGTCTTGTTGTGATGGAAGGTGCTGTTAATCACCTCAGTGTTAATCAGCTTGCTATCATCAATATCTATAATGAAGCAGGAAAAAAGAGGAAATAGAGGAAATGACTCATAGGAGCATTATGTTATATTTGATCTGCACATTAGGGAAACAAAATGATGAGTGAGCATGGAAATTACTTTCAGTGTTTGATATGCAATAACGCCCTGTCAATCCATTCATGTGCAAAATTTCATTGACAGCTGCTGTCAACACTCACAGTCAGTATGGTATAGCAATGGTTTTATAGATATATAGGAAAGCAGATTCTTAAAATGGCCGAGGACCAGCACTGAGCTGCCAGACTCGCCTGAGTTGTAGAAAAAGGCTTCGATAAAAGTGCAGTTCTTGAAGTAGGACCCCACAGATGTGACATCATCAAAGTAGCAGTTTCGGAAGGTGGAGTCAATGAACGTGACCGACTTGAACTTCATGCTGATAAATCTATAGGATGATATTAAGGGATTTAATACACACCAATACATTCACCGTTAGGGTGAGTCGGAAGAAGCACAAAACAAATGGCAAAGTACAATCTGGACTGGATGCCAGCCCACAATGTCTAATAATGGTCAGTTTGAATCACCAATATACAATAGAGGCATATTTTGGTTGTGAAAGGACACGGAATCATTTAACTCATTTGGAAAATTGCACAGTTATAGCTAGGCATGAATTTACCGGCAAATCCCTGGAATAATAATGCAGTAGCATCATGCCACAATGATTAATGGTGGCATGAGTCATGGGAAGCATGTATTGATTAAAATTAACGTATCTTTATTCTAAACAATACGAGTGTATATATAGAGTAAACAATAGAGTGCTGTAGGGTATATAAGTGCGTTATGTTTATATATAAAACATAGCTTAAAAAACATAATATATATTAAATGATCACAAAATTATTAAATGTTTCCAGAACCTTTTGCAATTTATCAGCCATTACTGTCTGATTTCTTTCTTTTTGTTCCTTTTTATTATTTTTATTTTTTATTATTTTATTGGATTATTTGCTTGCCCTGATGATGAATCATTTATTGACTTAATGCATACAGCCTACAGGACAATATAGGCTGCAAGGCTGCAGCATGCTAAAATGCTTTGCTGTCCGACCTTGTGGAGACCTGAAAAATGTGTCTATAGATGAACAAGACAAAATAAATGTTTTAAGTTTCTGGCCTGTGGTTCCCACCTGTCATTGATGAAGATCCCATTGGTGTGAATCTGGTTCTCCAGGGTGAAGTTGAATGTGAAATCCTCTATGCGCTCATTGTTGTGAGTCTTCACTTTGGATGCATACTCGTCTGCCTGCAGGTGTTTGATGACATCTGGAAACCAGACAGACAGGCCATAGAACCTAGAGCCCAAAATAAGAATAAAACAAGCACAGTCTTGGGTTAAAATGGGTGAAACTACTCAGATTGGCTTGATAATATCTGATAACAATAATAAACAACTTTGTTACTAATTTAAGTATTTACTATATTGTACTTTTTATTTTAGATTGTACTTTCTATTTATAAAAAAGTTTATTGTAGCCTAGGTGTGTAGCAGGCTATACCGTCTAGCTATGTGTCAGTATGCTCTATGTTCATACAACAACAAATCACCTAACAACACATTTCTCAGAATGCAACCCTGTCATTAAGCGACACATGACTGTATACACTGAACTTATCTAAACGTCATGTATAATAGCTGTTCATTTGTCAACATGTTTTAAATGCTTTTTTTTTAGATATTGTCATTTTCAAATCTATATAAATGCAAATGTGATTAAAGAAGAATAGCAACAGGATAAAATTTAATTTTAGACGCTGCTCACTGGTGAGTTGTGCTATTTTTATAACAGGTCTGCGGGCTACTCATGTGGTGCTTGGGGGCGTCCTGGTGCCCGCGGGCACCATGTAGGTGACCCCTGCTCTAGAGCAACACATGTACACACAAGTATATACACATACATGCAGCATCATGTACATGTGTACTGTATATGTGTGTGATTCTAAAGGTTAGGCCCCTGTGCCTGTGATAGGAAAGTTGGTTGCTTGAATCCTGCAGTCAACAGAGTATTTATATTACTGCTGGGTCTGGCAGTAAGGCCCTTAACCCCCCCCCCTCCCCCCAAAATGCTGTAGGGGCGCCAGATAAATGGCTGACCCTGTAGTCTGACTCTAAGTTTCATTCTTACCTCTACATGTGTTTGTCTCAAAGGAAAGCAAGAGAAGAACAAATTCTTATATACTAGTACAAATCTTGAATAAAATATATCCATATCCAATACGGGTGTAAAAATGCATTTATGCATTGTGATCATTTAAGGCGGCGATGCATCATTCAATGCATCATTATGTAAAATATACATCATCCTATTTTTGGGTTGCATGCTCATGTGCTGCAAAGAAGCAGTGGCAGTATGCAAATGTCAAACGTAGGATGGGAGGGGAAGGTTAATTAATATTCATAGAGGAGGTGCTACCTGATGATCTTTGCGTTACGATACTTTTGAGAAATGCCTCCGTATTACAGTGCATAAAGTTGTTCTTTCTGTGAGATACGGTAGCAATAGTCAAAACCCTGAGGTAGACAATTAGATAGCTATGTAAAAAGTAATGTTAGTCTTACAGATGCACAACTCATTTATCAAAATAGTTATATATACTACTTACGTTGGAGGTCAGAAGTTGGAGCTGGGAATGACATCACACCCTAGTTAACCATATTCCAGTACAAGACAGATTTAAACAGAGGTGGAAATTTCATGTCCATAAAGTAAAAATCCAGACCAAGATTTTGTTTCAACTATCCAGTCAATTACTCTGTAACTGTGACTCTTTATACTCAACTGACTAGTAGAAACAAAATCTTAGTCTGAAGTTTTACTTTCTGAACCTGAAATTTCTACTACAGGATTTAAGGTACCTCAGTTTAGATGGCTTATATCGTCATTCACATTTAGCCCAGACTACCTTAAATCCAACAAGTTACACTGTTAAGCAAGAAATCCTGCTTTCCAAAACATGCCACAGTTCTAGCCAAGTTCCTTGTACCTAGCAACAAGTTGACAGGTAGCGTTTGGATGGCACTGTGTGTTTGGCTGATTTAATGACACACAAATGATTCATAAGTGCAAATAAGCAGTATAAAGCTACAACTTTCACTTCTGCTGATGAAGGGCCCAGCCATCTTGAATTTTGAGACAGGGGTTGCAGAGGTTCCTCCGACTTTCTGAGTTCTGACTTCGGGGGCCAGTCCAGTTGAAATTTTTGGCTAGGACCTTGGAAATTCTGACTTCCCAAAAGGAATGAAGAACAATCTTTACAGCACAAATGTGCGTCCACCACAGAACGGCAAAGGCACCAGCTTTTAAGTTCCATGTACCGTCTTGCCATCAGAAGAGACATGATGAGATATTGATCTCTGAGCCGCTCAATGTCAACATTAAAGCGTGTCTGATTAAAAGGTTCTGAAAGTTGCTTTTATTTATGGCAACGTCGTTTCCATCCATGACGAGGGAGCCTTTGATCTGTTGATGAAAACACGCCGACAGAAAGAGCAGGCCGGCTAGAGGACAGCTCCCTTTCACTGCGGCTCACAGCAAGGTACACTGCATGTACAAGGACTGATGACAGGAACCTCCTTTGGGCCACATGAGCAGGATCAAAACTGGGAATCTATTTCAACAGACTGCATTCATCTATTGAGCTGTAAGATCGCATATCCATGCTTCACATATTATTCGCTAATTAATGAAGTATAGTTAAGATGAGTGCAAAGCCTATTTAACAGACACTGACCGGGCTTTTTATTTAGTGGGATAGATAAAAACAATATCACATTATGCCCTCAATTTATCAACATCACCCCCTTCATCATGGCCATCATCATCATCATCATCTCCATCTTCGCCATATTATTATATTGTTATTGTTGATATTGTTGTTGATGTTAATAATAAAAATAATAATAATGATAATAGGGCGGCATGGTGGTGCAGTGATTAGCACTGTCGCCTCATACCTCTGGGACCCGGGTTCGAATCCCCGCCTGGGTCACATGTGTGTGGAGTTTGCATGT
>JAODJX010000042.1:25475589-25486474 GCA_026776945.1 Isichthys henryi | reverse complement strand
AGTCCAAAAACATGCTGAGGCTAATTGGAGTTGCTAAATTGCCCGTAGGAGTGCATGTGTAAGTGAATGGTGTGTGAATGTGTCCTGCGATGGGCTGGCCCCCCATCCTGGGTTGTTGCCTGCCATGTGCCCATTGCTTCTGAGATAGGCTTCGGACGCCCCGCGACCTAAGCAGGTTGGAAAATGGATGGATGGATGGATGTATACACAGGGTGCTCAAAGTTTGTGGGGCTGGAACTTCTAAACTTTTCCCAAAACCTTAGCAAGCCTTCAAATGGTGCTGTGTGACTATCTCTAGATGTCATGACATATGATAAAAAATAACGTTTGTGACGGCTTTGCTTTTAGGCAGGATTGATTTGTTTGTAATGTTTTAGTGTTTAGCACTAATTTAAGAATAATGTAGCAGTATTGCATTATTGTGGTAAAAGAGGCTTTTATTTTGCAAAAGGCTTTTATTTTCAAACATCTCAAACATAAATGTATTTTATGTAACCATCAGCATTTGGTACAATCTTCATGCTTCCTGCATTATCCAGTATTTTGAAATTATTGTTATTAGGGTTCCTGTCCCCATGGTTGGAGGTAAATGCGGTAACATAGACAAGATGACTTAGACTTGCTGAAGTCTTTCAATTGAAATGATGTTACGCTTGTCTATGGATACTGTTCTGTTCGAAAACACATTAAATTAAAGTGTCCCCCCTATCTTGCTCCAGGCCTGTGATAGGGTAATTAATTTCCCCAGTGAGAAAATGGAAGAGTGGCCATGGATGAATGTAATGGCTTTACTGCTGCAGCAGGACCCCTGCAATGCTCTCTGACACCAACTCATGTGCAAAATCTCTGATTTAACAATTAACAATGAAATTTTCCACCTCTAGAATTTACCCAATTAAAACCGCCTGAAATGAGGATCAGGTTTGCCCAAACAGCCACAAAAGGTTACAGCATCATTAGAGAGTAACCGAATCTATGTCGGGCTTAGCCAGAAATGTGGCAGAAATCAAAGGAACAACCCAAATCCCTTAAAGAGAAAGAAAATGGCTGTAAAATGCATTTGCTTTGCTGTTTGCGGAATCAAATCACCTTTATTTAACAGTAATGTTGAAATGATAATAAAGTGTTACTGTGTCCAAAAATGTGAAATAAGACAAAATGTTCCATTTACTTTAAACAGTATTTTAGTTATCCATAGTTGCTACGGTTCTTCAATTGGATTGTCATTCCTTGTAATTTTTTATCAGGTCTACATGGATTTTTATATCTGCACTGCAATGCCATTTAACAGAACACACCCTCAGAACACACCATTGTACATATGAAATGCAGTCAAGCTATGTTTTGGTGTTACTGCAATTACCTGTAGTGTAACTCTTATAGTTATTCCAACCAACACAGTACACTTCCTATACCACAGTGCTCATTGTCTCCTGTTGCTGAACCAAATCCAATCCACACCCGATTGTGTGGCAATAGAACATCTTGAGGTTTGTATCATTTTGACATTGTACACTGTAATACACTGGAATGGATCACAGCTGTAAATCAGATTATATACACTGATTAGCACCTTCTAAAACCTTTAGTGTATTAAGATGTATTACAGCGTCTTGTCAAAGGGTTGGACTTTTTCCTGCTCATTCTATGTGCCTGTGGTATTGGTTGCTCTACACTTTGAGGAATTTAATCCTTGTTCACATAACAGAGTCTTGTTCCTCCAATAAAGAGATAATAATCCAGGAAAGAGCCAATAGTAATTATGGAAAAAGCATTTACTTAGCATGTCGTACACTTACAATGAAGTACAGTGGTGGTACGTCTGGCAGCAAGTGTGTATTCTTGTTGTTGAATTGTACTTGAACAATGGTTGATGGGAAAGATGAGGGGCATTAGATTTGTATTTAGAGGATCAGCATATGTTGATGTTTGTGTCAGAGTGTGTGTGTTTCTAGGTATGTGTGTGTAGGTGTGAAGATCCATGTGGGTGGATTTGTACTGAGAGTGTTGGTGGTCAGTGGTAGGTAGCACACCGTTGGTCTAGGATCTTGTGTAATCACCCATAGAATGGGATTTGCTGATAGTCCACATGTAGATCCAGAGAATCTCCGCATTAATTGCCTTTTTCCATGAAATGTAATGGAGAGCCCCCAAGGGCAACTGCTTAAACCATGCTGTCGAAAATCACATTATGCGGATTAATGTATACACGCGAATGAGTGCGCGGAGGACAGAGAGAGCCAGCTGAGATTTATGGACCTGCAATGCACCAATACAGTCCTTGATCACGACCCTGTGAATCAAGCCCACAGCGACCGCATGGAATACAAAAAGCACCATTGAAAAAAACACAGTTGTACGCTATGTGCTTTGGCAGCACAAAATAAAATTTGGTGCCTCAGACAGTTTTGGGGATGCAGCCAGTAAATTTATCCATTGAGTTTTTTACAGAGCTGTTAAACCTCATCGATCAACCTCAATTACAAGCCAAGGCTCTTAATAGCAGAGAGAGGGAAAAAAATACGGGTAGGTTTTTCTTTCTTTTGCTAAATTTGAATTGTAACATAACAGTGTCATTCGCAGGCCAAATCTCCATATGAAGCTGTAAATGATTATAATAGGAAGAGAGTCCCAGAATGGTGTTGAATATTTACTGAAAAGTTTACAAAAGAATTAGGACTTAGTTTTATTGTGCTTTTTAAATAAATGAGCTTATCTCATCTTCTTTGAGGCCTTTGATAAATTACAACACTACGTCATCTGCTCGATTCTTGGTTGGAAGCCATTGTACTGTAAATATCCTGACGCCTGGCCTTCAATAAGCAATAAGCTCCGCCTCTTCAGGTTGGCAGTCTTTTAGGGAAATGACATCACTCAGGACATCAAACGTAATTCAATGCAAAATCTGTTACCGGTCCAAATGAATTCCACTTCAGTTCCTTAATCTGTATAGCAGCCGTGCTGACAAACATTTTTTTTTCATCCTTTCTTGTTACTTTTTTCTGGACCTTCTATAATTCATTATTTCTTGCATATACATTTTATCCCATTGGTTACATAATTTACAAGAGAATTGCATTATGTGTCTGCTAAGTCATTATACCATATAACACCAAAAAACAAATGATATTATCATGTTATCAAGTAACGGTGTAGAGCAGGGTTCACCAACATGGTGCCCGCAGGCACCAGGACGCCCCCAAGGACCACATGAGTCGCCCACAGACCTGTTCTAAAAATAGCACAACTCACCAGTGAGCAGCGTCTACAATTTAATTTCATCCTGTTGCTATTCTTCTTTAATCACATTTACATTTATATAGTATCAATAGTCATTAATAATAATATATAAGTAAAGGTAAACTGAGCAAATTTGTTATTTAAGAAGAGTGTATCAAACTGGTAGCCCTTCGTATGGCTCAGTACCCGTGAAGTAGCTCTCAGTTTCAAAAAGCTTGGTCACCCCTGGTTTAGAAGTTAGCTAATCTTTCTTCCAACTGCTTTTTCTTTAGTTATCTGCCCTGCAACAAACAATAATAACTAATAGTAAGGAGTAAACTGATAGTAAGGTAATAGTAAATCATCTGTAAACAGTACTGACCACATGGTTAATATTATAAACCACTTATCTCCCACGATACTCATGGCGTCATTGGGAGCAATGGGTTTTAGGCAGGACCACTGACCGTAGTGTGGAATGATGGCCCAGGCCATGGCGGAGGCGTAAATGCCCCCGATCATCCAGAACATGCAAAGCCAGCTCAGATGCTCGCCCCGCTTCTCCCGCGCCAGCACCTCCGCAAAGAAGGAGAAGACTATGGGAACCGCCCCTCCGATCCTGCAGGAGACACAGAGCAGGGCACAAACATCATCAGCCCAAATATGCCAACACTGTTCCAGCACCCATCTGAACACTTCAGTGATTGTGTACAGAGATCAGGGCAGCAGAGCCTCAAGCACAGAAAAACAGAATAGAAATAAGGAATAATGGTGGCCTTTGCAAGAATTGAGTATTTCAGCTATATGAATGTTTATAAAATGTAAACATACCCATAGTTCAACCCACCAAGCATGCAGACCAGTAGTTGTCACTAAACAAATTGTTCAGAACATCTGAAATTAAGTGAATCACCAGAGGAGTTGGATGACTGAGACTGCTGCCCCCGCGACCCGACCTCGGATTAAGCGGAAGATGATGGATGGATGGATGGATGGATGGATAAATAGGTATTGAAATAAAAAACTAATATATTTTCAAGATTCACAATTCAAAGCGTTTATTGTCATATGTACAGTAGAAAAGTGCATTTCTCTGTTCAATTAAATTCTTACTTTGCTGTCCACACAAAATGCCTAGGTACAATATAATAGAAAAAACAGAAAATAAGTACTTTGCAGTGTAATACTGAAAAGAGCTCAATGTGCAAAAATTGCAGTATGAGGTAGTATGGTAGTATGGTAGTATGGTATGGTAGTATGGTAGTATGGTATAGTATGGTAGTATGATGTCCATTGATCTCCTGTCGGCTGTTAAGGAGTCTGATGGCAGTGGGCAAGAAGGAGTTGTTAAGTCAGGAGGTTTTAGATTTCACTCTTCTGTATCTCTGTCCTGAGGGCAGCAGTGTGAACAGTCCGTGTTGCGGGTGTGTGGGGTCTTTGAGGATGTTGGTATATTATCAAAGGATTTTTTTTTATCAAACAGAAAGATTCAGTAGCTTGGGCCCCATCCCTGCCCATACCCCTAATTTTGTGAGCTAGCTAACATTGTCAACCAAGTTATACCAAAGCTGAATCTCCTGAAATTTTATTAAAAAGGAAATGCAATTTTTACTTCTTAGTTAAGGGCAACTGGAAATATCAGTATGTGTCAGTCAAAGCGGGTAATAACTGAAACTCAGATAAGCATATTAACAAGCTGCATATTTTTTCTGATAAATAGTTTGTTTCTCCCTGTTGTTGATCATTTGTTTCAGTCAAGGCTAATTTCCATTATTGCTAAAAGAATTGTTGCACGAGTCCATTAGCAAATGACATAAATAAAAAAAGTAAGAAACAACAAAATCAGACAAATGTATATTGTTCATTGTTAAAGACAAGCAACAAGGCCATTAGTCTGCATACATTAAGCCATCCAGCCAGCTTAGATTAAATCTCAGATGATAAAGCCTCCAGATAGAGAGGAAACCAGAAATGGATCCAATCATCTGCTTGCAAGCTTCAGAGGTGTCACTGAACACAAACTCTTTGAAACTGTATGGTTTCAGTGCTTCCTAAAACCTACAATTTTGCCAACTCCAAATCAAATAAACTCTATCCTTGGCTGATTGGGAAATCCTATCAATTACTCTCCCGCCTGCAGGAGTGATCTGTTGATGCTTCTCCCCGGCCGTTGTGGTGGAAGCTGATTCTGGGGAAGCTTCAGGCCAAATGCAATCATAAGCATAAATATAAGCCATCTGTGCCTTTCTATGGTCTTCTTTTGCCAGAACAAGTTTATGATTTTTGGAAGCATAGAATTAATCAGATGAAATGCTGTTGATTAAAAGCACTAACCACCATTTTTGGATGCAAGCATCATGACAGATGTGCCCTCTATGCTGCAACAGTGGCGTTTTTTGCAGCTTAGCCAACAAAGGTTTAGCTGAGGTTTAGTTGATGCGGGGATTGTAAATGGCAGAATTCAGCATAAATGTAGATGTGTGTTAGCTCTGCGATGGACGGTGGAGATCTGGCAAGTCCCCCGTTATCACTTTTGATTTTCCATCTGATTTAATAAACTTTGAAGACTTGATGGTTTTCCTTGGAGAGAGCTAACTTGCCGCCTGCAGATCAATAGCCATTATCTTTATTCAAGCAGTGTGATGCATTTGTGAATTATGATGTTAAATTAGAACTATTCTTCATTCTGGGCAAACAGGAAGATACAGAAGCTGAGTTTGTTGAATTTTTAGTAATTGAACGATAAAGCATTTATCTTACCTTCAAAAGATAAAATATGGTGTCTGTTATTTATGGAAAAGCTAAACACATTCAGTATATATGTGTGTGTATAAGTATTATGTATGCATGTATGTATCTATGTATATGGAAATTGCTATGTGATAATGAGCTGAGCTGATGTGCTTGCTGAGTGCTAAAAGTAAAAGGCTTTGCCATCCCATTGCCACACATTCATGCTACTTTACAGTAACTTGGGACACTCACCCAAACCCCGCAAGCAGGCGGCAGAAGAGGAAAAGGCCATAGCCTTGAACGAAGGAGGACAAAAACGCGAAGAAGCCATTGATAGACAGGCAAATGAGGAGGCACTGGCGGCGACCCGCTTTGTCCGACATGCCCCCCCAGAAGAAGGCTCCTAACATCATGCCCAGGTACACCACACTGCCTGGGAAAGGGAAGGAAGGGAGGAAAGCCACAAGCGTCAGGAAGCATAAGAAAAAAGATCGATGCTCATATGAGTATTTTATACATGGTAATATCAAACAGTCCACATTCATTTTATATAGTGCAATTTTACAACAGTGCGGGGATTTTTGAAGGTAGATCCGCAAAACAGGAAGAGCAAGCATGAGAAAATATGGTCAGAAATCCAGATATCTGAAGCTGTGATAGAGTAACTCCTGAAACGCGATGATTTCACAGTAAGAGAGACGCTGTATAAGACACACACAGGTACTGCATGTAAATGCCCGTCAGTTATTGAGCAATCCGGAAAGAAAAAGCTGCAGTGCCATGCCAGTCTGCGAAGACTTTGGAGAATTGGCAACAAAGTCAGGCATAGTTACAGCAGACACATGGCAGTTGGCCAGGAGGTTACAAAGCTACAGCAGTGTAATCCATGACATCAGATAATACTCTCTGGTGTTCATCCAACCATCCATCCATCCATCCAACCACTTATCCTCATACCAGCACTGGGCACAGGGGTGGGTTACACCCTGGATGGGATAGCGGTCCACTGGAGTGCACACACACTCCATAGTCATACACTGTAACCTTTTAAGAAACACAAGTTGGCCTAAGTGTGTTTTCCATGGGCTGAGGAAGGAAACCCATAAAATTCAACATCCATCCACAAATATAGATCGGCCTGCTGGAGAGCAGAAATGAACAGGGCACTTCCTGAAATGGATCCCTACATATGCAGCCCAAAAGTACTGCCGCTACTCGTGTTCCTAAACTGAGACACAGCAAAAGGAGACAACTAAATTGGAGGGAATGTGCATTAGAGATGAGCTTCACATGTTGGTTCATTGTAGGGATGCAAAAAGTCATTGATTCTAATTTATACATCGATTCTTAAGGCCACAATATGATTTAATCGACTCAATTAACAAATATCAGTTCATATCACTAAAGCATGACAATATGCCAAAACACAGGCGGAAAAAAAATTGTGAAACAGTCGCTCAAACAAAGCAAACCAAGACTGACCTTAGTAGACTGTAGATACCAGTATGTTGCAGTATATTTAATGTGGTTTAGTATGTTTCTATCATTTCATAGAGTATGCTATACAAAATGTTTTTGTTGTTAAACAATATTTCTTATGCAAACATTTTTTTGTATTTTGTTGCATATTTGTTGCATACAACATATTCTATTGTAAATATGAAAAATTATACATTTATTGTTAGGTGTCTTTGAATTCTAATAAATTCTACTAAAATCAAAGTATGTTTCCGTATATTTAGAATATTAATCATGTATAACTGAATCGAACCGAATCGTATCGTATAACATCAACATTTCAAATATCGCCAGGAATCGAATCGCTGCCTTGCAAAATCAAAACTGAATCTTTTCCTGGTAAAGTTTAGGATTTTCATCCCTAACTCACTGTTCGTGTTTGTTTCTTGCAGGAATATGGCTAAGTCTTTGCCTGATGCCTCATATGAGCCTGATCAGCTTTGGTTACGGTTGCCGCTGAGGGGAGGATGTTTGATGCCATGAAGACTCAGAAGGTCTGAAGACTCCTGAGCATGTGACTGCTGACGTATCCCACAACCCCCCTGGGAAACGCAGTTGCTTGTCAATGAAGTACTGCAACCGCACTGAGCTGAGGCAGCTCTTGCAGGCTCTGCAATTCATTATCCAGGACATGTGCAGTGGTAGGAGCTCAGTGCGGCAGTGAGACCCAGCCAGCCGAGAAGCAGTTTTGCCGCTTAATTGCTCTCGAATTCTGATGTTGTTAAGACTGTAGAAATGCAGTAAAAGCCATATTTTCCCCAACTGGCAAAGCCATTTGATAAATGCCAATAATAATAATAATAATAATAAACCACAGAAAGGGAACCTGACTATTTTTTTACGTCATTCATTTTCTGAAAGACTGGAAATTTAAATTACAAAAAACATAGGTTGACATTTGAACTAAGGCTGCAATTGATCTTTTGTTTATAATGAATTCACAGACCCAAGAAAAGCTATCGGCCTTCTTGTTACCGCTATAAAACCTGAAACGCATTTTTTTTTCAAAAGCTGAATGCGACATTCCCCCAGACTATCATCTCGATATACAGCTATTGTGGAACAACATACTATCCTCTCCTTGCAATAATTAAGTGTTGAATTTTTAACCCCATGAACTTCAGGCTTTAGATTATATGCATATTAAAATTTGTAGCTGGAATAAATAATATTGGTCAGTGGTTCCAGTTGAGGACCATTGTCATTCCAGAAACACAGACAATGGCACCCTAAACATTATTCAGAAAGAGATAATTGCTAAAGTAGCTCCCTCTCAGCTGAAGGTGACTCTAATCCTGTAATAAGAGTTTTAAAAAAGGAATAATAATAATCTGAATAATATTTTAAATATTCTGTATGCTTATTCTGATATTGCACAAATACTGCGTACTGAATGCAAACCACTTTTTCCTTAATTTATTTTTATAATCACCTGCTACATCCCATTTTATTAAATGGAGCCTAGCAACCTGCCAACAGCCAGGATACCCAGGTGATGTCACAAGATGAAGGAAATTGATCATTTGTTTAATGCTGATTTAATGCTGTTCTAGCTACCTTGGGTATGAAACTAATGTTGTCGCAAACAGGAAGCGATTTATGTTTCCTGTGACGAATAGTTAAGAGTCAATTCTTTCTTGTAAAAAGGAAGTCTCTGTAGAAAACTCCCACAGAAATGAACAGGACCAGCAGGTGATTTATTACGCCAGCCTGATGTAATAGAATTATAGTGCACTCATTTTTATACTGAATACTTGTCCTCTAATGAGTGCACATATCATCGTTTGCCATCGATATATAGTGTAAATTTGTTGTTCTCTATTTATAAAGATATTCATAATTGCATTATTCACAAATGAACAATAATGTGTTCAATTGGGAACAAAGCTTGGAAAAATAATGGGGGGGGGGGTACAAGCTAAAAGTGACTATAGTAGGAAAACAGAACCTTTATGTTGCTCATTGGAATAAAAAACTGATAGGGTGCAAATTGTTCTTTATATAAGGAAAGGAAATTGGGGAAATTGGCTTTGGCATGAGTAGGATAATGTACTGCAATCCAAATGGATGGAGAAAGTGAAGTCAAAAATTGAACCAAAATAAATTATAGTCAAATGGAACCTGTTATTATCTAACAATAGAGTGTGTCAAATAAGTTGGTGATGTTGCGACAAGTTGTACCAACAGACCCCAAGCTGTGCTGACAGATCACCTGCTTTTGCTCAATAAGATCTTTGGAATCCAGAATTTTTCCCTACTGCCCATGGCGAGTGTCTTTTGGTGACCAGTTCTTGTTTGCTTTGTTTCTCCCCACCCGGCTTGTTAAACTTCTCACAAATGCACCACATTCTATGAGAGAGTCTGAGTGCAAGAAGGGCAATGATTATGACTGGTACAGAGAGCGCATCCAGATCTCATGCAAAAACGGTGGTGGCAAACTTTACACTGATTTTTAACATGTACTAGATTATAATGAAAAGGAACAATCATTAAAATAGTTTCACTATGACAGAATAAAACTGTTTTAACTTATTGACGATCCAAACTAGGCTTCAGTAGTACGACAGAGAGGGATGAGGCTACATTTTGTTGCCAAGAATAGGGTTTCTTTTGAATATACGGTCAAAAAACCATGTCATCTATGGGCGGTACGAAAACTTAGATACCATCCACGCCTAATCTTGGTCCAGCTGACTATCACAGTCCCTGTGACGTGACAGTTGAATGTGCAGATCAAGGTCCGCAGGTCTGCTATAGAGGTTCTAGGGAACAGATCACTATCACTTGGTCTACTGCAGTGCTTAAGGACATATGCTTTTAAGACTAGAAGCATGTGTGCGTGTGTTTGTTCAGATATAATTCCTAAATATATCCTGTGTTGTGAAAAGTGAAAAAGAAATAGTAATATACTTAGCAGTCTTCTCATGCAGCAGCTATAAGCAGCGACTTCCCAAAAGCTGACTCCGTATGTAATTTGCATTGTAAAATCTGGTCATTGAAAGTAATGCCATGGATGGGGATCCTTACAGATGGGGAGCAGCATTTATTATTGAAATCTTACATCAGCCAGAGAGATTGAGCTGGACAGAGTGCAGATGATAAAGCCAAGCGAGAGGGAGGGAGATGCCAAAAGAGGGAGAGAGTAAAAGGGGAAGATGTCCCGGGGGTGTGCCGTGTCTGATCGAATGAAAGCTCCCCAGATACCAGAAGTCATTCAGCTGTACCATGGACTCCATTTAATTTGACTTCTTTTTCGCTTTGATGTGTTTTCCCCTGGAAGGGAAGGTTGGGCACGTCAGCTGCAATTACAGCAGCTCTTCTTTATTTACGTCACCTGGGCCCGCAGTTATAATGCAGAAATGTAAAAATGCACAATCACCTGTTTTGTGATGCGAAGTCATTTTCTGTAGTGGGG
>JAODJX010000042.1:25436758-25460181 GCA_026776945.1 Isichthys henryi | reverse complement strand
TGGCATCAACAAGGCATTTTCGCCCACAGAACTGCCGCTCACTGGATGTTTTCCCTTTTTCGGACCATTCTCTGTAACCCTAACCCTAGAGATGGTTGTGCATGACAATCCCAGAAGATCAGCAGTTTCTGCAATACTGAGACCAGCCCCTTTGGCACCAACAACCATACCACGTTCAAAGTCACTTAAATCACCTTTCTTCCCCATTCTGAAGCTCAGTTTGAACTGCAGTCGTTCGTCTTGACCATGTCAACATGTCTAAATGCATTGAGTTGCCACCATGTGATTGGCTGAGGACAGGTGTGCCTAATAAAGTGGCCGGTGAGTGTATATTAAAAACAGAGGGACTGTGTTTATTTGGGAATTGCAGTAAAGAATTTTAAGTTGGCATATCTGACTATTAGAATTGTTGAAAAGGTTGCATTATTTGGTAGTGCCTAAAACCTTTTTGTCTTTTTGTTCCATACACTGATCACCCATAACATTAAAACCACTTGCTTAATATTGTGTAGGTTCCCCTCATGCCACCAAAACAGCTCTGACACATCAAGGCATGGACTCCACAAGACCTCTGAAGGTGTCCTGTGGTATCTGCCACCAAGATGTTAGCAGCAAATCCTTTAAATCCTCTAAGCTGTGACTGGATGGACTGCGGCCTCTATGGACTGGACTTGTTAGTCCAGCACATCCCACAGATACTTGGTCGGATTGAAATCTGGGGAATTTGGAGCCCAAGTCAACACCTTCAATTCTTTTTGATGTTTCTCAAATCATTCCTGTACAATTTCTGCAGTGTGACAGTGTGCATTATCCTGCTGAAAGAGGCCATTGCCATTGGTGAATACAAAGTAACATCTACATGAATGACAGCATCAAAGTTTTTCCAGCAGAAAATTTCCTAAAGCATCACACTGCCTCCACTGTCTTGCCTTCTTCCCATAGTGCATCCTGGTGCCACCTCTTCCCCAGGTAAACAATGCACACACACCTAGACGTCCACATGATGTAACAGAAAATGTGACCCATCAGAGCAGGCCACCTTCTTCCCTTGCTTCCTGGTCTAGTTCTGATGCTCATGTGCCCCTTGTATGCACTTTCGCCGGTGGACAGGGGTCAGCATGCGCACTCTGACCAGTCTATATCTACACAGCTCCACACACATCAAGCTGGAATGCACTGTGTGTTCTAACACCTTTCTATCATAGCTAGCATTACCGTTTTCAGCAATTTGTGCTACAGTAGCTCTCCGGTGGGATCAGCCCACATACAGTAGGCTACCCTTCGCTCCCTCAGTGGATAAGTGAGCTTTGGGAGCCCATAACCCTGTTTCTGATTCTTTTCATTTAAAAGAATCCAACTGACTAGCTGCAATGACAAAGTTCCTCGAAATTGTTTTCTTTTTTCCCTCTCTTCTTTTCAGTATTTTCTTCCCTGCATACCCACATTTTTGACCATTTCATTCTCTTGCCAATTCAGTGATGGAGGAATGACATTATTCTGATGTTTAATAGGGGTTTTATTGTCTAAATATCTGTAATGTTACAGAATGCAACCACAGGTATTTCTTCTATTTATTTATTTTTTTGCTATTTTTATGGGGTGGCACACTACTGCCCAGAAGTGCCACTGAAGGCATCGAGAAGCGAGCAGAGCGTGACGTCACCCTGCTTCTCTGTGTTCCCTCAGGCCAGAGATTACACCCCTTTCACTGCCAGGTGACTTGCCGACCTGCGGAGCCCCTGCCCGCCCTGCACCACTGGTGGAGTTCCTGCTATGCTCTTATTTACAGCAACTTCACCATCCCTGTCATTAGGGGGGGCCTCCTGCCAGGGAATTAGGGACTCGCTCCAGAAGGTTAGGAGCCCACCACCAGCAGGCTTCACTCAGTGTCCGGGGGCATCATCCTGATGCAGGGTCACCACCTTCTACAGATCCAGCTGGGGCGAGCAAGCGTCTCATATGAGATCTGCATCATGGGCGCGGATCTCATCATCAGTCAGCCTTAGTGAGCGGGACAAGGCCCAGCTGGATCTCCTAAGCGGCTACTGGCAGGTCTGTAGGCCCGGGAGAAGATGGCCTTCACCTGGGAGCAGGGCCTGTGTCAGTTTCCGGTTCTCCCTTATGGACTCTGTAGCGTCCTCCTGACCATCAAGAGGTTGATGGAGCGGGTACACAAGTGGATCCCGATCTACTTGTCTATGTCTACATAATGCAGCAGCCAACCTGTGACTGGTGTTTAGACGCATCCGGTGGATGAGTCTCCTACAGAATGTGGTCAGGTTCATCGGTCATGCGGTCAGCGAGAGGAGCATCGAAACAAACCCAGAGAAGGTGAAGGCGGTGGAGGCCTGGGCAGTCCCGTGATCGACCACAGAGCTTTGGAGTATCCTGGGCCTGGAGAGGTTCATCCGGGCTTTTGCTGGCATTGCAGCCCTTCTGCACCAGCTGGCCTGGAATGATACCACCTTCCAGTGGGGCTGCGTCCAGCTAGCTGCCTTTGACCCGCTGAGGGCTGCCCTGTCCTGGCGTGCCTTGACTCCACCCTGCTGTACATCATAGACGTGGACCCCCATAACTCCAGCAATGGGGCAGTCCTGTCTCAACAGTGACCTGATAGAGAGAGGGCCATCACATACTTCAGCTGCTGTCTCATAGATCCAGGATGCAGCCAGAGCTTCTGCCGGTGGTGGCCCGTCCTTGGCCCGTCTGTTGTGCTGGCTTCGCGGGGACAGGAAGCTAGAGTGTTTGGAGCGGAGGTCACTCAGTCCCACTGTGAGGGCGTACTACTCTCATTGGGACAGCCTTGCTCTCTGTGGTGGCTTGCTGTATCAGTGCTGGCAGAACCCTGTGCCGGGGCAGACCATGTGGCATCTCAGGGGGACTGGGCTTGGGTGCATACAAGGGCTGCCGCTTTTGCTTAATTGAGAGTCCTTAAGAAGTCCTTGTAAAAACTGCCTTTAGTCTCCCTGTTATAATGG
The DNA here is from genome assembly GCA_026776945.1 of Isichthys henryi. Taxonomy (NCBI): domain Eukaryota; kingdom Metazoa; phylum Chordata; class Actinopteri; order Osteoglossiformes; family Mormyridae; genus Isichthys; species Isichthys henryi. The sequence continues at coordinate 25,457,203 of JAODJX010000042.1, read as the reverse complement.
CTGGGTCTGTGGAACGCCGCACAAGACCGGGGCAGAATTTTACGAGCTGTGTTCCATATTTTGTGCTCAATACCCTGATGATCTTGTATGCACAAAAAAAGGAACATGCAAGCAATAAACTGTATAAAAATGTTTATTTGGAGGCAATTTTAATTAATAAACTATTCATTATCCAAAAGAGTGGGGGCGGGAAAAGAGTATTTTTAACACTGTTATGCATCAAACTTGTCAAGAATGAAACTACAAAATAGCTTGAGTAGAATAGAATAGAATAGAATAGAATAGAATAGAATAGAATAGAATAGAATAGATCTTTATTGTCATTGTTATTAAAAAACAATGAATCACTGCTCTAGGATTGTCAGCATATAAAATGATAACAAATGCAAACATAAATATGAACACACATAAATAACATACAGTAACACAGAGAAGTAGTATGTACCAAAGTAGAGGTAAGGAGCGTGTACTAATTACAGCGTGGTGCTGCACCCACCACATGACAAACCACCTCAGGGGTGAGAACCAAAGTACTGGTACAAAATGATAATACTGTTAGTAATCTGTTAGCTTTGGTCCTAGATCCACTTTCTCTTCACTGTGAGTCAAATGAAGCACTTCACTGGCTTGTGAAAGGAGGCTGACACAATACTGTGCATGTTTATACACATGCACACACACACACACACACACACACACACATACCTGTACACATATCTTTGTGGGGATCGTCCAACAATGGCACACATAACCCCTGCCCACCCTAACCTTAACCATAAGTAACCAAACAAAACACAAGACATTTGACATTTAAAATTTTTTGATTGCAGTCACCGATTTTTATAAAATTTCCATTTGGGGCGACCGAAAAAATTCTCCACACAATGTCAAAATAACAAGTTTTTGTCACATTGTGGGGACATTTGGTCCTCACAATATAATCTACATCTGATCCAAACACACACAGATGCACACATAATAATTGAGGTTGGAAATCAAAAGAAATGTGTGGAAATTGAATCACATGCCGCTGGTGAGATGCTCAGTCCTTTTATAAACTTCAGTTAGTCATTTTTGACTTTTCTTGGATGTGGTATCTATGGTGGCCTCTCAAAATAATCAAATATAATCGCTTCACTATAAAAGATGCCATGTCAGGCTGGGTCCACAACTTTATAACAGTGGAGTAATATATCGGTTTGTAGCTCTGCCATCCTTATCTCTTCATCCCTGAAGTTACCAATGCTGGGGACTTTCTTCAGTGTTATTAACCTCCAAACTGCATCCTGCAGAGACAGTAACTGAGCATACGCTTAACAGACAGCCCCGTTGGATGGAGGGTCACCTCACCACAGCAAGCCATCTGTTAGCCAGGAGAACTTCTTGCTTGTGTTGCTTACAGAGATTTCATCATTAATTACTACATCCACCTGTATGGCCTTATTTACTGTGGTACCCACTGCAGCTTTGATTACCAGCAACTGAAGCACCATGCAGTGATCTTAGCACCTCACTCAAGTCAGTAATCGGCGTTTTAATGGAACCCAGTACCTTTAAAAGATAGTTATTATATTTCATGTGCATAAATTTCATATATTTCTGCTGAGAGAGCAGAAAGAAACTAATTTGTAACACGTTGGGGACAGAAAAACAAATGTAACCTCAAACAAAGTCAGCCTCTTATATCCCACTGTATAATACTGGCACTAAAACATCAGAATTTCTATGACCTGCAGGACAATTTTTGGCACATTTGCATCTGCATGAAAAACGTTTCTGTAAAAACCTCTATTCTTCCTCTTGCAAGCCTTCAGTCTACAAATGATGTCTGATTACAAAACACCTGGAAAAATACCCTTTCAGTGTCATTGTGCATTTAAGCTGTGTCTTTTAGAGCATCAGAGTTGTTTTCTTTCCTTTTTATTTATTCTTTTGTCGATATTTAGAGATAAAACTGACATTCACATTTGATGGATCAGTCTTTTGGCCTAAGCAAAAGTTGTCATCATTCACATTTTGAGCATTTTGTATTTTATCATTCCTCAGTTGTGGCTATAGTGTGTAATCGAGGGACACAGCTGACAAATAACATACAATGAATGCAACCCAAAAATGGCTGCAGCTGTAGACTGAAAAAAGCCGTTCAGTGCCTGCGACTCCCAGGAGTTACCAGCATTAGAGTGTGTCTGCATGGAATGTCTTAACCATCTGTGCAGTATGTGGCATGTGGCTGCAGGGATGTCAGAATCAGAGCCAGCAGCAAACAGGGGTGCATGACAGCGTGGCGGCGGAACCCCAGTTACCCACAGCTAGTGCTTCGTAAAACCTCCCAGCTGTGGCCCAGTTCCAGCCCGCCAGAGTTTCCATAAAAGCAGGAGAGCAAGGAGTGGTGATGGCTGGGCGTCTTCTTCTGTGAAATGTCAGAAGCAGTTTGAAGTCAATTCAAATCAGCTACGGAGATTTAAGTAAGTAAGTAAGTAAGTCAAATTTTATTTATAAAGTACTTTTCACAGACAAAAGTCACAAAGCACATATACAGTACAGTATGTGTATGTATATATACTGGGTAATGTGTTAGGAACGAAAGGATGCCACATCATTTGATGCAAGTGAAAATTATCATTATGAAATACATCCTGAAAATCAAAGTGAAAAAATGATCCAGAGGTGTTCTATTGGATTTAGGTCAGGCGAGAATGGTATCAATTCCTTCATCCTCCAGGAACTGCCTGCATGCTCTTGCCACATAAGGCCAGGCATTGTCGTGCACCAGGAGGAACCCAGGACCCACTACACCAGCATAGGGTCTGACAATGAGTCCATGGATTTCATCCCGATACCTAATGGCAGTCAAGGTGCCGTTGTCTAGCCTGTAGAGGTCTGTGTATCCCTCCATAGATATGCCTCCCCAGACCATCACTGACCCACCACCAAACCGGCATGCTGCAGGCAGCATAACGTTCTCCATGGCTTCTCCAGACCCTTTCACGTCTGTCACATGTGCCCAGGGTGAACCTGCTCTCATCTGTGAAAAGCACAGAGTGCCAGTGGCAGACTTAGAAATTCTGGTATTCTATGGCAAATGCCAACTGAGCTCCACGGTGCCCGGCAGTGAACACAGAGTCCACTAGAGGACGTTGGGCCCTCAAGCCACCCTCATGAAGTCTGTCTCTGACCAAACAATCAGAGACATTCACACCAGTGGCCTGCTGGAGGTCATTTTGTAGGGCTCCGGCAGTGTTCATCCTGTTCCTCCTTGCACCAAGGAGCAGATACCGGTCCTGCTGATGGGGTAAGGACCTTCTATAGCCCTGTCCAGCTCTACTAAAGTATCTGCCTGTTTCCTGGAATTTCCTCCATGCCCTTGAGACTTTGCTGGGAGACACAGCAAACCTTCTGGCGATGGCACGTATTGAAAAAACAGTCAGAAAAGATCAGGAGGGAAAAATGTCAGTGGCCTCCACCTGTTAAATCATTCCTGTTTCGTCTGGTCCTGTTGCCCCTCTAGTGCACCAGTTGTAAATTTCATTAACATCAAAGCAGCTGAAAATGATAAACAACCCTCTCTGCTACTTAACTGACCAGATCAGTTTAATTGACTTGATGCTATACTCTGATTAAGAAGTGTTCCTTTAATTTTTTTGAGCAGTGTATGTGTCTATATTTACAGTGGTGCCTGTGGTTCACGAATGCTGTGGCCTACGAACAATATCCTTCGCGACAAAAAATTTTGTGAAAAAAGTGCATTGGTTCACGTACAAAATTTTGTCAACAAGCATATTCCTCACCCAGATTCTTTTTTGTTATACTAGTGTAGCACAGGTGGGGCGCATGTCCCAGCATGCCCCGCATGCATTTGTAAATAGAAGGACCACAACAGGCACCCAACGAGCACCAAACCCAAATACACAGATGGGACACACAAGGTTGTCAGACGCCGAACTGATGCACACATGGTGGAAGATTTACACATGCTAAATACACGTGAGGATCGGACCGGGTACACACAAGACACGGGCAAACAATGCATTTGCATTGCATCCGCCCGTCCCCACACTATACTGTATTGTGTTTAAGTTTTTACTACAAAAGCCAGAAAATTAATTAGGCTTGTGAACGAATTAATCGCATTTCAGTGCTTTCTTATGGGAAAAATTGCCTTGGTTCATGTACAATTTGGTTCGCGACCACATTCCTGGAACGAATTGTGTTCATGAAGCGCAGGCACCACTATATATATATCCAAACTTTTGCTTCAGGTCCTTTAAATTTTTTTGCTCTTCTATATCGGTGACTGATGGAAATAATTATTTTATCTTGCTTAAAATACTAAAGAAATGTGTCAACTTTAACTTTATGCCTTTTGGTAACAGATGTTTTAAGAAAGGGTGCCCAAACTTTTGCATGCCAGTGTGTGTGTATGTGTGTATTAATATATATATTAAGGGAGAATCTATCCAAAAGTGTGTTTAAATAAAACAGTTTCAAGACTATGTTTAAAAGAATCACCTGAATCAGCTGCACGTACCGAAGGAGGAAGATCATTCCATAACCTTGGGGGCAACAGACTGGAAGGCACAGTCACCACGAGACATTAAAATGGGGTGTGGAACAACCAACAGACCTTTCTCCTGAGATCTGAGCACTTGAGTGGTTCCATAATTTTTAAAGAGATCCGTTAAATACTTTGGGGCTTGACTGTTCACAGCCCTATAGGTAATTGCAAGGATCTTAAACCTTATTCCAAAATCAACAGGAAGCCAGTGCAATGATGACAATACAGGTATTATGTGTGCCCTTTTACTAGAAGGTGTTAGAAACCTAGCTGCCGCATATTGAACTGCTTGAAGATGAGAGACAGTAGTTTTATTCAGTCCCGAAAATAAAGCATTACTGTAGTCCAAACAAGATGAGATAAAAGCATGAATAAGCAGGTCAAGCTGAGCTCTAGATACTACTGGGCGGAACTTAGTAACTTAAATGAAGTTACTAAGACAGTGTAAGTGATTAAACATGAGCATCAAAAGACAAAGACTGATCTAAAACCACTTCAAGGTTACATAGACTAGGCTTATCATCCCATGAAATAGGCACAATCACCCGACTGATAGCCTCCCGAACAATGGGGTGCGATACAATCATAATCTCAGTCTTCTGATGATTCATGAACAAGTAATTATTAGACAGGCAATTTTTTATCTGCATAAAACAATCAGTTAAATGAAAGAGCTTATCAAGCTGACAGGGTTTAAAAGAAATATATAGCTGAATATCGTCTGCATAGATATGATAAGATATGCATTTAAAAGACCTAATAATATAAGCCTAAGAAAGAATGTATAAAGAAAAAAGGAGGGGGTCAAGGATAGATCCTTGAGGTACTCCGCTATTCAGTGCTGCTGTATCAGAAAAAACTTACCTCACACAGGCAGAAAAAGACCTGCTTGATAAATAAGATGAAAAACAATTAATGTAGAACCAGAGATCCCAACCAAATACTGTAACCTATTACTTCAAATTTTTATGATCAACTGTATCAAACACCACAGCAAGGTTGAGTACCAAAACTGAACAGTCATCATTATCTGCAACCATTAAAATATCATCAAACACGTCAAGAAGAGGTGTTTCAGTAAAATGCTTTTTAACTGACTGAATCAATAAACTCATATTTCTACAGTCCCACCCCAGTCCGTTCGTCAAAGTATACGGTTGACTGGCACAGTGGCGCAAGATGTGTGAACATCCAGCACTACCATACACACACTGTGTGGCATCCGTATCTACAATAAGTGTGAACCAGTCCTTACCCTGTCAGGGAGAGTGCATTTTGGCCACTTGTGCATGCAATATTTTTCTTTTAGTCAGTTTCCATAACTGATGACCATAGTTGAGAATAGGAACCATCTTAGTTTCAACAATACTGTGCAGTCACCAGACTAATCAGACTATCAATCTCATGTTCCTTCTTACCACTCTTTGTCTTGTGGGTGGTGAGTCTTCAAGATCGTTCAACATAACCATTCAGTTCATGTCGTTGTTGTTGTTGGGATTTTTGTAGCTTTCATTGAGGGTCTTTCTTATATTGTAGTTTGTCTGGCCTAGGCTAACTGACCTGATCCTGAGGGTGGCCCTCCGGACTACACAGCTATGTTGATTGTCAAGGCTATCATATCAAGGTTAAGATCCTTGGAGGGGTTATTCACAAAATTGTCTTAGCAAAACATTTTAATAATGTCATACCTTTTATCTAGTGCACACAGTGAGCCTAGAACCTATCCCAGGAAGCTTGGAGCATAAGTCAGTTGACACCAAGGAGGGAATGCCAGTTCATATAAGGGCATAGCTCTCAAGTAGCCAATTCGGATTTGAGTTTTATATCCAGAGTCTCGGGGTATATGATCTAATTGAAGTGCATTCTTCAGCTTCTGATTTCACTTAAAATACTGTCTGTTATTACTGCAGGGTTGCCAAGTTTGGTCAGCTGGTTGGCATGAGATTTTCAGTTTGAGAGAGGTCTGCACACATATTTAAATCTATGAAACAGTTTTAGGATCTCACGAAAAAGTCTGTAGGGTTTGAAAAGTATTCCAACACATTTGATGTAGCTAATTTTAGATTTTTAATTGGAATAACTTAAATTTGCCATACGATTTCTTGCAGAAACATGAGAGTCTGAAAGCATGAGTTGGCAACCCTGTTACTGATATGCCATATTTTTTACTGACACCCTATTTTTATTATTTCTTTTTTGTTTGTTTTATTACAGACAGTTAATTTTCTTTATGGATGGTGAGTATAATTCAGTGTCCTTTAATTTACAAACGTTTGGCAATCCTGTTCCAGAGATACAGTGACAGGGATGAGTTAAGACTTCTTTGGATGCTCAAGACACCAAAACCCATCTTTTTGTATGCACAGTGATTTACAACCAGTAACTGTGCCTTTTCTGCTATAATCACATAAAAAAATAAACCTCTCCTCCAAATGCTTCAGTTTTTGCATCTTTCAGTTGCTGTGGCATTTGTTACTGTTTAAAGTGATAGATATACAGTACAGTCAATGGCCACTTTATTAGTTACATTCCAGTTACAGAGTGGGACCCCCATTTGCCTAGGAACAGTAACATACTGAATTCATTGAGGGGTGGATTCAACAAAGTGTAGAAATTTTCCTTCTGAACTTATAGTTTATTACATTTTTCATTATAGCCTTTAATGAGCCTATCACTTTACCTTTAACCTTACAAGCACCAACGCAAGTGGTTTCTCCCTCAGATCTGCAACTGACGAAGGTCTTTATCACACCATAATCTACAGTGTAGATACTGGACTGGATGAATATTACAAGAGGGTAGCTATTTCATGGCTGGTAGACCAATTGTTATGTCTGACACCAACAATTATAATACGCTCAAAACTGCTTAGATCAGGTTCTAAAGCAAAATGGTAACTGAAGTCACAGCTAAATGATTTTTTTTGCTTGTAGGATGTTGGAATGAATGAGCAGGTACAGTATAGCTAATTAAGTGGCCTTTAAGTGCATGTACAGTGAGAGCTTATTTTAGAAAGGTCAGGCAAATTTCTAAAATAATTTACTCCTGTCAGTCATCCCTGCTGTAAGATAATTTGATGGGGAAGGAAGCACTGGAGACAAGGGTGTAGAAGAAGATCCATGAGAGTGAAGGTTTTTTTAATTCCCATACACTACTGGTGCTCCTTACCTCAGATGTGAAGGTAACCATGGTTACTTTGGCCTGTGTGGTGCTGTTTGCCCCCTGCTGGTGTGTAGTGGGTTTCCAGTGAGCCATCCCATCACAGCAGTGTTCTTCCTTGGCAAGGTGGAAGATGAATCATTTTATTTCTAAAGATATTACATATTTGTTGTATTCAAGTTTATATAATATAATATAATATTATATTATATTAGATCTATTATATATCTATTATAAAAGATCTATTATAATTTTCCTACCTCATTGTAAACAATGTGAGAGCTTAATTGATGCTTTTGCACAGAATCCCATATTTCAAAGCTAATATCAAAACATTCAGTTACCATGTCACTGAGAAACTAGTGTTACATGTTTTCTTTTGTTTAAATATTTGCCAGACATGTGCACACAGGATTAAAAAAAATATCTGAATTTGCAGCATTTCTTTAGTTTTATTAAAGGCTTATGATTTTAAGATCTTTCATGTTATTACATGTACTTCCAGTGGTTTTTAGAGCCGTTTGCCAAATAGATTTTAGATTTTACATCAATCATGCAGTCAGAATTAAATAGTATGTCAAGCTGCCTGTTGAGTACCTGAGATTATATGGACATGTGGTATATGCCATTAATCTCCAAGGTGTACAATTAAAAAATGTTTAACATCCCAACTTGTAATACAATGCCCCTCTTGTCTTATTGTCATTTGTGAATCTACTCTTTTTGAAAGCATAGAAATTCAGCTTGTTCTTACCTGTAAGTAGTATTTTTTTGGAAATGAATAATCTGTACACCATTCTTACAAACTTTATAATGTTTTGAAAAACTATGAAATTGTCACAATGAAATATAGTACTTCTTTTTTGTGTAGAGCTATTGACATTACTTACATTTTTTAGATAAATTAAAATTATGTCATTTGTTGGTTTGATTTGGTGATTTTTAAAACCGTTTTCCCAACGTGACCCACTATAAACAATAAATTTAGATAGGACCAATAGTTTTGCTCACTTTATGGTTAGTTTTGCCATTTTTGCTTCTGTTTAATACAAAAATAAATGGTAATATATTAGGTGTGATTAATTGTGATTAATAACTGAATACTGCAATTAATTAATATTTTTTTAAAATCAATTCAAAGCCCAAATGATATTATATTATATTATATTATATTATATTATATTATATTATATTATATTATATTATATTATTCATACTTTGTAACAGCCACCAGAAAAATAATGCACTTTTTACAAATTTAGAGATTCACTGACAAAATTCAGCATGGATACAGTCACAGGAAATATCAGATCCTAGCTACCAATCTAAGAGTGAACAGTGAAAAATCTACTCATTGAAATTCGCATTACATGCAATTTAGAAACACCCTTGGGCATGAATTATTGGGGGTGGAGTTGGGGTGTTGTAATAATCAAATCAAAACCACCCAATTCAACCCCCTAGACCATCTTAAATGGGTGGAGACCTCAACCCCTCCAATGCTCAACCCAAAGTTGTGTCCTTGGAAACACCAGTTCACTTAAGTCAGTGGTTCTCAAACTTGGTCCTCGGGCCCCACTGCCCTGCTTGTTTTCCAGCTATCCCTGCCCCACACACAAGTCCCAGCTGTCTTTTAGCTTCTGATTGACTGAACACACCTGATCCAGGTAATCAGCAGTGTGTAGGGCAGGGATAGCTGGGAAACAAGCAGGGCAGTAAAAATGGACAGAGAATGATGCACATGTAATCAACAAGCCTTCCTTATGGATCTGCTGCTGGAGCAGGTATATGCAGTAGACACAAGCAAAAAAGCTGGGCAGTAAAAATGAATTAATCATGAAATGTCACTTTGTACCCGTTTAAACAGCTGGGTTTTACTTAAGCTATTCACACATTAGTTATAACTCTTGTCCCAAACGTAGCAGCATCTGTGGTCAAATGGAACAAAATTGACCACAAGCAGAGGCAAGTTTGACTTACTTTTCTCAGCACAGACCACTGGGTTGTTGATTAAGGCCTGTTTTTCTCCCCTGTTTCAGTGAAACCCTCCAGACTGCTGAGACCATGTAGCATTCAATAAAATTAGCAGAATTACCTCCATATACATTTCACTTACAGCCCCATGTCAAAGACTATAAGGGGGTCATTCTGCTAGTTTTCCACATTTCACACTGGGACATTTTTCAACTGTTGTTCCAGTTCAGGATACCCATGTTCTTATGTTCTTTTTTTTTTTTTTTTTAATCAATGCCTTTCATGTAAACACTTAAAAAGCTAGATCTATGCCTTTCATTTTTCCATCATATTTTCAGTATTTAACGTGTACACTCCTATAATTTCCCATCTATTTAATTCAGACAAATTTACGCCATGTAGTATCATTAAAAGTAAGATTGCATTTATTTTCACCTGGCCTCCAGCGAGGAAGCCGCGTGAGTAGGATGATTATGAAGTACCAGCTATAGTTGGCTTTTTGTCTTTCTGTCCATAAGTCTATCATTACATTTCCCTTTTTTCACCGCAATAATTTTCCTGAAAGACCATTCAACTAAAACACCCTGCCCGATCAAAAAAAAAAAAAGTTCTTTGCTGACGTGTAGTAGATTCTATTTAATTGGGAGATTTTTTTAATTGCTTCACCGTACCCTTCAAGGGCAGTTGTGGCGATACTTGGATTTTCCATGGTTAGTGTGACATTAGCTTCACATAGTCACATTCTACCGTCTCTTATTTTTCTCCCCATTGCCACTCCAAATTTGCAGAAATGTACCTGTTAGTCAAGGTTTGTGTGCAGGAACCTACAGCAGACAGGTTTTTTGTGTGGGTGTGCTGAAGATAACGGTGCATATTCATACCTCTACGTCTGACTGAATCTGAGCTGGCAGGATATGCACATTGACATGGTGAATTCAAACTAATACGAGGATAAACGAGGCAGGGAGAGGACTGTGTGGGTGTTGTTGTTTGGGAACAAAAACGCACAATTCTGCTCTCATGTATTTCTCTTGCGAGCAAATTCCCGGAAAAGTTTAAAAATCTCTGGCAGTAATTGGTGCACTTCTGGTGCTCACTCAGGATGAGTTTGATGGATGGGTGTGTTGAACAAACAAAGTTAAAGGAGGCTACTCATAAGCATCATCTCTTCATTGGAAACAGGGTGAAATGGTGTCTGAAAGCTGAAGAGAAAAGCTTTGCACTGATAAGAGCCTGGCAAGAATAATTGGTTAATACATTTAGAAGCCAACATGAAAAGAAAATAAGCCAAGGTCAAGTAGTTGGAAGAATAATGGATGTAGGTAATGGAAGCATTTCTGTATTATATAGTTATATGATTCAACAAGGGCCTGCATAGTTCGTAGTAATACACCAATACAGGCAATCACACCAGGACTAAGAATGCAATAATCAAATTCTAAAATTATGAGAACAGCACACCAGCGAGAAAATAGAAAAGTAGCAGATGAGAACATTGGTCAAACACGGCAGGTGACCAGATGAGCAGTTTGAGTGTGATGTAAAGTATCATATTTGAACATATTACTCCATGAACGTGAAAGTGTAAACTTCAGAGATTTAACTTAGAAATATGTACAAATATTATAGTGCTGATTTTTGCGCAGTTGACAAGAATCGAAGATGATTTCACAGAGTAAGAAGGCCTGACTGAAGCTCCAGCTGACTGAGTTTGAGGGCCGAGAAGCCTGCCACTGGCAGAAGCAAATTATTCAGAGCAATCGTGGTGCAACATTCTGTTATGCTCCAATGAATTTAAGTTGCATTTGAATGGGGAAAACCTAATTATGTGATGCAAATGGGAGTTATGTCCCCACAAAGACCACTAGCCTGAGGATTGTTGGGCTTGTCCAGAGTTGTGTAGTTGCTTATGGACTTTAATGACTAAGATTAAAGAATGAAAACTGATGTCTTCTACGTCTTCAGAAGTGAAGCTGTGGTGGAAAAAGCCAGACCAAGGAAGCCTATGTAAATATATAGTATAGTGCATAGTACTCTGGTGAGAAGTGCAGTTTGGATTTCACAAGCTGCTTGTCCTACATTTTAAACAACTGAATGTTTTGAAGGTCTCCCATTGGTACTTTTTCACAAGTTTTACAAGACATTCATGAAGGTTTGCTTTTTTCACTGCACCTGAGAGGAGGCTTTGGGACAAGATACATTACATTTACTGTAGTACTATTTTTATTTCATCAGTCTGATATTTAACCTTTTATTTAAAACAATGGAAGTGTCACAAGATGTTTACAACTTATGATCAACAGGAAATCCACATGCAGTTTTTGATGTAAAAGTGATGCAATATTAAAAGTGAAGCAAATTAACATGGACTCTGTAAACGTTCAGAACCACAGCAGTGGACAGCAACCTCACCGACTCAATAAGGCGGGGATGAGTCTCCCGAAGCCTTCTCAACGCCGCGTCACTCGTAAATGTTATCCTTTAACACAGAACTTACGAACGGCGTAGTGTTAAGAAGGCTTTGGGAAACTCATCCCAGACCATTTTAACATGTTCTAATGAAGCATGAATGGAAGCTCATCCATATCTTCCGCCTACTCCCAGGGTTGAGTTTTGGTTCTCAGTTACAGCCAGCACAGGGAACAAGATTAGGGTATGTGCTGTGATATGTTGATGGAACTGTAGCTAATGTACATTCGACCTGAATTCAAAAAGAGTGGTCAGGGAGATGAAATTATTAAACCTAGTAACTCGTTGTTGCCCTCAACTCATATCTGTACAGTACATGTTTAACCTCGAGAATAATACTGTAAAGTTCAACGATATAATGAGATATTGAAATATTAAATATGAGATAGTGAGATATTAATGTTGCTTAATTTAAAAACTATATAGCTAAATACTGTTTTTTTGTTACTGTCACTTTGCAATCATTTGAACCTGAGTATAGGGAGAATTAAAAAATATACAGATATAGGAAATACATGTAGAAATTAGATTCAGTAATCCCCTTCAATAGACAGTAGCCCTCTAAATGTCAGGGTGGGTGCCTGTCTAGCCCTGTCCCAGTTGTTTTGTCCCCATTTGGCCAGCAGGTGTTGCTGGCCATCCTGTTCCCTCTGTCTTGTTGCCGTAGTTACCTAGTGTGCTTCCCTACTCCCTGGGCCAGCACATACCTCTATGGGTTGAATGAGCAGCTCAGAGGCTGACACCCCTTCAATTATGGGTTCAAGGGTGGCCTAAGGCCTGCCTCATATTCTGTTTAATTTATTGGGTTTTATTTTATACTTAGCTTTTGATATTATTTATCTTTGTCTTTGATTTCTGTCCCTGTTTATAGTCTATCCTGCCTGTACCTTGTTGAATTATGTTCTGCTTATGTTCCTAGCCTCTCCTAGTCTAGTTAGCCCTAAGTATTTATTAATACAGACGCTCCTCTACTTACGAATCAGTTATGTTCCGAACGGCCGTTCGTAACTTGAAATGTTCATAAGTCAGTATTCAACATCATTTTAAGGGTATACACAAGTACAAAGAACTAGGATGCTGTGAGTACGCACGCTATGCTGCTGCGCGGCGGGAGCAGCGGCCAGAAGTCATACTAGGCAGAATTGGCGTGCAGAAAAAAAATTATGTTGCGGACAGGAAACAGGAGCCCAACGAACACAATTTGGACTTTCAGTCCTCTTCGTTCGTATGTCTGAAAGTTCACAAGTTGAAAGTTCGTAAGAAGAAGAGGAGCATCTATATTTCCTAGTTTCTTGTACTTAATAATTGTAACTTATTTCACTTGTTACTTGTTGTCCTGTGACTGTCCTGATAGGTTGATTTGGTTATGGTCCACACCTGCCCCTTGTTGTTTGCATGTATTTACATGCCTGCCCTCATCCAGTTCTTTAGTTAGTCATCATGTTTAAGTTGTTTTAGTTTTTTAGTTTGTACTTCTTTTTTTATTCTTATTTATTTAGTTATTAGTTATTATTATTAGTTTATTTCTCTCGTTTAGTTCTTGACTGCTCATAGTCCCTTTATTTTGTGGTTTATCCATTTGTGTTCGGTTTTTTGTTAATTAACCCCATTCTCCATGGACCATCACCCGTTTTCTACCTGTGTCCTGCCACACCGTAACACTTAATAGTAAAATTTTGAAAACAATCTATTTACAGTAAAGTTAGAACAAATATCCTATATATAGTTTAATAATCCATCCGGGCTGGACTGGTAGCTCTGAGGCTAGGGATCTGTGCCAGCAATTGGAAGGTTGCTAGTTTGAATCCTGTGAATGCCTGTAGTGATTCTACTCCATTGGGCCCTTGAGCAAGGCCCTTAATCTGCGATTGCTTCATCCTGGGTATGATGTTAATCTATATCCAGCCCTGCAAGGAGGTCCTAACTTACAGGGAAAAACTGCCACATGACTGCACTCAGGTTCTCATCCCTAAGGTGGTTTATCATGTAATGGGTGTGGCAAAGCACTGCAATCACTGCATGCTCCTTACACGCTGCAATCACTGCATGCTCCTTACACACTGTAATCACTGCATGCTCCTTACACACTGTAATCACTGCATGCTCCTTACCTTAACAATTTTCCTTAGCTGCTTATCCTATGCTGGGTCACAGTGATCTGGAGTCTGTTGCAGAAGCTCTAGGTGCAAGGCAGGAAATAACCCAAGATGGGGCAGCACTGCATTTCAGGGCACACATACCAGACAATTTGGTAACTCCAGTTAACCTCAGCATATTTTTCGACGGTGGGGGAAAACTGGAGTATCCAGAGGAAAGCCTGCGACGATACAGGGAAAACATGCAAACTCCACACACATGTAGCCACGACTCAAATCCTGGTCCTAGAGGTATGAGGCAACATTGCTGACCACTGTGCTACCCATAGCTTTGTAGTAAAAATATATGATACAGTAATTATTAAATATTGGGACTTTGGGACTCAGTATAGTTAAACCACTCCAGGTGTGAAGTAGCAGAACTCCCCACTGAGTCACTACGCTGCTCCAGCTAAAAAAAAAAGATAGTCAAAGGAACTAGTAAATTAGGTTTTGGGTATTAGTTTAAGATCTCCAGGAGATTCGGTTCAAACCTCACCTCAGTGTGCATGTTTTGGGTTTGCATGTTCTTGCCATTTTGAGGTGGATTCCAGTAATTCCTGCTCCACTTTCCTCCTACCGTTCAAAGACATGCAGGCCTGGCTTGCTGCCCAGGAGAGTCCCAGGAATGCTCTGTGCCCTTCTGCTCCCTCGGACAGACTCCAGGTTCCCCTTTGCTGAAGATGCTGTACATATATTTAGAGGTTTGTTGTTTTTCATGCAAATCCCCAGTGATTTCTATTTTATTAGGTTAATTTTGCAGAATCAATGCGTAGGCAGAGAAGGATGTTCAGGTTAAGTCGAAGGGTAATGGCAATAATCTAATTCTGCCTGCTCTTCCACCTCCTCGTTCTCCTGCTATGAATTGTCTGCAGGGACATACTGCACCAGATACCTATTAGCAGCTGACACCTTAACCTTGTCTGGATTCTTCCATAAGGTGCTGGAAACGTTCTTCATGGTGAATTCCACTGATTGCTTGTCACACCATCCTCCGTAAAGTCTAGACACCATGATGTATGAAAATCTCAGCATGGTGGCTGTTTCTGAAATGCTGTGGCACCAACAATCATGACATTCAAAATTTATTTTGGTAATATTGCTTCAGCCCCCTAATCCAATTATTATTATTCCCCAAAACCAATGATTTTGTGATCTCTGTAGTTTTTGCGATCTCTCTAGTGACAGTATAGCAGTAGACAATCAGCAAACACTCCTCCTAGCACAAGGATGAA
The DNA here is from genome assembly GCA_026776945.1 of Isichthys henryi. NCBI lineage: Eukaryota > Metazoa > Chordata > Actinopteri > Osteoglossiformes > Mormyridae > Isichthys > Isichthys henryi. The sequence continues at coordinate 25,441,676 of JAODJX010000042.1, read as the reverse complement.
CCCATGTAATACATGTGTTCTTGTATTCTGTTTGTATCACACCTAGTTGAATCTAGATGGTATTCTATTGGTTTAGCCTCTTCATTCTGTATTTCCAAGCAGTTATTTGCAAACATGGCCAAAAAACATGTTGCAGGTAAATTCATTGTAAAGCTGGGCAATTGTCAATTGTCAATACTTATTTAAGAAGAAGTTGAATAATTTACTGTGCATTAAAAAATGTAACATTTGTCGTCAGTTCATAGGAATATAATTGAATTGTATACAATTGAAGGTCCCAGAATGCGGTTTTATAAGTAACCACGGTAGCTGCATTTTGCATTTGTCCTGATGGAGAGAGAGATCCAACAGGCAAATCAACACACTATTTAATTCTGGCTGCGTGATTGATCTAAAATATAAAACCTATTTGGCAAATGACTCTAAAAATCACTGTAAGAGCATTTAATAATATGAAATATCTTAAGACTTTATGGCATAAGCCTTTAATAAAACGTAGGGATCGTAGTCTACACATCGCTGCATCGCTTCAATAACCACATCACTGATCAGGCCTTAATAATGCTAAAGCATGATATTAAAAAATAGACGGGGAGACAGAAAAATCAGATCACAAGTCTTATATTCACTTGCAGCCATTTTGCTAATGATGATTCACTTTTCTTTTCTCCGTGGATTAGACCACACATTCCATATTTGTATGTCTTTGTATTGTATAGTGACTGTCTCCTTCTTTGTGGGCCAAAATCCCTTATTCGAGTTTACGTTTCACCACCGTGAAATGAGGACCTGTTCTATATTCATACAATATTTGTAAATATTACATGAGATGCTAAAACGGAGTCAGAGATCATTCACAGGAGACATCTTTCAGCACTTATGGGCATGTGGCATGTGCACCTGCTCAGTTGCAGACTGATGATCAAATCAGTGTCCAGGATCCTGCTTGTTACTCTTTCCTTTATCCCAGAATGGTACTTGAGTCTAATATATTATCATTTGTCACTATGTTGAAGCAAATTGCTGCCGGCTCTCGGAGGTCAGAGTCTGAAGGAACTATCGGGCTGTTAGCACTTTTTGCTAAACAAGTACTGTAATTAAGATAAACTAATGTCTATTATCCCCAAAGGAGTAGTAACAAATCCCCAACTTTTAACAGGACGATATGTTGTGTGAGCAGGGACAGGTTTTCTAGAGTGGATATAAATGAGTAGATAGAAGTAGAGAAATATGATCTGTTATAGTAGAATATAAGCCTGATTTGTCTGGCATTCGTGCAGACATTCAGTACAGCACCCTTCACAATTATTGGCACCCTTTATAAAGATTTGTAAAAAAGTTTAGAAAAAAATCCACCTTTTTGAGAAGCAGCTTCATGTCACACTGAAAAATTGAGAAAAATCCAACCTTTCATTAACACAAATTTATTTCCAAGAAAAAAAATCCTTCATCAAGAAATAATTATTTAAAAAAAAAACACATGTGCCATGATTATTGGCACCCCTGGAAATTATAGTAAACACAATGTAACTGAAGCACGTTTTCCCTATAAATTGTACATCTTTAAGTTGAGTGGAGTGAATATGAACCTTCAAGCTGTAATCCATGACTTTCTGGTTAATAGGGGTACGAACATGAGGTGACACAGAGCCCAAATTCCCTTAGTCATCCATCAACATGGGAAAGATAAGAGAACATTCAAACCAAATGAGGGAGAAGTGTGTTGACATTCATAAGTCAGGGAACGTGTATTAAAAATAGCTACTCACCTGAAAATGCCCATTTCTACTGTTAGGGCTATAATAAAAAAGTGGACAACAACTGGAACTGTTACAAACCTGCCAGGCAAAATCCCCGAGGATGACTGTTGGTGAATTCCTCTGAAGGCCCTGGAAACCTTGTTATGGTACAGTACATGGCATTAAGGATTCCATGAAATACCAGAACATTTGAAATAAATTTGCCTGCCTCTGCCAGGAAACAAAAACTGGACCGTCATTGTATCTTCCAGCCGGACAGTAATCCTAAGCACATGTCCGAATCAACACAAAAATGGTTAGCTGACCGCAGAGTCAAGCTTCTGCCATGGCCATCTCAGTCCCCTGACCTGAACCCCACTTAAAACCTGTGGGCTGAGCTGAAGAGGAGAGTGCACAAGAGAGGGCCAAGGACCCTGGGTGATCTGGAGAGATTCTGTAAGAGGAATGGACTCAGATGCCCTGCTCTGTATTCTCCAACCTTACAGAATGTTATAGGAGAAGACTCACTGCTCTAATACTGGCAAAGGGATGTGGTACAGAGTATTAAAAGCAGGGGTGCCAATAATAACGGTGGCACATGTGTTTTTGTTGAAAATTCTTATTTCTTGATGAAGGATTTGTTTTTCTTTCAATAAATTTATTTTAAGGATTTTTCTCATTTTTTTCAGTTTGACATGAAACTACTTCACCAAAAGGTAGATTTTCACTAACCCCTTTTACAAATCCTTAGACTGGGTGCCCATAATTGTGGAGGGTGCTGTACGTAAGTGGTGTGACAGCTACAAGGACTGCGTTTTCTAAAGTGCACCTGCGGCTCTCTCCTGTTAATACTGTAAATGTCCAATTACAGATAATAAGCAAGAATTTAATTGTACCTTTACCTGATAGTGCATGGGCCATGTCGTGCTACTGCTTGCATTGTGGGTTATGCATACCAAAAATATAATAAGCTATGCAATATTTTGGTAACACTGCTGGCAAGACTCTGTTTTGCTTTTTCTTCTGTGATCCCAGATGATTATGTAGCATTAAGGAGGAGAAATTGGTGGATGTGAAAGTGATCTGGACTATTGCCTACTGCCCCAAACAGATGGCCTAGCCGTTTTAGCTAAACTGTAAGATCCATGATGAATCTGTTCACACAAACCCAGGAGACTGGAAGAAGCTAATAAACCATTTATTTTTAGCTGTTGCATAGATTCCTGTCTCCTCCATGAGGTTTTCCCTTATGAAGTCTTACACAGCCAAAGGCCACAAAGAATGTGGGGTACATCCAATACCTAAGAGCAGCCAAATCACTAGGGGTGCTGTCATTAAATTATTAGGTTTGCAAACAAAATTTGTGTTTTCTTCATACTGGGGTAGAAAATTCTTGCAATACTGCCTGTGTTTGTGTCTAAATTGTTTTTGACAGTCAGCAGAATGACTTGAGGAATGCAGTCCAGGTATGGAAGAAGGAGAAAGGAGACCAAGCTGGTTTACGAGTAAAACTGCCTTAGCTCAGTAAACTTACGATGTAAACTTGACATTTAACAACCGCGAGTTTTAAAAATATCAGATGTCCAGATAGAGCACTCATCAATGTGTTTTTCCTATCTCGAAAATAACTTATTTTTCTCATGATCTTGACATAAAAATTGCTACCTTGAGATGGTGAACTTTTTTGGTTTTCCAAAAAAGACGACAGCGGTTACTGCCTGCTTCACTGTGTGTGCCACAGCATCAGCATCAACACACAGGACTATGCTGTTGAATAAACTCCCTGTTTCAACCATATAACAAAGGGTAATCAGTTTTACTCAAAATGTATGCAACTATCTAGTAGAGATCTAGCAAGTGGTAATTATTACCTAGCTGTCCATAACTATGTCCTCTCAGTTATACATGAAAGTAATCATTACCTAGCACTTTGTAATTATGTCCTCTCAATTATGCATGAAAAGTTACAATTCTTGAACAGCTCACTGTTATCTCATAGTCATGTTCCCTTTTACTAGAAAATCAATGTAAAGCCCTGATTTAGTTGGTCCTCTTTTTCGCAAGTGATGAATATGTCTGCTTGTACTGTAACAGTCTATGATAAAAATAAAATCAAATGTGATGGCCCATGTTGAAGATGTATAGCCATAAGATCACGATAAGATTAACCTGTGATCTCAAGACAAGACTTTATCTCAAGATCACAAGACAAATAAGTTATTCTGAGATAAGAAAAAAAGATGATGCATGTCCTCTCTGGAGTTCCATGCAAAACTGCCCAAAACGAAAAATTATTCTTTTTGAGTTTAACTGCAATCCTTTAATTGTTATTTTGATGCCTGTATTTATCTGTAAAATGGAATGACAAGACAAAGATGGCGTCAAGTGAGGATACTCATGGTGTGATACTGTAGTTAGTTAGTTACATAGTTATCCTAGGAAATCTTTGGACATTGAATCTTAATCTGATAGGAATATTGTACATTTACCTGAAACTCCATGGACTCAAAACTGCCAAAAATACAAGCTGAACACTGATAGTCCTATAGTGAGTGAATTGATGCTGAAAAAATTAATAAGAAAAAGTAAAACATGCACTGTAAAATCGTGCAAAGAATACAGGCATTCCTTAAAAGAGAGAAACAACTACTAATGAAAATCCATCAAGCATTTGCTGACACCTTAGAATGTATCAGCAAGCAGATGGAGGATGTGATGAAAAATAAATGAAATGGCAGAAAACAAAGTGGGAAAACTGAAGAAGAAAAATGGTCATGCTTCATGAAAAATACGAATTTGAGAGTCAGTGGGATTCAGGAGCAGGGGTGACACTAGAGATTATGGGCCCAATGAAAAACATATTTTATTAGGCACCCAACCCAGTAACCTCCTCCCCCCCACCCCCACATAATAATGCAGTTCATATTATATTGCCAAAAGGACAAAGTCTGGAGAGATTCCAAAACATTTGCACTTCTGATACAAGAGAAGATTCAAGGATCTTTCACAAGGTATAAATTACACAAGGAACAAAACTACTGGCTGAAAAGGTAAGTGTCACGCCCACACGGGCGGACACCCCCACTGTTACGCCCACACGGACAGACACCCCCAGCTGCAGCTCATTGCCCGTTACAAGGCTGGGGATAAGAGCAGTAATCAAACACCAGCCCGACGCG
>JAODJX010000042.1:25409439-25427635 GCA_026776945.1 Isichthys henryi | reverse complement strand
CCTCGTGCCCATTGTTTCCGGGATAGGCTCCGGACCCCCTGCGACCCAGTAGGATAAGCGGTTTGGAAAATGGATGGATGAATGGATATCGCTTTGATAATAGCAAGAGTGGTATAATGGATTTAGTAGTAAAACTTCAGTAGTAACAGTGGAAGCTGTATTATAGATGTAATGTTATGAAGGAATAATTGTAGGAATATCACACAGTTATTGCAGTACTAGCAGCAGTATCAGAACAAGAAAACAGTAAGTTGGGTTTTTAAACAAGCTTAAAAAGACCCTTAATCCCTTGGGTGGGAGGAACCTGATCTTCCTGCATGGTGGCCATACTGAACGGCTCCTCCAGCAGCAGCTCCATCATCGGCACGCAGCCATGCTCAGCTGCCCGGGAGAAAGCCCGCTTCCCTGACTGAGAGACAAGAACAAGACTGGCCCTGTGGGTCTCTTCACTCCAGGGTGCATCATGGGAAATGGCTTAACTTCTAGCCTGAATCTAAAACATGTAAGAGCAATTGCTTCTTTACCTGGTCCTCTTTATCCAGTTCTTTCATCTGCAAGTCATTTACAATGTATGTCACAATGTCGGTGTGATTATTGATGGCAGCACAATGCATAATGGTCATTCCTTCCTAGAGACACAGTTGAACAACAAAATCAATCACTAGAAGATTCGAATGAATTCATGACGTATTTTGACATGACATTTTAACAGCCTGTTTCTGCCCTATCCTGCATTGAATATTTAACAGTTCTTCAGGTGGCACTAGGGTTGAATTTACTGTGTATAGTTTGCATAATATGAGCTTTGTTTTTTGTGAAATAAAGGCATTTTGTGTATTAGGGAATTCAGCTCAGCGGTTGTACCTGGTTCTCAATTTTCTGGTCAGCCCCGGCCTGTATAAGCAGCTTAAGGATAGCCAGACTCCCAAACCAGGCAGCCAAGTGAGCTGCGGTGACGCCATGCTGTTAGGGATGAATACCAAATCATTCCCTGTCTTTGCAGAAATTGAATAGTAGGAAAGGACAAATAGGTGTCTGTGTGTCTATAAAAACTTGTGTCCACAGTATCTCAAAAGGGGCATTAAAACCAATTCACCAATTCAGAAATGGGCGTAAATTATGGTAGTAATCAAAACCAGCTAATACAACCTTCCGGACCCCCTTAAATAGGTAAAATAGGTAGAGACCTCAACCCCCCTATCCCACCCCCAGGACTTCAACCCAAAGTTATTCCATTGAATTGAATTCACCATCTGCATATACTTAATTATAAGATATATTACATTTCTGTTCATGAGGGCTTCTGAGAAACATATTATTCAACTGAAACCAACATGGCCCTCACCTTGTCTTGTACATCTAACTTGGCTCTTCTCTGAAGCAAGAGTTCCACCACTTCCTGGTTTTTCCCAGCCACAGCATAGTGTAGTGCGGTTCGATCGTGCTGAGGAAACATGCAGTCCTTTACTATTCTTGCACCAGCACTATGAATGCCTTCGTTGCATACACTAACACTGTACTTCTCAGACCTATGGGGGATACTCACCACATTCTTTGCATTGACGTTGACACTCTTGCCAAGGAGCTTCATTGTGTGTACATCATTCTTCTTTGCAGCTTCCATATAAGACTTTTCAGATTCCAGCACTACTCAGGTGCATATGAAAAGACACATCAAATAATACACTTGACCTGTTATCAGAGTGAAGCTAAACTAAGGAGATAAAGGTGAATGTCAATAAAATACTTCCCATGTTAAGCAAATAGCTACCATTAGATGGTACACCTGTCATAAACACAGGAACGATCACAAATGTTTTGTACAATGTGACCAGCCTCATTTGGCAACATCATATGAAAATGTCCATACTGTACCTACACTCAGCCCATCAAAAAAGTCTGCAACACCTTCCTGAACTGTAAAGCTAATGATTAACATTAGGAATGAGCTACATTCTGTTGAAACCATTTAGCAATGCTAGGGTATTCTTTCATAAAAGTGTAATGTTCAAATACCTGGTAAAATAAGATTTAAATATTTAATAAGCTTTTGTCATTGTAAGGTATAGGTCAACAAAAGCCACACATAAGACTTTCATGCAGAGGATATAAAATAACCAGCGGAGCAGAAGCAGCGAGTGCTGCAGGGTCAGCCTTAGACAAACACTGGTGTCCTTATAAAGCAGGAATTCTTCTCACACCTTATAGGTGTGCCATCTTAAAAGATCTCATTATTTATTAAATAATGCCATGTTCATACATCTCACAACATACATTCCTCTGCAGTAACATTGAAATAAAATGTGCCTGTATGTTTCTATATATTTGGTCAATGCGCACAGCTAGAGTGCTGTATTCAATTATGCAAGAAAACTCGGTAGAGAGAAGAGACACAATGCCTACAGCTATTGTTATGTCAGAAAACACATACTAATTGGTATTATACATATTGTGCTTGAATTGTATATGTACTTACGCATATTTTCATCATCAAAATTTTGTCCATCTGTCTCTTCTGATTCTTTCTGCAGTATAAAGTCTTTAAAACCTTTAATATTCTCTGTTTTTATCCAGGTTTTGGGATTCAGGTTTTCCTTGTTCAGAATTAGATCTTTGAAAGCCAAAGCTTTGTCCATTGTGACTTGCTGCAAGCACACTACTCTGTGGTTTCTTAGATGTAAAGGAAGTTTAAGGAGTCCTTTGTTGATTTTAGAGGCAACCAGATAATTACTTGCCCACACCCTTGTGAAACTCGTTCCTTGACCAACTACATGATTTGGCTCAGAAGTACAGGTGAGGGGGAAATGTGGAGTGTTTTACTCACTTACAATCTGAAATTTTTAATTCAAATAATGCATCAAATGCGCCCAAAGTTACAATTAATTTTGTTTATCCCCAGGTCATCATACACACCATAAAAACTAACCACTTGCGATCATATTAATGGCAAATGCATCCTCATTACACAATGACAAGATAACAGTATTTATGTGAATTACAACATAATAAACAAATTTGGTCAATACTCTGGTTGATAGTTTACACTTAACAGTTAGGCAATTTCCTAAAATCACATTGCAATATGTAATTTACTGATGTACTCAGGAGTTATACATCTGGCACATAAAGAATATTTTACATACATTTCATTTTTATTGGAGTCGTGTGTTTTTATTGAATACAATTCACAGAAAGCAGGTTCACCCATTTTTTATTTTTACTGCAATAATATTTTACTGCAGTAAAAGTACACATATCTAAAACCAAGGCATTCAAAACAATAAAGCACTAATAAGACATGAAATGATACTGAATCCTTCAAGAGAAAAGCACAGAAATATTAAGACAGCATCCCTCATTTCATTTTACAAACCAAGATACAGCAAGACTACCCAGGTAAAGCTCCAGGACACAGGCCAGCACAAGTATATTTCCTACACAAGCACCGTGAAAGAAAGCTTGCTTGATTATCTCATAACTTCTGTCTAAACTACTGTATAAAATTGTAGTTTGATACAAAAAAACATACTTTGATTTTGTAGCAATAATAATAATTTCAAGAGAATAAATAATGTCATAAAGTGATCTAGTGTACATTCTCACTGTCAATGCTTCATTTCTCATTGCATAGTGGAAAAGAAAATCTTTGCTGTGGTTTGCTGGTTAAATTAGGTGGGTATCTAATATGTCTACATATGCTGCTTCCCTCAATGATACAGTATGTCGAGTCCAGGATGTAGCGCGATGGGTGCTGAGTATCCTCTTGATTTTCCAATCGCTGTTTCCCACAAACTTTACCTGAAGAACTTGTCAATAGTGTTCAGGGAACCCACAGCTTTGGCTCTCTTATGGGGAGCAGGTGGGGGCGGTGACCCCTCCCTAGGAGGAGGATAGAGAAGGGGCCAAGCATGTATCATTGTATCTCCAATTGCTGTTAAGTAAGCATGTGTTAAGCAGAATCTCTGCAGACATTTACTGATCCAACATACAGTACGTGACACACCAATGCTGGACTTTGACTACATGGTCTGCTGTAGTATGATTTAGTAAAAAAACAAAATGAATCCTTAGACCTGGACAAGGCCGCATATTCAGGTATGATGCAAAAAAAGGAATCCACTCTTACATATAATTGGAAATAAATGCTTATGAGGTAAACATGCCTTACCGTTTGTGTTTGCCTCTTGAGTCAGAAGCTCTTGATGTGCTGTCAGATCTTGGGAATTCTCTGGGAAATCCTGAATTTCAATTAAAATAAAAGTTTGTGATTCTCTGGAAACAATTTTAAAGTCTCCCTTGGTTTCCCACACTTTTCACTTGTCTAACCTGCTGATTAAATAAAGCAACCTACCTGTAGCTGCATTTTAATTTGCAATAAATATTAAGTATAAACAAGGTTAAAAAATTCAACTGAATAGGAGAAGCACCCCCTGCTGGTAAACTTATAAAGTGCGGCTTCATTTTGTATTTATCAAAACTCCAGGACAGAACGAAAATTTTACCATTGACATACAGAAAGCAATACAACCTTTGATAATAAGTGACATTTTTATCTTCATTTGTCTATTCCAAGGGGATTTACTGATTTTCACCGCTGTGAGAATCTTGTCTCGTTTTGACTCCAGAGAAAATGTGTATGAACTAACAAGCAAGGTCATTGTGGAAAATTAAAATCCATTGATCTAAGGGGAGATGCTGACCTTTGACTCTGGTGCATGATGGATTGCTGGGATTGCTCACTGTTACGTGTTGACCAAGTTCCTGCAGGATACCCTGGCTGAGACAAACGTCCACGTGACGATTAAAGACGACGAGATTGGTGGTATCTTGTGGCACGCTGCAGACAGGGCAGACAAGATTCGGGTTTTGGGGATCCAAACACGTTGCCTCAGCAGGAGTTTCTCCCCCAGGAAAAGTCCTGTCATCATCTCCATGGCAACCATGAAAATCAGTAACAATGGTGTCAGAAGCGGTGGCACGCCTGCTTGAATTCTGGAAGTCAGACCCTGAAGGGCCAGGAACACAGCGGCTGGGTTCCTTTTTTTCTGTTTGTTTAAATAGCAGTCCACCAGGGGCAGCGGGCCCGACAGGCTGTCTATCTGAAATGGCTTGCGGACGCGTGCTCTTCAACCCCGAGGCTCCATGCAGTTTGTTGCAGACCTTCCTTTGATCAGTGATGTCTTGGCTTGAATTATTCAGATGTACCTGCCAGCTCCCTTCTCCTTCCCAGACACAGCCCCCCACTGTGTCTACACTGCCATCTTTCTCCCCGGGTACTATGGAGGGCCCACTAAGGCACTTGTCCACATGTCTGTTAAACATGGCCAGATCTGTGCTTTCCTGCTCCCTGAAGCACACAGGACACGTGAAGCACTCTGTCCTTATTGGATTCAGTAAGACATGACCAGTATCACTAACGCCTGGGAATTCCTGCTGCTTAGCCAGTACACGGAGCCTGTATGCCCTCTGGAAGAAAGACTCCGGGTTTCTCTTAGGCCCTGACTCTGGCTTAGATTCTTCCTGTTTCATCTGGCCAGTACTGAGCTGCTCAGCCAAATGTAGAGTGGCTGCCTGCTGATTGCACACTGTGTCATGATGCATCAGATTGGAAGCCTTTTCTGGACTGACATTAGTGACTCCATGTTCAAGGCTTATGTGTCGAGTAGCTCCTCCTGATTCTGACTGGCCTGTACGTAGAAAGCTGATGATGCTCTTCTGAAGGGGTTTCCTGTCATCTGTGCTGACAAACCCAGACACCCGAACACCTGTGGGAGGTGGGGGAAAAACTCATAAGAAACTGCTGCCTCATTTACAGGGTATTTAATGATGTATGAGACTCACCAAGCAGAATGCCCATTGAGTAAACAAAATGAATTTACCCATAAGCCTCAGCTTGAGAGGATGGGGGCTAACATGGTCAATCTCAACCTTCAGGAGATCTTTAGCAGCAGCAAAGATCTCCTCCTCTGTGGATACCACGGATGACAGGGTCAAAGCTCTGGTCTTCACCTCAAAGTTAACATTCTTCAACTTCACGGTCACAGTTTTACCCTGAAAAAGAAGGAAGCATGAAAGCGATAAGTGATAAGGCCTCTGTTGTTTCACCCATTACACCAGCATACAGGGTCACTGCAGTGTAGCATGTTCCTCTCACCAATGTTTGTCCTTTAATGCTAAAGCAGTTGAATCCAACCTCAAAAAAGTTTACTTATAAGATGGAAACTGGAGTGAGAACCAGCCAATACGACCAATGCACATGAAAGGCCTGGGTTTGAAAGATGCATGAGGTTCATTCCATGTATTGATTAAAGCAATGTTTCCCAACCCAGTCCTTGGGGAACACTGGAAAGTTCACGTTTTTGCTTCCTCTCAGCTCCCAGCCCGCCTATACCAGGTATTCGGTGTTCCTGATTGGCTGGGAGCTGCAATGGAGCAAAAATGTGGACTGTCCGGGGTTCCCCGAGGACTGGGTTGGGAAACACTGGATTAGAGAACAAAATGACAGAGAGAATAACACTGGCTGGATCACTGTTCTGTGCAAGCTGTTAATCTCATTTGTTTAACATATCGCTAATGAATATTGAAAAATACTTATAGATCTGACAAAGTGCTGGTAATACTAAGGCTTTGTAGGATAGTGACATGAAGTTGCAACCATATTAATGACTGCTCTCATAAGCGTTTTCTCCTGCCCTGCTGCAAAAAAATAGCAAACAAATGAACACTAAGAAACACCTGAATCTGAATCTTTTTTTATTTGCCAAGTAGAGAGAAGTACAAGGAATTTTGATGCAGGTGGTGTTATGACATAAACAAATGAAACATGTAACTAAAAAATCTAAAAGTAAAGACAGTTGGGCCAATAAGTAGAATAAGGAACAAAATATGCAATAAAAATAAGTAATATTTTATGTAGTATCTGATGATATTACATAAAACAGCAAAAGAGCACTGTACCTTCAGGCCCTCCTTCTGCAGTTCCTGGGACAGGTCTCTACAGAGTCCACGGCATAAACCGTACTGTTCCTCTGCATCGCTCATCTCAGCAAATGTCCTGTAGGGGGCAATATTGAAACACCCAGATAAGGAGGGAAAAGAGATAAACAGAAAAACAGCACAGATGATGTTTTCCTACAAAATAACCATATATTTAAATTTCAGAAGCTTTATCACTCATCCAGAATGGAATTTACAGCAGCGTCTTCCAGTAATCAGAAAATATTCCATTTCCTGGAAGATATTAGAAGATTAGGAAATAAAAACAGGAGAAAAGCAAAAAATGGGCAAACATAAAATGCCTACAAACTATTCTGTAGGAGGAGTGAAATTAGAGCACAAAGAAATTTCTAAAAGAAAAATGTGCTGAAGATACATCGAAAATCATCTTACCCTTATGTATGCGGGAACACACTGTAAAACTATGTAAAATGTACAGGCACAACAATATTTACAGCAACAATCTAATACAACCATGTAAGTTTTACCTCACCCATTACTGCACCTTGTATCGCTAATAAATACCTCATTGAATTTGCAAACGAATTAATTAAGATGGCTGGAGGCTAAATTTAATGAAGACATAGAATGGCTGGGACGCCCCTGAGCGGAGGTTTGGGAGCCGAAACAGTGATCTTCTAGTCATCCAACAAGATGATATGTTTTTGGAGAACAGAAGAAATTCTAGTTAGTTTTTATGTGTTACTCCTAATTAAGTTGTGTTTCTTGTCTGAGCAAATATATACTCACTACACAAGTAAATAGTGCATCACAAAGCAGGATTTCTTGTTTAGCCAGGTAGCTTGTTGGATTTAAAGTAGTCTATGTGAAATGTAAGTGAATGAGGATAAAGTCCATTTAATCTGGGATACTTTAAATCTGACAAATTTATGATACAGGTCTCTGCTACGCAATGCTAAGAAACCAAATCATAAGGAAATGTATGTTTTATGTGGATACGAAAGGCCAACCAGGTGAAAACACTGCAAAATACATAATATTTATTGGACAATAACAGTGCAATTGAAACGTCTCAGTCAATTTCATGGAAATAATCTGAACATTTTTGTTAACGTAAATATAGTTACCACAGGGTTTCGAATTAAAATATAACTTATTTTATATTGGTTGCTGTTAATTCTCTGAAAATCAAGGAAAAATAAAATAAACACAACATTTACCTTTCTGTGCTCATGCTTTTTCTCTCACCATCCCTGGAAGGGAAAATTTGAAAAGGGTTTAGCTCCTAAATCTGTGTAGAACTTAGAAAGACAATCCAGATTGGGGTGTAAGATACCAGTTACCTTATCTGCCTCTCACACTACCTTGGCAATCGGATTTCCCCACTGCAATCTGCAGTGTGAAGTCTAGTAACACGTAATAGTGAGAGCAAATTAATGTTCAATTTTCACAAGTGACCTATTCAAAAACAGATTTGTGAATGTTGTGGGAGTGGTGCTTGGTGTCTGATTAATGTTTGACTAACTTGCAGCTTGGGGGGGTGGGTGTATGCACAAAGCAGAAGGGCAAGGGGGTGTGGATAGGTAAGAGAGTACTAAAACTGCCTGGGGGGTTGCTAAAGGCATCTACAGCAATTGTAAACAACTGCAGTATAAATGTTACATCAAGATGGCAGAGAAAGTAATTTTATCTATTTTGAGAGATTAAGCTGTATTTAGTGGGGACTTCAATACCTAAAGGAATCTTTAAATAATACTCAATGGAAAACTGCAATTACTGGATGTCAGTTATTTTAGCGACAATTTGATCATTATTATCAATTACTTAGTAAGTCAAGTATATGAGGCCTATTGCATCTACAGTACATGCAATGTCTCATATAGGCCTTGCTATCTAACTTGACTGAAGAAGTGATCATGCAATCATGCAACAGTTTCCAATGGACAACAGGAAACTTTCAGGGAACTTGTATGGGAATCTCTATGAATTGTAAATATTCACTTTCCTATCGAAAAACATTGGACACACCTCTTGTTGAAGGTGTGAAAATATTTATATTTTCAGGAAAGAGACAGAAGAATATTCCAGTGGACCACACACAGACTTGACAGTAGCTTTGAAATGAATAGGAGCAGAGAATCATGGTGTTTACCAGACTGCATCACTGTGGTGTCTAAAGTACCTTTCGACATTTGTGGATCCAAGGCCTAATGAGATCTGCAGGAAATGATGCCATGAAGTTTCGGAGAAAAGCAGGGAGAGCAGTGCCCCTTTCTGACGGAGCTCAGCACAAGTAGTGATTTCCAGAGCACTTAGCATCTTCTCGGTCACCTTTCCAATACCTGGCACCTGCAACAAAAAGACACTTATCATTAATAATAATACAACTTTATGTTGAACGCCCTAAAGAAGCTGTCCCTTGATCCACATTTTAGCAGTGCATGTCAAAAACTGTATTAGATTTTCAGGCATATTCTAATAAAGGAGGCACGGTTTAACAAACAGAGGCAAATAAAGTATATAACGATTCTTAATGCATAACTAGTTGCACAACACAGCATTACCTGATCAAAATCTTTGGCAAAACCTATGTACATATTGAGTTACTGCTAACTTCAATCAAAAATTCTATATTTTGAACAGAAGTTACTTCTCCAACTATTTATTAAAATCCATCAATCTTTCCAACTGACTTTAATCAATTCTGGCCCATTTCCTTTAGTATAATAGCTTAATCCAAGTCTTGCAACAACATGTGAAGGGCCTCAGGTCTGATCTCAGCCCTGCTTTCCTTCCGCCATCCTGCTGTTGATAGGAGCCCACCTTGCGAATGGGGAGATCCTGGATGAAGTCCATCACTGTCTGCCGCTCGGCTGGGATCCTGTACTGGCCGTTTGGTTTGTTCTTGTCACTGCAAACCTTTGCCAGCATCATATTTGGGGCAATGCCTTAAAAGATAAAAGAAAAAAAAACGAAAACAAAGGCGGTATGTTGGCCAGCACTGTTGCCTCACACCACCAGGGTATGGGTTCTAATCCCACCTCTGCTCTGTGTACGTAGGGTGCAAATTCTCTCTGTGTCTCACCGCCTTCATCCGAGTCTGATTCCCTCCCAGAGTCCAAAGACATGCAGCTAGAACAAATTAGCGTCTCTAAATTTCCCACAGTATAGGGTTTTGTCAGTGTGTGAGCCCTGTGATGGACTGACCCCCATTCTGGGGTGTACCCCTACCTGGTGCCATATGCCTCCTGGGATAGGCTCCAGTCTCCCCTCCAAGCAGTAAAAAGTATAGACTCCCCAAATAAGGCAAATAAGGGTCTGACTGACCACGAGAGGGTAGCACAGCCTCACCTGCACTGGCTGTCAGCGCTGTCTTCTGCTCAATCCGGAAGCGCATCTCTCGTACCGCCTCTTCGGCGCTCGTCCCAAACATGACAGCACCTAGTGCGTCACAGGGGCTGGCTGATGCAGTGGGACTGTCCTCAAACAGAACCGGGGACAGATCATCGGGCGCTGGTTGCTCCACTGACTCCTTCCTTTCCCCATCGCCTTCGCAGAAAGAGAGGCACATTACACAGAAAACAATAATCTCTCTCCAGTTCACTCACCAACCATGCTAAATGAGGCAAACGGGAAGAAAAGTAAACATTAAAAGTTAATGGCAAACGGGTAGAAAGGTCATGACACGTAAATTTATTTTACACAAGCCTTTTCTGGCAAGATTTTAATTATTGGTGGTGTTATTTTTCATCCAGGACTGCAAACAAAGCAAATATAAATTAGTTTCAACACATAAAAGAAAATTATCAGAGTGAAAAAAAAATATTGCCTACTCTCTTGTAAACAACTTTTACACTGCCTGGTGAACTTTAAGCAAAATGCACTGAAGTGCTAAAAGCTAAATGCAGTCCGCTGGCACGGCGCCTACTCGTGTCACGGTCTCCATTCTCCTAAGTGAAAATCACCGCGAGGCAGACAGTATTCGCTACTCGGCACCTGCTGAACGCAGGTGGTGTGTCCTCATGGAGTCCGGCCAGCTCAGTCTCTGCACCAGGTGACTGGTGATGTCCAGGTACGCCTCATCCAGACTCATGGGCAGAAAGTTCTCATCGTATTCTGCGAAGATCTCGCGTACCTTGGTGGTGGGGGTGGTGAGGCAGTAGTAAAAAAAAAGAAATCTCTTTAAAAATGTGATTTGTTGAAACACCTATGTGGTTCTTAGACTCATGACTTATTTGAAGAAAAAAAAAATCAAGTCAGTACCTCTAAGCTCACTGCTCTGTACTTCTCAAAGTTGAGGGGGACAATAATCAGGTTTGGGCAAAGCTTTTTTGCTATAAAACCAGGCATTGCTGCACGAACTCCAAACTTTCTTGCATGATAATTGGAGGTTGACTAAAAATCATAAAAAGACAGCAAAACATCATCGCAAAACATCAACAAATGTCAAAACAACAAAAATATCAACAAGAACAATATAAAAAGTTAAAACACAGCGGAAGACTAAAAACTTTCAATTTTTCTTAAATATAACGAAGAGGCGCATGTGAATTGGACGGGGAGTGACAGCTTACCAGCATACTCCAGGATCCTACTGCCATTGGTTTATCCTTCAGCTCAGGGCGGTCCCTCATCTCCACAGCAGCATAGAACGCATCCATATCCACATGCACGATGACTTGACCCAACTCCCGCCCCCTTTCCAGCGCAGCTGTCAGCTTGTCTACCTGAAGGTTTTTAGCAGGCCCACCTTAGCTCTCCGTGTGCATTTAACTCTTACACGCTCCTACCATAACTGTCACTATGAAAAAAGTCACCTTACATGTGCCTTTGGGGTCAATTTGACCCCAGCGTAGCTATGAGAGATTAACCAGCTTCGGCATAAATAAATCTGAAACAGGCTGGAAGTTCGCACTGTAAATCTAAAGCAGGACATGTCACCTGTGTCTGGGCACTCTGGAGCTGCTGCTCTGTAATCTGAGCAGTCTGCTTCATCATCCTCCCAATGCGCAGGTTCACCTGCTGTTCCTTCTTCAGCTCGTTTTCATAAAACCTGGAGCCCTGGAAGACAGATACTTTTAAGAGCTGCTTAATGATCCTCTGATACAGAGCAGCAGTAGCTGTACTTAGTGGCTATAGTGAAATGCCCTACGCACTCAAAATGAGAGAGTGAAAAAACAGCCGGTCGAAAACAGATTCTTGGTGCTTTTTAGTCATGGCATTTCAGTTAACAAGAGGATCTCAGCTCTTGGTTAAATGAAAACAAACTAAAGGAATGTAGAGTTATATAGTCAGTTTTCAGAGTTGTTATAAATCCCTTTTGACAATTTTCCTGAGTTTTACTCCATTATTTAACCACAAACCAAGCATTTACACACACAAATATTTTCATTTAAAGCAGTGACACTGATACTGGACTAGTAAGGCAGTGTGATGGACAAGGTTAACAGTGTTTGATACAATATGAGACAATTTATCACGTGTGGTTCACATTGTAGCACAACGCCAGTCACGTGACATTCGCCTATTCCCATACCTTTATTACTTGTAAAGATTTACAAATATTTTCTTCCAAGATGCTTTCAAATAACATTACCAAAAGAAGCCAGAATGACAAAGATTCCTACTGAACGGGTAAATTATGCAAGATTGTATGACTAGTAAAGATACACGACACGTTGAAACATATATAAATATTAATCTTGACAGCTGCAGTACTCTTTCTTCTGTTGTATTAAACAGGTTTACCCTCAAGATATTCAGAAAGACTTTCGAAATAATTAATGAGGTTTGTATTAGCTGCATAACAGATGGTTTTATTTAAAGTATAATGTACAGTATAAACGTTGCCTATTTGGGGTTGGCTAGTTAGCAATCCAGTTTGAGTATCATGCTCAGTATTGCAAGAGCTTTTGAGATTTTATTTTA
This sequence comes from Isichthys henryi, assembly GCA_026776945.1. Lineage (NCBI taxonomy): Eukaryota > Metazoa > Chordata > Actinopteri > Osteoglossiformes > Mormyridae > Isichthys > Isichthys henryi. The sequence continues at coordinate 25,414,750 of JAODJX010000042.1, read as the reverse complement.
CTTATCCCCCATTTACCTTGGATGCCTCCAGGATAATCTTGTTGATTTTGTCCCGGTCTAAGCCCTCCATACCAGCTTTGTTGTCATTAAGAGCCATTCTGGACAGGAAACCGCTCCCGAAAGTAGCGCCTGTGTCTTTCGCTTCCATGCTGTCACTTTTTCCACAGGCCGATTCTAGGTGAACTACTGTGTGATGGAACCACAGTATTTTCTTTGTCAGTGCTAAACGGACGTTTTTCCAAAATTATATACAATACAATAGGCAAGAGTACCTGCTAATGTTGAATAGGCAGACAGTTTTGGCTTTCTCGTCAGCACAACTTATACCACAAAGTGCCTATATTTCCCTCGTACTACCTATATAATCAAGGAGATGCATCGTATGCCACGTTTCATATATTCGCAGCATTTGATGAAAAGAATTCAATTAATTGGCCAATGTAACCCACTTGGCATGCTATCTGACAAAGTCAGAAAATACAACAGCCTGTGAAATAAATACGAAAAACGTCAGGTATGATAGTTTAGCTAGAGACAAACTGATTGTCACACTCGAAGTACTGGAGAGAAGCATTTCAGATCTGAAATAAAATCTGAGTAGCACACCAATCCGCCGGACCTCTCTTCTTTCTTTTTGGAGATTGAAATCATGTTGGCCGTTTCGCCGCTGTTTCTCCCCAACACGCGCCAATATTAGTACTTCCGGGATTTCACTGAGAGACACGCCCCAAAATAAACGTCACAGCCCTCGTGACGCCACAAGGCACAACCCTCAGACCGTATGCAAATCTGCGAGCGTGGAGCAACCTAGGAAATCAATTTAATGCACCTATGAATGTGACAACTATGTACAAGCCTGGCATCCCCACTAGAGACCCCAAATTACATTTTACTAAATGGGATAGGCTCCGCAATCAACGAAACATTAAATACAAAAGAGGTTACTGCAGGGGAACTGATTTTAAGTGACATTTTACACAAGCAGCACAGGTAAGCTTTTTTTAAAAATAAAAGAGAGGCATGGTGGCTCAGTGGGTATCATTGCTACTTCCCAGAATTCCCTCCTGCGATCAGTAAAGTTAAACATAATCTTTTGGTGTGTGGAATTGTCATAGTCTCCCCATGTCCTGCAAGATTCCTGCAGATCCTTCAATTTCCTCCCATGTTCCAAAAACACGGGTCTCTAAATTGCCCGCAGCATATGAGTATGTGTGCAAAGTAATGGACTGGAATTCCATCCATAATGTACCTCTGTCTAGTGCTCTTTGCTGCCTGAGATAGGCACCAGACACTCTGTGACTCTGAACTAGAGAAGTGTTGAGAAAAATGGCACCTGGATAGATGGAGCTATAGTAAAATATACTACAGATACGGCAGCATTCTCAGTATACAATGTAAGAAAGAAAGAAAGAAAAAAAAACTCCAACCCTCCCAAAGTTTACCACTTCACCCCTGGACTGCAGTATAATACAGAGTAAATGAACTTGTTGAACATTAACAGTGAACAAAATATTGTATGTTATTCAGGCAAGACCAATACTGAGAAGATTAAGGAAACGTTACTTATTATGTACACATGCCTTACGGTACAGGATCAGAGCCCCTACTAAAACGTGATCAGTATATATAGTATATATACAGTATATGTAATACAGTACTTGAATCCTGTCATACATGTATCACCTGTTTGGAGAAAATCCTACTAGGAAAGCATAACAAAGCGCTCGAACTGTATTAATTGAACTATTTTTCGTACTTTTTAAATTGTAAGGTATTAAATAATAATTCCAGCCACACTTCTAAAATTTTTACTATGAATCACATACATTTTCGATATATTACGGGGAGTAACACTGGAACCGACGGACTAATTAAGTTGAATACTGTATAATATGCACTTTCTAAGTTTATATTACGGCTACAGGCTTGGAACCCAAAATACCCAGTCTCAATTCGTATTCTCCAAGTGAACAAACAATATTACAAAATATCAGTAAATACCGTTATATCAGATTAGTTTATGATAAAATAAATACTAGAAAATCAAATAATGCATCCCAATCTACAGTTTTAACTTTTTTGTTATATGCCGTATGTACATTATACAGGTTTAAGGTCAAGTGATCAGTTTTATCCGCGGTGCAAAAGCGTCCTCGTCATTTTCTGGAGACGCGTCGCGATTGAAATACGTCATAATTTACAAAAACAACAAGACCACCATCTGACAATAATCCATACCTTGCTATACCTCTTTCACCCCACAGATAAAAAAAACAAAGAACAAGAGACATCGTCAACATAGAGCATTACAGACAACCAATTAGATAGGAGAGAAGGACGTAGAAGAAAATGGCGTCTGTTTAGGTCAGTTTCGTCACCTCCCCTAACATCGAGCTCATTAACTCAGAGGTCTGTCAAGGCGGTACCAGTGCGGATCTCATGTTTCAGTGTTTTCCCTTCAGCCAAGCGTGAATACGCGGTGCTTCTTTTTGTCCTGCCTTGTCTGGTTGACCAGTTATTTGTTGTCATTGGTGCACTGTGTTAGTATCGTTTAAATGGGCAGTTTTATTTCTCGCCTTATCGATTTAACCACCTTATTCCCGTTGCTGGATTAGATTTTAAGTGCACGCTCCTTTATTTTCACCTGACTTTCAATGTGAGAAGTGACGCCCGTTTTCCACGGCGTTTTTTATTATTATTATTTATTTCTTACTTTTTTGTACTTTGTTTTGAGGAGGCTGGCCAGCTAAATGTCGGATAATCAGAGCTGGAACTCTTCGGGCTCCGAGGAAGATCTGGACGCGGAGTTCGGACAGCCTGTTGAGCTCTGTGGGGTTCTCAGTAAGGTAAGGTTGAATACTCTGCTGCTGTTGTGCTTATAAAAGGGAGGGGTGCCCACATGTAACCAGCTTAGCTACTATTACAAAGAAGGATGTACGGTATTTAAGTTTTCTTAAATAGCTTAAACTACTTTATCATTAGTAAAGAAAATCTCAGTAATTTCTGCGGATTTAAATGCATGTTATAATAAGGTGGACTGGTGCGATGATTACATTTTTCATTAAATGCAAGCAACACCCAGTCAGAGATGTGCGCTCTTAAGGGTTTATGGAGGCAACATTAATGTAGTTACTGGACATTGGGAAGACAGCTGCTGTGAACTATCTTAAAATACAAAATACTGATTAGTGTGCAGAGTTTCTTGGCAAGCGCTTTAGTTTCACACTGGGTTTTAAACTCACCCGATTCGTAATAAAATATGTGCGTTGCGTAAAGTCCAAAGATCTTGCCGTTCCCAGTCTAAAGTCGCCTAGCTTGGAGCTATCTGGTAGTATAGCTGGCTTTTTAGTGCTTCACATTCGTTTTTAGTTGTTGTAACTTAAGTTTTCCTTTCCCTTGTTTCCAAACACCGCAAAATGCCAATCGCCGCTGTCCGATCAAAATTCTAAATTGAAAAATAGCAGATCTGCAGCAACATGACTGGTTAGGTTATATATCTGCTTCACTGACGCCCATGAAATTAGTACCGGTCATTTCATCTGCGGAATACTGAGGGCAGAAACGAACCACTTTTCTTAATAGGATTATATCTTGCTCCTTATTGCATTAATTGCAGAATCGCGTTTTATTATAAGGTTTGGAAAAAAACATTTTTTTTTTTATATGTCTCCATTTAGGCATCATTATACTTGTTATTAATAAGGTTAAAAAATTATACACGGTCACACACTTTAACAAAGAATATGTTTGGAGGTCGTCTTCTCTTACAGTGGTTTGTTTTCTGCAGTGGACCAACTACATTCACGGATGGCAGGACCGATGGGTTGTGTTAAAGAACAACACCCTGAGCTACTACAAGAGCGAGGATGAGCGGGAGTATGGATGCAGGGGCTCACTGTGTCTCAGCAAGGCTGTCATCACGGTAAGGCCCTTGTGGATGATGTAGGGTAGTTCCGGCGCTATAATCAGCTTCATTCAAAATGCATGGTGACAGGGTGCTGCTTCCCTTGCTTAGATTGCATTTGAGGGACCCTGGGGGGCCGGAGGGAGTGCCTTGCCTCAATCCATGTCTGTGTTTCAGCAGAACAAGGACACAGTTTCGATGTGATGTTTTAATTGTACATCTAAATAAGGAAATGTATGGTCATGTGCTGTCTCGAACAAATGGATAACTTGGCCAGTGTCATCTGTTAGCCACTTGTTACGCTTATAATTAGAGGTTCAAGGTTACCGATACTAGTTTTTGTATCGAGTCTGATACAATGTACCAATACCTGCAACTAAAACCGCATGATGGCATCAGCGATATTGTTAGAGCAAAATAAATGGGACCACAAAAAAGTCTTTGGGTTGGACAGACTTACAATTAACGATCAAATCCGAAGGATAGTAGACTACAAACTGTGCTGTGCTGAAATATCAAGGAGAGGTATGAAAAAGTTCATACAACACAAGTAATCTAATTAACCATCTAAAAATCAAATGTAAGAGAGAGTACAAAAGAAACTGCAACAACCCAGCGAGCAGCAAACAGTAGTGTGGAGTGAGAGAATATCAAACCCTAACTCTTGCAGTGCAGGGGAAATAAGATGCTCCTTGTGGTATGATTCTGATCTGTTCCTGGGCTCGATGTACTATCCTTTCTAATGATTCTGGTTTTGAAAGAATATACCCAGCCATGCTTCCATCTCTGTAGTGATCATGAGCATAAACATCTCATACAGTGTTTAACAACGCATCCTGTAGTGTTTCTTTTTTTTCTTCTGTTTAGTCAAATATTTACTTATTCCGTGACTTATTCATTTATTTATCATAACACATTCATAGTCAATTTATATTTTCAAATTACGATGGGGCCATTGGAACGTAACTCCTTCATAAGTTGAGGAGCATCAGTATACTGATCTTGATGGTGAAGTTTCTGAATGACTGCTTTAGATGGGTTTAGCCTGCCTGCGACATTTTAAAATCATAATTATATCTAGCATGTCTATCTGTCATTTCCCACAGAGAACAGTGATCGTCACCCTTAATCAGCCTTCCTGATTAGATTTAATGCCACCTATTATCCACACATTTCTTTTTATGCTATCGTTTTTTTTGGCAAAAAAAAAATTGTGGCCGCCTTGGTGCGGTGTGTGTGTGGAGGGTCATTTCAGTATTCTCATTTATCCCAGTATTAAAATATTGCATTTAAACATATTTAGCACTGTCGCCTCACACCCCTGGGTCCCAGGTTTGAGTCCCCGCCTGGGTCACATGTGTGTGGAGTTTGCATGTTCTCCCCATGTCGTCGTGGGGTTTCCTCCGG
>JAODJX010000042.1:25390162-25406887 GCA_026776945.1 Isichthys henryi | reverse complement strand
GGGATTAGGGTTTTTCCCATAGAAATTAATGGACGTCCCCATTTACATAGGTAGACCAACTTGTGTGTGTGTGTGTGCATGCTCTCTCTGGGCTTTCTCCAGCTGCTCTGATTTCTTCCCAGGAGTATGAAGGTATACGGTTAGGTGAAGTGACGTTTCTCAATTTCTCGTGTGATGTGTGGGCATTTTCATGGACGTGCCTTGTAATGGACTGCCATCCTGCGCAGCACTTTCCCCTGTGTCTTATGCTGCCTGGCACGGGCTCCAGGCTCTCCGTGTATAAAGGGTTGAAGGATGGATGGTATGCAAGGTGCCTTGCAAATAAGTCTACATTTAAGAACAGTCAATGCTGGCTCCCCTGGACATTGGTGTTTATCCAGACAGATAAGTGCTTGGACCTTGTCCTTCTCGGAGATTCTTCAGGCTCCATTATCTCAATTCGCAAAATTCAACGAACACAGCTTAAAGATTAGTTTAAAAAAGGCACTGCGCATGATTCTCATTGATGGCACTATGGATGACCCGTAACTGAGTGTTATGTCAGCAAGCTCTTATTGAAGACATTCTCTTCTGAAATCTTTCCAAGGGTTGAAAATGGCCAGTTTTTTTCCACTTTGGCAAGCATAAAATTACAATGGAAATGCTCCAAGAGCTGAGCTTTCCTATGAAAAGCAGATCTGGGCCTGGCTCGGCACAGGGTGTTAGAGAAGTTAGAGAAGACTTAACGTGCATACATTCCTTGCATTCTGCTGGTCCGTAATGGCGATGTGCTGTTTTTGTGCTGAGGCATTCAGAATAGTATGCCTTGAATGTTTTGTTTGGTTGGATTATGTGCTCTGGTATTCGGTATAGAGAGAGGTAAGGAGCATGCAGTGATTTCAGTGCGTTGCTACACCCACCATACGACAGACCACCTCAGGGATGAGATCCTGAGTGCAGCCATGTGGCAGGTGATACCTCAACATCACACTAGTCTGAATGGACCAGTGTGAGGTTTTTCCCAAAGGATAGAGTGCAAAACCTGCCACTTACCCCCCAAGTTATTCTCTGTATGTTGGAGGACCTTCTTATAGGGCTGGATGTAGCTTAACATCATACCCAGGACAAAGCAATTGCAGGTTAAGGGCCTTGCTCTAGGGCCCAGTGAAGTAAGATAACTCCTGGCATGCATGGGATTCAAACCAGCAACCTTCTGATTGCTGCCACAGATTCCTAGCCTCAGAGCCATCACTCCAAACACAATACATTTTGTATAGTATGCCTTGAATGTTTTTGGTTGGATTGTTTTCAAATAAATTAAACCTTTTTTTTAACACCCTGTGATGGCCTTGCATTTCAAAACTTAAGCAATTCACTATTGTGTTTATTGCTTCACTGTCAAAATACCGGTTATGCATTTATTTAATAATTTAAACGTTATGTCGTGACATTTCAGATTTATAAAGATGCTAGCATTTTCTTCCGCTTAAAAGGTTTAATATGTTAATATAAATGCATTGCATGTTATTTTTTGCATGGATAAAAAATAACTGTGGCAGGTTAGCTCTGTGTACACTGGACAGGGATCCTAATGAAATTACGGCAATGAGGTTCTGATGACTGCCTGGCTCACTAATAGCAGAGAGCCTAAATTGCATTAACCTGTGCATTCGTAAACTGTCCTGTGCATTTGTATTCTTTTTCTGTTTTGTCCCACAGCCAACGACTGCTGTTATGTGTTTCTAAATAGGCCATAGAGTATGATTTTATGTGTGTTCCCAGTCATGGACTAGCACCTCGCCCAGTGCCTCTCTCCTTGATGGCCACATGACCCTTCCCGACCCGGACTAGGATAAGCGGACATAACATGGAAGGATCTATGGAATAATATTTATCCTGTTTTCTTGTTTTGTGGTTTGAGTGCTCTGACACAAATATAAAGGTGCCAGTTCCTTGGGGGACATGTACAGTATCCAGACAGCAGGGACTTTCTCGTTGTTTGCGGACTGATGGCATAGGGAATTTTTCCAAAAAAAAATTCTCATGAGTACAGATGTTGTAATAATTTCCGTTTTAATATTACTATGCACCTAAGAGCAACATGAAGATATAAATTCGAATTAATCCTGAAGGTGGGCATTCATATTTCACCTCAAGTGCTTCTTGTTGGTACACCTTGACATATCTTTCATGCAGCCATTGTTAGCAAGTGCTTATCCAGTTAGGCTCAATGTGATTTGGATCCTGTTGACAATAGTGTAACCCTTAAGGCAAGGCTTGGTTCAACAGCAGTCTGTCACATGCACTTACATTTAGACCCTCTCGTTCTCAAAGGCACTTACAATTGGTAATTTACCGGTTTTTCCTGAACCACGTAGCTTTGGACTGTGGGAGGACACCCATAAAAACAATGAGAAAACAAACTTTACACACGGGCCGTTTTCAATGGGCCAGATCCAGTCATCTAGGCCTGCCTGCCCTGAACAAGCTACACTGTTGTGTTTCCCATGATTTGCTGCCTTCTCCCAAGAAACAAAGCAAGCGCGTTTGCAGTAGGAGTGTAACAGTGCACGTACTCATATGATCTTTCAGTTCGGTGCGCATATGTACCGAACGAATGTAGCAAATGCATGTAAATGCAACGTGTGTTTGTGTTTCCCCCGAGCAACATTTGGAAAGGGGAGGATCACGCCACGCCGCCTCACATGCGCCGCGCACCTCCTAACGTGAAGCTGTAAGCAGGTACTTTTAAAAATGCTGCAGCCTCAAGGATATTTATTGTTATGCTTTGCATTTTTTTAAAACAATATTTGTTGTACAATTCTAATATGAAGCTAGTAAATTGCTGCTAATATGAATCCAGTACAGATCAGGTACCCTTCATTTTCTAAATATGCACCTTAATGGATATTTATTTTATTCTTATTTACTTGGGAGAATATAATATAATAATAATATTTGATTTACTTTAAATTTAGTTTTTTTTATTGCAGCAGTATTGACAGAAAAAAATAAGCGATTTTATGTTTTGTTTCTTTTACCCCCGCTGTACCAACAACGTACTGAGAGTAACTTCTAAACTGAGCTACATACCGAATCGGGATTTTTCGTACCATTACACCACTAAGTGCAGATATACCAACGGTCCATGACCTTTCTTGAGTTGCCTGGTTTCAGTCTTTTTCACTTTAAGAAGGCTGTCTCTCTTAAGATGGTCACTAGGCTGGAAAAAGTAAATAGCACTCAGCTCACAGCGGTTTCTGTTTTGTGCCTGTTTGTGAGTCAGCTGTAGCTGACAGTCCTGATTCTTATATTGAATTTTACTCTTGAGAAAGTCATGAAGCCTGAAGTACGCATTGCTGTGACCTACTGTAGGAAGACTTCTAAATGTGTGTGTAACCTGTGTTTCCTAATACTCCAAAGAATATTATGTGAAATTACCACTTTCAACACTTACATAATTTACATATTTTACACACACACACACACACACACACACACACACACACACACGTGTGTATATGTATGTATATATGTATGTATAATTATTATTTTTTTTTTTACACTTCAACCCTGAAATGGACAAATGAATTGATAAGCAAATTTTTTCATTTGAATTATTTCATTTGAACTCTCCGCCAACTCGATCTGGAAGTAACGCACTTAATTTTGTGGTAGTTCAGTGGAGTGTTTATGCGTAGTTTGAGTTTAAACCTGTAACAGGGTCTGTTCACTTGCACCTTGCTCACGAAAGAACCTCAGGATAGACTGTTTCCAGGTGGTCTTCTTATGTGAGTGTGTGCAAGCTGTCAAACATTTCTTCACTGTTTACATGATATGTCTGAATAATAAGCACGAGCCTTATAAACATAAACCGTAAAAGTTTAATGTTCACACTTTTATGATTTAGAAAATCATCACTCAGACGTCTGTAATGTCTGTTTTAGTTTATTGTCAAATCAAGTAAAATATTCTATTTAAAATCAATATCTGACACATTCTGGAATTCCAAAAGGAGTTTGAAGTTCCTCCTCGTAACCACGCAAATCTTGACTCTATTTCATTGGCTCTGAAGCTGAGGTCTATGGATGCATTTCATGGAGAAGTTTTTGTCTTCGTAGAAACTGATGCACAGAAAAACCTATCATTTGTACAACTGTAATACAAAAATACACAGAACGAGTGTCCATCCACACTCCAAAGTCCTAATATGCCAAAAGAATTCTAGTTTAGTAGTGCTGTGGGTTTTCTTGTCTTTGGAATGAATGCAGTTCATTATCTGTGTTTGCCCCTTGTCGTAACATGTGGTCCAGATGAGCTAATTCTGAACCCGACCGTAAGATTGTTCCCCTGTGATGGCTGTGCTGTTTAAACTCTTATTATTATTTAAATGACTCAAGGGGAGAGTAGTTTTTTCAGGCTGGTGGGAAAAACCTATAAATGAGCCCAGTGTAAAGGAGACAGCGTGGCTTATCTTTAGGCGCATAATGGTGTGGCTACACTGAAAATACATCATTGAAAGGGATTGGTTGTGTATGTAATGTTTTATGTGGACAATCGCAATGCATCAAGGTATTATAAAGCCTTTGCTCTGTGTGAGGGTGATATTTGTAGGGTACTGAGGGGTTTGTTAGGGCTTGTGCTTATTATTCAAAGTTATCATCGCAAACCATAAGTGTAATGTAAAATTAGGGTTCTCAAACTGCATATATGGTAAAGTGATGCTAAATCCTTTATTTGCCATTTGCACAAGTACTGGTACATTGGAATGCTTGTCTTTGCATGCCCCATCTTGCTCTGTAGCACTCTGGGGTGGGGTGGGGGTCACAGCACAGGGTCAGCCAGTATTCAGCACCACTGGAACAGGAGGGGTGGGTTAAGGGTCTTGCTCAAGGGCCCATGGACATGTAACTGCCCTGCTGAGGCCTGGGCTTGAACCGGCAACCTTCTGATCACAGGCAGAGGGGCTTAGTGTGCTGAGACACTTACCACCCCCTGTGGGACTTATGTAGATAGTCATACATTTAGAACAGATTTTCTCATTTGCTCAACCTTTAATTATTGTACTGTGATTTGCAGTGACAAAATATAAAAATATACACGCATAAAATAAATGAAGCTGTATTTAAGGAATCAATTGCGCAACTTTTTCTTATGAGCCTATCTGTCAGTTTAAAGTCTACTGTGGTGAGTGAGACTAGTGTATGAGAGTATGCCCTGGAAAATATGTGTGCTTTAGTTTCAGACTACACTTTCTTAAGATGTTTGACCCCTGCCACTGTACAACAATGCATTCATTTGAGCACCAGGTCTCCTTTCTTCATTTTCTGGCAAAGAGCACAATAAGCTCACTGCCAGTGTCCCACCTCGCAAATCCAGTCCTGGCCTAAGTGTAACCTGCAACATTCGCTTTGGACTGGCACAGTTCTTGGTCCCAGTCCTGCGGTTGATTTGAACTGCTTAGAAATGGAGACGGGGGGGTTTCCTGGCTATGGGTGGGAGCCTGAAAGTGTTAACTGTAAGAATATAATAATACTGAAATATAGCCTGCTGTAAGCTTATCTGTAAGGAATGACCATGTATAGAAAATATATTTTATTCAACCAGCATTTCAGTAAGCTCTAGTGTTAATCTGGTTTTTTTCACCATACAGTGGTACCTTGGTTTGCGAGCATAATTCCTTCCGGAAACATGCTTGTAACCCATAGCACTTTTATATCAAAGTGATTTCCATTAGAAATAATGGAAACTCAGATGATTCGTTCCACAACCCAAAAAATATTGATATAAAAATCATTAATACAAAATATAAAGTAAAAATAAGTAAAACAAATTAACCTGCACTTTACCTTTGAAAGAAATCGTGGATGGTATGAGGGGGACGAGAGAGAGGAGAAGAGGAGGGTTATTTTGTAGGACAACTTTCACTGTAACTAACGGAATCACTGCTATCTGGCTCACTGGTATCTTTTTCTTTTTGTGCGATTTTAACAAGGAACCTATCCAGTGACAGCTGCTTTTGCCTCCTTTTCGATTTTGCGGTAATGTGGACATTGAATCTGTTTAATGACAATGCATCGCTCGCACTGCTACGCCCTTATTCGGGTGATGCTTTTCTATCAAATTTTGACTATACGGGTGAGGCACGCCAACTGAGTCCGAGCATGGGAAATGATTACCCACAATCCCGCAGCGAGAGAGAGAAGACCCATGGGCTCAGTTGTGATTACGTGACGCTAAGCAGACAAAGCATACAAGACCTTTCTTGTTTATGAAGTTAAATTTTATTTTGTAAGATTTTGCGCATCTTGCAAAACATTTGCAATCCAAGGTTTTACTGTATATCGTACATCTCACCGCAGCATTGCAGGACTGCATGATTTCCTCTTTGCTGAATGGTGCCGCAACTGAAGAAATGTGTAGAAAAATGTTTCGTTTTCCAAACCACATTATTGGCCGGACTTTAAATACCACCATTATTTATATAGTTTCAGTTTTTACAGACATTTTACCAAAAATCTATTGTTACTAGAAGTGGTTTACTGTTCATAAAACAGGATTCCTGTGATGTAACCCTAAGATTACTTTCTCCAGTGTCTAGAGGATTTTTTTGTGTGAATTTGAAAAGTCTTGTTTGCAATTTTCTCTGCTACAAGAAAAATGGATCACAAACTTTGCAAAATGTCACAAGGTAATATCAGTGAGAGAGTGAATGGTTTGTCACAAAACCCATTCACAATCTAAGACCAGAATGTACTTTTTTTTTTTTTTATAGGATAGTGCCATAAATGCATAATCCCCCGAGGCACCATAGTTCAAGTAGTCATAAAAAAGGTATTCCTGGCTGCTCGAAACCACCAATTTTGTGTGTGAGATGAAAACATTCCTTTGTTAATGGAAGCTGTATCTGAGGATTTTGTGTCTGGGGAAAAAAACCTGTTTCCACACTTTTTTTGTTTTAGCTTGGTATGTTACTATTTCTTACAGCGCTTCATGTACAGCAAAAACACTGGCAATTTTAAGGCAAACAACAGCTGCTGTAAAAACAGTGTTTTAAGTGACTCTTTCAACTTCAGGGACTTTATAGGTGGCATGAATTTAAAAACGGAAAGGCAAAACAAAAACACATTTAATGCTTTCGAAGCAGATTGTCCCGTAACACTACAGATTTAGTTTTTCGTAAGTTTTGGCTGTCTGCTCTGTCTTGTTATAACTAATAATAATCATCATCACCATCATCATATTTTTTTTGTTTGTGTGGCCTCTACAACAGCTTTGCTAACTTGCATTTTCTGCCGCAGCCCCACGAGTTCGACGAGTGCCGCTTTGATATCAGCGTGAACGACAGCGTTTGGTACCTGCGTGCCCAAGATCCTGAGCACCGGCACCGGTGGATCGACTGCATCGAGCTGCACAAGGTGATTCCACTTTAACTCAGCTTAGTGTCAGCCTGGGGGCCATCTGCAGCATGCTTTCAGAAAGCATGTTTATATACACTCTGTTTGTTTTATTGTCCCAATTAATTTTTAGTATTGACTCTCACATTATCACATGTATTAAATTGCATATCAAGTTCAATGTTCCTGGCAGAACTAATGCTTATTGGCAGCTAATTACATCATGATCTTAACTCAAAGCACATTTTGGATTTCCTGGATGATCATTTTTAATCCGGTGACCTGATCTGAAACCACTTTCTGCCTTATCATGGCAGCAAACTATTAATAATATCGATAAGAAGTTTCAGTGCATTCTGTGCAAAAAAGCTATTAAAACTAAAAAGGGCAGATATTGATTCTGCAGTGACGGATGTGTCAGGGGGTGAACGTTGCTCCTCCAGGGGACATGGTGGTGTGCCGGTGCAGACAAAGAAAGCCGGTCTGGGGTGGTGCGTGTGTGTCTGTCTGCACGTGTGTCAGTGTGTGTGCGTCAGCGTGTGTGCGTTTGTCAGTGTGTGTCAGTGTGTGTGCACGTGTCTCTGACTAGGCTCCCACAGCAGGGTTACTTGTTGAGATTTCCAGGCTTGAAAAGCCTTTCGCCTGTGCAGAGATTCTAGGGGCCGTGGTGAGCAGTGCGAGATGGCTGGGTGGTTACCGCAGAGACACGGTCTAGTTACTGTTGTTGCACCTTTTGAGGAGAATTCGTAACCCCCACTGGTCTGCATCAAGCTGTATAAATGAGTAAATGAGAAAATGGGACTGGAGTTAAGGAACCCACCGGTCACAGTTCGGATGCATTCCAGCTGCATTATCGTGAATTATATTGTGAACATCTCCCTGGCTTGGTGAGTGTAAATGGGTGGGACCAGCCCTGACGGCGATTGTCAGACTGAGAAACATCTAGGCTAAGGGGAAACACATGGATCTTTTCAAGTCATTTAAACGGAACCATATTTCAGGCTGCTTATATGGAGAGACAAAATGGCTCCCCCCTCCCCACCCCAGAGACTCTTCCAAGCTGCTTTGTTTTGATTTGAACTTGAAAGGCAACCCAAGGCTCATGACTTATTGTTATTTTTCCAGCGCACTGATCGGCGGCCAACACGTGTGCAGCCTGCACATCCCGCTGTCTGTCCCGTGCCGATGCTGTCTGCCCCCAATCCCCACCCATCCCCTGGCGCTTCATGCTTTACCCCCCGTCCCCTCCCTGCAGCTCACAGCCATAATGTCTCCCTGTACACCACACTGCTAGCGCAGGACGCCGTGTGTTTTTTTTCCTGCCTATTTAACTCCCTGGCCCTGCTGCAGTTCCTGTCTGCATGCCAGAGATGGGTCTCTGTGCGAGAGGAATGTGGCGGGATTGAACAGAACTTTCTGCTGGGTAGGGTTTCCATACCTATTTTGAGTTTATTTGGCTTTCTTGATATTTGTGTATTTGGATAAATAAATAAATAATTTCTTCTAAGTTTAGTTGGAAAACATAAGACAGTTGTAATATTGCAGTATTTCTCTTATCATGCTAACATTCTAAATCAACCTAATGAGCATTTACTAGGAGTAATAAGGTAATAATCAGGTAGGCTTTCATGTTTCCCAAAAGAAAAAAGACCCAGACATTTAGACTCAGTTTTAATGGTGCCTTTCCCACAGGAGCCTCCTAGTAGATCTGGTTGCCCAGACTGCATGCTGGCTTCCTTGATGGGCCTTCCATGCTGATCCATCATTTCCAGTGGAGTCTGGGTCCATGCCAGCTGGGAAACCTGCTCGATTAGTGCAGTATTTATTTGCCCTTCCCCAGCTTTGGGCATTGGGGAATGTGTTGAAAAGCAGTCTTCAGATGTAAACCAGGTAGATTTACTGCTTGTTTTTCCAGGCTCGCGATCAAAAGGAGATTTTAAGGCAGCTCTCAAATGTAACACAGCCCAAACTGCCATTTGTCCTTCCTGATGGCGGTTTTGACATGTGGTCGAAGGTGGCAAATCGGAAAAGTGCATCATGCTGTCAGCAGATAATTGCTGCTTTCTTCACTCAGCCAGCTCCAAAAAGTGCCCTACTTTTTCCAGAATAGCTCCACCGTTGATCTTTGAGTTTTTGAAAGAGCTGTGTTACCAGTGAGCACTCTTGATATATATATATATATATACACGCTGTGTTGACTGTATCACCAGCACAGAAAAGCTGTATATGCTGTTCCCTGTCCTCACTGATACAGCCGGCTCTGTGCAGGCTCTGACCATTAAAGATCCCTGTAACTGCTCGCCTCAGTGGGGGTAGAAATGTAAGAGCCCACAGCCCTGCAGGCAAGGCAGCACACCCTGTGTCCCAGTTTCCCTAACTGCCTCGCCCCCCGATAAGCTTGGTCGAGCAGCATGGGTCACCTTGTTAGTCTCTCTGCTTGGGTGGTGGGATAGTGGCCCGTGTGCAAAATTATGTACAAAACAAAGGCAAGTTTTTGCTCATTTCAGCAGGGCAGCTCTTCCTTTTGTTCATCATTGGAATGCTGTGTGGACTGAAGCACAGAGCACTCTGTCTGTGCACGATGCACTATCCCTGTCCACACAAAAGGTCTTTGTTATGATTTATCAGGTCCGACAGCTTACGAGCTGGTGTGCTGACTAAATATTGAGTATGTCCAGGGCTGGGTGTAGCACTTGTTCCTTGTCTAGCTTGAGAGCTTCCAGATGTTATGCTTCCCTGCATGACTGTAAGTACATAAAACCACGTTCTTCACAGCACAACTTGAGTTTCACCCCCACGTTTATAATTGAATGCAAACTTCACGCATGAAGTTTATAGAGTATGGAGTGTATGAGCGAAGAGGTATGTAAATGCTGGCTGGGACCTACATGCGATTTTCAGGAATCGGACAATTTGAGTGCTATAACCCGGACCTGCTCCTTTGAACCATCGGTATTCCTGTATTTCCAGTGTTTCCAGTGTTTCCAGTGTTTCTCTTGCTATCCAGTGATGGGCCTTTGAATGTTAACCCTCGTCACTCTGCTCTCATGAGTCAGAAAGTATCACCTTACAGGAAATGATTTCTGCACCCATCCACACTTTTCTGGCCTTTCTGAACCATGGTACTTTGGACTAATCATTGTATTAAGTTTGTGCATAAAATTTTTGCGCCATCCCGCAGAAGGATTGTGTAACCAAGGCCTTGAGCTGACTGCTACATTATATTTTTTTGCTACCAGATGATGGCTTTATTAAAGTCAGGCAAAAGTGTTGTGTTTTATTGTTGTTTTCTGTTATCTACAAATATGTATTTAATATTGTATTAATTTTCTTTAGGCAATAAACCATTTTATAAACAAAGCTGTTTGGCTAGAGCTGAGTTCTGGAAAACCTTGATGATCCATCCAGACTCATTCGCATAATATGTCATTACTTTGCTAAAAGAACTACACAGGAATATGAGAAGGGCAGGAATGGTCCTGAAGTCTTTGGGGTAGCCCCATATTCATTGGCTCTGCTCTTTGGGGTAGCCCCATATTCATTGGCTCTGAATGGTGTTAGTCATAGAATGTGGAACACAGGTTTCCAAAATGTACTTATGTGAAGCCACTGAAATTTTACTGTTTCTCAAAATTGCATCAATACTGAGTTTTCGTGTGTTTTTGTTTCTACCGATATGAGTGGTTTAGTTAGTTAGCGGGCCCTATTAGGTGAAAGCTTGAATAAGAACTGTAGTGGGCAAACACCGCAACATGGGCTGTCACAGGAAAACCCGACTCATGGAAAATCGTGGCACAGTTATGGTGACTCATCACTTTCATGGGAAAGAACCATGGCAAAATTCCGAGTGCCTTAGATAATGAGGAGCTCGTTTATGTTCCATGGGAGCAAACATGGAAGTCACAGAATACTGTAACTTTGAGTCCTGACCATTGTGCTGTATGCATATTAACAAAGAGTTCTGAGTATATTGGAAAAAGAAAATGAAAAGGTTAAAAATATTTAATTTTATAGCCAACAAGTACAAAAAATTAGTGTAATATATATTTTACTTGAGCTTTAGTGCATATCCACATTAAGGCATCATAGCCCTAATTATTGTGTAATTTTAAGAAATGTTGGTGTTTTTATTATTTTGTTGAAAAGACCTTAGTGATGGCCTTGATTTTCTTCTTTGGATGCCCCCCTTCAATATAATGTGGATCTATCACTTATATATTCACACCGGACTCAATGGTAAAAAAAAAAAAAAAACAACTTAAAACTGAATGCAACACAAGAGCAGCTGCAGATAAACATTAAGGCAGCTCACAATAAAACTGGCAAGATTTATATAGTGCATTTGAAAATAAAATCTTGTATTGCCCTTCCCTCATGTGAGTATTTTATCCAAAACCTTTTAGTTGAATTAGGTGAGTTATCCAGTGTCAGTTGGATCGCACTGAAGTTGACTTCAGATTCATTATGAAACAGTCATTTCAGATACTTTTGGGAACTCTGAAAACCTGTGGGAAAAGTCTCTGGGACATTTTTGCCACAGATGTGACAGTCATAATGTCATGCTAATTTCATCTGATGTCTCCTATGTGGTGTTGCGTCAGCCCTGTGAATCACATCGCATTGAGTAAGTTTCTGGGCTATGATTGCGGATGATTCTGCGAAATTTAACCACACTATAATCCCAATTTGGTTTAACCTCTAAAGAGCCAAGTTCGTGTTCCCACACAGATTCAGTTGCAAGTGGCTTGTTACTATGGCCCACAAGAGAATTTTATATATTAGATTCTATACCACAGGAACTCGAAGACGGCTTCATGTATTCATATCAGCTGGCAGGCCTCTTGAACAAGGAAGAGTTTAATATACAGGATTGATTCAGCACAAGAGACTTATTTTCTTTGGCCACATCTGTATGTTATTAGTGTGGTATCCATATGTATTACTGCACAATGTAAACTCTGCAGACAGACCCGTTAATCACATGACAAATTATACTGATGATACTGTCTTAGATTAGATTAATTTAGAGATACTATTTTAATCCTATTATGTCACCAGGTTCAACTGGGAAAATGTATAAACGATAAGAAATGAGGGATAAGGAAAACCTTAGGTAACAATATGATCAGTAATTAAACTACCTTTATAGTGCAAAACTTAATGTCTATATACATAGTAATTCAAGAAACAGTATAACAGTAATGCAGTCATCCTGAGTCAGCAATGGCAGCTCTGATTTCACCGGCCGTAGCCAGTTGTGTGGCTTTAGTCTTAAATTTAGGCTCATCCATTGCAAAATATCAGTCAACGATTCTTAATTGTCTTCCAGATTTAGAGGCAAGCATTTGGAAATAATTTGCAATTGAAGCACCCAAAGGCAAATTCAGCACTTCTGATCTTCAGACGAGGTACGGGAGAGCCCTCTCAGGATTCCAGTGGATTGTTCCATCTGCATTAAATCAGAATGGTGATACACTGTGCGAAAGAATGAAAATATATTCTTCGATTTTAGTCAGTTCTTAGGTGGATGGATAGGTGGATGGTCTATATGAAATTTATTTTCTATTTTTTCTTTTACTGTTTTTTCTATCAGTACATATTCTGCGATAGAAATAAAAAGTGTAACTTGCATATAGTTACACCTTTATTCAGAATTTTTATATGCACTTTGTACAGTATATTCTCTTTTAGCTGAGGGGAACTTTAACAATGTTACCTAGATGCCAGTCTGGAATTTATAATGTCTCCTACGGTATGTACATTTATTCTGGGAAAAACAAAGAAACGGGAAAAAGTCATGCCCACATAAATTTTAGTGTGAGCTGCCCGGCAGATATCAGGTACAGAGGGAGTGGATCCCGTCCGAAACAGTAAAGAGTAGCAGCTGAGCTTGCGGTGTTTAAGGCCGGGTCAGTGCCAGTGATCCGTGGCTGAGTTTGGATCACTGCACATGACGCCGGCTGCAGGCGGGCCAGTGTGAAGGTGGCCTCGCACATTCCAGGCACGTGTTAGCCAGGCCTGACTTGCGGGAAGGAAACAGCAGCCGGGACGGGGGGGGGGGGTTGTCGGTTTATCTGTCTCTGAAATCATAAGGTAGATTTCCAAGAGTGAGAAGAGGTGCAGATATTTGGAGATCCGTGCATGAATGTTGCTGTCGCAAAGGATCATCATCCGTTTGCAGGTCCGGTCTCATTCAGAGCAACTGCAAAGCAGTTCTTGGAGTGTAATGAGATTTCTGCAGCCAGCCGCTCCACTCTGAGGGCCTGATGCTGGCTAAAATGGGCTCTCAGGGTTGGTACTGGGTTCACTTATGGATGGGAAACCAAAGTGATTAACTGTGGGAAACTGGCCCTGCTGAATCCGTGGCGGGATTGAAGGCTTTGCTGGAACTCTTGTTTTTGACAAATAGTTACCCTCCCCTCGCAGAGACAGAATTGGTATGGCCCTCTGGTTCCCCCTGCTGGTGAAATGTGAGCCTACAGATAGATCTGATTAGAATCAGATAAATGATTAAGAACTTTGACTACAGCCACCTTTATGTCCCGTTAAGAACAGTTGTCATTCAGCATTTTATGTCTTGCCTTACGAATTACCTGTAAAATGCTGAGTATGCTTGGGTATTGTATTTCTTTAAAATCAAATCTTTTCATTGTTTAAAATGAGATTATCTTCTAATTGTCGCAGTGTTATTTGTACCATTAGCAGCATTTTTTGGACATTAATCGTTGTTTTTTTCTGAAAGACGGCCTTTATTTTACCCTGGTTCCTGCAGACTCTCTGAGCCAACCCCAAACTGCAAATTGCTTTAATCACACATTTTAAATAGTCTACTGCAGTCTACCCCCTGTCCCACATCCCCTTGGTGTCCCTACATGCATGTAGGTTTGAGCCGTTTTCTGTGACAGCTCAGAAAAAGGGAACAGAATTAGAGAGAGAGCTCAACGTTTCTATACTACTTTACTTTTATACCACTTTAATTCTATACTACTTTTACTTCTATACTACTTTTGTATGCAGTCCAAGGAAAAT
This sequence comes from Isichthys henryi, assembly GCA_026776945.1. Lineage (NCBI taxonomy): Eukaryota > Metazoa > Chordata > Actinopteri > Osteoglossiformes > Mormyridae > Isichthys > Isichthys henryi. The sequence goes on along the minus strand of JAODJX010000042.1, from coordinate 25,392,482 downwards.
TACAGTCTTACACCTCCGGGACTGGGGTTCGAGTCTCACCGTGTCACTGTGGGTTTTTCTCTGGGTACACGGATTGAAATGGAATTACCAGATTACCCTTAGGCGTGGATGTATATGAATGCCATGTGAGTGTGCCTTGCAGAGGGTTGGCGCCCCATATTGGGTTACTCCCTTCCTTGTGCCCCTAGCTTCCAGGATAGGATCTGGACCCCCTGTGACCCTGCCTAGGACAAGCAGGTAGAGAAAATGGATGGATATACTGAAATGGAAAAATTCATAAATTACATTTAATGTCTTTTTTTTGTTACTTCTAATGGCCCTCTTTCATTGCAAGGTTACATAATTAAATTGACTATGTTTGGCATAACAGTCTGGGGATCACTGACAGAATAATATTTCACTCATGCAAGCAGGCTGTGTTGTCACAACCCTTGAGCTTTATTTAAGGTGGGGACTGAGCTGTTTGAATTGATAAAATTGTAAATAGCTGTGGGATGTTGGAGGATATTGAGTGGTTGGAGTCTTAGAAAAAGGCAAAAGCTGTAATAAAAGTAGAAATTTCCAGCATAGAATTATAAACACTAATATAAATCAGTGGACTCTTGCATATCTCTGGCACTGAGCATGCACACCAATTCAACTGTCCTTATCACCAAATTAGTAGTATGCTGGTGGGGACGTGGGCCATCTGACAGCAGGTCTGAGACTGATCACATGCTTACTGCTGCTTATTGAGGGCAGAATTCTGATTCCCACTAAACCATCCATCCATCCATTTTCCAAACTACTTATCCTACTGGGTTGCGGGGGGTCCGGAGCCTATCCCGGAAGCAATGGGCACAAGGCAGGGAACAACCCAGGACAGGGGGCCAGCCCATCGCAGGGCACACTCGCACACCATTCACTCACACATGCACACCTACGGGCAATTTAGGAACTCCACTTAGCCTCAGCATGTTTTTGGACTGTGGGGGGAAACCGGAGTACCCAGAAGAAACCCCACGACGACATGGGGAGAACATGCAAACTCCACACACATGTGACCCAGGCGTAAACTCGAACCCGGGTCCCACTAAACCAATGTTTAAAATTCAGTTATATGGGGATTTAAACTGTGATTTTGCATGTGTAGATAAAATTTTAAAGTGCGTGTATCTCAGGCTTTTACGGTGACCATGACGAAGTTACGGTCTGGAAGTTCATTGGTGGGACTTGGCACAACGGAAATGATTGGTGTCTTTTAATTGGCTGCGGTCCACTTTCTCACCATAAATATGTCTGGTCCAGGGGTTTCTCTGCTCTCTGTATTTTTGGCAAAGAACAGATGCCATGGGAACCCACAAAGGGTGGAGAGAACCTGCCCACTGCACTTGTACAGGGAGAAGGAGGCATTTGAACCCCAAACTTGGAGTGCAGCAGCAGTGCTGAAAGCTGACTCAGTGTGTTCCCTTTGAAGTCCAAGCTCAATATTCTAACCCCATCTTTATGTCCAATTGATACATTTGATACATTTAGGTAACAATACGATTTACTTGAATTACTTAGGTAACAATATGATTTACTTGAATTACTTCATACATTTTTTAACATTCCGAGAATACTGTTTATCCTTCAGCTGCCTCAGTAGCTGTACAACACCGCTGCCACAATGCTTGTCGACAGGACAACCCTAACCCAATGGAAGTTAAAATACTTTAAAATTTTAACCCATGACCGTTAACAGATAAGTGTAGCAGACAGCAGTGCATTTTTATAAATAAATTAAAAACATTAATTCAGGTGTCTGCCTGTTTATTGAGCTGAAACTTAATGCGATAAATGTGTTTCATTGCTGTGACTGATCACAGAAATGCCAGGCGTTGTCATTTAAAATGTTTTTCTTCCCATTTGCCATGACATTTATTTCACTTGAGATCAAGAAGCCAATGGGTGATTTGAAATGTTAGAGTGACAGTGGCCTTTAAGGTGGGAAATCTTATTGTTTAATTGTAAAAGGGACACATTCAATTGATTTGAATACGTGTTTTATTAGCACAAGCCCTTTCAAGAATGTAATTAAGAAATTAAGCAGCTTTAAATGATTTAAAGTAAATGATGCAATGACCCTGACCAGGATAATAGATTAGAGGCCACACACACACACTTACATACACACACACACACACACATATATACAAAGACATTCGCACATACTATATTCACAAAAGTATTGGAACACACCTCTTAATCATTGAATTCAGATGTTTCCATCCATCCATCATCTCCCGCTTAATCCGAGGTCGGGTCGCGGGGGCAGCAGTCTCAGCAGGGAGGCCCAGAC
>JAODJX010000042.1:25366335-25386494 GCA_026776945.1 Isichthys henryi | reverse complement strand
ATTCGCCTGGCCACAGCGATAACGGCGGCCATGCTTCTGCTCTGAACAGCAGCGATGGTGCGCTCTGCCAGCCAAACGCACCGCCACCGCGCGCTTCTCTGCCTGAACTGCTGGAATGGCCGACGGGTGGGCTGAGAGTCCTGCATGGCTGCATGCATGCGCGTCCTGCGCAGCTCCGTGGCGAACTCGCTGCGGCCAGAGGACGAGTCCGGGCGGTGCAGTCCAACGCGATCCTGCCGTCTGCGTGGCTGTCTGTGCTCGTGTCGTCTCGGTCTGGTGCATCACGCTGTTTCTGTTTTATCCACGTCTTTCCTCTCGTCTGAAATCAACCTACATGTGTGATAGTTGCGATTCACCCACTCAGTCTTTTGTTTGTTTGCTTTTTTTACCTGAGCTAATCGTCAGTGTTTCAGCCTTAGGTCAGTTTTATCAGAATGTGATTAATGTTGAAAAGTCATGAATTTAAAAAGTTGTGCCAGGAGCCTTTAGGGCTAATGCTTCCCTGTGAACTCATAAGGTAATTTAGCATTTTTTCCTTGTGTATTTCAGTGCGCTTTTGTATAGTGTGGACACTTTCCCTCACTACTACTAATGTTGCATTTGTGGAATAGCTCTCAGATTCAGCAGAATTTAGTGACTGGCAGTTGCATGAAGCTCGTTAGAGTTAACACAGGTCCGGGGTATGATCTGGATGTGCACCTTGAGGAAAAATCTGTTTTTTCTTTGCTGTCTGTGATTAATCGATGGGCCGGACCTCAGATCCACGACTCTGCACTTCAGTTGGTTTGAAAATAGGAGTCCTTTCATCTGCATATATTCCTTTCATCTTGATTTACTTGTCATTGTCATTGTTAATGCTGGTGAAGATCCGTAGTATTAAAATAATCCACTTTGAACATGGGGATGTGGCAAACCGCAGTGAAGTGTTAGATATTATATACCTTTTGGTTTTACTCTTTGTGTATGTGTTTCTGCAGCGCTTTACTGTCTGTATAGCTGTCACAACGCAGCACAGGGACGTGAATTTGGAAGCAATCCGCAAAAGCCTCCAACCAACTAGAAAAGCATTAGGTGATTTATAGTGAGGATGCTGGATTGCAAGGTCTGGCTGTTCAGCTTTGCATTCTGAGGTCTGTACTGTGTTGATAATAGAATGCCACTCAACTACCTTTATTGGATTATAAAGCAAAAAAATGGTAGCCTTGCTTCCATTTGGCTAATCGAAAGCCATATGTAGTCACAAAGACAGAAGCACTTTGCTCAGATGTAAATGGATGAAAAATCTGTTAAAGTGCAAGTTTTTCTTATAAATATCTATCTAAATATCTGCATGCAGCATGTTAGGAAATGTTTGCTTAGGTTTCCTTACTTATAATTTGTTGGCATATACATCGATCGGTGAGTATGCTAAATTTACCTTTGCGAAATGTGCATAATGGTATTTGTCAGTGTTTTTGATTTTTGCTTTGATAAATTATTTGACATTTATTACAAACGATAATACTTTTATGAGTAAACTCGTAATGATTTCAAGTATTATAATTTATCTGTCATTCAGTGATAGTAGTGTGACTGACTAAGCTACTGTGCAGCATCCTCCACTATCACTGCAGTCAATAATTAAATTTCCTCGTTTGTTAGCTGGACGGCAATGTCAAGCTGCAGCTTTTTATTGCAGTTAATGAGATCGCCTTTTAATGAATTAAAGGAATGTAACTTATCTAATCTGATTTGAATCCTGTGCTTTAATTGTTATTATTTTTCTTTTTAAAAATTTAGGTTTCAAACATTTATCACAGGTAATATTACCCCACGTTTAAGCAGACTAGTATGTGAGTTGTGCTAGGAAACGTAGCATGCTATTAAAACAAGTAAACAACTTATGGAAGCAGGGCCTCTTTCACAGGCTACATTTTACAGTCTCTTGAACCAGATCATTAATCTGCCAACACCCATTAGCTCTTCTAGGAATCTTTAAGAATTTAAAGCATATGCCGTCGTTTAAGGTATAGCATGAAACACATACATATTTGCTAATGAAGCACAGGAATTTTGCATCAGTGAAAGCACATTGTTATATGTGTAATACTCAATGCTCACGATGGATGCTGACATCACTTAACCTAATTGCATGATGGAGGTACTCAAACAAGTGATGTTAGCAAAACAGCCACAGAGTGGTCAGCTGTCACTCACTGCAAACCTGCTTATGTTGTTATTGCCATCAAAGCAGTTTAGAATACTAAAGCTTCATGGCCTTTTACCCCTGTGTATTATTTGTGTTGATCAGTTTTTCTTCACATAAGACTTATTTGATTGTCTTGGGTTCCTGAGGCCAGTGTTAGCCAATGTTTTTGAAAACAGTGTTTTTGGCGTGTGTTCCAGTGCAATAGAGGAAGGCCACAATATGCATCTCTGTATGTTTACTTTAATTTGCCAAATGATTTGCATCATTATATGCATTCCAGAAGAAACCTTGGAAGCTGCACATACGGAGGAGAACATTGTAGAATGAGCATCATTATTTCTGTCTGTCTGCCTGACTGCCTGTCTGTCTGTCTGGAACCTTTGTTCTAGAATAAAACACAGCAGAATACAATTGTGAAGGGTGTTATGTAAGTGTGTAAATGTCTGGCCACTGGGCATGGCCTTATCTTAGAGAGCGGAACTGGAAGGGATATGCTGTTACATAATCGCCCAGAGCCGCTTTACACAGTGACACCCAGCATTAAAAATAGTTTTAGGCAGATATAAAATGGCTCTGTTCTGCTCTATGCAGACTTGCTGAAAATACTCCTTAACATATTCCAGGTGGCTTCCAGATACCTTCTTAGCTGTGTTTATTTCACACTTAACCTGCAGCATAACTCCTACGGACAAATAGTTAGTTTCTTGATGTAAATTCTCTGAATCCATTGGAAAAATAATCTGAGTTCTCTTATTGGCAGTAAGAAAGAGTCGCGTATAAAACCATTGTGTCAGTCAGAGCCTTTTACCCTAAGCTGAAATGTGGCCTGAATTGCGTACATCAGATATACAGATATGCTTAGCCCATGTGAATTATAGTTATTGATACTGCAACCAGTGATAAATGTTACTACACTTGAACCAAACGGTAGTGAAATAAATTCATATATGCTCAGCTGTCCCAAATGATTACATCTTTATTTCAAATAATTATTAATATACATAAAATGCATGTCTTAAATTTGTATTTTTCAAAAAAATTCGGTAGTTCTTGGGAATTTGGTTTATTTATATGTGCTTCGTTTCATAAGTTTACTTCAGTTTAACTTTTGTCCTGTTTCACTTAATCGGATGTGGATAGGGATGAAGTCGTCGTCGCTGTCAAACGCAAGGAGCCGGAGTGACACGTGATTGGAGTTCGATACGTCTGACGAGAAGCATTGAGGCCTAGGGATCTCATGCCTAGTTTGTTTGCTTTGTGGGTCTGTATCTATGGTGGGCTTGACGCTGGGTTCCATTTGGTTGCAGGCGGAGTCTGGCTATGGCTCAGAGTGCAGCTTACGCCGCCACGGCTCCATGCTGTCCCTCACCTCGGCAACCAGCGGCTACTCCGCCACATCGGCGTCGTCCTTCAAGGTAACGTAAGCGCTGATATGTGGCATGGTCGCCCGCGTGTCACATGCCTCTGTTGGCTTTACTCATTATTGCAATAAGTAGCGCCTGTTTAACTCCAGTGATGAATCATTGGGTCGGTGCGGCTCTTAGAAATGTGTAAGGCGATACCAGAATGATGGTGTTGGGGAAATAGAGGAGATTATGGCTGTTTGATAATTACGTCTTTGGGTTCAAAACAGCTATAGTGATTCAGTACTTGGCTCATGCTATGACTAATATTGTGCAGCTGTATAGAATAGTTTAGGTACAAATGCAGTGTTTCCAAGCACTGTGATATGTGTGATATGATTGAGTTACGTCATAAAAACATCGTAGAAAAGTGTCTCAGCCTATAACAACAACAATATGAATAATACTAAAAGGATTGTAATGTAACTTATTTTTGTTAATTTGGCCCTGAAAATAAATGGTCCAAATTGTTTTGAAAAGTATCCTATTGTTGTTATTGAGCTGATAGCCATTATTTATTTATTTAATCTTCATAATTGTAAGTGTTAATGTCTAAATTCCTAAATTTCCATTAGGATTAATAAAGTATCTATCTAATCCATCCATCTACCTATCTATCCATTTGTCTATCCATCCATCCATCCGTCTGTCTGTCTGTCTGCCTGCCTGCATGTCTGTCAGTCCGTCCGTCCATCCATCTGTCCATCTATCTAATCTATCTAATCAAGGTAAGTGGCAGTCAGGTGATCTTTGCCTTGATCAGTCCAAAGCCTCACGAATCACAGAGCTATTTAACACCAGCAGACACCCTGAGGCATGGAAGCTGCATGTATGAACTGACCCTTCCTATTCCATGAGTTTCATAATCAAGCTTGATCAACCTAAGTGAAGACGGCTGCCTGTGTTTTACAGAAAGGGCACAGTTTACGTGAAAAGCTGGCAGAGATGGAGACCTTCCGGGATATTCTTTGCAGACAGGTCGACACGCTGCAGAAATACTTCGACGCTTGTGCTGATGGAGTCTCCAAAGACGAATTCCAGCGCGATAAAGGTAATTCAAAGTAACAACACAGGTCACAGTTGAAATAAGGTACTACTTTTCATCATCAGTTGCTGAAACCTGGTTGTCAGGAGATGAGTCTTGATTTAATAAGCTTTAGCTTCTCGGCTTTCAGAGACGCCAGGTCCTGGTTCTTAAGGAACATGATAGTGATGGAGTCTTTCAGGGGTGCTTTCAGTTCTGTGGCCTGCACTACGAAGCGGGGATACTGGCTTATCGGGGTAACTTGTCAGATTTAAGATGCTACAGTTTAATTGAACTTCATATTCGTTCACTTACATTTTGCCCAGACTACCTTAAATCTCACAAGTTTTCTCGTTAAGCCAGTAACCCCTCTTCGTAGGACAGGCCCCAAATGTCCGGACCTGTCAGACCTTTCATTTGTATGCAGATTCGCTTTCGTACCAAATAGTGGTTTGGTGTTACTTCTGAGCATGTTTATCCGAGGCTCGTACACTCTCTTCACCTGGTGCTTTATCACCAGTCATCTAAAATTGACTTCTTGACTTTTTGTTTCTTTACACTTCTCCACTCCTCTTTCTTACGCCTGTTTCTACACCCATACTCACATAGTTGTCATTCTGTCCTCCCACCAGATAACTGACTATTGATGTTTATGACGCTTATCAGAATGAAAACCGACACACCCTGCGGACTTCAAGGAGGCATTTGAAGTTTCGCAGTACTGCTAATGAATATGGTGCAATTAGTGTTGCACTTTTTTCGTTAGATTTTTTTATGTAGTTGTTTTACTGGGTTCTTGCTTCTGCTTACACTTCTGACTGGACATTCATTGAAAGCTCAGTCTGGCTGAACTTATGCCTAATCAGCTCCTTAGCAGCTGTAGGCCTGATGTTTGCCACATTTGTACATTGCTTTGGATTAAATAAATAAATGTAAACATATTGTACATTATTGTGTAAGTTTATAATGGTTATCCAAAGATAATGATCAATTTAATTCTATTTCCATTAATTGTTACCTTTCCAAAAGTTCTTCCAAAAGTGGTTTCTCCAGTGCCCTAAAACAAAGAATTAGCAATAAGAACAGCATGTTTTTTTTTTATGAAGGTGCACGTGCATTGCAGTGTAATCAGGGAAGGGTTAGGACTGCAGCAGTTAGATTAGTTAGTTTGCAGAGCCTTGATCCTTATAGATACTCGAATAGCCTCAATTTGAGTAGCTCTGAAATTCTTTCCCCATGAATCTCGCTCTTGATTGCAGTTTTTTTTTTAACCTTTTTATAATTCGGTGTTTGATGATTCAGGTGATTTGCAAGAAAGAGTGAAAAGGCAATGGAAGGGAATTGTTGTTTTGCTAATTTTAAATACGTTTAATACAGAAGCAGTTTTCAGCATTGCCTTAGGGAATGAGATATCACATGGCCCCTGATTAGCTTGACTTCATTACAATATGTGTTTCTATTCTTGTTCTTAAATGTTAAAAACAGCGTCTCTCTAAAGCAAAGATGCAGAATGAACTATGGTTCCTTACCCATAGTAATGGAGAAGTGTGCATTTGTGTTCTCTTTCTGGGCTGAACTGTATATTTGCTTTACTTCAGTAAAATATCACGCTTCCATACTGTACCTGTGCCCGTGTTTCCTTGCTATGTGACTCCCGCCACAGCCCCACAGTATAAGAATATCTGCTCTCTTTTTAGTTGTGGAAGATGACGAGGACGACTTCCCAAATACACGTGCTGATGGGCAGTTCCCGCACAACAATAATGGCAGTAAGGAAAAGTGTAAGTAGGATATGGTAGAGTTTCTGGTGCTGAACTGCCTCTCTTTATTTACAGAAAGCTTTGCATTACCGCCACATGCATCGTTTGTATCATTCATTAGCTACATGGTCTTACCAACTTAACACCTTTGAAATGTGTCACTCCTCTGCCTTATTTCCTTCAGATTTTTTTAATATTCTGATGGCTTCACTGTGCAATTTCGTTTATTTTTATATAAGAAACTGAACAAGCCAGCAGGTCATATCTGTAAGAATGTGGTTCATAATGCAGATCTCACTCAGTTTAACCAGGTGTGTAGCAGATGCTAATCCCCCAGTGACAGGCACTACAACTCATGCTCTCGTACGATAGTGAGTCCGGCTTTTCTTTTCACCCCATCCATTCAGTGTTTCCATCCGTGAACCCCAAAGGAATCAATGGGATTGACTTTAAAGGCGAGGCAATCACCTTTAAGGCCACTACTGCGGGGATCTTGTCTACACTCTCGCACTGCATTGACCTGATGATGAAGCGGGAGGAGAGCTGGCAGAAGCGGCTGGACAAGGTACATCCTTGTGGATGGTGTTTGGTTCACCTCCAGTGGCTGACATACCATGTCGATCATGGTGATTCACATATGCAGATTTGCCGAAGTAACATTCTAATGCTACTACAATTTTTAATGCTGCGTTACATCCATAAGAGGGGGGAAATTACCTTGAAATATAGCTAGTACTTCTATTCTTCTTTTGCAAGTTAGGTGTACATCAGACAAGACACATTTGTCCCCAAAAAAACTCGAGCAGGATTGTGGGTTTGTGAGTTTGATTATTTTTTCAGGAAACCGAAAGATCTTTACTTGCGTTACTTTTTTTAATAACATAAATTGCATTGCATTGTGGGTGCGTGTGACTACGTTTACACTTTGGGAAAATAACAAACTTGAAAACTTAATGTGGAGGTCTGATGAAGATATGTCAGTTCATTGTTTATTTAAGTCTCTATATATTGTTATTTCTGTAACAGAATTTTTGGATGCAGTCAATGCAAGTGGTGCACAACTGAGTTATATTTCTGACAGGGCAGTAACACCTCAAGCAGGTTTTCAGTGTGTTATTGCCATTACAGTGGACAGTCTTACATTTTCTGCACTTTATCGGGTCTTAACATTGGTTCTCGTGACATTGTTTGAGATGACACTCATAAAATCACCTGGCAATAGTGTCTGACCTTTTTTGCTGGAATGTGTTCGCTTGTGTGTTGCCTTTTTAGTAGCCACATCCAAGATATAAAAACATAAAAATATGCGTTGGTTGCCTCCAGAACACCATCTGGTCACCAGCATGCACACTACATTTCACAGAGCTTGAAAGACAGCCTTTCAGATTTCCTGTCCTCCTTCCCCTCTTCCTTCTCCTCCTCCTTCGGTTCTGTGCAGCATTATGATAAGTGATACATCTTGACAGATCCTGACTGAAAATGTGGATATCTGTGACACCCAGATTAGCGAAATGGAAAAGATCATGAAAATGGCATATGGCTATGAGTGCAACGTAATACCAACTTAGTGTTACATAATACTAATTTAGTTTGAAGAGTCCCACATTCACATGCAACTTTTGGAAATGTGCTGAACAGTCTTGTATGTAAATTAAAACAACCTTTTTTTGTGACATAAGGGTTGAGTTGGCTTCTGCTGTGGCCTTTTCACCCTTATAGGTTATTTTTTTTCCCCACAATCATCCTTACCAGACATCTGAAATGTCTTACACCACCTCACAACCTGGTTGCTAAACCAGTTGTTCCACCCTCTGTGCAAACAAAACACATAAAAACCTTGACGCAAGAAACGTTACTGAATTACTTAAGAGATCGCAGGGAAGGCAAAGCTTACGTAGGCCAGCTTGCTCTGGTCTCCCTCCTCAGTCCGCCTTTGTGGATCGAGAGTATGGCAGCAGTTTCACCTACTGGCAATTCATCAGGAAAACTCTCCTGGGTGCCTCCCAGGAAGACCAGGTTGTGGTGGGCAGTGGAGACGCTGAAATCTGACAACCAGACATGGATTCCTCTCTGCACTAAGAGCCGCCTGTATGCAGTAGGTTTTAGGAAAGCATTACGCTGTCGAGGACAGGGCGAGTGGAAATATGAGATGTACTTGTTCTGTGTTTTGAACTGTAATGTTTCTTCAGTTTAAAAAGTGTTTTGAGTAAGAAAAATGATTAGCCCATTTCTTTTACAATAGTGATAGGATTTTAAACTTAGTCTTAGACTTTAACAAGGGGTCTAATGTGTTTAAAATCTCTTGTTAATACAGCAATTTGGGTTTCTGGGTGTTTGACAAGGATTATGAAGATCATACCCATGAGAGTCTGTCCTCTATGGTAAACTACACCGGGAAGTTTTTATCTGATAAAGCAGACACCTAGGGGTGCCCTTGCCGTTTTACAGGAAGGGGAGGCTGCCCAAGGTCATCCTTGCGCTCGAATGGTTGGCTTCTCTCTTGCTAATCGGTCAGTTTTCTAGCTCAGGAGGAGGCTGAATTTGTCCCAAATGTTTTATCTCTGAAGGAAATTGAGAAAAGGAGGCGGGTGGAAGATGCTTACAAGGCCGCTGTGATTGAGCTGAAGAAGAAGTGTCAGTTTGGGGGTCCTGATTACGAGGTGTGTACGCCCGGAAAGAAAAACTGATTTTTTATACAAACCATTCACCTTTTACGCTTATTATTATTATTTTTACTTTTAACACGTCCATTTCTGAATTTAAATATTTACTCTTCTCCAGTCTTTTCCTAAAATGTGTTGCTTTAATATGTGGTAAAAGGGTAAACATTAACGGCAGTTGTTCCACAGGAGGGACCAAACAGCCTGATCAATGAAGATGAGTTTTTTGATGCTGTTGAAGCTGCCCTCGACAGGCAAGACAAAATCGAAGAACAGGTTATGCTGCATGTTTTATTTTACATGCTTTATCCTGTGTTATTAAAGCCAAACTGAAATCTGCACATCTGGCTGAATGAACAATTAACACTGTCTAGTTCTTCATTAATATTGATGGAATAATTATATTGTTTAATAATGATGAGTAATGAGGAATGTATTTTTTCTTATTTGAGAAACAGTTTTTATGTCGCAGCATATTTATTTAAAAATAGAAATTCCAGCCCGATGAGAGACGCACACAAATTTCATATTTTGAACATACAATGCATAGAGCTTCAGTGTTGAAAGGAGTAGATTTGCATTTTTTCCTGTTACTGTTTCTTTAGGCAGTTATTTGTAGGCTTTACTGAGTGCACCAGCAATGAGCAGAACAGGGGTTGAGCTGTGCTTTTAATGGAAATACCACAAAATGCCCATTTCAAAGACTTGACACATTGACAGAAGATGGCCTGGAATGCATACATATAAAAATCAGGAAAATAATGACAGTTTTTCAAAGCCAGTTTTTAGATTGTATTCAGGATTTTTCTGCCAGAGTAATGTTCCAGAGCAGGATGTTCAAGTAATTATAAATACGTCTGTTCGCTCACACAGTGCCAGTCTGAGAAATCCAGGATACACCGGCCCACTGCAGTGCCTTCCGGGGATATCTATTCCTCCATTGGCAGCCACAGATTTGCACAGAAGGTATGATCTGTTTTCTCTGTATATAGGTATAGATATAGATATTGATGGATAGATATGTGTGTGTCAGTCTTTGGAATCTCCAGGTGTAATTAAACACTGATTAAATGCAGTCTGTAGACACCATGCAGGATACACCTGTAGACCTCAGTCCTGGATTTCGGACTCTGATTAAGGGCTATTTAGTGCCCAGCCTTTTCCAGAGGTCACCTCTTTGAGATTGCCCCCCCACTTTCTAGTGGACTTTGTATTGCTTTCCTGCAGTGCCTCCCCGTTTCTCATCCCTCGCTCCGCTTTTTCTGTCTGTGTACTTCCTTCTGTTTCTGTCATATAGCCCTATACTCGTTCTCCCTCCATGTCTTCTGTTGAGCTAGTCAGTGCTTCTGATGATGTTCACAGATTCACCACGCAGGTACTGTATCCCGGGCATTCCGCTGTGCCTGCCGAGCCGCCCTCTGCCTGCCTGACTCCAGCCTGCGGATTAGGCCCTCCTCTACCTCGCATGCATTGTTTTTTGCATTCCTTTTTAATCCCTTTGTTAGAACACAAACCACTTCCACACAGGTTGAACTACTTCAAAAACATGGTAATTTTATGGTGTCACTTTTATTCTGACTTGCGTCCTCCCTTAACCTCTACACTCATTTGTTCCAATTCTTCCAGTACAGTATGCTTTTCTGCTTGTTTGTCTGTTTTATACATTTACTGAAAAGTTGATTAAAAGCATCTCATTTGAAATACGATTCCTTGGCTTTGAAGACAATATCCAGTAGGTATGAAAATCAAAATCAAGCCAAATAAAAGGTTAAATTCCAGTTTAAATGAATTTGAAGGGCAACAGTAGTGTGGGAAAGAGACCGGCAGTCTAAAAAAAAAAAAATCTAATACACTAGTTTATCTGAATTGAATTTTTTCAAAAATAGTGAATTTATATTCATTTAAAGTATCGATCTGAAAAGCTGCATATCTTTTGTTTTGGTGTCCTAACATATTTCTTACAGGCATGTGATAATGTGAATGCTTTACCCAGTTAGATCCCCTTGCTTTGTGTTTGGTCAGATTTCTATTAATTGGGAGAATGCTTCTTCCAGATTCCCAGTCTGGAAAAATCTTATCCCCAGTGGCATGCAGAAATACAAAAAGGCAAATGAATTCATTATGTACCTATTTCAGCTTTTCCTTTCGCTTTTGCAGGTGGAAGAGATGGTGCGGAATCACATGTCCTACTCCCTCCAGGATGTCGGTGGGGATGCTAACTGGCAGCTGGTAGTGGAGGAGGGGGAAATGAAGGTGAGATCAATCACTGCTGACCTCGTGTACCTTCTCTTAATTACTTGTTGCTCAGAACCGGCCTAATATCACCAGAATCAACAGCAATAACTCCCCTCCCCTTTCATGAGTGCCGCATGCTGTGGGACATAGTGGTGAACTCAGAAGTAACCACCTGTCTGTTAAGACCTGTACAAGGGTGTCTGCTCTGAAAATAGTTTTTCCAGAACATGGACACGGTCAGCTTAAAGCTGTAATAGAACACATACAGTAGGGAACAGTGCAGGAAGTCTGGTCTGGTTCAGTTTTAAAAGATTTAGGTCTTTAATTTTGTTCAATATTTTGCTGTTATGTAATGCAGTCAGGAACTATTTGTGTTTATTATATAAAACATCCGTCCATCCGTATGTCCGTCCCTCCCTCCATCCATCCTAATCCTAGGAAACATGGGTCAAAGGAGGACCTTGGATAGGACGTCACTCCAGGCCACGGCCACACACTCTCACACATATTATGGGAAATTTACAGACCACAGTTCAAACTGCATGTTCTTGGACTGTGGGAGGAAACCAGAGCACCTTTTGGAAATACATCAGTATATAAGATATGTTTTCTTACTTGCTCGCCGGTCATGTTTCCAAAGCAGGAAATGAAACATGAGTTAGATTCGAGGGAGTGTAACGCAAAACCCTGCTGCTTTCAGGTGTACAGACGTGAGGTGGAGGAGAATGGAATTGTCCTGGATCCCCTGAAAGCAACACATGCTGTGAAAGGAGTGACCGGCCATGAGGTCTGTCACTACTTCTGGAACACAGATGTCCGAAACGACTGGGAGAGTAAGTACACCTCACCCTCTGGCAACCTCCATATGGGTAACTTGTATGGCAGGAATGTGACATAAGCATTCTCTTTTTTTCAGCGACTGTAGAGAACTTCACTGTGGTGGAAACATTGTCCGAAAATGCCATTATTGTCTATCAAACTCACAAGGTAAGATGCCCTTAAAGCTGGGTTTTTGGATGACTTGTTAATCACAGATCAAAATGGCTTTCATCTTATCCAGTAAATGGTTGCAAAACAAGGAATTAAATGTTTGCTACAGGTAGATTGTTATAACTCAATTGTGCTTGTCTGTAGGTGTGCATGTGTGACTGAATGGTATGTAAGTGTACCTTGCGATGGGATGGCACACTATCCTGGGTTGTTCCCAGCTTTGCATCCATAGCTTCCGGGATAGTCTTTGGAGTCCCTGCAACCCTGAATAGGATAATCGGTTACAGAAAATAGATGGATGAATGGATGAATGAATTGTGCTTCTACTGAATGAAAAAGGAGGGACACATATTCAGTAGGATAGGGATGCATTCAGTCACATATTTTTGCTTTTATCATCAGCCTGTTGATCTTTTTGCTTATAAGGTGGTTGATGTTTCAGCTTCAGTTCCCAGACAAATATTTTGCCCTCTTTTATAGCGGGTATGGCCGGCCTCCCAGAGAGACGTGCTTTACCTGTCTGCAATCCGGAAAATCATGGCCACTAATGAGAACGACCCAGACACATGGCTAGTCTGCAACTTCTCTGTGGATCACGACAGCAGCCCGGTGAGTGATACCGTCAAAAAGTCCTTTTCTCACAAGATGGGCCCCAGTCATGCAAGCGTGACGTAGCGCTGGCTTACTGTGGTAAGGCACAGGGATGCTTTTCCTCAAATCTTACAGCACTTTGGGTGGTACTGCTATACGCTGGCAGGTACTCTTATAGAGCTGGATAGAATTTGCCATGCAAATGCTGCTGTTAGAGAAAACAAGAGACCTGCTGGATGCAGGTAGCCAGTAACTTTTAGTTAATATTCACATTACGATGCAGAAAAAGCCTTATTGTTCAGTATGTAGAAAGTTCCAAAACGTGTCCAACATTTTTTTGTCTTAATCACAGTAATCCTCAATTCTGAGTCAGTATGGAATTTATAAACCACTTTTGTGCTAAATAACACATCAGTAATTGTAATTTGTAAGGTATTATGTGGGCATTGTAAAACAAATACTTCTTTTTTTTATGTAAATTTGCATATGTGACCTCCTCCTAAGCTGACCTCTCAGGTTTGGGATTTAATCCTCAGTGTGAAGTTTGCATGTTTTACCTGTAAGATTCCCCGGAGTACTCTGGCTTCCTCTCGCAGTTTGACAAATTGGCATCACGAAATTGCTTATAGCCTATAACCGTTTGCCTGTATGTGCTCTGCAATGGACTGGCATCCTACCTGGTGCCCCATGCTGCCTGGGATAGACTCCAGGGCCACCTCCAGCCTGTAGCTAATAAGCAGCTGAATGATGGATATGCATGTAATATACAGTAGTTGGCTATTTTAAATCACAATAAAAAGTGCAGATACAAGAGCGAGTCGTATTAGGTTGAATGGCAACAGCATTTGATCATTAGAGATTTGAGTTTTCAAGGCAACATGAGTTCCACGGAGTCCAAAGTCACCAGCTGAATTGCAGCTGCATCAGTCAGGTGCATTGTCAGAAAAACAGCAAAATAATTTAGTCTGTGAAGGGGACCAACCCTCAAATATGACGGTATATGCCAAACATGGACATACTGCATTTTAAAAAAGCAAATAATAATCAATAGGAGGAAAGTGAACAGTATAGGCATGCGTTAAACAGCGTATCGGTGTAGCTTAGGATAGTGTTTTTCAGTGTTTCCCAATCCAGTCCTCGGGGAACCCAGACAGTCCATGTTTTTGCTTCCTCTCAGCTCCTAGCGCACGTGTACCAGGCATCCGATGTTCCTGATTGGCTGGGAGCTGGGAGGGAGCAAAAACGTGGATTGTTCGGAGTCCCTGAGGACTGGGTTGGGAAACTGGTGTTTCTCAACCTTTTTTGAGGCCAGCACATTTTTTACATTAAAAAAATACCATGACGCACCACCAACCAAACATGTTACAAAATGACACTGTAGCCTAGTAAAGATGAAATCGTCTCTCGATTTATTTATACTAAGTGTGAAACCTGAGCCTGTTTGGATGAATACAAAGCTGATATCCTGGCAGGAACTGAAGACAGACACACAAAGCTCTTCCTCAACAGCTCTGTCTCTGTTTTTAGTTTTGACAGTATATGAGTCAGGCTTGAAATGCTCAGCTCACACGAGCTGTGGAAAATAGGAAAAATGTTGAAATAGTTTTGTTTGTTTAGAATACATCACTATTACAGCACAGACACTTGACAATGGCATATTATTTGCAAATAATAATAAATTTTCAAAAAAGTTTTTTAGACCAATTAAGTGAAATTGGATAATTTCCCATGGTGCACCTTACAATCGCTCACGGCACAGTGGCTGAAAATCACTGGCTTAGGATACCTCCAAACTCATTCAGCATCTCTGTAATACATTGCCAGCAAAAACAATGCTGCGAGCTTCACAGTTCCCTGAAATTTAAGGCACGGCTGCCATTCGGCAAGCTACGTGTATCCAGTGCTGATATACAGGGAACGCTGGTGTAAGGAGTACAAATCCTGAACCTGAAGCGATGGAAAAAAAGTTATATCGTTTGAGTCATTGCATGACCCGTATGACTGCATTCCCAGGAGGACCAAAGCTGTTTTGAAAGCAAAAAGTGACCCTTTGGTATCAATATTTTGTTAGGTATTTCTGTAGTTTTTCCAGCCCATGCGTACACACACAATTAAGGAATTTACCCCTTAGGAAATTCAGGAAATAGAACAACTGGCAGTTATGAATATGGGCTTTTTATGCAACTGCATTTCTTGACACATCATGCTAGGATGAGCTGGCAACCAAAGCTTCTTATGGCATAGTCATAAGAACATAGCATAAATTTACAAACGAGAGGAGGCCATTCGACCCATCAAGCTCGTTTGGGGAGAACTTAACTAATAGCTCAGAGTTGTTAAAATCTTATCTAGCTCTGATTTAAAGGAACCCAGGGTTTTGCTTGCGTTACACAAACAGGGAGACTATTCCATACTGTAACTACACGCTGTGTAAAGAAGTGCTTCCTCAAATTCAGTTTAAAATGTTCTCCCGCTAATTTCCACTTATGGAAGAGTTCTAGTATTTAAACTAATATTAAAGTAGCTATTTAGCTGAACAGCATCCAGACCTGTTAGAATCTTATATACCTGGATCATGTCCCCTCTTAGTTTCCTTTGCTGAAGACTGAACAGATTCAGTTCAGCTAAGCTTCTCCTCATCTTGACGAGGATGGTCAACATTGGTTATGATGGATGCTAATCTTATTACAAACACCTTAGCAATTTCAATCTAAAATTTGACCTCCACAATGTTTATCCTGTCATACAGGTTGAATGTTTTCCTGTCTTTTTTGTGCTTCTAGCCCACTAACAGGTGTGTCCGAGCCAAAATCAACGTTGCCATGATCTGTCAAACCCTTGTCAGCCCACCAGAGGGAGACAAAGAGATTTGTAGAGACAACATCCTCTGCAAAATTACCTATGTTGCAAATGGTAAGTCGTGCTTTGTTAGCAACGTAGTGGGTTATCTAGGGTAGTTTTGTAGTAAACAGGGGGGGTTGCTGATTAGACATACCGCTCTTATGTTCACAGTGAATCCTGGTGGTTGGGCCCCAGCCAGCGTCCTGCGGGCAGTGGCCAAACGGGAGTATCCAAAATTTCTCAAGCGCTTTACTACATACGTCCAGGAGAAGACAGCCAGCAAGTCAATCCTCTTCTGATTTGTCCAGGTACATGGATTTTCTAGTGAAAACAGGCTGCACGATCCATCACACATATACGTAACCAATCGCTTCTAGATTTTCAAATTTATTTCATTATCAGGCCATTCTTACAGACAGGCCCTTATAGCCTAAAGCCTGAGTAACAATATCTCCCAAACACACTTAGACTTTGTAATAAAACATTGAATTGTGCAATTTCTCTGTCATTTCTTGGTGAACGCCAAGGAACTTTTTCATTGTAATTACACAAGCCGTGGTGTGTGTGTGTCCTGGATGGCAAGGATATTTTGGTTGAAGTGTGACCTCTAATGTTAAACTGAAACCTAGATGAAAGAATCCAAATATTCAAGAGCTTTATGGTCTGGTTTACCTTTGACTTTGAATATCCTGGCTTAAAGCCAGTGAGAACTGCAACATGAAATGTTTCTTTTTCGATGAGAATGAAAGCTTCAGTCAATGAAGCAGTCAGTTTCTTTTGTATAGCTCATTTTCAAAGTCTAATGCATTGACAGACCAAAGTGCGGAACAATAACAAAAGACATAGAAACTGATAAGATTGAAACTGAAATGAGCAAATAAACAGACAGATACTCAGTACTAATGGTTAAACAAACACAAACCGCTTACACACAAAACACACAATGAGACTGGACTTCCTTACCTTTGGAATCCAGCCCCTTTGAATTCTGTTCATGTTGTCTGTGTAATTCTTGTTATACCCATTCATTGTGTCTTGAACTGCAGCTATAGAATTATCTCGACTGAATGCAGGAGGACTGCTTCTATTTCAGGAGCTCAAAGTAGACATTTGCACATAATCTTAAGTATATTCCTGATTCTCTCTTTTTCTGGCTCGTAGTGCCATCCTACCACTATTCTATCACTATCTTCTGGTGTCGGCCCATGCAGAGAGGCATGTCCAGCTCGGTGAACATTCTACCACTCTGGGTGCCACCTGCCGTCGTACTCTTAGCCCCGCATGAAGCAGCACGGACCCTGCGCCCACCGCAGCAGAAGCCTCAGCCGTGTGCTCTTCCCGACCTTTCAGTGCTGTCAGTTACTTCCACAGAGTCCAGCACTTACATATGTGCTCTCACCATCCTCAGCTGATAAGCAATTCGCACATCGCTTCACAAAAATTAGTTTAGTGTACATCAGTTGCTCAATTATACTCATGTTGTTTTTGCCAGAATATAAAAACATATACATATTTAAAGTTATAGTTTATATATAATAATATTTTGCAAATATCATTTGTGCATGTTGTCCACTCATAATTGTTTTTAGTCAGTTTTTGTCGTTTTTTGGGTTTGATACAATCACTGATCTCATGGCTTTTTTCCATGCTGCTAATTTTTCTAAAGAAATGTGTTTACCTTTTTTATCTCGATTGCTAGACTTTAGGGCTGTTATTGACCTTTCGACCTTACCTTTTCGTCTCTGTCTGGTGAAGATCACACATGGTCTGATGGAGGGAGATATTGAAAAGCTTTATATGTTGGTTTTTTTTTTTTCTTTTTTTTCAGAAATGTTTACATTTCATACCTTGTGTAGTTGTAAATGTATCACAGAGATATGTTGTTAAGAGAGAGAAAGAAATGCAACAGCTGCAGTCAGGAATATTCAACAAAATCTGATCTGATGGCTGATTTGATTTTTGAACAAGTGGCTAAGTATGGAATTGAAGACGGAAAACAAAGACGAGAACTAAAAGCACTGCAGGACATCTACCCCAAGGGTGTTATCCCACTCAGCAAACCTTGGTTTCTCACAAACACTAAAGGCATCGCCGATGGCCCTCTTTGTTAAATACCATCTTATTTTAACCATCTTATGTCATCTATTCACACCTTCCATTCAGCTCTTTTGCTCAGAAGTACAGAAATAAAGTAGCTTCTGTTATTTTCTGCATTTATTAAAAGGATATTAGTCACCGTATCACTTTATTGAATATTTCACATCTAACCTGTGTCGATTAAGTAAAATGGTTTTGTGAGACTGTTCAAACCTCTGCTGCCTTAGAAAGCAATAGATGGTTGGAGGTGCGTTTCATAGCATTTAAATCACTACAGAATTGCCTCAGTGTGTCCTTGCAGGGCATATGATCGATCATGAGGTAATTCTAGCATAAGCATTTAAAAAAAGGTGAGATGTGCATTCATATGTTTATCTGAAGGTGGAAAATATTTTTATTAGTTCTTACCTTGAAACCAGTTTAAAATGTGAATTGGCAATCAACAGGACTGTCTGTATAAAAACGATAATCAGCCTGATGGAATCAATTGGAAATCTCAGGCTACAGATTTTCAGAAATCACAGAGGTATTGTTTTTAATTTTTTAAGACACGAGTTGTGGGAATTTAGTTGTGTATTTTGTGTTTTGTTTTTTTTTTTTGTTTGTTTTGTAATTTGCACTTAATGTAATGTCATTGGAAATTGCGTAATTAAAAGGATTACACTAAAGTGGAATGATGTGCTTTTTCTGTGGCCGGAATTAAGAAAGTTGTAAAAAGCTGTTCATGCATTACATTGAAGTGATGTACTCTTAACAGCTACGCAGGTCTTACTTGTGCAGTCACTCATGTAAGTTGGAAGCTTTTACTTTTATTGATGAAACGGTGAGTAACATACACACAGTATTCTGTACATTCCCATCCCATGCTGTCTAAAGGAGAAATTAAAATGAATTTAGAGCAACTCCACATGATGCCCTGGATATGTTTAGTTTTATATTTTAAATATACATGAACTTGGGCTGTCAGACAATTTTCTTAATAGTGATTAACTGCACATTCAGTCACATTATAATTTGTTGTAAATTAGTCTAGCACTACCTTCATGCTAACAGAGCAGGCTTAAGTATAGACAGAGTGTGACTAAGATGAACTCATGAGGTAATAAATGAAATTAACAAATAACACTGAAATCAATAATGGTAATCCATAAATCAAAAAGGTGCTTAACTACCAATAAAGCAGTGAGTGATTAATGAGCAAAGCTGAAGGCAAATAAAACAGAAAACAGTAAAAGAAAAAGTTAAAGAAGTTCTATTTAAGAGGCAGAGCTAAACACTTATTTAATTCCCACCAGCTCAGAAAACGTTATCAGGACCAGCGGACCTCAGCTTTGTGTGATGAAATTTGCGCAACCCCAGCATATGCAACCAAAAATTGGATTTAAAAACAGAAGCCTGACAACCATTGAAAGTGCACTTGATAACTTAAAGGATCCTCTATTTAAGGTTCAATAAAATAAACACAAATTACAAAATTTTCATTCTGCGTTTTTAATTAAATGAAGCAAGTATCAAAGTTTCCTCGCCATTCCTCTTAATTAGGTTCCCCATTAAGGTGTAAATTCTGAGATTCTGTGCAACATCACAGTTGAAGCCCTTGTGTTGCGTCCAGGAAGGAATATTACAGGTTGCTATTAAAAATCTTTGCTCATAGGCCTACTATTCTCCTATTTAAGTATCACAACATAGGATGTATTGTGATATGTGTGGCTATATTCCCACATCGGAGAGGGCACTGATTTTCATCCATTTTCTGAAACCACTGATCACAGGGGGGTCCAGAGCCTATCCCAGGATGAGGCACCAACACACACACACACACACACACACACACACACACAGAGCTACAGGCAATTTGGCAACTCCAATTAACCTCAGCATATTTTTGGACTGGAGTACCCAGAAGAAACACCATGACAATACAGGGAGAACATGCAAACTCCACACACATGGTGCCATGACAGGGACATGAAGGCAAGTCCCAGAGGTGTGAGGCAACAGTGCTAACCCCTGCACCACCAAGCCACCCAAGGCACTGACTTGCCAGGCAACTTCACTTTGCCTTAGATGGGGGGGCATATTAGTTAGGACCAGTGCTGTTTAATGCCATTGAAGAAATAACATGTTCCATCCATCCATCCATATGCATATTTTTGGGGACGGTCAGCCACCATGGGAACTCTCATTAATGGTGGGGTCGCAGCGGCAAGAAAAAATTGTCTAGTCTTTGTAATTGCGAGCGAAAGTGGGCGTGGGACAGGATTGAAGGTTTTGTTTCAAAACAATCAGGTTGTAATAAGAACATAAGAACTATACAAACGAGAGGAGGCCATTCGGCCCATCAAGCTCGCTTGGGGAGAACTAAACTAA
>JAODJX010000042.1:25342349-25366235 GCA_026776945.1 Isichthys henryi | reverse complement strand
ATGGCCACGAGTTCGTGTATTTGAACTAATGCTAAAGTAACTATTTGGTTGAACAGCATCCAGACCTGTTAGAATCTAATGTTAATAAGGTATAAGTCATATGTAGCTTACCTTTGAAATAAATTTGAAAACTTATTGTTTTTCCATCTACCTCGCCAGTCAGTATTGGTGAAATTAGTAGCACATATTTAGGTGCAAAGCATATTAACCAGCAATTAGGGGTGTAACCGTACACAAAAATCACGGTTCGGTACGTACCTCGGTTTTAAGGGCAAAGTTCCAATTTCAGTACAGTGGGAGTAAAAGAAAACATTCATTGCTTTATTGTCTTTGTTCAGTAAACCACTGTTTCATAAAGTATTAAAGTCTTTCTTAACCACCTAATTGGTGGAGAAATATCATGCAATTTGGCATGTAAATAGAATGCGCAATAATTTAGAAACTACAATTATTCATATGTCACAACTAGGACTCACATTACCTGGCATTCACATTTCATTTTGATCCAACCAGTAATTCTGGTTTGGGGATGCGAGAGGAGTGAGTATTAGATGGATGGAGGTGTTTTTGTCTTCCATCACCTCATCTGTAAGGGGTATTACAATGAGACTGAAACACTGGCCAAAATAGTGTCTGACGTTTCACACCTATATATGCGCAGCCCGGTGGCCAATCTTCACATTCCAACAGTAAGAGAAGAGTGTGAATGTTGAATTAGTAGAACAATAGCACAACTGTACATAAATTATTGCAATCCACACAACATAATGGGAGACATACCAGAGTTCAAAAGATGACAAATTGTTGGTGCGTCTCTCACTGGTGCATCTGTGAGCAATACAGCAAGTATTTATTATGAAGAGCCATGGTACCCAGGGAAATGTCAAGATACAACCACAAAGGACAGACCACATCCAATGGGAGTAACTGTGGATGGAAGAGGAAGCTGTTTGAAAGGAATGTTCTGGTACTAACCCTAATTATATCCAAAAAAATCCAGATTATATCCAACTCACGGCAGAATTAAATGTACACCTTGACTCTCCTGTTTCCACCAAAACTGTTCGTTGGAAGCTCTACAGGGTCAATATTCATGGTTGGGCTGCTATAGCCAAACCTTTGGTCAAACGTCAGTTTGAATGGTACCAGAAGCTCAAATCTTGGGTTGTAGACAATATGAAACGTATTATTCTCTGATTGGTCCACCTTCAGCCTTTCCCACATCTAAGAGAGGGTGGAGAAGCAGAGTGCAGCATGGGGGTGGATCAGTGATGGTTTGGGCTGAAATATCATGGCATTCCCTAACCCCACTGCTTGTTTTATATGGGTGCGTCACTGCCAAGGACTACCGAACCATTCTGGAGGACCATGTTCACCTGAAGGTTCAAACTTTGTGCTCTGAAGGTGGTACCATGTATCAGGATGATAATGCACCAATACACACAGCAAGACTGGAGACAGAGTGGTTTGATGAACATGAAAGTAAAGTTGAACATCTCCCATGGCCTGCACCATCACCAGATCTGAATATTACTGAGCCACTTTGGGGTGTTTTGGAGTAGCGAGTCGGGAAACATTTTCCTCCAAGAGCATCACGTAGTGACCTGGCCAATGTTCTATAAGGGGAATGGCTGAAAATCCCTCTGGCCACTGCACAAGATTTGTTTCTGTCATTCCCAATACAAATGAATGCTGTACTGGCTGCAAAATGCAGCCCTACATCATACTAATAAATTGCTGTAGCCTTAAACACTGCACAACCACCGCAGGTCAGCCAGTTGTGCAGCCTTCGGTAGACCATTCTTAGCCCTTTTTTTCCAGCCTGTGATTTGCAAAATACACAGCACAAGCTCAGTTAAGGTACAGAGTGTCTTATTCATCAAAGGGAGCACAGTCCAAAATGTGTACATACGATTCATCTGTATGCACAGGCAAAAATATTTATCACGCATACGTACGAACAGCTGGACAAAATGACTGTCGATAAATTCCAGATTCTAAATGTGACAAGATTAAACAGCCTCAATGAATCATATATAGGCATAGAACTTCAGCATTAACACTTCAAACCACACAATAGGAGAACGTGTTGGAGAAACATAACCCGTTAAGAGATATACTTCCCTATATCCTTATTTCTGTTGAAATACATTTTGTGCTGGAAGGTTTGCAGTACATAACAGGAAAAGGAAAAGGGTACTTTTTGGCAACTTCACTAGGTGCCTGTCAATGAAAGGAAGGAGCTAACAAAGGCAGGGACTTAGCATGCAGACAGATGAAGGACAATTCATCACTTTTCCACGTGCTTTCGGTTCGTCATCAGGATACGGTCAGCTGCGGTTAGTGCATGTGTAACCTAGATCTTTATGTCTAGCGGAAATTGTGTGCATTCAGACCACGTGTGTAAGATAATGGATTAGGTACTTCCAGTAGGTGGCAGCGTTCACATATCAGCAGTCAATGATGAAAGCGTAGAGGAAGAATAGTTCTAGTAGTAGTATGGTAAGCAGCTGTATGACACGGTCCACATATCTAATTTTTCATACTGTCCAGACGTTACACCAAGGTTAATGGTATTCTTAAAAGCAGCACTATTTCCGCTAGTTTGAAATCTTGGTGTAATCTCTGGCTAATTTTGTCATAAGGATTTCAACAGACCTCGGTATGTCATATTACTGAAATATGGCCCAAACCAACTAATGACAAACCGTTCATAAAAGTTTACCCATTTCACTACAGCGCTTGTATTTGCTGCAAAACTTCTGCCATCTCTTGGTCTGGTGGAGAAAATTTAAAAAAAAAAAAATCACTGCTGTATGCATGTGTCATGCCCTGCTAGTTCCGATCCTCGTGTGTGCCACGCCCCCTGGTTACCCACTTGTGATTCCCCGATTGTAGCCAGCTGTGTCTTGTTCTTGTGATTAATCCTGTTGTATTTAAGTCCTGGTCTTGCCTGTTTCCCTTGTCTGTCATTGTGGTTGATGTGGTTAGTAGTGGAATGTTTGCTTGTCTCCTGTTCCCCGTCTCTATTAAACCCCAGTTACCCCGATTTCTGCCTGCTTGCCTGTGCTTTACCCGCTGACCCGCACGATCGACGCTCGCTCTACCGCCGATCGTGACAGCATGCACCAACCACAACCATCCGCATCTACAGCCAAATGTAGCATGAACAAAAGTTGCAGAGCGATCATCCCCAACCCAAAAGCACAGGAAAGTGCACACATACAAGTTTAGTATGAAATGACCTTGACACCTGTAATGAGAACAGTGGCAGAGGTGGGGAAGAATTGCTTTAATCTGAAAACCAAATGAAATAAAATAAATTTAAAAAAGGGTCACAGCCCACAGATCCCACACCTGTTCCCCAGGGGGTGGCCCAAGCACGACATTAGCGTCACCTCTGGATGGTAAAATAGCTGCCATCATAGGAGAAAAAAAATGGCCCTAACAGGAACACAAATGCATCGTTAGAATGGAAAAACGACGGCAAAGACATTTAAAATGTCACAGGATGATTTAGAACTTTCACGTTCATTAAGTACATATACGGATGCAAGAAGACACTGTTTGACAGGTTGTGCAAATATATTTTCTTTAAATCAGTATTCATGTTTTTCCATATACAATTACATTCATTGCATAAAATAATTTCATACAGTGCAACAAAATATATAATGGGCTATGATTCTGAAAATCATACAACTTGTTTATACTTTGCAAATTTACTACAGCTACTGTTAAACCTCACCTGAGTATACAAATCAGTGCAAAAAAAGCTTATGACTGCAGGCATTTTCTTGGCAGGAAACGCCAATTAAATGACTAGAAAATTTGCTGTGATTACAGATTTGACCTGCTGCATTTTATAACACTATGTATTACACCTCTTTATCATGCTAATATCCATTAGCATGACGACTAAAAGAATGAATCTAGGGTGTCTGAAAGTCATCACAATCGGTACTCATTTCATCAAACCATTTTGCAGAGCTAAGAGCCACAGCCTTTGCTTGGCGTGTTGGGGGGGGGGGGGTTGCCATTAGACACTCTTCATAAAAGTCATTTTGGTTTTCCCCATGGAATATGTGCAATATGCCAATACTTTTAGCTCAAATTGTGTCACTTAATCATATAGTGCACCCTCTAGTATAGACAGATACAAAAATGTAGTGAGGTACATATGCACGAGTTATCAGTTAAAGACTTTTATGGCTGTAGTGCAAGGTGTCAGCTGAACATCTGTTAGACAGCAGAAGTCTACGTGCTAAAAATGTCAATCATTTGACATTACAAAAATGACTGGAAACCATCATTCAATTTGCATTTTTGGATACATTTAGAATTCATAATAATAAAAACACACTTATTCACCTAAGGCGGCACATAAATGGCCATCCCTAAATGGAAGGCATCTCTATTTTCTTTAATGTCCAGGGAATTAGACCTATATTACAACAAAAATTAATGCTTAAGTATTACACATGAATGCTATCTTGGAAGTACTTCGATCAGGTGAGCCATTTCAAAAAATATATACTAAAACTATGTTCTCCTGAGTTAAGCACAAGCATTTTGAAGAACTTGAGAAAATTCGCTTATGCAAAATATTTTATGTATAATGCAGTGATGATTAATTTATGATGCAAAATTTCTCAAATGATACCTATTGTGCCCAGACAAAGTAAGCAATCTCATCCAGGTCAATTGGGTAGTCTGTGAGGTACATGGGACCCTTATCAAAATACTCCCCTTTGTAGCTTTGCCACTTGCCAGCTGGAAGGTAGATATCTCTCTCCTGTTTCCCCGGCTCAAGAACTGGTGCAACCATGAGATCATCGCCAATCAGGAACTGGGAGTCAATCTTATAAGCAGCCTCATCGTCAGTGGCAATCCACCACAGAGGTCGCACAATGGGGTCCCCAGTGTCTAGCACTTCCCCTGCAAGCTCCAGCACCCTGGGGGCCACCAGTGTCTCGTGGAGCACTGTGAACCGCTGGGCAATCTGGACAACCTCATCGTCGTATTTCCAGGGTGGGATGGAAAACTGCATGGCAGGCATGAAAGCGGAGAGCTCCAGCCAGCGGATGTATAGTTCCCGGTCTGGCAGTTGCTGACTGCTGTCAGTACGATTAAGATACATGTTACCACCGATTGTGCCAGGCAGGATGAACTGGTAGCCCAAAATGCTAATGGTCAACACAGTGGGGATTAGTGATTTGAGGCCCAGCTCATAACCCCATACAGAATCACGGTCAATGAGGCGAAAGAAGCAGGAGATGTTCTGCGACTGGTACCCAACCCGGAGTTCAGCTCGCTCGTTGAAGGGGATGGCCATCTCTGTGTAGCGGCGAGTGAAAGTACTAGGGTCATGCAGAGGAGCAAAGGTGCTAAACTGCCAGGGCAGATAGCTGGTCTCACCTGCATCGAACTTAAAGGAGGCTACGCCATATTTGGACTTGAGAGCACGCAGCTGGGAAGCATACCAGTCCCGGGTTTCTGGGTTTGTGAAGTCGAAAATTGCACCTATGCCATTCCACCAGCGCACTAGAGCTGGAAGCTTTCCAGTGGGCTCTCGCACAAATAACCCCTTACGCACTCCTTCGCCAAAGTTGGCCGAGTCATAGTTGGCAAAAGGATGAGTCCACAGGGACACAAGAATTCCATCTGCCTTTAACTTCAGGAACATGGCTGTGGCATTTGGAAATTTGATGGGATCAAAATCAAAATCTCCATAGTTGCTTGTGTAGCGGTCAACCAGCTCCAGGTGGCTGCAATTGAAGCCATACTTTTGGATGTTAGCTACATATGTTAGCAACTTCTCCTGGCTGACTTCACTCTTGTGCAGGGCTCCCGTGGACCATATAGGGTGGTGAAACACTGCTTCAGAAGGAACCTTATTGGGCTTGTTGAAGTAGCGCCGGACCATGTACTTATGAATAGAGGTGATGTCAGAGCCAACACAGACTCTGTAGCTGAGCTCGGCATGGCCCTGCTGTCCTTGGAGCAGTTTGTAAGGGCTGTCCTGATATCTAGCCTGAAAGCGCATGGTCTGTGCTACTTCATCCCAGCCCAAGTGGAACGGTACAGAATCGTTGATCTTAATAGCTACAGCATTAGACGAGAGCCAGTAACGCTCCAGGATGCCGCCAAATTTATGCCGGTTGGAGTAGACGTCACTAGTGATAAAGGGTTCAGGCTCCTGCTGGCCTGCTATGGAGAGGGGCCAATGCTGAGTAGCTCTTTCATCACCACCATACCAGTGTGAGCCATTGTAGTCCATGGCGTGCTCCACAGGACGCTCGGGTACCAGCTCCTCCCAGCGCACCCTGTAGCACATCACTGTGCCCCTGGGCCATACTACCTGAATGAAGAAATTGACTTTGCCCACATCCGACCTGTCACAGCTCAGTATCACTCCCTTCTTCGAGCACGAGTCCAAGTCAAGGGTTCCTGATCTGTATTTCCATAGCCAAAAAGAGAAAGAGCACATTCGGAGTTATGCAAGTCACAGGTATTAAACTCAACTTAAATTCCTAAGAAATCCAAGCAGTAAAGATCTAAAAATGCACGTTCCCATGACAGGAACTTAGCCTGATTATAGTTCCTCGAAGGTAGCACCTTAACCTTTTTTTATTTATTTATTTATTTATTATTTTTTTTAAAAGTTCCAATTCTGGAGTAGATATTTTTCGCTCAAACCAGGAACTACTGGGTGCAGCGTATAGCGATAAACTTTTTTTTTTTATATAGGTTACCCTTGAGCAATTTTGGGTAGAAGCAGTAGTGGAGCAAAAATTGAGTAGACAGAATTATTTTTCTCAATTACATTAATGAACACACCTTTTCTTGCATTTCCATATTTCTGCATAAAAAAAATTTGGATAATCAATTCATTTTTGTATAATTTCACCAGTGCAAGCAGTGAAATTTGCGAGCACGTAACAGAATAACGTTACGTTATTTTTATTCTGCGGAAGATCGATCTGCTGGCCAGATCTGATGATGAATCAAAAACACGCTATGGGCTGTATAAATAAAATACTGTGACCTGTTGGTTGGAAAGCACCTGTCTACTTTGTGTAATCACTAATCTGCCACATGTTCTTACACCAGCTAATGTGTAGACATCCTCTGTGTGTGTCAGCATGTTGGTAGTTGCAGCTGGTCGGTCAAAACCGAACTGCCCTGAGCAGATACTGTGTGCATAAAGCAAATTGCTATACATCAGGAATGAGAATTTCATCTTTAATTCATGTTCAGTTGTTCATGAAATGCCAAACAGCAAAAATTTTTGTAGTTAAGCATGTTCCTAAGAGATCACTGACGCTTTGCAAAGCACATTTCTGACCGACGTAAAACAGATTTAATTTCAATAGCAAATAACACTGAGGTGACCAAAATCACAGCTGAACACACCTGAAAGCCATGCGGAAAACCACGGCTCCCGCCTGATTGCGGATGACAAACCCATCCTTATGGAGGTCCAACAGCTCGGTCTTCAACTGATCAGCCTTTTTCAGGGAAGCAGTGTAGTAGCACCAGGCACCCACAGCAACAATTACAAGGACGACACCCAGGATGCCTGCAGCTATCAGACGGTGTCCTTCCCTGCCTCTCTTACGCTTTCTGGCCACAGCGTTTCCTCTAGGGCCTATGTTACCACGCTCAGCACCACCCAGAACCACCTGAAACATGGTGATGAGATAAGGTTCTCTCTTGAAGAAGAAAAAAAAGCATAGTTCAATCATACTGGGGGATCGGATGCATTATTTGTCTGCATCATACTAAATATGTCTACGGCACTGATACAACCTATAAATAACTTGAGTGGCTAACAAGCAAATGAAATGTACAGACTCACATACCCCGCAGAACAAATAGGAGGAGCGAATGCATTTATCTAAAAAAAAAATCTAACTCGAAATCAATGAGCTTGTTCAACTAACTACGTTTCGTAATTTATCGAGTGGTACCGTCAGACCATGCCTGCTCAGCTTCTCTATGTAACTTCAACAAACTTTCAAAGAAAACAACTTCATGGACTCCATGGGTCGTTACTACAAGTCCACTCTAGCTAAACAAAGCAGAAAAAATCTTATTTTACAATTAAATCCCATTAAAGGTAATCCCTGCAAATGCAACAGGTGAATCGTGCAGCAGCAAACAAGCACAGACCACCTACTTTCGCACAAATACTACATTCTCTTTTGGCATTTGAACAGGTAAAGATTAGTTTCGACGTAACGAAATTATGATCAGTCACAAATATTTACACGTAAAAAAGGACGCCATTATAGAACTTAAAAGGCATACCTCCCCGGCGGCGGAACACGAGCACAATCCGCTCGGCTCCGCGCCGTCGAGAACTTATCGCGTCCGCACGCGTCACGTGGTGCAGTGACGTAAGGAAAAGCCGCTCAGACGCCGAAAGGGAGAAGGAGCGGTGCGCGCGCTGCCTCTTAAGTTATGCTTCGTATTGTTATGCAGATATGAAAGACATACTCCGGTTCAGTTCTCCTCTTCAAACTCTAAGCGCTTCATTGCATTTACGGTTGTTAAGGCATTAATTATTGCATTTGAAATTTTGTCATCTTCATTGCGCATTAGGTTTCTGTGTATATCTTGCAGTACATTTCATTGCTGACATTTCTGGTTCATTTCTGATCTTTTGAATACGATAACAGTTGTGGTTTTCGGGCTGGTAGTTCGTTATTTATGTGTGATAAGTATGCATAAAGTTATTTTTCAAGAAGTTAGCGAGACGAGTATTGTACTAAAATTCAGAAGTAAACCGCATACGTTTTATCTGGCGTAGGCCTTAAATTAGTTTTATCTGGTGTTAAAAAGTGGCTGTTCTCTTGGATGTATGATGTTATGATAAAGTTAATGTATGCAAATAATGCTGCTTTGGAACTTGAAAATAGCGCTTGTCATTCTTATGCAAGAAAGTGAAATATTTAAGTAGTATTTTAGTATTCTTTTTAAATTTGGCAACATTTCAAACACGTTTGGTTGTGGGAAATCTTTTAACGCTTCTGGTTTATATATTTATATGTCAATATATCGACGCGATGTCCTTGTCCAAGGTGAGGGAATTGATGTGTAATCACTAATCTCTGTCACATGCTAATGTGTAGACATCCTCTGTCTGCCAACATGTTGGTAGCTGCGATTGGTCGGTCAAAACCGGCAAAAGCAAGTGAAAACGTTATCTACACGACCATGAAGCAGTTTCGGTCACATAAAAATTTCCTTGTTGAAAACATACATGAAATGAGTTTGAATGGGAAGTATAGTTACATAAATATGAATTTGAAATATATGACGAAGTTAGAAATAATCATTTTTGAAATTAAAATAATTTGTTCTTCAAACTTTGCTTTCGTCAGAGTTCACCGTTTGCAGCAATTACAGCCTTGTAGACCATGGGCTTTCTAGATGTCAGTTTGTTGAGATAATCTGACACGATGTCGCCCCGTGCTTCCCGAAGAATCTCCCACAAGATGGATTGGCTTGATGGACACTTCTTACGTACCATTCGGTCAAGCTACTCCCATAACAACTCAACAGAGTTGAGATCCGGTGACTGTCCTGGCAGTCGCAACGTACAATTTCTGATGAGTTTAAAATTAGGTAACGCATGCAAATATAAACCACAACTACAAAATTGAACGTTAAGGAAAATATACCTGATCCATGTGTAGCTAAAACAATGTAGCAAATGACCAACAGATTAAATCATTCAGAGTTGTTTATTTTTAATGGAAGATAAAATTATACATCTATCTGAAAATGATGCATTATTGATTTATTAAGAATAAATTAATACTATTTAATATAAATGATTCAGCTCATGCACACCACCAGGAAACCTTCAGGAATGTTGTATTTCAGTGCACTACTGTTTATATTCAACATTCTTGGGAAAAAACCACAACGGAACAAAAATCACAGACAATCTGACAATTGTTGCTGCATTAATTTATTCATATATTACACTACACAGAACAATAACACTGTTAAATACCAGTATGGAAAATGTTTACATATTTAAACCATAATAAAAATTCTATGTTAAAAAAAAAAAAAACATTTTTTGTATCCCTTTTCAAATTTAAATGGTGGCATTAATGTACAAGACCCTTAAAACTGAAAACGTAAGGCATACTCGGGCTGCAAACATCTGAATGTCGAAAATATGAATGTAATTTCAATAAATTAGAGGACAACAGCCAACAAGAAACCCCAAAAAGCATAATACAGCCATTTAAAAATTAATCATATTTCTATTCTCCGAGCAGAAAACAAAACTTCGAAAAAAGAAAAATTTTATTTATTTTTTTTACATTATAGTTTAGGCAAGTCTCTTTTGTGTTTGTGATAAGGGAGATACGCTTGGTACATGATCTGTACTTATTGAGCTCTATCTGCATAAGGTAGTGTGATCAGACTGGGAATTGGTTCAACAAAGCCAGCAGAAGGAGAGAAGTCTGTTTGCTTTTATGCAGAATATCAAAACCTTCTCAAACATTGCTTTTCTTAAATGCAAGAGCAATAAAGCAAAAATATACATATTAATCATAACATAAATAGTGCACATAGAATCGTTTTGCTGTTGCAGTGAAGTATATTAAGCAATAGGAATTACTCTTCCTGCATGTGTTATATAAGTACTTTTCAGAGTAATTAGCTGAGGGGTAATAATTTAAAAACTTTCCAGTGGATCATATACAACATGTACTGTATTGAAGGAAACTTGCCACATTTTTGTTTGGAATCTGTTACACAGATAATGTCCTTTATGAGAAACATAAGCTGCTACAGGACTGACTATAGGATAAATATATTCTATAAAAAAATCATATTGCCCTTTGGGTCTTAATATATTCGTTAGTGGATTGTGTTTGCCGGTACACTCTAAACTTTGAAAGTTACAGTAATAAATGGATAGGGGGCGCCAAGAAACCTTTACTCACTCTTCAGGTTAATTTAAGTTCACAAATGTTCCAAAGAACGTCTTTAAGAAACACAACCTATGGATTTTTTTGGGGGGGGGAGTGGGGGTGGGGGCTGTAAGTTCCCTCATCTTACAAGCAAATGCGTTCTCTGAATTATGCAAGAGTGTAATGTGACATGATTGGTTTAGATTGGAAGTGTATGTGTATAATGTATGATGTAATCAGTTTCCCTCTAGTTCCATCACTAGAATTGCTCATTTATTTACAGGTACAATTCATACAACACAGAAGAAAAGCAAATTCTATGGCAGAGAGCTTTATCCATTGACATGTGCAAAGATATACAAAGACATGTGCGGAGATATAAAAAATAAAAATGATTGACAGTTTTGACATGCTTCTTGAATAAATCTGCAGGTTGCTTTGCTGCCTGGGACCTTTTCATTCCAATGTTATACAGAATGAACGTTGCATATTTTTCAGAATTTCACGGTCACCGCCATTCTCAAAATGCTAAATGGCCCAACGTGACAAAAAAAACAACAAATAACAGAGCACTGAAAGGAAATGAGACAAATCGCCCATTACATTCTGTAACAGAACTGCAATTTTATACTGATCCATAACTGAAAAAATTGTTCATCATCATCGAGAGCTTTATGAGCTTCCATTTTACTGCTGTTAAAATAAAAATCCAGAATTATGACTCCGTCATTCCTGTGCTTCTCTCACACATGTACACATTTTGATACCCAATAAATTAAAATTTAGGGGGAAAAAATCATTTCTAATTTGTATTTTTTTTGCCACATGCAGAGTTCAGAGAATTTTTCAGATATGGTATACCAAATTTGGTGTACCACATACTGGTGAAAAATATGACCACTGTGCAATTATATCAAATTGTTTGAAGGGAAAGATCCTAGCAAATTTAACTAGTAACTAGTACAGGGGTGGCCAATCTTACCCGCAAAGGGCCAGAGCATATGCAGGTTTTTGGGATAACCTTTAGGTCAGCTGTTCACACCCAGGTGTGACGACTCTTCATCCAATCAGTCCTCTAATTACGTGATTTAATTATAGAGCTGCAGCAAAAACCCACATACACATACATTCCTTTCTATATAAGATTACCCACCCCTGAACTAGTAGCATTTACCAGAGACTTTAAGGTTTCTTTTTTTTAACCTTAATAAATCTTGCTGAACTTGACTATAAAAGCTTTAAATACATAATGTATTATTTTTACCTATAAGTTATCAACTACCAATTTCTATCTTCTTTACACCATTATCGTAAAAAGGTGTGTTTCTGGATTTTCAAAGACTGAGGTTGCTGAACATTTCGCTTGGAAAAAAGCAAAACATTTCTTTTTCATTTGCCAACAGCAAATGGATTTTAGGAGATGCATGCAATGTACACCATTCACACCAGTAGGGGAACACACAATAGCATTTAAATGTTTAAATCGGCCACAAATTCCCTCTGATTCCTTTGTTGTAAAATAAACTTCTTATGGACTGTTCACACACACCCAGTTTTGCTATAGGTAGGCTTCATAGTACCAAAAACCAGTTCTTTCATATTACATATCATACATTCAAGTCTCACAAACCTCAAGTGATTCCCCACAAAGTCCCTCTGAAGTTTTCTTAAACAGGGAACTGTTAAATAGTAGAAGCAGCAGGAGTTGTACACTGGGAAGCAAATCCTAAATTAAGCATCTAAACCCATAGTCAAGGCTACTTTGGTTTAATCATGATTTAGGACATTTTTATTTATATATGTCAAAAGAAAATAGTTACATCAGACTTACAATTCATGGCGATTTAGTATTTCTATCAATCGGAAAATTAGTTACACTTATACGATCTTCTCCAAACAGTTATTTAAATATTAACGGAATTTAAAAATCTTCATATGGGGGGGAGTAAAAAGTGCAATCTCTTAGTCCATGCTACAGTGATACTTTCAGTTTAATTCTTACAGATACCCAGAATACCCTGGGGCACCAACCGGCTGGATAATCCTGAACCGTCATGTTTTTCATTCCTGGCTACACACAATCCCTCACTCCTGGTCCATTTTTAAACTTGTTCAGATACACAGAGCCTTGGATAAAAGGAAAACACGATCGGCTGAAAAGGTGACTGGCTTCTCATTGTTGCTTGTTCCCAGTATGTCTGTGTTTCAGAAGTAAAAATGTTTCAGCTATTTCAATAGTTGTTTGGTGGTTTCTTTCAATATATATGTTATAAACATGGATTCTACAGTGTTGGCAAGAGAATGATGCCAGGCAGCCCTCTGTCTGATTCCTCCAAACTTACCCAACACCAAGAGTGTCTCCACCCACTTCTGTTTTTTCTTTTTATGCAAGTTTTGTACTGATATTTTTTTCATGTGATCATCATACAGGTGCCCTGCAACCCCTTACCTCCCCCACCCACCCCTGGCTCACTGTTGCCACCCTAGTGGCAAAGTAAACTCACTGCAGATGTGGGGAGTGATGCAAACTACTGGATCTGACAGGCAGCAGAGGAAGTGGCCTGGCAGCAGGTGCAGGTGGGATTGACGGACTTCGGTGGAATGAGGTCCAGGTCCTCATCGTCTGGTATTTCATCTAGCCGATATCCATCTTTCAGCAGCTGGATATTCAAATCCTGGTTGATCTGCTACAAAAGCAAAAGGAAATTCCCATACTGATAACACTGCATCAATTGTCTCTATCCTTACAGGTAAAGAGTACTTCTCCAGTGAAGCACATTTAGCCATTGCTAAGTGTATACTGATGCATCAGCTAATGCAGAGTTTAAAATAGAAACCAACGGTAAATGGTATCAAGACATTAGTGATAAAGGCCTTTGCACAGATGAGATGTTTTTCCTGGCTAACGCTCATTCAAAATGTGCAAAATTAAGGAGCAGTGAAATTAAAAGGATCTAATATAGCTGAGGAGGGCACTTGATATTTTAAGCTAGCTAGCATTTACTTCCTTTATGCTAGTATCGCCATACAACTGATGCATTAACCATGTCAACATTATTTTGGAGGGAAAACTGACCTAAGTTTCAGGCAGTCTTAATTTCTACAACACGATGCATACCTGTAATATACCTATGAACACTTCAGTACAGTTGAACGATTCAAATGTATAGCTACCTGGCCATTCAGAAATCTCACCTCAGCCGAGGAATAACCTGATGAAGAGTATCTGGACATGTCAAAGTCATCATCACTGAATGGCAGGGAATAGAAACAAAGTCACTTTTTTAATTATCTTCTCTTCTACTGCTGATAGTTTTTTCAGGGAGTAAGTATGCAATAATGACATACAATAAATTAATCGTTTTACTAATTTTTACTAAATCTTTATATTAATTGTATTGTTCATATGCAAATCCAGGAGAATGTATTTACATGACTTGATAGTTCATTTCTTTGGGTGAAAGACAACCAAATATGCAATCCTCAGATAAGGAATCAGGCGTGATTTGTTAGTCATTAATCTAAATGTATTAGTTTTTTAATTGTGCGTGAAGCATTCAGCTAACAGGCTCTACAAACACTGCCTATAGTCTGGAATATATATCTTCAAGGATCTAGTGGATGAATGTTTTACTTCTTCTTTGACCAAAACTAGATCCATGACCCTGAAGCAATCTGAAACGATGTATTCAAAAGACCCAAACCTTTAAGTCTCCTAAAAGCCTAGTTATATCAAAAAACTGATTTTCAGAGTAGGACTTTAATAGTGGTCAGGGGAAGGAGATGCTTTGCTACTAGGGGACATGAAGAGAAATAAGATTGGGCTAGAACTTTTATTGTCAGAAAACTACCAAAAGGTGTCGGATATCAGCCAGATATATTACACTCAACTAAGGAGGACAACATTTCATCAAACAGGAATAACATGCAGACATTTAATAGATACAAGATCAAACATTACATACAATCACAATATGTATTAAGGGCTGCGGATACATCCTAAATTAGAAACTTTCTTCAGCAAGAATGAATCTGATACCTGTCTGTATCCAGTGCTACCAATGGCTTCTCATCTGGGCTCTGGTCTAAAGAGGAATAGCCTTTATTGGGAACGACCAGCCTGTTTGGAAGCGACAGTAAATTAGACAGTAAATAAACCAGTACAGGTAGTAAAAATTAAAAGGAAAATGATGAGAGGAAAAGTAAATAAAAACTCCCAGTAGATCTTTCACCCCCCAACAATTTAAAGAACTATTTGAACCATTACCAGTTTCTGATGGATTCTTTGGCTTACGTCCAGTAAACATGCAAATCATTACTGCATGACACATAACGCTGCCATTCATTTTTAAATCCACAAATGATTTTAGTTCATACGGCTACTTTCATATTTATCTGTTAATTGCTCTGCAGTAAATGACGATGATGTATGCTATGTATCTTTTAGTCTGCAGCAAAAGGGAACGTGAAATGAAAATAACAGGCCTCACCGTGTCCTGGCCATAACATTGTTCTTCTTAGGCTGCTGGTTCACTGGACTGCCCACATTCCCATTCTTCAAGGATCCCTTCCTGACCAGCTCTCTCTGTTTCTCTACCAGAGGAAACACTGTCATTAGACCAAACCTATTCAGGCTTCACACTGTAATGCTGCCACAATGCTGTCACGCATCAAGATTGTTACCTCAATTTCTATGGCAGCCGAGTTTGTGATGTTATAGAGCCATATCATGTTCTTGACCAAACATGTTTGTTTAGTGAAAATGAAATTTAGCTCTCGAAAGACAAATACAAAAATTACACATGCATTTCATGTTTTTGACAAGAGACTTTATTTGACATTGTCAAAGCCAACTGTGTAAGGCTGCCCCAGTCCCCCATATTGTTCTTCAATTAATATTATGTCCTTAATATAAGATAGCTAGGAAATAGCTAGTTTTTTCTTTCCTATTATTTTCCTCAACAATCAATTAAAACAACTGGTCAGAGGTGGAAAATAAGGAGCTCCAGTAAGAGGCTAATATCTTCCCACTATTACAAGCAATCATGCAATTAAGTCTAACTCAACTTAGGCCACCTCCACCTACCACCAATTCCTTCCTTGCAGGAATAGATCAGGATGGACCTTTTCGATTTCTTAACACAATATAAAACAACCTCCACACAGGAAGTCAGTAATCCGTAAGCCAAACATCTTAGCATTAAACCCTAATAGTCATCCATCCACTTTCCATACCCACTTCTCCTATGTAGGGTCGGAAGGCTCCAGAGCCTACCCCAGAAGCTACGAGTGCAAGGCAGGAAATAACCCTAGTTGGGGCACCAACCCACTGCGGCAAACCATATATATTAAACACTAAAATGTTCATTCCCAGTAGATTATACAGTTCAGGGTTATGGTGAGTTTGAAGCCTTTCCCATAAAGCACGGGGCACAAAGAGGTGGACATCCTGGATGGACTGCCAATCGAAACAGCATACACACACATTCAAAATGGCGATATAGATGCCAGTTTCTCGTGGTTTTGGGTTGTGCATGGAGACAGGGAGAATTAACAATCTCCTCACTCAGAGCTGTGGGTAGGAACCACACCCACAACAGTGGATGTGAGTGTACAGGGCTAACCACTGAGATGTGATACTTACGTCTAAGACTGACGAGTCACCAGTTGGGTTGTTCATACTGCTGACTGAAAAGCGGCATGACATCAAACAGCACAAATGCAGAGAACCCGTTTAGAACTACACTGTGCACTGAAACATTTATCATGTTTTCCTGTTAGTCAATCTATCCCCTCTCCATGGTGCTGAAACAGAGGCAATGTAATATAAAATGTCATGCTTGTCAATTTATATGTTCAAGGGACTGCAGTTCTCTCATAAATAAAAATATTAGAAACCTGCTACACAATTTCATGGGCCAAGAACAACTCGATGAAAAACACAGTAAACTGGTACCATCCATCTTCAGGGCTGTCATAACAACATACATAAGAACATAAGAAATTTACAAACGAGAGGAGGCCATTTGACCCATCAAGCTTGTTTGGGGAGAACTTAATAGCTGAGTTGTTAAAATCTTATCTAGCTCTGATTTAAAGGAACCCAGGGTTTTAGTTTGCACTACACTAGCAGGAAGACTATTCCATACTCTAACTACACGCTATGTAAAGAAATGTTTTCTCAAATCCATTTTAAAATGTTCTCCCACTAATTTCCACCTATGGCCACGAGTTCTAGTATTTAAGCTAAATACTATATGTGGAAACGAATATTACATTATTTATGGGGGTTAAGGGTCTTGCTCTTCTCAAAGTAAGTTGTAACCTGAACAGGGTAAGACTTAACCATCACATAGCTTGTGGCCAACAAAAGTTAGGTGTCTGTTCCCATGCTAAAAGTGCTGTAATGCTGAACACTGAAGACTTCCCTTTGAAACGTAAAAGAGGTGACCAGAAATGTGTAGCTCATAAGGCAGCGTATTTGCAGGTAAATTGCTGAACATTTTTCGTCATCAAATTCCTATGATTCGATTCCATCATAACTATCTTAATATCGTTTATTTAACCTTTTGCTGTTCTAATGTTATTTGACATTATTTTGGGGAGACAAATCATATCTTGTGAGCTACTCTTGTTCTCACAAGATGATATGTCAGATGGTAGTGATGATGACATTAGAGAATTCATCTGTGCCAGTTACTGCACATACATTACTATGGATGCTCTGATGATCGACCACTAACTGGAAATGGCTGGTTTTCACCCTGATGGCTTCTGACCAGCAACCAGCCAATCAGTCTAAATATAACCAATTGTATGAGCTGATGTTTTCTCCATAGAGACGCACATGTAAGACAAATAGAATATTAGAAACACGTGACTAAGAATAAGTGCGGTTAAGTCGAGCTTCCAAAGAATGCCCAGTTACAAGTGCACTATTTAACATTATTATTGTAATTACAAAACAAACTGGCAAACGTCAGCTACACGTTGCCTGTGCATTCAGAGTCTAATACAATACTACAATGAAAATAGACTGACGTAAAACAATGTGACTTCAGCCTGCATAACATCTCAGTGCTGTCTGTATATTTCACTTGTCAATTATTCGTCTCAATCTCAATTTAGTGACTAGGAACTAAAAATGTAATTGATCCTTTTTTAACCAATTAGCTAACTTGGTGAAAAAAAAAACATATATACTTTATAAAACACCAGACAGCTAAAAAAATTTCACGTTTCACAGAGTAAACAACACATGGTCCGAATACGCTGTCCGAATACGCTGAATAATGTCTACATCATGGCTGGTTAAGAAAAAAGTTGTTCCAAAGCAGGCTGTACTTTCAGGGGAAATAGTTTGTATTTCCAAAATCCAACATATACCAACCTACTGAAATTTGCAACTTTGTAAGGATACTCTGGTACAATCTTTTTCACCCACCTGAAATGTTAGTACTCACAAAGAAATGCATGGATTATCTGACCATGCATAACGTCTTCAACATCTTCCTAAGTAATTAAACACTTTTTACTAATGGATAAATTCAAAATCTTACGTTTATTATTTAATTGTATTATTCATGCATTTTATGTTTGCATTTGTTGTAAACTGAGTGCAGAAATGTGCAGATATTGACCATTAAATGTTCATTTGTACACAAAACTTTTCAAACTTTAACAGTAAAAAATGATAGAGCACTTCTCTAAAATGAGTCAGATTCTATGTACAGTACTTCATATTCCTTAATTAAGTGTTATAATTATTGTAATGCCACAAGCAGTAAGTGCAGACCTGCTGGTTAAATGGATATTTAACATTACTACATGCATTCCAAAAAAAAGATCACAATCTATATTGTGGATTGTGGTCATAACCAAAAATCCTGTGATATGACATTTTGGCCAAATCGCCCACCTCTACACCAAACTCATTTAAACTCATTCCATCCAGTTGTGTCCCTTAACGCTCACCTTCTCTCCCCGCAATAATGCTTTGTGATAGGTACGCTGAAACATTTATGAGAAACAAACCTGTTAGTCCGACACTTAAAAAAATCTCTGAACAAAACGTTAAATTTGCAGTAAGATGTGAAGAAAACGTTGTTTGAGTAACTACTCCAAATACATTTGGAACGACCAAATTTAATTTGACACCTGTGAATTCATTTGTTTTTTTGAAATTTTATCCAAAATATTCTGCTTGCAGAAAGCGAAATTCATTAAAGAAGGTGTTAAAAATGTTTAGTCTGTTAATTATTCGATATCAGCAGGTCATGCTTAAAAAAAACAGGCAGGCAAACAAACAAATAAAAAAAACATAAATTAAATCAGCAATCAGGATCAGCCAAGGAAAACGCAATTGGTGCAATGATGGATTCTATTTTCTCTCTGTCCCGAAACACAGGACTAGACCCTGACACCGGATCCTGTACTATTTCAGACTGAATGGTCCCTTTCGCTCTCTCTTTCATTTTCATTAAATGCCTGCCTTTTGCTTATGTTCCTCCCCAGCCTATTGTTAAAACTCCGGTACCAAAATGAAGTCCCTTTCTCTTCCTTCCATCCCCACATCCTGTGATTCTGTTCACCATCCCGCTAGCAGCAAGCGCTACAATGGCTTATTTTCAAAGCAATGATCAGTGTGACGTGGGAAAACAGCCCCTTAATCCAAAAATACACCTTATTCGTGTGTTAAAAGCACCCATGTCATTATACATTAATGCATTTTCTTCCCGGTAGATTGAGCAGGCATCTTCAATAAACAGAAATTACATGGAGAAAACTGCAAATAGATTACTTTTATATAATTTTGCTTTAGGCATTTGGTTAGTTCATCACTTTTTGATATGTAGAAATGTATTTAGCGTAATATACAACACAGTAAAATACAACAGCCATAGATACTATGAAGTTTTGGCAGAACACTGACAAAAATGAGAATTATATTCTGCTTTTGTACCTATAACTTTACCTTTAGAACAAGCAAAATGTGGAAAAAACATATTTCATAAAAATAAAAGAATAGATTAAAATGATTTAATTAGATGATTTAATTAGGGGGCAGTGAGAGAAAAATAAACCAGTTGAAAGGAACCTAAACCAAGCACAACTACTCAAAGATTAAAATGTATGGTACGTTTTATCTTACACTGTATTCTGCGTATTGCCGTAAAGATTATTTACCATAAAACACATTAAAAGGTAGAAGGCTGAACAGGAGAACAGTTACAGACACAGATGGCTTAATCTGCAGAATGAAAATTTTGTACTGAGAAAAAGATTCAGAACAATAGCAAAGACAAAACTGCAGTTAATTAAGACTCTGCAACAGTTTCGAATCCAGTCGTAATACTTTGCTCTTCATGGCACAGAGACATACGGATGCTTCTTCACACACACACACACACACACACACACAGACACACACACACACACACAGACACACACAGACACACACACACACACACACGGATTCAGCCCGACACATCACCTAAACGGAGTACCAAGAACACGAACAAAGCTCCCCCCTAACGTGACACCCTCCCCAGACAGGCACAGTGCCACTCTCACCCACTG
Organism: Isichthys henryi; assembly: GCA_026776945.1. NCBI lineage: Eukaryota > Metazoa > Chordata > Actinopteri > Osteoglossiformes > Mormyridae > Isichthys > Isichthys henryi. The sequence goes on along the minus strand of JAODJX010000042.1, from coordinate 25,345,713 downwards.
TCAAGTCAAGAAATTCAGGTTTAAACCAAACCCACCAACGCCGCCACATGACCAGCATGCACTGACAGGCGAGCGGGGGAGAGGCACCGTTTCTCTGACAGATCAACGCAAATCCTATCGAGCGTGGAGTTCTGTGCCACAGATAGAAGACAACCTCGCCCGATACCTTGAAAGGACGACTTAAATTAACATCAGAACATGTTCATTCTCACCACATTAGACCTCGGTGATGCCTTTTACCGACACTGAATCTAAATGCTTTGAGGTTATAAATGTGGCACTGGTGTCAAACCCACTCAAACACCTTCTCCTGGTCAAATTCCAAACATTACTCATGGTCGATGTGTTTTCCACAACTGTCTTTCCAGGCACACCGAGGAACTAGGCAAAGTGATTAATGTGCCCAAGGCTCTCCCTCAACCTGACAGCTAACACACGACAGAATTTAATATTCCACGCAGAGCCAAGCCCCGTCCGTCAAATTTGTTATAACCTGAAAGTCGGCCATTAATTCAAAAAAGGGAGATTAAGAAACAGGCAGCACTGCATTATCCTGCAAAGCACTCTGTTATTAAGCCATCGGTAACGATAAGGAACAGACAGAACTCGTCCGCGGGGCACAGCGAGCTCACCTATTTTCATCTGTAGCGGGGATGGTTTGTAGTTCATAGCCACAGACTCCCCTTCCCTTATGTCAGAGTCACCTTCCAAGGTGGAAGAAGTAGCTGGGTCCTGGAGGCAACAACAAAGGGGGAAAAATGTATAATCACTCTGAGAACAAGTTACCATGAAGGCAAATAGCAAAGTGATGCAACTGGGAAGTGAAGTAATTAAAAACTATTCAAATACATGCAGAGCATTTCATCTGGGATCACAAGTTCTTATTTGTATTTATATCCATTATGAATTCTATCTCCACCACCTTTATGTATGTCCTTGTTAATGCCTTATACTTTGATTTTTAAACCCAGCTGAGCCATGTGAACTGGTGAATAATGGTGTAAACGTTCTGAGAACGAGAACAAAATCACGGTACAAATAGTTACAATTTTTTATCCCCCTCCCACTCCAGCACATTACCGCTGCTGCAAGTGCAGCCTGTTCAGTTCTCATTATTTTACTAATGCTACAAAACAAATTTTAACTTCAATGAACACTATGCCTATTAGACATGCAAATCACAAAATTATTATTATATTTAAAAAGTTAGGGCAAGCTGTATATTTGGGGTGGGAATTGGCAGTGACTGCCTGAATCGATATAATATCGATATGTGTATCATATTTTTTAAGGTTTTCCTGAAGAGTATTTCAGCACTACATTTATAGTAAAAAAACAAGCGCTATAAAGATACACATATTATGTCTTGTGCCTTTTCATTAAAACATTTTCAGTTTGGATAGTGCAATGAAACAAATATATTTCTTGACACAGGTCAAACCTAAATTCACAAGTAGATGTTCAAAATGTAAAATATTATGCTAATTGTGGCTTTAAATTGGTTACAGATAGTGCTAGAGAACTGAAAGGCCTTCCCACATCACGTAAATCAGTAGTTTGGGAACATTTTAATTTCCCAATAAATTATGCCCGCACCAGAGAAAGAGAGTAGTTGATAAGACTGTCTGTCATCTCATTCATATTGAACTCAGATTCGATTTTTTTGGAAAACACATCCAACATATCAACTAATTTTAGACGATATCACTTGAGTGTATGCTTTTGCCAGGAAATTCAGACCAGGCTAATAACAATAAATACTGCTAGGTTCACACTACAGGATTTCAGCGCCAATTTTCCATTACCAAAAGCTTTTGGCGATAGCCAACAAAAACTCCAAACTGGGGTTCACTTGATGCTGGAAAATCAGCGCTGGATTTTTATTAGTTCAAAGATGCACCTGGACAGAGTCACTGATGAATTACAGACAGCAGTCAGATATCTAGCAGGCTAAATATCCGGACCTGTCCGCAACTCCAAATCCTGTAGTGCGATAAAGTGTTGCAATTGGCAACAAGTGTGGGGACGAGCTACAGCCAATGAGAGCACAAAACACAGAATGAGGTGAAACCCAAAGGAGGAGGTTAAAAAAAAGGTGTAAATAGATCAGTTAATTTAGAAACTGTTCTTAGTGTTCAGGGAAGAAATGTAGAGTTATTCAATGAAAGTTTACATTTCACACACTTGTGGTTAGTTGTAGCTTTAAATTGAGATGTTGCAGGAAAAGTCTCTGCACACAATTACTCATTCATGATAAGTCCGTGCCAACCTCACGCATGTCAGTCCCTCAAAATCAGCCTGTGTGGGCAAGAATATTAGCAGCACCAAATGTGAGCTACATAATTTCAGTAACCCACATTTAAATGAATGTTTACAAATAGTGTAACTCTCATACACCTTGAAAAATCGCAATTTGTAACAGAACTGATTTCCCGGCCCACCCTGCATAATTTGCAAAAATCACACATCACGCCTTTTCTTATTATCTGTGTGTGTCATGTGACTATTTTGGTCCAATCATGATCAAGCAGCCATGCCTGTAGTAACAGCTAGGCTAATTTCACTAGCTCAAGATGAATAATAACAGTTGTTTGGCGATAAGTAAAACCCAGTCATTTTCCCCCGTTCCCCTAGGTATGAACCGGACTGTGGATTTGGAGACTTATTACACCCCTACTGGTGAGACATGGAACAGTCGCAGGGTGGATGTTATAGACTTCCATCACTGTGCAAATGATTCCAGGCTATCAAGGAACTGCTGTAAACACTGGCTGAGCTTATAGAAGACAGTTCTGTGGGAAGGTAATGGGAGGGTTATGGGGACACGTCATTGTTGAGTATGGGAGCACACTGAATCTTTTCCCCTCCAAGATGACACCCCCCCCCCCAAAAAAAAAAAAAAGCTGATACCATATTCTAGAGTAATTGTGTTAATAAAAATTAAGACTTCCGTAGTCAAAGGCTTTGCAAGTGGCTTCCTGCACAGATAAAATTCAAAAGAAATAGGTCATTAGAGACTGTTTATCAGCACAGAATGGCAGGTTGGTTTCTTTTGGGATTTAGCTACAGATTCTTTTAAGGTTTCACACTAACCAGGTTTGCATGCACATGAAGAAACAAATAACTGCGTTGAAAAGTTTTGTCCTTCACCACATTTTAGGGTTAAATATATAGTTTTAATTCTATGATTATCCATCCATCCATCCATCCATCATCTCCCGCTTAATCCGAGGTCGGGTCGTGGGGGCAGCAGGGAGGCCCAGACTTCCCTCTCTCCAGCCACTTCGTCCAGCTCTTCTGGGGGGATCCCGAGGCGTTCCCAGGTCAGCCGAGAGACATAGTCCCTCCAGCGTGTCCTGGGTCT
>JAODJX010000042.1:25330309-25342249 GCA_026776945.1 Isichthys henryi | reverse complement strand
CAGGCAACGTAGCTCCTGGGATCATTGGAACACGCAAACCCCTCCACCACGATAAGGTCTCGGCTCCAGGAGGGGTTCTATGATTATATTATTGTTATTATTGTGTTCAATTTTACCATGTAAAATATACTACACTATACTTCAGCTGAAATAAGAATGTGAAGGTTATTTTGTGAATGTTACTAATATAATACTAATAGTGAGATATATTTTATATGATGACGTAAAGAGCAAACAATATTAATAATACTATATTCACAGAAGACCAACTAAGAAACAAACTGTACAGCATAAAACATTCAACATTACAGTTAGAGAATTGTTACCATAAATCTTGGAGTCTAACACGAGGCAGATGCATTAACTGCCAATCAAATTCTCTAAAGCTCAGTTTTGCAAGTGTCACATTGTACAATAAAATCCTCTAGTGCACAAAAAGCTCATGTGGAAGCAAAATTATTGGTTGCCATCAACTATTAATCCAAAATTCTTTGTGCGAACTGTACATGTCAGAGTTATCAGAGTTACAGAACAGAGATTCTGTAATTCTGTTTGTCTTTGCTCTCTCACGTCCTTTGTCTGTGGTAACTCACTATTTAAAGCTTAGCATCTCACAATTATCATGTGCTTCGGAGAAAGTCATCCCAGATTCCCAAAGTACCAAGCTGGTACCCAGGTCCTTTTCATGTTCGCGGTTCAAAGGTTGACATCAAATTCAAAAAAGTAATATAACAACACAGCAGATTGTTACAATCAGCATATTAATTATATATACATTGACACAAAATAATGAAACTCAGCCTCATTTCAAATACTATTAACCTTAGGTCAACAGCAAATTAAAGTTAAGATTAAGGGATTTTGCATAAAACTGCCGATTCAAAGACAATAAATAAATAAATACACATGGAATTAACAGATTAATGTGGAATTGGACGTTGGACTTTCTGACCAACAGACCCCAATCCATAAGACCAATATCTTCTGATTGTTGTTCGAGATTAGTCATCTGTAAATTTGATTATAGTATAACAGCTGAAAATGGGCATACACTCATAAGATAAGCTTTATTGATCCCTGGGAAAATTCTTTAAAAAGTTTACATAACTGAAGTAATAGAAAAAAATTTAAGGAATAATAATGGATGCATAGACAAATTCAGAGAACCAAGCTTTAATTACAATCTAGTGGGAATAATAGATGTTTGTGGGTAGGGAGACAAGAAATAAAAGTATTCAATATAATATACAAATCACAAAACCATCAAAGAGTTATTTAAACAAAGGATAAAGGTTATGACAGGCTAAGAGAACGCATGCAGAGCTTGTGCAAAGGCAGCAGCAGTAACCTTGAAACTGATTTTTTAAACATATACTTGATGCTCTTGAGAAGGAACAATCTTTAAAATTGCAAAGCTTGCTAAGCTTTGTTTCTTATGATAGAGTAAAAAAATGTTTTAGCGAAGCTTAAACCTCCTCGTGCTATAATGTCTGGACAGTATGAGAAAGCCCGATCTTTAACCCATCCAGCTATCGTGGTCCTTGTGGTGTGAGAATACCCCGCCTTGCATTGTGATGATGTCATTCAGTGCTGACATCAGTTTTTACGCCAATGGAAAACCAACATGAGCAGTACCAAACTTTTCATTTTTTTTTTTAAAGCATCAAATACAGTGAAAAGTGCAGTATTGTGGATTTCTTTTTGAACTAACGTAGCGTCAGCTTGTGGCAAACAAGGGACATGGAGCAAATGAAAAAGCCACAAGTTGTGAATTTCCAGAGTTCTTTTGACAGACAGAACTCAAGAAAGATTTTAACTGAATAAAATATGCAAGTTTTCATTCATGACAAGGTCTAACTTTGTTTATTATGACACTGCAACCAAAACAGGGTTAGCATTTAATGTGTTTTATTTGTAACAGTGACACAACACACTTAATTCCTACGTACATCTATCGGTTCATCTATTTTCTAAAACTCCTTATCTAACACACAGTTGCAATAAGCCTGAAAGCTATTCCAGGAGGCACCGGGCAAAGGCAGAATTCAGCCTGGATGACTGCCACTTCATTACAGGGCACTCACTCAAACACACGAGCACACAACATGACATCACTGCACCCAAACTGAACAGCGTAACCAGTGGAAACCCAGATAAGTAGGGAAAATTGTGAGAATTGAATCCGCAACCGTTAAGGTGCAAGGCCACAGTACTACTCACTGACACACCATGCTGCCTACCCTTGAAATGATCTACTGCATGTATTAACTGCATTCCCCACATTGAGAGAATTTAAGGATGTCCTACAGTCAACAAAATCAGCGCAACTGTAATGTGATTCAACCTCAGCCATCTGTGGTCTTCCTCACCCTTTGCATCTACAATACTGACTGCATCTCGTTTCTCTTCTGCTTGTGATCAGCTGATCCATTTTCCACCTGAAGTCTCAGAAGTCAGATGGTAAAACATTGTCATGAAACCACACAGACACACACACACACACACACACACAGGATGTAATTATATCTTTGTCGGGACTCTCCAATCATTTATATGGGGAAAATCCTAATCCCAACATGACGACCTTAACCCCTATCCAGCCCTAACCTTAACCATAAGTAACCAAAAAAGAAATATAAGACTTATGGCATTTTTAATTTCTTGATTGCATTCACAAATCTTTGTGGGGACCTGAAAAATGGTCCCCAAAACGTCAAAAAAACAGGTTTTTATTACATTGTGGGGAACATTTGATCCATACACACAAACACACACACACTCAAATTACCAGCAGGTGTAATAAAAAGTCAAGAGCATGTGCACTTTAAATGGTTTCCTGTGACTTATTCATTCAAGTGGATTGTCTTTCCAAAAGAGCTGAAAATGGTTTTGACACTGGTAGATGCAGAATCTTAGCAGATAAAACACTCTTTTATTCTGTCTGTCATTTCATAGCTAAAGCCTACAGCACAAAAAAAAAATCTGGATTTTAGATAATTCTCAAGCAAGCTATAATAAAACAATTGTCATAAAATGGGCAAAAGCCCGTTCTTGTCATTATAGGCTATAGTGTTCTTAGCAACATATCTGGCATTGTGTTAGTAGCATACAGATTTAATGCAAATAGTCTTCAAAAAGAACTTGATCGATATAAGAAAATGAACAACAATGCCAAAATAATAATAATAAACTGACTACTGAGTACAGTACTTAAATAACAAAGCCAAAAACAATGTTTACAACTAGTATTGAACACGTTCACAGAGTCATCTGTATTAGAGGTAATTTTACTTGACGGAATCATTCCAATACAAAACCAGCTGAATGACATTTAATTATGCAGAATTCTGTTATCGCTTTAGCTTAAGCCAGCTATCACAAAAGACTTACCATGCATATAAAACAAATCTTGTTGTCCAAGCAGTACATTAGAATCACAACAAACACCCACAATATCTGTTAAATATATATCTGTGTCATTATCACTAATCATTCTCTACAACACAAAGGAGGAATACCACAATGGTTAAGCCCATAAAACTACAGGCAGCTTTTTTCCCCCATAACTAGTGGATTTTTTTTTTTTTTTTTAAGAATCATAGAGCAGAATTACTTCTCACTGGAAGCCTACACTGGTCTGGAGGGTATTTGAGCAGGTTTTGGTATTCCATTCACAAGATGAGAGGCTAATGTTTCCTTAACCCTGGCACCTCCAGCAAATTTCACTGGGGTGGATGGAGGTGTCTTCTGCCTCATCACAAGTGTGTGACAAGCGTCCACGTCCACATCCACGTCCACATCCTGTCCCAAATACATAGAAATGAAGCACCCAGACATTTGGAGAAAGTGTTAGCATATCCACTGGATTTGTTTACCATCATAATGTTTGATGAGCTACAAAAATCTAACAAAGGTTTACAGGTAGCTCTTGACTTTATGAGCCTATTCATTTCAAATTATCATTCATTAATTGAGATCTCGTAAAGCGGAAGGTGTTTTCCCATAGAAATGTTATAAAAATGCCGACTTTGGTTCCAGACAAAAAAAAATTTATCAAATGTATCATAAGAATTAACATTTAATAAAAATATGCATATTTAAACAAATAAATCCTTGGAAGAAAATAAACATTTCTTTTCTAAAATAAACATTCATACTTTGATTTTTTACTTCATGTATCTCATTCTGAGCTGGTGCACATCACAATTAATCTGGTTTATTACCGGGAAACGAACTGGTACAAATCATGCACCATCGCAAAATATGCTGTAAAGTGTAATGCTATGTGCAAGGTACAAATCAGGTATGCAGAGTCAGATATTTTGCAAGCCTAAGGTATCTGAAAAGTTTGTCAGGCCACGGAGAGCATTTTTGGGCAGCGTGCGTTGGGTTAAATGTAATTTTTTTGTTATTCTTGTAAAGATATAAGCTTTTAAATCGGGATCTTGGAAAGCGAGAACTAACTGTACTGTATTTGCATGCGAGTTGGTCAGACAATACATGATACCTGGCTAACACTGAACAGCTTTATGTTCAGGCAGCTGTACCACACACAGCATTTTTATTGCTCAAGAATACTGTACATTTAAGGAACTGCTAAATAATTAGCCCAATATTTTTCTGAACACAAATAAATTTATTTAAATCCATTGTCATTTTCCCCACACAAGAGTTTGTTTGTTTGATTTATGCAATATAAACACTCAGCGGTTACTTTCGCTAGCAAGTAGGGAATTGGGCCTCTCTATCATCACCAGAACCAAAGTATAGAGAAGTGTGTTCTGCATACAACTGTTGAACCAAGCTGTAATTTTTGCACTCATATTTGTCCTGTTAGCTATAATAAATCGAGCCATTCTCCTGAACCTCTTGACCCTGCCTACAAGTTACGCACAGCCACGATTCGCTATGTAAAGGCGGCTGTTTGCATTAACAAGCAAATGTTTCCACTAAACTGGTTACTGAGTACGGTACTTAAAATAATCGAGGAATATATAAGGTAGCGTTTAAGGGATTCTCTGGTTACTTTTAAGACTTGTGTAAATGTAGATTGATAATATGCAAATGAAAAGCAGCCACAAACATATTTCATTATATAACACTAAAAAAAACAACCTTTTAGAAATACATCTGTTCCATTGTGCCTACTAAGCAACTCTACTCTACAAAAGCTGAGAAAAAAACATGGGAATTAACCCTCCACCTATAACTACATTACACACTCGGCTTAAGAACAATGTAACACAAGCTCCACTAAACAGGATATGCACTGGCGTCACATTCCCACCAGAACACGCCCCTTCAGATGGACTGAGTGGTAAAACATGCCAGAAGACAGCTGATTGCCTTAAATTAAAGTAAGTTGGACTCGAAAGTGGACAATGGACATTATGTGGCCAGGAATCGGGTTTCCTGACAACATATTCTGCAGAAACTTATTTTATCTGGTTTTGTGGAGTAGCCCCTTATAAGGGAAACTGGGTTTGTCTCGGCCTGCTAACACAATGTAACCATCCTCCACTTTCTGGAACACAAAGCTTATCATGGATGTTTTTTAATGAATGCTGACAAAAACTTCAGTTACAAAGAATATTAATCAAAGACGCTTAATATTTAATTGATGAGTAGTCAATACATTAAATAACTTAAGGTATGATTTTACCCCAAAATCCAACATAACTGACACGAAACGACAACCGCAAATCCATACTTTAGAGCCTGGATTCCACTTCTACAGATTGCAGTGATCTATTTGCCTCTCTTTTCTTTAGTCTTCAGCAGTTTGGAAAAAGATAGTAGTACCACTGTACGTGATGGAGCACAAATACTTAGTAATAACTCAATTACTAGTGAAGTACAAATTATGAACAAATATAGGTGCTAATTGAGATAAAACATGTCACAAATCATTAATAATGAACAAACATAATCAGTATTTCACTTGTTATTCACGATTTGTTCCTTCAGTAATTCACAAAGGTTTACAGAATTAACAGATATAGTAACAAATATAGGAACTGCTTCAGATAAAACATGCATCACAATTAATTAACAATAAATTAACATGAGATCAATATGTAACTAACACTTAGTTTCTGGTTAATTAATACATAAGTAACAGTATAATGCTCAACTATGCTTGCCCTGTTTCCAAGATTGTACAAATCAATTTAAGAATAAATATGAACTGTCAACCCCACAATAGTGCTTTTTTGTTTTAAATGCGCTTTAGCAGCATTCAAGATGAACGCTAATGCTGCTACTCAGTCTTTTTGCCACTCCGTGGGTGTGAGCGCAGTGTCTTCCGCTTACTGTGAAGTCATGCGCATACCCTCTATTGACTTTGGCAGTATAGAGAGCTACCAATGCATTTGGTCCTGTGATTTAAGTTGGGCGGTGCTTCAAATTAGTATGTCAATGAAGCTTAACAAGGGGAATCTGATGAGCAGGGATGGGAGAAGGGGGCAGTGTGCAGCTGATTGGGTTAGAGGTCTGTGCCCATGTAGAGAAGATTATGATTTGAAATCCTGTGACTAGCAGATACTCGTATCACCATTGGGCTCTTAACCCCGAGTGTGCAAGGGATTCTGGGAGACCCTGCTCTCAGATCCTCAAATGTGTTTGTCCAAAGTGACACAAATCACCTAAATAAGTAAATGTCGAATTACTTTGTCAAGTGTTCCATTGCTGACCCAGCTTATTTTGAAGAGGATTTGAACAGTTCAGCTTTGAGCAGCAGATGTCAGATTGATGCTTGCACTTAATTTCACAGAACTCAATTAAATGATAAGGCCTTGGAACCCCATCTGTGGCCGACCAGCCATGATAGATTTATAACATAACAGCAGGGAAGATCGTATCCGGTCTATGGAAGTTTTTCTTGAAATAGTTTGAAAGCTACTGTGTTGTACAGCAAACTTTTTTTCTGCTACAGACACTGTGTCCTACCCAGTGAAGCCCTACCCTGCAACTGTAGCATATGAATTTCACTGCGATTCTCGAAAAACACGTGAAAATAAAACTTGAAGGTTGAGACGGACCAAAGGATTATGGGAAAAAGATGACATTTTTAAATAATATCAATCACACATTTTAACCAAGTAAACATATATTAATCATTTCATAACTCAAATGAGTCATACCCAATAACGAGTAAATTACAGCATACTCAACTAAAAATGTTAATCTATACCTACCTGTGCTATTCAAACGGACATTTCATGTACAGATTTAGAGAATGATGGATCGTACTTGATATAGCTGGAGTAACGATACAATTGGAGAAGATCCAATACCTAGACATTCTGGGCCCCTCTGACAAAATTGCTCCCCCCACAGAATATTACGCATAATTTTACATATTATGTGCCCCCCTGTCAAGTGCTGGGCCCCCTGAATCTGTCAGGGTATCCATGCCTCTCCAAAGCCATTGGTATCCAGACTGAGAAGGCCATCTTGAAAAGCTGGGTTAATTTACCAGCTTCACTTGATTCAGAAATATTTTCAAATTGCCTCATAATATCAGAAAACACACTCAACTGACAAACTATAACATCATGTCAAAAATTATTTGGGGATATTAATAGAAGTAATTCTTACGAAAAGTACGGAACCACAAAATGCAGAGTCAACTTTGTAGTAAAATGAAAGATTATCACATGGAGATACAAAAAAAAGCAATTAACTCCCAGCACCAGGTTACATATCAAAACTAAGGCAGACAAAGATCTTATCAACTCATTAATAAACTTTCAATTAATTGAACTCTATTGATATTCATTGTTAAATTCAAACGCTTGACACGGTTCCAGTTATGCATTTCAATGATTAAATTACAAATAATAAACGATAATACATATTACAATTATATTTACAGTGTATTTTTAATGCAATTAAAGCACTAAGTTTAATGCATTAAGTACTGTAGAAAGAATTTAAAAATCACTATAACTAGTTGGAAATTTTTTAACTAAGGTTACAAATCAAGTCAACAAATCCAAGAACTGTAATTTGAGGCCTTTACAATAGGAACATCACTGTGAACTCATATAACCACATCCTACCGGAGGATCTACATTTCACTCTGGAAACCCAGGCAGGAAAACTACAAGGGAATCAACTGCTGCTAAAAGCCCATTTACAATATTATTATTTATATGTTAATTTTTAAAAATCTGTCTGAGCCAATACTTTTAAAACATTTCCTTAATCAAAAAATGTGATTTATTTTATTCAGTTTCCAGTACAATTACTGCAATACTTCTAATTATTTGACCACTACTTAAAAACAGCTGTAGCTGGGTCAATCAAACAAAAAAAAATAATAAATACTAACTGCGGAAAAGGTTTTTAAATATTAAGGGGAATGACTTTCAGTTCAGTTCATTCAAAGACATCTTCGCAGGGGAAGCTGAGCAATCGGATCAGTCACAAGGCAGAAAAGAGCAAAGGAGACACGCAGTGCTGCCGGCTGTGAAAGGGAGGTGGGTGACGCCGACAAGAAGGGAGGAATCCCTGCTTACACCCTAAAGCACAGGCCTACACTCGGGATCCTTCACACAAACTGCCGTCTAACAGGGCAATACTGCAACAGGAAAATCAATGTGGGGGGGGGTCACAGGTTTATATGGCTGCAGTGACAGATCACCTATATGCACGAGTATAAGTGCGAGGAGCCTGTCGACGTGAAACACCCCGTTCAAGTCAACGATGCAGACATAAGGGTAAGAGGAGGTGATGAAAGGATGGGTGCACCGTTAAGCAGGATGGATACCTCCGCATAATTAAGTAAAATAACAAATCCCTAAATGAAAGAAACGCGAAGATGATTTCACTGTCTGCCCACTCACGCCTCTTTGCTTTCTTTTGGTTTAACCCGATACCGTCACACTGGGAACAGCCTCCGCCTAGACGCCTATCCTGGCTGCTCCATCTGGGCAAAGCAAACCCTCCGCACCCCTATGTAAAACAATCTGTACACCTAGGAACACGCACGGCGAAACAATGAAACAAACCTAATACGACAACATTTCGGCAATGATAAACGGAATCCAATACCTGACTCTAGTGAGCAACAACACCGTCTACAAAACATACTGGTCACGTTGCCTTATTATTTTTATTTTACAAATTTACTGGCGATCCACACACACGAGATCTGGGTTCCCATCGCATCGCACTCGGTTTAGAGGAGCAGATGGTTGCTGATGCGCAACGACACCGTTTTAATATCGTGCTAGGTTTCTGCTTCATTTACCGCCAACAGTCGTTTTCTTTCCACGACACGATAATTATAATGTTAAGAAGCCAGGCGTGAATAAATGTTTTCAATGGATGCAGCCGTGATGGCAGGCAGCGGAGGCGCCGTATAGGAGGCTGCGACCGCACTCACCAGGGGCTGCATCTCCGAGTGAACCGTCGGTACTTGGAATCTATCAATTTCCTCCATCATGTTGGCAGCGCGTTCTTGTGAAAGTTATTTCGTAGCTGCTGATCTACCACGAATTTGTCTATGCGCATACAGGTATATATTACATAAAAACTGGAAATCGTGGCTGATTTTGAGCTAAAGGCGATAGCACGGCTCCGTTTGCTGCTTCATTCCATCCAGCCAGCGACGTCTCACTTCCGGGTCCGGCAGCTCCGCTCAGCCTCCGATCTCACGTTATCACGGCGTCGCCTCTGATGCCCAACTGCCCTTCGATTACTTATTCATGATTCTCTTCGTCTGACTCACTTGTTATTGAATATACGGAGCAGGCAATGATTGTGTATTTGCCTGAAAAAAAAATCTGATGGCGTAAGGGGCGGCGCGAGGGTTATATTATGGGGGCTTTAGCTCCCCCCCAAATAAATGTACACTAATGTGTTTAAATAATGTGGGCCCATGGGCGTCGCCGCCATTAAATCTGAGGATGACGTGTCCCCGTCACGTTTCATAATTATTCGTTTCGACCCCCCCCCCAACACATTTAACATAAAATATTAGTTTTATGCCAGTGTGTCCCCCCATATTCAAAATGTTTCTGACGCCCCTGTGTGGGTCATTTCTATCAGATCTCCTAATAAAGGTATCACTCTCCTTTTCATAAATCTCTAGTGACGCTCCTGGTTGGCATCTTTCGTAGTTGGTTATTAAAATAAGAGATGGTTAGAGAATTACGTTATAAGGTAGATAATTAGTAAATGGCCCGTTTAAAGACAAATTATATGTTTAGTCACTTAACATTTACATTTATTTTACTATTATAGTGTATTTGTTCCGTTCTGCAAATGGTTCTATTGATTCTGACAAATTGCACTATATCTGAAATAGGAGAGATATTTAAAACACTATTGTAACCTTTGTTAGTTTCACTTGCCTGCTGTTGAATGCCTATTTGAACAGTGTGGAAGATTCCAGAAATCGATGTAATAGCTTTAGAAGCCCCTGAATGGCAAATTGTTTTAATTATGCATTAATTGGGAGTGCACCTGTGGCTGTATTTAAGCGCCTAGCTTTTCAGGCCCTGTCATGTTGCCCTTGATTCTCCTCCTTTTGGAAGAGTCCGCTCTGCTTAGAGGAAACACAAATCTGTTTGGACATAATGATCAGCGTTATGTATGGAGGGCGAAGGCAGAGCTGTGACATCTGCAGTAACAGCAGCATGTTGGGGGCTGTTTTTCTGGTGAAGGTATTGGTGTATTTCAGAAAACAGATGGACCCATGAGAGGAGGATTATCTAGAAATGCTGAAGCAGCGCTTTAAGACATCAGCCACAAAGTTATAATTTTATTTTCCAGCAGGACAATGATACCAAGCATGCCTCTGCAACAAAACTGCTTAAAGACAACAAAGTGAAAGTATTGCCCGACAAGACCTGCCCTGAATCCCATTGAAAATTAGTGGACTGAACTGCAAAAGCATATCTTAGCTAAGAGACCCACAATCCTAACTCACTCACATCCATTTTCTCAGCAGGAATTGGCACAAATTCTAGTAGAATTTTGTGAGAAGCTTGTGGAAGGCAACCCTAAGTGATTCAGGATATGCAATTAAAAGGCAATGCCACAAAATGCTAATATAGTGTAATATAGGTAAATTTTTGACCAAATGAAATCAGTTATTTCCTCATTTGGAGTGATTTTATTTTCATAATAGCATGATTTTTTTTTGTTTGTTTTTCATGTACATCATTGGTTCAGTAAGTAGCACTATTGCCGTATTGACAGGTTTAATCCTACCCCTGACTCTCTGTGTGTGTGGCTTGCATGTTCTTTTAGGGTTTTCTGGGTATCCTCTAGGTATTAAACTTTCTTTCTGTAGTCCAAAACCATGAATTGATGTCTAAACTGTCCTGATTGGGTGCGTGTGCCCTGTGAGGGACTGACATCTCATTGGCATCCCACTCCTCGTGTTTCACAGGCTACACACTTATATCTAATCACTATTGGATAAGAGAGTATGGGAAATGGACGGAGTGTTTTGCTGTCAGCATGGACAGGTAGGTATTAATAGTTATTACTAGATTAGTGATTGCTGAAATCATCATTTTGGAACTGTGTTGATTACAGTATTTCACTTAATATCTGTTTGTAAATTCATAAAGGTTTTCATAAGAAATAAATACTTGGCAACTAAATAAGGCAGCCATGTATAAGGATGTATAAGGAGTTATAATCTTAACATCGTTGGCCCAGGAGAGGCTCTGATGATAATATCATAAGTTTTTTAGTACTAATATTAATATTATTGATAGTAGTATTATTCTGTTTGCGCACCGGTTGTGGGAATAAGTGAAGTGTCTTTGCCTTTCTGAAGTAAGAATCTCCCTCACAGTTCAGTGCCCAAACATTATTGTGCAACAAAATGATCGAGGACAATATCCATCCATCCATCCATCCATCCATCCATCCATTTTCCAAACCGCTTATCCTACTGGGTCGCGGGGGGTCCGGAGC
>JAODJX010000042.1:25293549-25306032 GCA_026776945.1 Isichthys henryi | reverse complement strand
GACCCAGGCGGGGATTCGAACCCGGGTCCCAGAGGTGTGAGGCGACAGTGCTAACCACTGCATCACCATGCCGCCCCCAAGAGGATAATCTTAAGAGTCAAAATGGAAACTTTCCCTTCCTTGGGTTCCATAATAATCTTGTTTTCTTGGAATTGTAATTTTTTTTTTCCCCTTTGTCCTGTCCGGCAGCTTTAGCAGAATCATGGTCTGAATGTGCCAAACATGTTTGCTTTACCATGAGGGGCTTTATGGAAACTCTGTATAGGCCCCTCATGTTGATCGATTTCCTTTTTTTATTTATTTATTTATTTATTTATTTCATTTTTAACACATGTAAAATATTGCAGTGGGTGAGCTGGCCGAAGAGGAGGGACAGATTAGCAGGGGGAAAAAGAAGGAAAAAGAAAAAAAGAGTAAGAAAAAAATAGAAAAAAAGAAAAAAGGAGTAGGAATTGTAATTTTTAATGTTTACTACTAGGTAGCTAGGACATTTCTCGCTAGGACAAATGTCTCCATAAGCTTTGCCCCAAAAGGGAAATGTACATTCTATGTTATAGGAGTTCATTATTTTCCAGAAAAAACTACTTACATTCCTTTCGAACTTATCGTTTGGAGTTTATGTCAATCGTACCATGGAAGCAGACATAAACAATCAGATGCATGGTTCTGGGTAGTGGGGTTCTGAACCTAAAATCCACCCAGTGTACTAATGAAGAGGGGTGACATGGGTCCTCGACATTGCATTCAAAAGTCACCATGTTCAAAACGTTGACCACTAATGCAAAATGCAAAGTCCTTTAAATATATTTTGGTAGCTAGAAATAAATAGTAAAACCTAAAGGCTGGTTGGTTCATGGTGGAATTGAGTTAGAATGATTTATGTGGTATGGGGTAAATATCAGCGGTTTCTGTTATATGCTCCTACAAAGGCCAACTGGTCCATAATTCCCAAAGCAATGAACAGTGCTAAGTTACTAAGAAATAAATTGTCCTCATGACAGTCTAGCAACTGCGTATACTTGCTCTGGCATTGAACAATGACAATAAAGTTGAACTGAATCGCTGACAACCACCTTACATATGGGATGCAAGATACAGTATTAGCTTTCATAAGAGATATAAGGTGGCCTAGTGTTTTGGCTGGGGCCCACTTTTGCCCCAAAAATTTTCATTTCATAATCAGCATGTTCTCTCAATATGAGACTGAAAGCATTTTTTCTCTTTACAACCTTCAGTGGAATATCCATGTTATACATTCACATTATTTCCCTGAAAAACTAATCTGCATGTACAAATCAAAACAAAGAAAATTCATGTGCGTTACAACAGAAGGCCCTAGGCAGAGCAACCCAGAGGTCAGTTCCAATGTCATTGTCTCAAAGTCCTGCTGAAAACTGACGTTCTAGTATGTCTTTGGAAGAACTGAGCAATGTTTAAATAATAACCCTGTGTGGGTGTGCAACCAAGACAGAGCTAACGAGAATCTCATTAAGATTGACATCCATTTGTGAAAATGTGTATTTTAGTACATATTGCAGAATCCCATGGGAATCTGCTTTTATCAGAGTCATCTGTGTGAGTATAGAAACAGAAGTTATGGATTCAAATGGAAATCATCAGAGTCCGTATTAGAAAATCCGAAACGTCTTAATCATTAATGGAAATTAAAGGGTTGATTTCCATTTAATTAATTTGATTTAAGGATTGCTGTGTCATGGGAGTGGTATAAGGCTAAGTGCATACTCGATGCATCCTGTGGAGAAGTGCTTTTCCATGATCTGGAAGTTCCCAAGGATCTTCTCTTCACCCTCCGAGGCAAAAGCAGTTGTCTTCTGAAGTCGGCTCTGATATCCAACTCCAGTCCTGGAGGGGGCGGAGTCCTGTGTAACTTAGCGCTTTCCCTGTTCCACCACAAATGATTCAGCTCAAGAGCTGTGGGATAATTAGCACAAGGAGTTGAATCAGGTGTGTTAAATGAGGGGATGTGCAGGGCTCTGGCCCCCCAGAAATGGAGTTGGGCACCCCTGCATTAGCTGGTCGACAGCAGCTGCTCCTCTGGCTACTTGATTTCAAATATCACTTCACTATTTTTGTTTAAGTAATGGCAAAACCAAACTAAATCCTCTACTGAGCATTGAGCCCAGCCTGCATCCATACATCACAGACCTCCTGACAAAGCCAAGGGGGCCTAACCCTGCCTGCTTTGTACAGCACTGAAGAAACCTCTGTGGCTTGCGAAGAGACATTTTGATAAAAGAATCTAGAACTGGATGAAAGTGCATTTTGATGATTTTTTTTTCTGAAATTAGTAATTTTATTCTGACCACTTTTTCTTTTAATGTGAAGATTCTGGATTTTTTGATTGTGTACTTGTCCATTGTGTCAGGATCTGTCTGTCATCCTCCCGTTTGGCCAGCAGATGGCCAGCTGTTGCTCATACTGTGCCCTCACTGTTGGGTCTAATCAATTACTCCTACCTTTCATTCTATCACCCTTAGTCACTGTATATCAGTATGTGCTTATCTTCTGCTCCCCAGTCCAGCCATTGTTGTCATCTTTTCTGTCTCTGCGTCAGCCACTGCACCAGTCAGTGTTCTCCAGTTCCCCTGTGCTACAGTCAGTGCTCTCCTTAGCCCTTTTCGGTTTTCTTAGTTCAGCTCCCCACTCAAGTTGTTCCTCACTGTTCCTCCCTACCAGATGTTTTAACCCCCTGTGGTCTTTTGTTTTCGGTTTTTGATGTAACAGTTTCAGTTTCTCCTACAGCTGCTCCTGGGTTGTGCTACTTCGCAATCATGACATGTGGTGCAACTTGTTGTATGAAAGTGACCATCTGTGTTTTTAAAAAGTTCTAAGAAGAGATTAACAAGTTCTCCCTCATGTTAGAGTTCTACTGTGTTATGGCTCCACTTACATACAATATACAGACAAAAGTATTGGATACCTGACCAGTACATCTACAGGAATTTCTATGACATCCCATTCTAAATCCATAGGCATCAATGTGGAGTTAGTCCCCCCTTTGCAGTTATGACAAGTGGGAAGGCTTTCCACAAACTTTTGGAATGTACCTGTGGGAATTTTTGCCCATTCATCCAAAAGAACATTTGTGAGGTCAGGCACTGATGTTGGATGTGAAGGTCTGACTCGCAGTCTCTGTAGTTCATCTCAAAGGCTTTCAAAGGGGTTGAGGTCAGGGCTCTGTGCAGGCCAGTCGAGTCCTTCCACACCAAACTCACCCAATGTCTTTATGGACCTTGCTTTGTGCATTGAGGGACAATCATGCTGGAACAGAAAATGGCCTTCTCCAAAATGTTCTACAAAGTTGGAAGTGTACAATTGTCCAAAATGTCTTGGTATGCTGAAGCATTAAGAGTTCCGTTCAAAGGGGCCTAAATCAACCCCTGAAAAACAACCCCGTACCATTATCCTTCCTCCACCAAACTCTACAGTTGGTACAAAACAGTCAGGCAGGTAATGTTCTCGTGGCATATGCCAAACCCAGACATCAGACTGCCAGACACAGAAGCATGGTTTGTCATGCCAAATAACATATTTCCACTCTTCAGAGTCCAGTGGCAGCGTGCTTTACACCACTGCATTCAACGCTTGGCACTGCGACTTGCATCAACTTCTCAACTATGGAAGCCCTTCCATGAAGGTCCTGTTGCCCAGTTTTTGTGCTGGGGTTAATGCCAGAGGAAGTTTGGAACTCAGTTATTGAGTCAACAGAGCGCTGGCGACTTTTATGCACTACGCACCTCAGCACTCGGTAACACCGCTCTGTTACTTGATGTGGTCTAACACTTCGTGACTGAGTTTCTTTTGTTCTTAAATCATTCCACTTTGCAATAATGCCACTCATAGCTGATTTTTGAATATCTAGCAGGGAAGAAATTTCACGAACTGACTTATTGCGAAGGCGGCATCCTATGACAGCACCACACTTTAATTCACTGAGCTCTTCAGAATGACCAATTCTTTCACAAACCTGACTGCATGGCTAGGTGATTCATTTTATACAGCTGTCGCCATGGGTCTGAATGAAACACCTGATGTCCTCCATCAACCACACACTAAAGGGAAGCCCCGTCAGCACACTAAAATCCTGCTTCTTATTGTTTCCCGTTTGACTGTCTCTAATCTATTCACTTGGTAGGATGTATCCTGGAGTATTTCACTATTTGCATCCATCAAATTATATACCGATGGCGATCTGAGGACATGTTCTCAAATAATGAAGGACTCGTGGTGAATGTCTGCTCTCTGTGCTCTGATGGTGTCACTGATCTTAAATCTCAAATAATTGCTTAATATTAGCGGTGGTAAGTTCCAAACGTCCTGTTTCAATGCTGCTCTGGAAAGATTTCTTATATCACTTTATGAAGCTGTCTAAAATATCAAAGTATTGCCTTTTTTGCTCCTGTGAAGTATCTGTACTGTAGATTCTTTCCTTCAGCATTCAATCAAATCTTTTTATGAAAGGAGCTTTAAATTCAATACCGGAGTTAACATGGGCACTTTTATGTTTTTATAATAAAGCTTCTAAAAGGTTTGTTTGCGTAAGTCTGTAACTTGATGAGAATCTTGCCTTCAGTTAAAACAGGTTTGAAGCCCTCTGTAACGAGCGTTTTTGTAATGTATGTGTAGACCTTCTGTTTAAGCACACACACACACACACACACACACGCAGACACACACTCCACGCAGGTTTGTAATTATATCTTTGTGGGAACCTGGTCCGTACAACATAAAGAACACACTTTTGTTACATTGTGGAGAGCATGTGGTCCCTATAATGTAATATAAACCTAATCCACACACACACACACACACACACATACAGTATATATATATATATATATGTATATATATATATATATATATATATAAATTGTGTGTGTGTGTCTCAAACTGTAACAATGGCTCACCTCAGCAAAGGACACTGAGAACACATTCAAAATTAACTAATGCTGTGTCCCAAGGTGACCAGGTGCTTGAAACAACTCTGCAGCGTCCCAAAGGGCTGGTGATTCTTTCATGAGATGCTGAATGTCTGGCTCTGGCTCTGCCAGGTCTGTTTACACCTTAGCAATTTCATCAAAGACAGAGGGAGACTCTTTTAGGTCCCGGAAAACTGCTTCCATGGCTCACAGCACAATCAATGGTGGAACTGTGATATTCTCAGAGGCAAGAATGAAAGTTAAAGTGGAGATGATGTTCCAAAAGCTGAGAGGCAGTTTCAAAAGGGATGACATGCAATATAATTTCATAACAAGGAGACGGGGAGGAATCTTCTGACTGCGGTGCCTCACATCTGTAGCAGCCCATTGTATGACATGGGCAGATCATAACCACAGATGATGTTTCATTGGCTGTCGACATGTGGCTGGGTATGAAGATCAATCTGTCATTGGTGCAATTCATTAATGCAATTTATGCTGCTGTTGCTGTGATACGTATTAAGTAGTTAATCCTCAACATTAGGGGACAGCAGGAATGTGTCTTTGGGAAGAAATATGGCACCGATGCCATTATTTTAGGGTAGTGAGAAATGGCCACTTTATACATTCAAGTGAGGAGCAGGTGGGAAGATGAAGAGGTCTGTCAAAATTAAAATCTTTTCAGTGACCAAATTTCCTTACCAAGCTGTCACTCTCTTTAAATGGAATGGGTCATATTTCTCCTCTATAATTCTTTATCAGATTGGAAAGTCACACGGACCAAGCCACATGTGTCTTTCAGGACAATGATTTACACTAAGCATCCATGAGGCAATGTCACGGGTCAGACAACACTTGACCTGTGTGGACAGAATTTCCAGTTTGGCAGGAATGAATGCCCCAGAGACCATCAGAACCATTGTTCCATTTCAACAAAGGCATAATGGTATGATTCAAAAACTCCCAGTCCAGTTTCACCCCACATCTCTCAAATCCCTCAGCCTCTAACTTGCCACTTGCAAGTTTGTAATGAAAATTTTGGATGGCTGAAGGCACATACAGTTTCCTGCAGTCCAGTAATTCCCACTCAGCTTCAGACAGTGGAATCACCCACTTAGAGAAGAGAGCAGCCTTCTTAGGTGCTACCAGCAGATAGGTCTGAGCATGTTGCCACACCTTGTCTTCTGCAGGCATTATCTTGCTTCACAGGATATTATTCTTTCTGCGGCAGGACAGTATACATTTTTAGTATTTTACTTGAAGAATCAAAAGCATTTAATCTTTTTCTCAGTTTGCACAATCTTTTCAGACTGGGGGCCCTAGGTACATTTTATTCAGGGGAGATGGGGTGAGGGGGGTGAGGCCGGAATATCACAGATCTTCACACCAAATATTGTTCAATTTCTCATCTTATTGCACTTTTTTTTCATTGATCCTGGTTTTTTTTCCAACATACACATGCGTGGTGAAGGCCTGAATGCAGCATTTCCATCAAAGTCATACCGAGTCTGTTCTCATGGCAGGCAATATCATATTGATGCACCATTGGCTTGGGCATGCAGCATGCTGGCACCCCTACGGATGCCCATAATGAAAGATATGCCATGTGACTCCCTGGCAGGGGTATCGGAGGGGCATGGATGCCCTGACAGATTCAGGGGACCCAACACTTCACTTCATGTTAAAATTATACATAAAAATTATATAAAAATTTACATAAGACATGTGTGACATCATGCATATGTGTGAAAGGCTGAATCTGTGACCCCCATATCCGGTGACTCCCATCATTGATCACTTCAGTATGAAGCATATAATATTACTCTCTCTAGTATAATTTAAAAAAAATGGTTGCTTCTTAATAGCTCCGCGAACCTGAAATCGCTACTGTCCATTTACCACTATATTACTGAAGCATGACACAAAATCTTTCAAGAAACTTTATTGCTTTTCTACCAGAAGAAGAGAAGTACACTTCCATACACAGCAGGTCGCTACAACAGCCGATATCAACTGTTTGGTACCGGACCAGGGTGGTGACCGACTTCAGCATTCTCCGCGACTTCTCACTACCTTGCAAAATGCAAGTGTTTTAGGCTTTTGGTTCATTAGTGTTTGTCCTGCATTTGGTACATTTATGGGTGGGCAGGCTATCAAAGGTATTTATTACTTTTACCACAGTGACAAGTTTAAAACACAAGTATTTTTTACCACTCGCTACGTTTCTAGTGGTAATGAACTACTGGCTGATGTATATTCAGGCAAACAGTGGGAATTTAGCAGCACTTTTCATTACCTAACCTGCATCTTGCACAGCAGTGGTCACCAACCCTGCTCCTGGAGATCCACCACCCCTTAGGTGAAGTCCTAATTTAACAAACCTGATACAGATAAGTACTCGAGTCAGCAAGGTTACAGCTAATACTAGCCTCTGATACTAAGATGCGCCTGAAGGGCCCTATTATCTGCATCTAAGTCTACAGACCTCTCCAAAATGCCTACCAAATTCGCTCTGCCTCACCATAATCCAACTTCATTTAGTATGCTTGTGCGAGAATGCATGAAAGTGAGTTGCACCTCATTTTAAAGCCCATTTTTACCTTCCGACTGAAGAAAAACTTCAGTTTTCTTGGAAACTACCAAAGTTTAACTGGTCTGTTCTCTGATGAAGTGTTATTTTAATTTGTACTCAAAATCCACGTTACACCAACTGGTAAACTATCAAGAAAGCTCTCCCAGCTGTGAAATGAATTGGCTGTAAACATCCACTCAGGGTCTGGCAAGTAGGTACTTTTGCTCATTCATCTGCTGCTCTGGTATCATTGCCAATGCAGGAGGCTTCTCTGGACGGGAGGGCACCTTGCATGCCTTGTACAAGATGACAAACAGGATAAGAATTAAGAGGCCAACCACGGAGTTGCAGGCAATGGCCACAATGGCTGCAGGGGAGAGGTCACTTCTACCCATGATGTCACAGGTCTGACCTTTATTTCTCCAATATGGCAGTTACAAAACGTTTCCTTCAACCAGGAAAAAAAAAATGGAAGTCGTGTGATTATTAAATGCAGCAGGTCTTAGGCTCCTTTCCAGCAGCTAACTAAGGCGTCAGGATGAAATAACACAGATTATTCTCCCCACATACGCAATTTCAATGTGCTTCAGACATATAAATGTTTTACTTCTTTCTCATTATATGAATGGTGTGGTTTACAGTTAGAAGAGAAACTGTATCACAACAAGAAGTCTTTCAACTGTCAGCTCAATGTTATATGACCTTATATTATAATCCAAAGAGCTTGCGTGTTTGTAAAAATAACTGCTGCTATGAGGGGAAGGTGCACGCCCAGGGTAAGTGTGAAAGAAGAGAAGAGCCAGTTCCGATGTTTGCTTGCTTCAAGTTTCTGGAAATAGAAAATGAAGGGCATATAATTGGTATGAGTTAATTAAATGTACATCCAAATTATCTGTGTAAAATATACACTTTACAACATACAGTACATATACCAACGACATACATACGACGCATATATATATACACACACACACACACATGTTTGTAATTATATCTTTGTGGGGAATCTTCATTCATTTATGTGGGGAAAACTCTAATCCCAACATCACAACCTTTATTAGTAAGAATATGTCATGTCTTTGATTCATCAAAGTAACCTCCTCTAGCAGCATTAACAGCAGATAAAACTTGAGGCATTCTTTCTACAAAGGACAATAAATACTGTTCTGTTTCATGGGATAAAACTGTAACTGGTGCATTTAAAGGACAGGCTAGAATTTGGCTATGCCATCACCACACAACAAGAAGTCAGACATGAACTGTTACATACTCTTTCCATGATATAAAGGAAACTTGGTTTATTTTGATTGAATTACATTTAATTTTGATTGAATTAAATTTAAAATCCACACAATAATACACATTTGTTCGACAGAATGTCTCTTAGAACATGAGCAATTATTCACATTCCCGTCTGTTCAACGAGTTCATTGTCTTCAATTATTTACTCGCAGAAGCCTATTGGCAGCTATGCTAGCTATGGCTGCTCACTAAACTGGATTCTGGGACAAAATTAAGTGACTAATTATTTATACTTATATTTTATAGTTATGTTAATGAAAAGGAAACCACATACTTTTAGCAAAAAATGTTAAGAACTTTGAAAAACTGTACAATCAGACACACACAATGTGAATAGCTGTTATACTGATAAAGCCATACAATATCAATTCATACAATATCAAGTAATACCACTTACCCGTCCTATATTTAGAAAATGTACCCATACTTGGACACAATTCCAGTTCCAGTGCATGCACAGGGTTTATTGCACAACTTACTCCCAAATGGTCCCAATAATCATCTATTAATCTATGAAATTTAATTTGTCAAGTAGCTCATACCATTGCAACAAAAGTGTGTTGGTCCTGGTAGTTTTTTCCCCAAATTATTAGTGCCATGATAACATAATGAATACACTGAATAATGGATTACTGAGTGCAGCTCCGATTGGCCTTCACCATTGATTTGACAGCAGAAAAACAGATATTCTTTCAATGACAGTAATACCATTTGCTGTGGAGATGCATTGATTTGGAAGTTAGGAAAATTGCTGACACAGAAAGTGCTGTACAAGCCAAGACCAGGAATAAACCTGACATTTCTGTTGATTGCTAAAATTAGAGCACAAATAATTGGCTGAAAACACTTTTCCTGTCAATCTTTCAAGTAGAAGCCTGAACGCATTATGTGAGACTATAACCACGATGTGTGTGGCTCTGTGCCCATGGCTAAATAACCAGTACAGTGTGGGGACCTTCACCAAGGCCCTTAACCTTAAAAACTGATTCAGAGCTGACTCTGCACTCTGACCCCAAACTTCGTCATCAGGTTTACGTTTGTGTCCCATAGGAGAACAGAAAGGGATATGCAAAGATTGAATGTCTTGTACTTGATTTCATCCGTGCAATGACAATGAAGGCATTCCTTTCTAATGAGGCACTTAAAAAACAGGGCATGTTTACAGCCTTGTTTCACAGCTGGAGGATCCACTCTGCTGCAGGGGT
Source organism: Isichthys henryi (assembly GCA_026776945.1). Classification (NCBI taxonomy): domain Eukaryota; kingdom Metazoa; phylum Chordata; class Actinopteri; order Osteoglossiformes; family Mormyridae; genus Isichthys; species Isichthys henryi. The sequence continues at coordinate 25,296,013 of JAODJX010000042.1, read as the reverse complement.
GATCACTCTGGGCCCATGGAGGTGACAGTGGCACACTGATGAGCATCTTAAGGCAAAGCTCACTCTGCTGCAGGGGTGATGACTCTGCGCCCATGGAGGTGACAGTGGCACACTGATGAGCATCTTAAGGCAAAGCTCACTCTACTGAACCACATCCAAGCTCTGCAGATTCACTTTGAGAGGTTCTACACACTTTCTCCCCCAGTTCTATGTCTGTGTCTTTGTGTGTATGACTGATCTGCTTTATAAGGCCACAATGTACAACAGAATTATGTCTATATGCCTTTTACAGCAATGACAGGATGCCCTGCACTAAAAAAAAGGAATATTCACAGCAGATACAAGTTTACCATGGATTTATACCATGGATTAATGTCTATTAAAATGTTTTTATTTATTTTTTTATGGCAAAAAAACATAGCATCTCTAGTCAATTAGGAGAATATATTAAAGGGTCCCTGAAATAAATACAATTGTATAGTACTGAAAATTTAATTCTAGGTTTCATATAGCCAATGTAATCACGTACTGTCTTTTTGAGGCTTGGATTATTGTTCCTCTAAGAATCTCAAGGTCCTTTGTTCAACCTCATCAACTAACAGAATGCTTCTGCAGTGCAACCCAAAACTGGAGAAAATAGTCAGACAACATATAAACCAAGGATGCATAAAAATGTGTCATACGCTATGTAGTGGGTAACCTTTTCTATGTCCGTTAAATACAAAACAGCACAAAGATTACTGCTCGATTGCTTTCTATTTATAAACGATCAGTCAGGATAATCGGCTGCCCAGTTCCTGCCTTGCTTCACATAATAGCACTTAACTATCACTCAGCCTTTTAAAAAGGGAACAGACATTGACCTCACCCTGTCAGTAGATCCTCCACCAACTGATGCTTACAAAGTACCTCATTAGGGAAACCTGCTTCCAGGAAAAAAACATCAAATAATGAAACCAGGTTCTTGCCTCAGGAGAAAGAGTTGATTCAGTAAGGGAATAAATTACTGTTAACGATATAAGAGAATTGTTATCCTTGCAAAATTGCCACTGTTATTGCAATATCTAGGGTCTGTCATGTAGTATAAAGTTGTAGAAAGAACCACGGAATCCTACTGTACCAAAAGGAGCATGGACATGTACTAAATGTCACATTAAAACCAGCTACGGCATATAGGATTTCTCTGAAAGACAAACAAAACATGCTACCTTTGCCAGCTCAATCCCTAACCCAAGGTACCCCAATTTGGGTCCTAGAGCGCCAGAATACAACACAGTTTGCAGATTTTCAAGCTAACCTGCTAATTACCAAGTTTAGTAGGTTCTTTTGAACACGGAAATCAGGGAAAACTATGTTGGATTCTGGCCCTTCAGAGCAAGAACCGGGGAACCCTGCCCTAACTTGTACTAAACTATCATAAATATGCCTAATAGTAGACAGTGTTTGAAGCAACTTTGTAATCTAGGGTATTTGACCTAGTTTTATGGTTTAGTGTATTACCTGTTTCTACTCAACGATATTTTGGTGCATCACAGTCATTGTACAGTACTGTGTAAGTCTTTGGTCATCAAAGAATATGTTTTAAAGAACATGCTTTTATCTGGGTATTAAGTGCATTTTTGCTTTGAAAAAAAAAAGAATATATGCAAATGATCAGTGACACAATACAAAAAAAACAACAAAAACTTATTCTGTTCTCCAAACGGTTACTGATGACTTCTTGGATGGCTAGAAACGCAACGCTTCGGTTCCCAAACCTCTCCTCAGAGGCACCGTAGTCACTCCATGTATTTATTACAAAGTTAATTAGCCAGACATGGTATAGTAGCTGAACCAACAAATACATGGGTATAGTGGACGGTTACTAAAAATATGGCGGTAATTTTAGGAAAGGTTTTGAGAGAGCCAAGCTAAAATACTTTGACACACATAAAAACACCAACATAACGATTATTTAAACAATTTTCTTTGGCAGCCCAAGCCAATTGCGCAGTACTGGATAGCGGGGGCTGCCAGGTCAATGCTGAATTATTATGCCTTGGAGTAATTTCTAGTGATCTTAAGGGCAGTAGCCAGTAGCTGTGGTCAAGCAGATTGCCTGACAAGATTAAGAGACTAGAGTGTCTATTTAAAGCCACATGTGAATGGAGATGGACAGGAGCATGGAGCAGTAGATGCCAGCGCATAAGAAGGCAGAATTGGAATTTCTACTTCCATGTCAGCCTCAAAAAAGAATTATTTTCAGTTTGTCCATGAATTTAACAAAGTGTTAACACATATCACTGAGGATTGGCTTGGACAGAGGAAGCAATGACAAGAAACACATGTTGTTTAGGCTATTGGGGGAGGGCCGGCCTGGAGGGTCTCCTCGTAGGGCTAGTGTAACTCCCAGCTCGTACGATCCTCGTGTGTGCCACGCCCCCCTGATTACCCACGTGTGCCTCCCTGATCGTCTCCAGCTGTG
>JAODJX010000042.1:25262759-25272798 GCA_026776945.1 Isichthys henryi | reverse complement strand
CTGTAGTCTTAAGCCACTGATAACTCATATGACTCTACTAATACTGATATCTTCTATGACCAAAATCTTCTATGTTTAGAAGAACACCACTTCAGTTTCCAAACCTCTCTTCAGAGGCACCCTAACCATTCAAAATGTTAGTGAAATTTCAACATCAGATGAAATAACTCAATTAGTCACACAACTTGATTAGTTATTAATTCCCCTGTCATGGTTTGTGTTCACAAAGATCATTATAACCATCTGGCTGTAACTTGAGTTAAAAGAGAGAAAGTGAACAAAGCAGTAATGCAACCGGCTGGCCTGACCTGTTTCATATCCCCCCCGCCACTGCAGAATATCTCTCTATAAATCACCAGCCATTAGGTCAGACACAATAGCCTTGTACTGTCCACAGTGTTTCCTCTTTGGACAGATTCCATAATCTGTCTGGAGCGGAAATGAAAACTGAGATGATGGATGCATGGTTTGGACTAATATGAAGTTGCATTTTCTTTTTCTTTTTTTTTTATAAATGGCTGCTTTCACTTATTCTTATGGGTTGGTGCTACATGTAACATCCACATATAAATAACTGACTTCCATAGTTGAATCAACTCTGTTTATTCTGTTCTGCAGAAGCAATTAATTTCTGCACTTTCAATGTGGTTGTATTAGATTACAATGCACCTTCATTGCATGTTTCAGCATATTAAATACATTATTTATAGAGGGTTTTAGAAGTCTCTTTATCATAATTTAAATTCTAGCCCTGTGGTGAAATTGCATTAGTTAGGGGAAAATATACATCATCCATCCATCCATCCAGCTTTGAATGGTTCATTCTGGTCAGGGGTATACCCTGGATGGGATGCCTGTATGTGTTATTGCATTAATAGTAATACATATTAATAAAATGTGATTTGAATTTGCATTTACATATTTGGTTAGCAGGCAACATACTTTAAAAATTTCTGTCTTACTGTCCTACTCTGATGCACTCTAAAGTACAGCTGCAGAAAAACTTAAGAGCCCACTATATATTTTTAAACAAATCTGCATTCTTAAATCCTGGTTTAATCCTGGTTCTGCTGGCAGAAGGCTTAGCCGAGCAACAGGAATCCTCAAGATTCAACATTTATAAGACACCATTATACAAGAATAAGGTGAAGCAGGAGACACTGGGGACAAGCAGAAACGAGTTAGGTAAAGGGCAAAAGCCAGAGATGACCGCCAAGTAATCCAACAGTTTTCATGAATCACAGAATGGCACCAAGTGGCCTTTAAAAGCAATGAGAAACATTAAGTGCAGGTGTGAAGTGCGCTGCTAGGACAGTTCAAATCAGCTTCCTAGAAGCAGGACTGAAGACCCGTCAAGCAAGAAGCCCTTCATTAATGCGAAGCAGGGAAGAACCAGGCTGCAGTTTGCAAAAAAAAAAAAAAGAATAATAAAAAATAACACATTATTCAAAGACGCACACCAATAAATAGAGAAATGAGTGAAAAAAAAATTGCTGTGGTCTCAATTCTTTTTGCAGCTGTATAATGTGTAGTATCATTGACACATTGTATTTAAATTTTAATCATAATAATTAGATAATTGTATATTTTAGGCAATAAATAGTTTCATTTGATCAGGAAGGATTTATTGTAGCATATATTACAACCACTTTGATGAAATTCACCTTAGCCCACCAAAACGTGTTTTTTTTTTCTAAAATTATACTGCCCATTATCCCTTCATCAATCTAGCAACTTTCCTATAAACCACGATTTACTTTTTGAAGACCCAATTTCTTATTCTAAAACTGACAGTGTGTGACAATGGTGAGGTATTAATACAAGCGTACTGTACAGATGTAATGAAAACATACATACATACATATGAACTGGAATGCTGTTGACCTATTATATGTCCTGATTTTATTTCACTCTAGAAAAAAAGAACCGCTAAAGTCTAAGACAAACAACATAATCAACTTCATCTCATCAAAATAGGAAAATTAATATAAACTGTAATGGTGAAGGACTAAGTTGATCTATATTTGGCATGGAATAAACCCTGTATCAGGGGTCCCCAATCCCTGTTAACTAGGGCTGCACCTAATCTTGGCAGGGTGGTACATCTCCAGGAGCATGGATGAGGACCCCTGGCATATAACACCAACCCATGCAAATGGTAATGTTATGGTTTGGGCCAAAATGTGCAGACTTACAAAGTGCTCAAAAGAATGTCTTCAGCCAAAGAGAAAAAGGCAACAATAAAACAGTCCAGACAGGGGGGCAGAGCAGAAAATTACAGTCCAGGGACAGAAAATGGGGTAGTAACCTGGAGGCTAAGCTCACAAACACTGCTCAAGCTCTCATACAGCCCTTCCAGTTTGGAGCAGGGAAAAAAAAATGTGCCAGGCTGGCACCCACAACTGCGCTTCTGGACCATAGCCCTTCCAGTCCACCAGGTACTGCAGACCTTGAACCTAAAACCAGACATCCAAGAGGTGGTGGACTGTGTCACACCCCAATCATTCATCTAAGAAGGTAGAGGTGGCAACGGTGGTGTCACCAGGGAGCTGACAGCAATGGACTTCATCAAGGACATGTGAAAAGAGGGATGCACTCAGCATATGGATAGGGGCAACTTCAGGTGGGACTGAGCACCTTAGTGATGAAAATAAGGTCCCACAAACCACCAAGCTGGTGGAGAGCCAAACTCTCTGTTCAACACAGTAGAGAGGAAGTCTTCTACAGCACCCGTTTGCATACCTCCCCATCCAATGTTGGCATAGCAGAAAAATGGCCCAGGCCTGCTTTCAGGTACACTGCCATCAACAGGAAGTGCTGGGTAGAAGGGACCACACTCTCCCTCTCCAAGGATGGGAATTGGGAAGACAAGCACTGCAGCATCTGTCCCAGGTCATGGCCAGACCGTTCTGCCTGTCTATTTGTCCAGAGGTGAAAGCCTGACGAAAATCTGTAACCGGATGACTCAGATCTCCCATTGTTCCATTAGTGGTGTGTCAACGAAACTCTCATCAGCCCATCCAACAAGGCAGCTGGAGACTCACGATGGGCTTCCCAGGACAGAATCATGACCAGGCAGGTTCTGCAGGTAGAGGGTATCCCTGATCTCTGGCGGGTGTGTGCTTCTAATGGGCAGGTTGCCACAAAATGTCCATTCTGTCCACAGTATAAACATGTTTTCTTCTGGAAATGACATTGCTACTCAGGTAAAAGGCAGGTCTAGTGCACCTTGTATCCAGAGCAGTCGCTGCAGGCTGAGGATTACCCAGTGCCAGCAGCATAAACCTAGCATAATCCTTTCAACTCCATCGCTTGCTGCTTCGCTGGTTAATCTGGTTGTCCACCTTAATGACCAGATCAAGGAGCCCATGGATTTGGGGATGTCAACGGCGGCCAGCTCATTTTTAATCTCCTCCACCATGGTAGAAGGCATCACTTCTCCCAGCCGCTGGCCAGAGGCAGGGTCCAAAATGCTATAGCATGTTCTGACACTGACTGACTTCCTTGGTAGAGGCAGAGGAGCTCTAGAGCAGTCAGAGATCCTCTTAATTTCTTCAGTGAAGCTGCTGAATTGATGACAGGCCTGCTGATGGTTGTCCCATGTCGGTATCACTCATTTGCATGCTGGACCAGTCAGCAGTGTCGTAACAAACTCGAGATCATTCATTTGGGAATGTAGAAGACTGGAGCTGGAAGACCAGAGCTCCACTGCAATTCTCAGCAGGAGGAAGGTGGGACTCCCTGAAGGATGTTGCAGGGGAGTAGCAGCAGCAGGCTGAGCGATAGTGAGGTTGATGGTAACCAACTAGGACTGATACCAACCCAGCAAGACCCCCTGCTTGCTGAGTGCCTCCATCAGCTGCTTGTTTGAATCCATCTTCTGCCGAATTCATACTGTAATGTTGTGGGCTGAACAGAACTCATGTGCAGACTTGCAAACTGCTCAAAAGAGTGTCTTCAATCAACAACAGCCAAAAAAGGAGACCGTCAACCATTCTAGGGTCGGAAACCAGGTAGGGCAGAAACATACACCAGCAAAATCAGAGGATAAAATAGAGGTTGAGGGACAGACAAATGTCAGGCAAGGCATAGACGACAGGCAGGTAAACAGGGCAGAGAATCAGAATCTAGAGATAGAAAAGCAGGTAGTAATCAGAGGGGAAAACTCACAGACTGCTCAAACTCCCAGACTGAACCGGACGATCTTGCACCAGGATTCGGTAGACTGTGTGCTGAAATAGGAAGCAGAAAACAACCTAGACGATCAACAGCTTTGATGGTGCATGGCTAAGCATGAGAAACATTTGAGACTAGAGAAACAGAACTCCTTGACAAACCCGTTTGACTGGTTCTTCAGGGCTGCAATCCTAGAGATCTATGGCAGGTGCGGCAGAAGTCCATTGTATAGAAGGAGATGTTCCATCTATCCCTAGCTGTCACATCCTGGAGGGCATCCCTGAAAAGTAAAACTCACTTGACTAAATCATGTGTTGTATGGTATGGATCCCATGAGGAAATGATCCATCCATCCATCCATCCATCCATCCATCCATCCATCAATCATTCATAATACTTATCCTGTATCAGGTCAAGGTGGAAATGACTGTTAATAATAATAATAATAATAATAGCTCTTTTTGAGGTTTTATATAATAAAGTGAAATGTAGCCAATACCAAAAGACACTGTATTTGAACTTAGTGATTAATTGCCATTGTTGACACACCATAATGAAATGTGTCCTCTGCATTTAACCTACATGTGACATAGCAGGGGGCAGCTAATTCAGCGCCCGGGGAGCTGTGCTTGGGGGCGGTACCTTGCTCAAGATACTTCAGTGGGTTCAGTGCTGTGCAGGGATTCGAACAGGCAATTTTTTTACTTACAAGTGTGATTCCCTAACCATTTAGTCACCACTACTCAGCCAGTTTTCATGGAGAAGGTGAATGGGGAAAAGTTAGCCACCAAACAGAAAAATGACTGGTTCTAAGCATCTCTCTATCCAGATATTCTGGACATTTTTTCTTTCATTCTCAGTCTGAAGAAGTATAGAAATAGATAGAACTAGCCGTATTTTTTTCTAACAGCATAATAAGTATAAATAGAGTAAGACTTTTGGAATAGGGGGTGATGATCAGTTGCCACAGAAATGGGAAACCCCCTGACTAAACCCATGACCTTACCATGCCCACCTCTGATATATGATACTTATACTGAGATGCAAAATGCAATGCATGGTATGTAATTTTAGTAAAGCAGTTTGGAGCAGGTTTTCCCAGAGAGTGCATCAGCTAACTAAAATGTAATTTCAGAATCTCCTTGGGGCTAAGAAAAGCACTAGTGTAGGAAAATAAAGAGCATGGTACATCATGGTACATCAGAAGTGATGGTGTTATTGTAATTATCCAGGTTAAGTTGTGCCTTATATTATAGACACACACACACACACAGGTTTGTAATTATATCTTTGTGGAGTCTCTCCATTCATTTCTATGAGGCAATCTCTAATCCCAACACGATGACCTTAACCATTACCCAGCTCTAACCTTAACCATAAGTAACCAAACAGAATAAGAGACTTTTGGCATTTTAAATTTTTTGATGGTATGCACAGATATTTGTGGGGACCTGAAAAATGGTCAGCATGGTATCAGAATAACAGAATTTTATCATGTTATTGGGGACATTATAAACCTAATCCACACACACACACACACACACACACACACGCATACCTGTATACTGTAGCCCCCCTGTATCTACAGTATCAGTAACTGCAATTGTACTTATCCATGGTTTACTGTGTTCCGAAAATATATATGAAGTGTATCATAATATGTTTTTTCATCGTTTCTTAGTTATTTGCACGATATAATTTCCATCGATCCATCATTCCTTAATACATGCTGTTTTTTCGTTGCTCTATAATTTTTTGAGAACTACTGCAAAACATCAGACTCTCTTTTATTTGAGAGAGTACACTACTGCAGAGTAGTGTAAGATAATGTACAATTTACTTTATTATTAATGTATGTAACGTTGGTGATGTCTTACTATGCATAATATATTAATTCAATTTTATCATATGTATGCACATGAAAATCACGTCATATAAGTTTCTTCAACATGAGTAACTAAGAGGGAGAAAAATGAAATAAATAAAGTTGGTTTGATACCTGGAATATCAGAATGTATCGTATTAATGGTTGTTTATATAAGTAATGGTGGTGAGGAGGGGGTGTTGGGGTAAGCAGGTGATTTAGCCATGATCCAGGAAGAGTCAGGGCTTATTTTTTATGATGAATGCCTATATAAAAAAAATACAATAAAAATAATACAAAAGATGGTGCCCGTGATGGGTGGCATTTGAAGGGGCACTATGGCTTCTTTGGGTTCATGTTAAATGGAATGCTAACCCATACAGCATTTGTCTTCAAAAACTGACTGAATTTATTCTATTATCGGTTTTTTAACCAGTGGTTTGTAATAGAAAACCATGGGGGTATTTTAATAGTGCTACTATACTGTAGATACTGGCTATAACAACAAGAATAATTTATTTAAAGGCACAATATGGCTGCTGCATAACATAACCTATTGTGCCAGTTCTGCCTCTAAATATGGTGCTAAAATGAGTTGTGTCTATGTGGGAGGATGTGGTGAGCATATTCTTTTAATACTGGAGGTCTTTCAGAATAGTTTCAATATTTTATTAAATTTAGGAAAAAGGAGTATTTAGATTTATTCATGTTTTGTAATGAGATGCCCAGTATAGGGTTATAACAAGCTTGGAACCTGTTTAAAGAGGCAGGGAGCAATGTGCCACCTTAGGCAAGATGCCAGTCTACTACAGAAAACACTCATGCAAATTAAGGCAAACACACACATTAAATTTGGAGTCAGTGATTTAGGAGAGGCAGAAAACCAGAGGAAATCTGTGGAAACACCAAGAGAACATGCAAACGTCGCATGCACAGAGCGAAGAGGGGTTTGATCCCCTATGGTTGGAAGAGAAAGATCGCCACACTCCCGACTGGGCAACAAATGTTCTCTTACCTTGAAACCATGTTTCAGCTATGAGAATTTTATTAATTCTTAATTCTTGTGCACATGGCCGAGAGACCCAACAGATTTCCCCATTTTGGGACAAAATCTCTTCCTCCACATCCTGGTCAGAATCTTCTTTGCTTTGAGTTTTTCTCAACATTGTCTTCTTCCTCTGAAGATTCCTCCTCTTCATTAGTTCATAAGACCCCTAGAATATCATTGGTCAGTAACTCGACTACCTAGTCTTGCAATCAATCATGCCATCATGTCTCCCACATGATAATTTAATAGCAGCATATAAATTGACCCATTTGTCTTTTGATCCATGTTTATATTATAAAAACATTTAAAATGTTTGCCCTGTTTATTTGTGGAGGTGCAGGTGTAATTGTGACCAGCAAAGGCTGTATTAGTGCTGAGCGATATGGGCCAAAAATCATATCTCAATATTTTTTAGCTGAACGACGATATACGATATATATCTTGATATTTTTTCCATAAAGAGATAACAAAAAGACAGTTCCAAGTCAGAGCCAAATGTTTTAACACTGGTAATGCAATCTCTTAAGGCATTGTAGACTGTTGATGCCTGTTTATATTACATTAGTTCATGATTTTTATTTAATTAGTTACTTATTTATTTCTCTTGGACCATCTGCTTTCAGTTTCACCCCATAAAAATGACGGTAGCATTTTTCAGTAGGGGGGCACAGATCATATCTGTTGAAATCTGTTGAAGATCAACTCCACAAGGTAAAATTGACAGAACATAGACTTTACGTGCATAATTTTAAAGCAACATAAACTTTATTAATATAAATGATATTTTCTCATCCTATATCTCGTATGAAAATATATCAATATATATCTTAAAAACTCAATATATATCGCCCAGCCCTAGGCTGTACTATTATTGTACTGGTGTACTGGACTAGAATTTCACCGAGTTTCCACGGCAATAGGCAAATATATTATAATAAAAAAAGCTTCAAAACAGTCCAAGATCCATCCATCCATCCATTTTCCAAACTGCTTATCCTACTGGGTCGCGCGGGGTCCGGAGCCTATCCCGGAAGCAATGGGCACGAGGCAGGGAACAACCCAGGATGGGGGGCCAGCCCATCGCAGGGCACACTCACACACCATTCACTCGCACATGCATTCTTACGGGCAATTTGGCAAATCCAATTAGCCTCAGCATGTTTTTGGATTGTGGGGGGAAACCGGAGTACCCGGAGGAAACCCCACGATGACATAGGGAGAACATGCAAACTCCGCACACATGTGACTCAGGGTCCCAGAGGTGTGAAGCAACAGTGCTAACCACTGCACCACCATGCCGCCCCAGTCCAAGATCAAACTAAGTAAAACATGTAGGCAAAACTGACTTCAAACACAATCAAAGGTACAATAGTATGTTGCAGGTGTTTAAAGTATGTCTTTTTCTTTCATTTGTATTATTTTTTATATTGTATAGTCTTGGAACTTATATTTTAGATATGAAAAAATAAATTTTATGTGATTGTTTCAGATTGTCAGGCTTCCGTAAATGCAGAGAAAATCCATCAAAATTAATGTGAAGTCTACTTGAGTCCAGACAGGTGCACGTAATGTCTTACAGCTTCACCAAAAAAACGGCCGTATGATTCTTCTTCTTTGTATAAACTTGTATCTATTTAAGTCACATCATCACATTTTAATTTCAGGGTTTTTTATGGATAAAACACTTCCCTAAATGCAGTGTCAATCCACTGATGTGATCGTGGGGTCAGGTCAGGGGGGGACAGTTATCTACAACATGAACATCTCAGAGCTAAAAAATGTAATAAATATCTGGAATGTTGGAACTTACCTTATTAATTACCTTTAACCAGTGGTTTGTAATAGAAAATAATGGCAGAATGAACAATTAAATTCACATTTTGCTATTTAACTACCAATATTCACTTCAACAACAAATGAATGTGCATTTCTAATCATATGCAATATTCCAATCAATACTGTACTCAATAAGATCTGACCGTCGGTATACACAGAAAATATCTCGTACATTTTCAGTTACACATTTTATTTATATAGCCTTATTTTATATTTATAATAAATGATTTTCACACTCATATTTAATATACATTGTTCATTCTGAGCTTTTGCTACTTCCTTCTTTCACCTTCACATTTTATTTACGGTTAAGGCCTGCCTGGTTTTCAGACTGCAGTTTTTTTAAGCATGTTGTGTAATTAGGGCAGAGGTATTTAAAGGCGCAATGTAGCTGGTGTACAACCTATTGTGCTATTTTCTGCCTCTAAATATGGTGCTAAAATGAGGCGTGCTTAGGTACAGTATTTCATGAAATAGCCAGAAAAGGGGAAAAAAGAGTGAGACTCAGCTGGCAGGAAGAGGGCGCATATTTATAAATGCAGTAGGTCAAGATAAACCTTTACTATTCTTGGACTTGGCTTAAAATGCAAATATAAGCCTTTCCATATACTACAGCTTTTGATTTGCTTTCACTCTTAACATATCAGATAGCAGTCCTTTAAAGGTATAATTGTCAATTAATAGAATAAGTGTTACATGCATGTATTCTATAATGGGTCAGAAGCTGTGTGCTGTGCAGCCTTTGACAGCAATGAAGGCTGAACATCCGGGGCCAAATCAATGGCATGTAGAACTGGCCATTAATCTCTCATATGGAAATCTGCCCAATGTCAACAACTGTTGGAAACTTTTTTTTTTCAATCTATCAAGGTCTTTGACAGCAGGTGCAACACAGTAAACATACTGTGGTCGTTACATTACTTACAAAGAAGGTTGCAGTGACGTTGAAATACCTTTGGTATATTTATGGTTTAATTTTCCATTTTTTACTTAAAATGTTAAGAAAATTTCCAACATAGAAAATTATTCTTTTGTTGGATACTGTGATGCCCTGCTCGTCCGTTCCTCCCGTGTGCCACGCCCCCTAATTACCCTCGTGTGATTCCCTGATTGTC
>JAODJX010000042.1:25241431-25262659 GCA_026776945.1 Isichthys henryi | reverse complement strand
GCCCTGCCTGCTTCCTGCCCGCTCACCAGCACGCACGATCGCCCATACGCCACTCGCTCTGTGCCGATCGTAACAGATACTTAGCCATTTCTCTTCTAACATCTGTGTTACTTTCCTGATTATTGGGGTTAGTGCTGTTGTTTATCACAGTGACCTAGTCCTTTTTTAAAAAAAAATAGGAGAGAACAAATGACAAAACTGAACAAAGTTGAATTGATAGCTTTATTGTAAGTGTGATGTCAGAAAATATCATTTGGTTGACACCTTTTAGATTATATACCAATACCCGAATGACTGGGCTGTTACAATGTGTCAATATCTTTTGCTTTCTATAGATCTATATGGTTAACTATTAACAGAAACAATTCAGGATAAGTACTATGATAATGGATGCAGAAGCAAGTGTTCTGGTATTGAGCTTGCAATTTTCATCCATCCATTGATTCATCTTCCTCCACCACCTATCCAATATTTGCAGACCATACAAATAACATTTAATTATAATTGTATTATTATTAGGAGTGGCAGTAGTGGTATAAATCTTGTCTTAACTCATCTTAAAGTAATTGCTCACAATAAGTGCAGAGTATTGTCATTAAGTGAGGCATATTAATTGTTGAAGGCTACTGTTTTTATTCCCTTCTTTCACCACACAACATAGTAAGGTACCAGTGATGAAATATATCGCCTAGCAATAAGCTGCACATGAAAAATAACATATTGGCTGGGGATGGTGCGATAGATTGTACTAATATCTCACTCCTCCAGGGCTGAAGGTCTGAACCCACCTCCCCCCTGTATATGCCGAGTACTCCTGTCTCCTCAGGTGAGTTACCCAGTGTGTGTGTTTTGCTTTTCCTTGCATCCTGTGCTGCCTGGGATAGGCTCCAGGTCTCCACCCATGACCATTTACTGGATAAGCTACTCCTGGTTACTTCCTGTATTTACATGCCAAGATGATTACCTTTTTTTCTTTCCTTTATGCAATACAGGCTGCTATGCAGTCTAGGAGCAGCACAAACTGGTTACCATAAAATGTGAGCAACTGTGCAGTAGGAGCAATGTTACTGTAGCATGCAAGCCAGGATACAAATTGTTGTTACTTTCTTAAATACTCCAAAGCCTGAAACACCATTGTCAGATTAGTTGTAATTGTGCACTAAAATATTACGTGCAGAAGCACAATATATGTAACAGCCATTCATTCCCCAGTACAGTCCCCCCCACCCATCCCAAGGTTGCATCCTCTCCCTACGTTCACGGGGGTTTCCGCCAAGCGCTTGCTTTCCTCCTACGTTGAATAAGAAATAGTTTAGGTGGCTTCACCCATGTCTGAAAAGCGAGAACATGGAGCAGCTTCCACTTTTATTTGCAGTACCTAGTCCACCATAGCTTAGGAGAAACTCATTTGTCTTGATATATCTCCAGAATTAATCCAGAAGTATCACTGTATCCTTGAAACTGATCTGAGTACAGACAGCCATAATGATGAGAAGGTACTGGTATTTTGCAGGTATTATATTTCTGTTTCCCAACAGTCTACAGCACTTGATAACATAATTATTATTCACTATGATCCAGTGTTACTGTATCCCTGAATTAAATTAGGATTTTAAAACAAAATGGAATTGATCGATGAACGGATGGGATCATGGATGGATGGATAGATGGATGGATAAACAGCAGACCAATCTTCTATAGTGAGGATTAATAAGATAATTTTGCCAAACATTATTTTAATTCACTGTGACAATAAAATATCACGAACAAGCAGTTGATGAGAATGATACAGAGCCTGCAACAATTTGAGATGAAAAGATCAGAATGATTTAGTATATTTTCTGTCATAAGAAAACTGAGACCAAGAGGGCTTTTCATTAAATACATACACTGTAATCAACCCTAAAGACCGCTGCTGAGTTACCAGTGTTTGTAATACTTTATCAACCTTTATTTATTCCTTGTATTTATCACTGCTGGCTGCAGCAAAGTGCTAAGTCCTGATTTACTACAGTATGTGCATTTTCAGCACGTTTACTTGCCAGTGTGGTCAATACTGTATGTAACTATGAGTATACCCATGATTCCAAGGGAGTATGCTACTATTCATACTTCTGCTTGCCCAACAGTACAAATGTCTTTAGCATTTCAGTCTCTGCTAGGGTATACAGGCTTTAATAGACTAACAGACACCATATTCTTAATTATGTCTGAAAGGAACAACATGAAGATTTCTTTTATCTGCCATGTTCACCACACTTGGCATGTCTTTGGCCTTGAATCCCACGCTGAGAGATCTTACAGAAGAGCATCAAGCTTCAAATTGGCCCTTTTCCTAGTATACCCAGGCCTGCCCTTCTCTCTGTCCTCTTTGTGATGGGGGTGCTGCATTCTGATCTCACTCTTTGGTAAAACAGTCGCGTAACATGGCTTGTGTCACAGTCTGTCTTGTTTAGTTGCACAACCTCCCTCCTGTAGTTCATAATCTCTTCAAAACTGTTTGGAATTCATTATCTAAAGGTTCGTTAAATGGTTCAGCTGTAGCGACTTTACAGTTGCCCTCAGAAAACAAAAAAAATATCAGAAACTTCTTCCAAACCACTTCAGGTATAGTTTGAGAAGCCAGAGTTTTACTATTAATAGCACTACTACTAATAATACAATTACAGTAAATTTACAAGGCATGATTATACAAGTATTACAAGTACTACTTCTTGACATTTTTGACAAGATGTTTCATTTGGGTATTTTCCAGCATCATGTGCTTAAACTTCTTAGGCAAACATGGTTTAGGAAGATCCATGTAAATCATATAAATAAACTGAATACTAAAATCAACAGCACTAATGAAAATAAAAATAATGTAAATCACCCATTTTAAGTGCAACATGATCTACACATAACAGCTATGATAGTTCATGAAAATGTAAGAAAAAATAATATTACAAAGTAATACAACTGAAATTCCACATTTCATTGGAAAAACATGATGACTATATTGTTCAATCTAAAGTACTGAGTCTTTTATATCATTTATACATTTTTATCTTTCATAGAAGAAAACTGCCATACAGGGATGCATTTTGCATTATTTTTTAATTTTGCAAAACTTCAAACATCGGTATAATTACTTTTCATCCCTTTTAATAAGAACATCCATAGGTTATATTGTTAGTTAAAATTTTGTGCTTTAATCCATCCATCCACCCACCTTTCCAGCAGTTATTCTGGCCAGCGCTGCAGTGTACTTGTGCAGTATTACAGAATTTAAGTCTTGATAACTTTCGCTGCGTTACAGAAGCTTTCAGTGCATCGGGTTTTGTTAGAGAGATGTGCTGAGTTCACTGCCAATCAAGTGTTTAGATAACATTTTCAGGACATTAAGCGTGTTATTAAAGTCCTTTAAGGAGAGCTGCTTTTCTTACTCAGGGTACTTCCCACAAAATTGAGGATAAATGCAACATATCAATGTAATTTATTTCTGTTTGGTACAAGAACTAATTGCAGGCAGCTCAAAAGGTCTTCGGATGGACTTTAGCATCCCCTTGAGAGGAAAAGCCTCAAGCTTGTTTTCTAATCTTTCTCATCAATCTGCAGAGCATCATCATCTTCTCTCTTATTCTCTCTCTCTCTCTCTCTCTCTCTCTGTCTCTCTCTCCGTCTCTCTTTCACCCCAAGGACTAGAGATGTTCTGTTATAGGGCTATAGCGGTGGGCGGAGATGCACTGCAGCACTGTTTGGGCGGGCGGCCAAAATGTAGATGGCGCTCTCCATCAAGAACTCCTGCCAGTTCATTTGCCTGCAGGAACAGATGAAGAGATGCATGATCATGAGTATTTCCTGCTGAATAACTGACATGATTGGTAACTCAACCTGACGGCAGCCTGATGCCTGGTAGGAAATTAAAAGGGTTCCTTAATGGTTTCAAACATCAAAACATCTGCAGTGTTGGTTGGATGTTTTTCTTTTTATGTTATCCAGCCTACGGGCTTCCGTGTATCATATCTATAGCTAAATGACTAGGAGTGAGTGCAACATGACCACAACCTTTTGTCACCCTTCCCAGATGAAATTGGGCTCTTCTCGCGACTTTTGTTGCTTCCGGAACTTGCAGGGCTGCTCTCTGATATCGGCCCAACGTGGCTGATGCTTAAAAAAAGAGGAACACTTCAAATCCAAGCACATGTCTTTCACACTATTCATTGTCTTGCTGACAGTATCCTGCAAATTTAAATTTAATATTTCAAACACCTTAACATGCTCAGTAAGAAGGAGTAGTTTGTCTATATCATTGCCACAGTTAAATCAGCACAAAGTATCACCAAAACCTATTTATTGTTTTATTCAGTAGTACTGCATTCTCCACAGGGAGATCAATAAATTAGAATAAATGAATATGAATACAGAATAAAGAAATATAAACCTATAAAGTTTGTTTATATATATATATATATATATATATATATATACTGTATATACATATAGTATATACTGTATATATAGTAAATACTGTATATATATAGTATATATTGTATATATATAGTATATACTGTATATACAGTAGTATACTGTACAACTCAATCCTTAAACCTGCTGTACTGCTAAAATTCTAAGATGATATACGTCGATAAAACAGTACTGTTTCATTGACATATGCATAGAAATTTGCCTTTGTCTCCAAAAAAACCAGTGAGGGTTGTAGGACACAAGACAGATTAAAGTAACAAAGACAGAGACATTCACCGGGATCCACCCTAGCAGGCAGGCTATGAGGAATGGGATACGAAGGGAATGCTGTGGTAAACAACAAAGCACTTTTAGGTGCATTACTGCTTGATAATTAGAGTCAGAGAAATGCATCACCTAGTACTATATTTCTGCCCTGTGGGGAGGACAGGCAGACTCTTAGCTTAAGCCAGCATTTAGACGTGTGATCTGTGCTGCATGCATCATAACCAGGGTGATCATCTGCTTTGACATCCCTGCTGTTGCTCATGCTGTCATTTTTTCCAAGCAGTTTTAATAGAGTACATCTTTATAGCCTTACATTAAAAAGAATCAATAGATAACAATATTAATTCTAAAACTGAATCAAATGCCCACATTTAATATCGGTTTTGAATTTTTTTTTTTTTGAGAATCATGAATCTTATCATTGTGGGTTGCAAAGCCTTTTCCGTAGCTATGATCTGATTTCACACCATTTGTTTGAAACTGTGTAGTAACGCAAGGAACATTCAGAATATAAATAAATACACACACATGCAATTCCCTTTTGTAAATTCAGACTTACCTTAGATTTGTTATTGTGGAACACAGTCCCATGAGTCTGTTAGGGAAGAGTACACACTGCATGTGTGGCACCTCCATTGGTCACTTAACCATTTATATGTAAAACATTCCGTGGCATTTATAATACTGTATCACTCATTAAACATCGCAGTGTGAATGTTACAATGCAGAGCAACCATGCAAAACCCACCTTCGCGTTCTACCCACTTTAGCTGCTGCTTTTCATCTCTCACCATGATCATTTCTATTGTGTTTCAGTTCGTAATTTACCACCTACCCTCTTACAAATGATTCACTATACATGTAAATTTAATATTAAATTTCTGCGTGGGGGATGATCTTATCTTCTCTGACATAAAAAATAACATGTATCATGTATATTTCTTGTATATGTTTGCAATCTAAAGAAGACCTACAGGGGTAGCTTTCCCTGCTTTGGGGGTGCAGGCAGCATTAGCTTCTGAGCTATTATGGATTCTGTTTTACTGTTGATTTTTATCCCAACCTAATACAACTTTAACTTTGCATCAGGCTCTGATTATGCAGACTGCAGCTTTCCACCATGCTCTGATTATGTGAACTGCAGCTTTGCATCATGGTCTGATTATGCAGACTGCAGCTTTCCACCATGCTCTGATTATGTAGACTTCAGCTTTGCTTCATGCTCTGATTCTGTACACTGCAGCTTTGCATCATGGTCTGATTATGCAAACTGCAGATTTCCATCTTGCTCTGATTCTGTACACTGCAGCTTTGCATCATGGTATGATTATGCAGACTGCAGCTTTCCATCATGCTCTGATTCTGTACACTGCAGCTTTGCTTCATGCTCTGATTATGCAGACTGCAACTTTCCATCATGCTCTGATTCTGTACACTGCAGCTGTGCATCAGTCTCGGATTATGTAGACTGCAGCTGTGCATCAGTCTCTGATTATGTAGACTTCAGCTTTACATCAGTCTCTGATTAAGTAGACTGCAGCTTTGCACCATGTTCTGCTTATTTAGTTATATTTAGAATACGGCCTGC
This sequence comes from Isichthys henryi, assembly GCA_026776945.1. NCBI lineage: Eukaryota > Metazoa > Chordata > Actinopteri > Osteoglossiformes > Mormyridae > Isichthys > Isichthys henryi. Next base: position 25,256,337 of record JAODJX010000042.1, on the reverse strand, counting down.
TGCTGTTGCTATTGCATTCATACAGTATACTGCAAATACTGCACTCAGTGTAATCACACTGACCCTGCAGTACTACGAACTGCTATTATTTTAATTAATGAAAAGCAAATATAGGGATAGTGCATTTGTTTAAGATTGTTTATTCCTTTTTTGGTTAAATATCAAAGAGACTAATTTCATGGAGAATTCTTGCAGAAACATTAATATTATGCCTATATTGCATGCATGATTTATATCCTTAATTCTTGTCTTTGTGTCATATTCAAACATGTTTCTGTCAGGAAAACAATATCCCCCTGTTTCAGTGCTCCAGGTTCTACCTCCATCTCTCTCCATCTTTCTATTTTTATTGTCAGCAATTATCATTTCATTTTTCCAAATGTGCTCCCTAAAATGTGATATTTTACAGTTCGGGTGATTTCTAGCAATTAACCAGAAAATTACACCTGCTTAATAAACATCTTGAAGGTTCAACAAACTCAAAGATTATATACTGCTTGAATATATTAAAAACAAAACTTTTATTGCCAGTTTTAAAGCTATTTAATTGTGCAAAAGACTACAGCTGATATAGGACATTTTATACACCTACAATTACAGTGACATTGGTTTGTTTTAATAGCAAGTAGGCCAAAATTTCCAAGCAATATTCTGAGCAGCAAGTACATATACAAGAAAATCTCCTATCATTTCTTTTCAAATTGTTGTTCTGTGTTATTACAGTTTTCTCACTGATTCTCAGTATCGAACTGTAGATATAAAACTGCAGCACTGAAGACGGAACTTTTAAAAATAAAGATACAGCCGTTTTCAAGTAATGCATCAAAACAGAAAAATGAATTATGTGGATTCTGAACAAATCCAAATGAGTAGCAACTAATACTGAACTTACATCTACGGATACATTTAATTCAATTTGGTATTCTGAGTGTTTCTATGCTGCCCATTAAAGCTGAAAAGCTTTTGACTGCACACACTATTTGTATACATTCATCATGGACCATTCATAGCGTGCAACAGAAATTAGACTGATTATTTAGACAGCGGTCAGGTGATTTTGGTGAAACTGCCAAATTCAGTTCCTGCACCATTAACAGAAATGTAGACATTTCTAAAAATATTTGTACCTGCTACAGGTCTTTCCCTAGTTTTATTTTTTTTAATAATTCATTAATGAACTAGCTAACTTACAAGGTATGTTTTAACATTTATTCTATTGTATACCCATGAGGGCAATAAGGACTATATTCCCAGACAAGGGAATTTACTTATATTATTTCATTTTTCATTAAAATAGAGTAACAATATCCATTGGCACAGCACTTATTTTTTGTCTCAGTGGGTCGCTGTCAATACATCTGATGTTTTGCCCTGCAGAAGAGCAGAGCAGGATTTATGTTCCATAAGCTGTACTGTACCTGACATTGCAGGACTGCGTTTCTTTGGTATGTTTCTGGAACCACGACCGTTGGGATCTCCGCACCTCCCCACTAAGAACAAGACCATCATTGTCTTGATCTAAACTCAAGTAGACCGAGCGTGCCCGGTCCCTTTCTTTTGCGGTCAGCAGTCGTACAAGAGAATTCTGGGGAAGAAATGGATGTTAATGAATTACATGAGACATGGGGAAATACGTTTATTCTTAATGCAAAATAATCGATCCACAGACTGGAATCCTTGGAACGCAACATGATAAGAAAAGACCAGGGCAAAGTGAGACCCTTGTGAGATTTTATATTTATACTCTGCTAGACCTTAGTCATGCCTCGTTGCATTTGCCTTTCGTATCATTACGACCTTTGTCTGTGATGTTCACCCTGTCCTATGGATTACTAAATTGGACTCTGGATCTTTCACTTGTGGCTTGTTTTCCGACCCTAGCTTGCCCTTTTGAGCAACTCCAGTATCCGCTCACAGTCTAAAGATATGCAGATTGGGTAATTTGTGCCTCAGAACTGCCTGTAGTCTGTGTGTGTGTGTGTGTGTGTTTTTTACTCTGCAATGGCCTGGGATTCTTTCTAGTGTATCCCCCTGCCTTGCTGGTGAATATGCTGCCTAAGATAGGATTCATGCCATTCCATCACCCTGACCGGGATATGCACTTAGAAGATGGCTGATCTTCTCAAACAGTAACATATTCAAAGAAATGGGGATTCAGTAATGTGTCCAGCAGATGTGTAACATGATGCAATGCGTCTTTGGTACCTTAGAGCGGAACTTATTGAGCACTCCCAGAGATTCATGGTACAGGAAGTCAGTCCACTCCATCTGTCCCTTCTGTTCAGGGTCCAGAGCAGAGAACTGGGCCAGAACCTCCTCCTCCTGGTCATCAGCCAGGTCTCGTTCAGAGAGCTGCTTGGACACAAAGTGCTTGTACTGGAGGAATTCCTCAGACCCCAAGCAGGATTCTGCAGGGCAGGCCAGATAAAGACTATAATTACCAAATCCTTTGTAAATGTGATGAATAATAAAATACTCAGGGCAATCATCTCTTCTGCAACATTTTGAATTCTATGCTACAACAATAATGATGCACCATGTTGTGCAATCTTGTGAATTACGGTTATTATTTATAATTGTTTATCTCACACACTGAATACTCTGTGCTTAAAAATATGTTGAGACTTTGGAGCACTGGATATATTGTGAATGTATGTGCAGGACTTCATGTGTTTTAATGGGAAAGACGGAGGGAGGGAGGGATGGAGGGAGGCATGGATGGACGGATGGCTGACAGGTGCTTACTGTGTACATATTTACAATAAGCTGACAGATGTGCTAACCTGGAATGATCTTGCACTGCTTGAAGGTCTCTGTGAGACTATACATCTCTTCCTCAGTAAGAAGTAGGTTCACATTGTCCTGAAGGGTCACAAATCAATAAGTAACAGTGTGATATTTCCACAAGAAGAAGATACAGCAGCATTTCCAAAGCAATTAGAAGACTCCAAACAATTAACTGACATGTTTCTTCTATTCTGGAAGCCGTGAATTGAATTTAATCAGAAAATAACTATTCAATATGTGTTTATTCTTTATTTTATGCATTACAAATAGAATAGACATTACAATATGCAACGCTCATGCCTTTTTCCTCTGTGTTCTCAGTGGTGTGACGGAAGGAGCCACACCTGTTCTTCGTTTAACCCTGCCTCTCGTTTCAGCCCTCGTGTGGATGATCCCAGGTGCCTCTCGCCTGCTCCCTTATCTGTGGTGTATGTAGTGCTTCCTCGTTCTGAGCTCCCCAGTCCAGTCATTGTATTGTTACGTGTGTTATGTTATTGACTGCTTGTGCCCCTCTGTTCTCCCTGAGCCTTGTGCATCCTCCTCGCTCTCCCTTCCTAGTTTTGACCCCTTACAGTCCCATTTTTTTTGCCTCTCCCGGTGTGTTTTACTTTAATAAAGTCCCTTGGTCTTTCCCTGATGCCTGCCTTTGCCTCTGTGCTTCCCGCACCGTGACACAATATGCATTACAAACTTAGTTTTATATTAATATTATATCATTGGACAATACAATTCTTCATACAGTATGTTAATTAAAAATGAGTTCCCTTGCGGCTCCTTACAGAACACAGAACAGCTTTCTGTTGTCGTGTTTCAGAATGTTTTAGAATTGGTACTGGATTTCACTGTCATGAAAGTTATCCGAAAACCCATTACCTAAAATGTTATTAGGACAGATGAATCCATCAGAAATGAAAATATATCCTGTAGAGAAATGAATTTCTACTGACCATAAGTAGGTGGTCTGTGCAGATTAAAAACGTAATTATACTGTAAGAAATTCCTATGGATTGGGCCACTGTGCTTCCCATGGATAAACAAAAAGTTGTTATGCACTTGCAGTAAGGCGGTAAAGCTTTTAGGTCTCCAGAAGTGTTCTTCTCAACTTCCTAAAGCAAAACAATTTGCACTTTGCTACCGAGTTATTTTTTCATCGGTTGTCTGTAAAGAATACACCGTGCATATTTAATTTTTTTTTTTTTTGTGGGGATAGTCACATCTGTGGCTTTTAATCTGAATTTTCTGTTTGATATTAATTAACTTTGTTGCCGCAATAGACCTACTGCATTGTACACTTGTGTTTCCTAACCTGATCCTCAGGGACCGGCAACTGCTCCACGTTTTTGTTCCCCCCCAAGCCTCATGCCAGAAAGTCCACATTTTTTGATCACTCTCAGCTGGGAGCCTCGGGGGTCCCTGAATACTGGGCTGAGAAACACCATTAATTCACTACTACTACCATGGTAGCACTGTTGCCTCACCATCCAGGACTGGAGGTTTGAATCACACCCCTGCTCTGCTTGTGTGGAGTTTCTCCCAGTGTATCATGGGCTTTCTCCAGGTACTGTGGTTTCCTCCCGCAGTCCGAAGCAGTTATGCTAATTGGTGTCTCTGTAGTGTGTATGTGAATGTGCCTCACCATGAACTGGCATCCTGCCCAGGGTGAACCCCAGTCTTGTACCCTATGCTGCCTGGGATAGGCTCCAGGCGCCTGTGGCTCTTGTTAGTATAGCTGGCTAGAAGATGGATGGATGGATTCTGTGTTTGTGAAACAGTGTGATTTGTCCTTGCATTGTTAATAAACTGATGCAATGCTACATGAAAAAATCAAATAGATAATCCTTCAACACAGGTTAAATATTGTGATTTCGTCAGTTTGGAAATATGACCCTTAGATATTGACCTAGCATCTCTGAATGAGGGTATCCTCAATCACCTTCCCTTGAGAATGGGGTTATGAGTACAATCATTGGGGTCAGCACCTGTTTTGTCCCAGTCTTACGTCTTCTCCCCGTTTGACCAGCAGGTGTCGCTGGCCATCCTGTCTTCCCCCGTTGTCTTAGTCTGTAGTGTTTCCCCTGCCTAACCCTTTCATTTGTATGAATTTTTCTAGATCCTGTGTCTTGTGATTTGTATTTGGTATTGGTTTCATTGTTTATTCACGTGCTTGTGTTTTTACCTGTCTGTTATTCCTCTAGTATAGATTCTGTTTCCTTGTTTCTGTCAGTGTCTTAGCTTTCCCCTCCCAAGTCACTGTTAATTATTAGTTCGACCTGTTGCCTGTTCTTGTGCCTGATCTTGTTTGTTTTCCTGATTGCTCATTGTCCTGCACCCTCCTTGATTGGTTAATTGTCTATGTCTCACTCCTGCTGTCTCACTACCCAGTTCAGTTTTCATATTTAAGTTTCGGCCTGACATCAGTTCCCCAGTGGGTCATTGTTTGATGTTAGTTTGGTTAGTTGTGTTGTTTGTAGCCTGCCTGCTTGCCCTGACCCAGTTGTAATTAGTGTTTGTTTACCCCCTTTTACTTTTGACCCCTTCCGGTCTGTGTTTGTTTTTTGTAAGTGTTTCGAGTGTCTTCAGTTTTGTTTAATAAACCCGTATATTCCCGTGAGCCGCAAGTGGGTCATCTACTTTCTGTTCCTCGCCTGCATGATGCCACGCCTCGTGCCAAACCCGCCCGGATCCTTGACACCAATAATATACTAATGACCATTTGGCCGTACTCACAGGATGTAGCGCCATTCAAATGTTATGACAGCAAGGGACTTTTGATGTTCCTCTAAATGCCACAAGCTTCTCTTAGCATAGACTCTCCTTTTCCCAAACTGACCCTTTACATTTTGAAATCCTTGTCCGTCTGACAAACGAGTATGATGCAGATAAGACACGCATCACAAATAATTTATACATACAATATATAACAGCTACTGTATTAATCTGTCCTCATACTGAACTGACTTTTTAAATTTAATGAAATTTTTGTATATTGCTTTTGAAAATATCGCATAGATGTAGTGTAACTTTGCTGGCCTAGCCTAGGGGTACGATATTGCAAAGACTCACGCAATAATAGCAGCTCCAGCCTGCGGAAGTGTGGGCAGTGTCCCTCATCTGTTGTAGGCTGTCCTTGCAAAGATAGCCCATCTCCTGCAGGCATCCATCATGGAACACTCGCGTACATATCCGGCAAGGGAACAAGTCATCCGCCGTCCACACCTCACAGATTTCGCACATCTCGTCATTGGCCGGCTACAGGAAGAGCCATCACAGTGAGGGTGTGAATTCTGCACCGGTTTTTTATACACGGAGGCTTTTGATTTATCATGCAGGATTTTCCTGTAATTATTAACATTAGTGTGAAAATACATGGCACTTACAAATACTGCAGCTAACAGTAAACCACGGTCATCTTATAGAATGAAGCCAGCTGACCATATTCAGCATATTCAGTTATGATTGGTCCCATGAAAAACCTGTGCTAGGAGTTATAGGGCTTAAAACAGGGGATGCTCAGGATGGAATGCAAGTTTATATCATTATAAGGTTTGTTATTTTAAATGGATAAATACTGACCTACCTAATGACCGACTTACATACAGAGAGTAAACATGAACTGAAAGGAATCTGCCTGAAAAAGAACAGGTGAACTAACATCACACTTATAAGAGATGGAAACCCCAGAAATAAATAAATACTGAACTTTCATTTAAACTTCTAATCATTTAGACTTTCAAGATGTGCTCAATGTTTAATTATATATTGCATTTTCTCTTCTCTCAGTTTTTAATGTTAGCTTAGTAATGTTCGGCATTGCCCTCTTAAACAGTATCAAGTGCTTTGAATTTCTTAAAAAACATAAAAAAGAGGGGAGAATTTTATGCAGTGAAAATCTTTCCCTGCTGGACCTTGCCGGTTTAATGATGCAGTGTAAAAAGCAAATGTGCAACTACAAAGGTAAATATCTCCTTCTTTATGTTCCTTTTGATGTGTGAGAGATAAAGGCTGGCAATTCTTGGAGGGCAATGGCTGTCTATTAACCAAAGTCTCATTATGGGATGTATGAGACATGTGCTTTTAAAGAATGATGCTGTTACTGGAATGGGCAGCCCGATTGTAAGCAGGGGACTGAACACAATTACAATGTGTTACCATTGGGAGATAATGGCAATTGTCTGTAGGTGTGGGCAAAAAATGAACAGATCTAAAAAATACAAATTCTCTCTAACAAGATCTTACCCATATTTGCTCTTTTTATACAAACCCAATATGACTCTATAGTAAATCATATGAGAATCATGCCAACATGTTAGAATCAATTTGTGCTCAGAATATATTAAATACAAGATATGTTATCAATACCGAGTGTAGCAAAAATGTAAACACCGCAAACTGGCTAGTATAAATCTTGAGCCCAGATTTTCTGGAGTGCATTTGACAGTGCTAAATTTGTTGCGCCATGCATGTCTAATCATGAACAACACGAAAAAGGTTGCAAATTTTCTCCAACAATTCAAATAATGGACAGGGACTGGAATCTGAAAGTTTTATGGTTTGTACAGCAAAACATTCAGAGCTAAAATCAATAAAGTGCACTCTTAAATTAAGTGCACTTTTGGGTAGAGTTCTGGAGTGCCATTTAAGCATCTGGTGCGACAGACAAATATGTTTCATTCATAGTGAAAGCACAGCAAGTCTAACTGTTGAGTAAGGCACCTATACTAGTTTTCTTCAGCAGATACCCAGAATCAGGAATGCAGAATCCATTACACTGTCAGTTATCTAAGTTATGCGCATGTAAAAAACTGTCTCATTGGAAAATACAGCTCTGGAAAAAACTAAGAGACCACAACAAAATTTTCAGTTTCACTAATTTCTCAATTCATGGGTATGCTTCTGTGTGAGATATGCATATTTTTGGAAACTTTGGCTTTTCCCTGCTTCTCAATGATGAATGGCATCCTACAGTAGGTCTTCTAGGTGCCGTATGAGTTGTCGTAGCAGTGCACTTCACACCAATTAATGTTTCTCATTCTTTTTGAAGGTCATCCGAGGTCATCCTCTGACTTATGAGGCACTGCCGGATAGGTTGATAAGGTCATCTCTGGCATTAGAAAGTTGATTCTGCCCTCTACCTGGCTGGTTCCTTGTCGTTCCCAGTGTCTCCTGCTTCACCTTGTTCTTGTTTACTGCGGTCTTAGATATTTTGAGCCTGGAAGCAGCCCGCCGTGCAATGTAGTCTTCTGACAGCACAACCAGGATTAAACCAGGATATAAAAATGCTGATTTTTTTAAAAATAGAGTGGTCGCTTAATTTTTTCCAGAGTTGCATAAGTTGAATAGAGTATATTTTGAAATTTTTAAATTTTCTATTAATTTAGCAAATTCTTAGGTCAGATTCAATGTCCAAACCAAATAAAAATGGTAGAAATAATATTTGTTTTCATTCATATGCATGTATAATTCATGCCTTATTTATGAATATAAACATACATATATAAGTAGACAGTGAATGAAAAAGTGAAATGAAGAAAATAAACACTTATTTCTTAGTAATTTGCACACCTGCTCTCTCTGATCCAGTACAATTTCCACAGGTTCATCGTCATTAGCTTCTCTCTTGGGACGAACAAATGCCGGAGGAGTGAGTTGATGAGCTGCCTTGTTGAGATCTTCAGGCTCCACCCCCTTTCCATCACGCAGCCGGGACCACGCCTCCTGATTCACTTTAGAATCGCCTTCCTTCTCCAGGGAAGCGGAGACCTTTTTACCCTGTTCCGGCAGTTGCCCCTCCTCCCGCCCCTTCCCTGAGGATGCGGTTTCAGCAGAGCACTCAATGGGATCCTCGTCGGGTTCTGCAGTGTTCTGGGCCCGGTGAGCTGGGGGAGGGCGGTCCTTCAAACCCTCTTTGAAAACGGAAACCACAGCGCTGCACTTCTGCACCTTATCCACCTGCTGCTTTTTCGACATCAGGACACCCATGTCTGAAAAAGGGAAAAGATGGAGCGGCTCACATATATAATACCTCTACCATCATTCATCATTCAGCTCAACAGACAACAGCACACTCATTTATCTTCATGCGTCTCCATAATGAATCCAAATAACTCCTAATTTTTTAGGACAGCAAAGAGACCGTGATGCTAACTTTAATTCATCTATTTTCCAGCTGCTTAACCAGTACAAGGTCATAGAGAGACATGGAGACAATCCCAGACAGCATAGGACAGGGTCACCCTGCATAGGATGTGAATCCTTCACAAGAAACACCCACCCAGAAAGTGCAATTTAAAGATGACTGTCCATCTAATTGCATGTCTTTGGACCGCGGGAGGTTACCCATACCATGCAGGAAGAAACCGGAAAGCCCAGCAAACCAGCCTCGCCGTCGTAAGGCAACAATGCCAGTCTCTGTGCCTCCCCTCCCAAACTTTGAGATGGATCAAAAATATATCCTTATACTAGAAGTTGCTAAGACTTGAAATGACACCATAAATGAATAAGGCTGGCAGATGCTGGACTGGCAGCCAGATAATGCCAGATAAAGTGAAGAGACAGCCATTGGTAGAGGTGGGGTCTGTGGAGAACATTATATTATTCTTATATTTAATCATTTTTAATAACCCAATGTTACCCTAGTTTTGAAGTTTTGAATTAGATTATATTTCACCATTATTTAGTCAATATTTATGATTCTTCCCACAAATATGCATATTAAATTGCTTTCAAAATTCAACAAAACTTCATACGGAAAACTTAAGTGTAGATTTTATTTAGATCATGGCAATCAGGCACAATTCAAAGTCTGTTTTGTAAAGAAGACAGCATGTCAGCATCAGTACAAGGTACTGAAGATGGTACTTCCCAGTCATAAGCTACAATCTGACGATGCAAGTCTTAATCACTCATAACGCAAAATACATATTGTATCTTCCTTTAAATATCAACTCTTACTGTACAAACCTGGCATAATTAAGTGTACTCTGAAGCTCATAGATTTGACGCTGAGGAGCCAAAGAAACATATTGTGCAACATAGTGTGGTTTTAAATGTGCAACATTCTTAAAATCACATCACAGTAATGGGTAGTCATTTTATTTAAGCAGACAGTCTAGGGCTGTGCTGTGAATCCTTTCTATGGCAACACTATGAAGTTCATCGGACAGTTTACTCGCAGCCACTAAGTATCAGACAGACAAGGAAACATTCTGAGTTACATTCCAGTGACCGGGCTTAAAGTCAGTGGCACCCTACCTTGCCTATACCCCACTGGATCTCACCTTTAAATATTTCAATAAGCTTTACTCAGCAAACTAACTATAGATTGACCAGATGACCATTGCTTACTATCTCGTGACTGTTATCTTTCCTCAATGTGTTTTCAAGGAGAATTACATTCCTGCTTTGAAGAAAGTTCTTACAGTACATAGTATGTATCCAGAGCTGAGTGCAGGAGACCTAAATGAGGGCTTTGAATCAAAGTCTATTTTTAAATTTTATTAAAGATTTGCTTCAGTGATAAGGGATGCAGACCATGACAGCTCTACTGTGAAATAAACTACAGTAAACAGCCTGTAAACATGTCTCATTCACTGACTGCACTTGTGCCACTGTAATGCTGCACATTGCATATTTACAAATTATGTAACCATTCTGTCCCGGAGCCATAATTTTATCTGAGCCATTAGAATTTACCCTAATGCATTTCTGTGCAGTCTGAGATGAGTAATTAGGAACACGGTCTCCTCTGATCTATCCCAGTCATGTCATTGCATTAGGTTTCCCAAAGGGCAGCGATTTGGCAGGTTGTCAGAGTTTCCTTAATTATAGCCTGTACTCCGAAGTGCCTCGTGTAAAAAAAAATACTCAAGAAATGGAAATGATTGTCTTCTGTGTATGACTCATCCGACCCTGTAAACATCTCCAGTTCTGGGTGACTTCAGAATGACATTCAGAATGACAACAATGTATGTACTGAAGCAAAGGCACATGCTGAGCTCACTCATATTAAGTGACAATATTTGCAGATTCATACAGTAATGATTACTTTAAAGCTAAAGCTATCTCGTTTAATTTGCTTTCCATTTCTGCAATATCTAGTTAAAATCCAGAATCAAAATCAACATGGTTGATCTGACATATTCTTCTCAACTAAGGAAGTGAATTTCATGTAATGAATATAAAATCATCATTTTCCCTCCACTTCTCCAGGTGAGGGATGCGGTGGCAACCTGCCAAACATCTTCATTCTATACATCATTTAGTAAAGGTATTCAAATTCTGATTTCATGTTCATAGACTGTAGCTCATTCCGGGGATCTCTAGAAGATGCCAAGTTAGCCAGGAGAAATAATCCCTCCAGTGTGCCTTCAGTTTGCCCTGGGGCCTCTGCCTAGTGGGATATACCCAGAACAGCTCCAATCCTTTCAGCTAGAGGAAGGAGCAGCTCTGCTTTAAGGTCACTCTGGACTGAATTCCGCACCCTTTCACTAAAAGTGAGACCAGCAACCCTGCAGAGAAACCTCATTTCTGCCATTTATACTTGTGACCTTGTTCTTTAAATCGTTACCCACAGCCTATGACCACAGGTGAGTATAAGAACATACATTGACTGGTAAACTGCAAATTTTGTTTTACAGCTTAATTCCCGCTTTACCACTGCAGGCCTCCGTGGTGCCCACAAAGGCGCCACAAACATGATCCACTTCTACTCAAGCGCTGTCTGATATCCTTCTCGGTTGACGTAAAAAGTATGACTGGTATGACCTTTGATGGGCATCAAAATCCACTCTGAACGGCTTGAATTTTATGCTAAGGATGCAGACACCACTCATACTGCACTCATACAGAGACCAAACAACACACGGTACTGCTCCTGGAATCCCATATTCCTGCAGCGTCTCCCATACTATGCCCTGGGGCTTGCAGTCAAATGCCTTCTCCAAGCATACAAAGCACAGGTGGACTGTGTTAGCATATTCCCACACACCCTCAGACAGCTGAGTGAGGGAAAAGACTAGGTCCGCTGTTCCAGGGCCACGGCAAAATAACATTGTTCCTACCGAATCAACCATAGGGAGGAGTCTCCTCTCCAGTAGCCAGACACAGGCTTTCCCAAGGAAGCCGAGTTCCTCTGGTCTTCCGCTTTATAAATTGGAACCACCAGCCCCATTTTCAGTACAGCAGTACTACATTCCATGCTACATTGAAGACATGCATCAACCACTTAAAAAGGCTGCTTTTCCTGCTGTACACTCATCGAGAGTTTCCTGTCATTCTGAGAACACACTTCACCCAGAACACTATTCAATTTATAAACACTAAAAGCACTCCATCCACAACAATGGGGAAATGCTACAGTTGTTCCTGAAAACATACCAGCTGCATCTCAGCGCCAGTATGGACTCAGTGATTTAACTGGTGCGAATATACTCTTTAAAGCCAAACCTCATGTGGGCAATGCGGGGTTGTTTTCATCTATAGCATCCAGATCTGAAGCTAGTCATAACAAATCGATCAATGAGACCACAAGAATCTTGGTTTCTCCAGATTTCTCCAACCTTCTCCTCTTCAGTGGTCTCATTATCAGTTTCCTAACTGAAGTTGCCAGAGCCCACGCTGTACATGAAAGTGAGGCTGACTGCATCTGCCCAATACCTTTCTATATCTTGTACTTCCTCTGGCTACTTCTCTGACAGAGAGGTGACTTTTCACATTTTCAAAGCCAGTGTCCATTGCAAAGGTCTAATCCATCTAGACCATTCCTGCTCAAGCCTTCCGTCCAAATAAGACAATGCATCTGACCATCCCCCCCACCACCCCCAATCCTCCACATAGCCATTTAAGGCTATGGAAGTGAAGTACGGTACTTATGTCATCACACATTAGTGGCAGAAGGTCCTTAGCTTTGATCTAGGTTCATTCGTAGGTCCTTAGTTTATTTAAAAAGGCCCTGCTTCATCTTAGTGCCATTGTCTGTAATTATGTAGGTCACTTTCCTATCTTTCTTTTCTTCTTCTGCAATTCCCCCAAAAACTGCTCCAGTTATGTCCCTGTGTTTCTCCTGGATTCTTTAACAGGGAAGCAGATGGAAGCACAGTTGCATTTATTGTCTCTTTGGGTCAGTCTGCATAATGTAAACTGATACACCTATGAAAGATTTCATCACTCTAGATGTCTGTTATTACACATGCACTCTTGGAGCATTTGATGAGATTATGCACTTCTATTTATCACCTCAATTGATCTTGTACTGAGGATGGATGGACAGTAAATAATTTATCTCAGAAGCTTAAGTGTGGGGTGTTGATCAGTGATTTTCAGTCGCCATCACCAGAATAAGCCCTCAAAATTAAATTCATTAATGTTTGTTCACATGGAAGATTTTACATTGTATGTTAAAAATCTTAATTGATAAAATTAGTTAATTTTTTTCCTGCGTATGGTTGGCTAAAAGTGGCAATCCTTTGGGCATTCTATGTCAACAGCAGACAATTGATATTGCTAATCCACAATGTACTTTTCAGGATGATCTCGAGAGAAGAAATGGATGTAGTTTGATGTTTTTCATCTATCTTCTTTCTGCAGGTATTGCAGATTGCTGATGTCTTAGTATTCTGGATATTAACATCAATTATTATACACTTAACTACATTAGGTGTGGACATCTTGTTAGCTCTTAATATTGGCATATATGTTAGCCCTGAGATCCTGCACACAACAAAGTATTTGCTGACTAAAGCCAATTCTGATTCTGATTACAGTGTAGCTAATACAGTAACCTCCACCTGCTTGAATGATGGGATACCATAAGCTTGATAGGCTAATTTGATAACACTTCATAATTTTAAGTGATTTTTTTACATAAATACTACATACTTCATAATAAGCTTAAAACAATATACTGCTTATCACAAATAAGTGCATGTCTAAGTTATATTAGTGAACCTGAATCCAAGCCCACGTTGCACATCAAAAGAGCATGGAAGACTGTTAGATGAACATTCAAGTTAACAGTTTAATAATGATAAGAAATGTTTAGAAACCTTATAAAAATATTCAAATGGTTTTTTTTTTACTTGGATAAGCAATGTAAGCCAGAACATTTAGGATTACAAAATACTTAATCTAATATGCAAGCCAGAAATAGACTTCTTAAGAACTGTAGAGTCAAGGGACTCAATGTATGCTTAAACCTGTTCAACTGAAGCAAATTTTGCATGAAACATGAAACACAATGATGAAAGCAATACAAAAAGTTCAAGGTATGATTGTGACAGACAGGACATGCGAACACTTTAAAAAACCTGCCATCAATTTACATAAGCAAAGCTGGCATTTAAGACTGCAACACTACAGCAACTTATTCAAAGATGAGTGTATTGTGGAAAAAAAATAACTGACACAATAATAAAATCAGTGGCTATAATGATTTTTATTCTATGTAAACTTCTGAAGTCAAATCATAACACTATACGTTTTTTATAAAAATCTGTCTGTAGTGGTCTACTGCATATATTCTTTGAATCTAATGTTACATTAAACAACAGTTGATATATTTTCCAGTGTATTTATATTGTGAATATTGATAGATATTCAAAGTATTAAGAATAATAAATAAATTCAGTTCCTGTAGAGTTGTGGGTGGTACCATCCCAATACTGCGGAGTTACGTGGGTAGCATCTTGAATCAATAATATATGATTATTCCTATCTGGAGGTAGTCCATTTAATTCCCAAGTTTTCCTTTTCCATGTACTTCTCTGCCAAGAGTAAACTGTTTAGCTCAGGATAGGTATTTAGGTAGGTTGCTAATCCTTAAAGGGAAACTCAATATTTTGCACAAGTGACATGCAGTGAAGTGCAGTAGACCTTGCAGTGTTACAGAAGCATGACACTGCTGAGCATTGACAGAATAGTGCAGCAATTCAGTAAATCTAAACAAACAAACAAACAAATACGTAAATTACCCTAAATAAAAAGGTAAAGGAGCAGTCGAATAAACAGAATAAGAGTTAAAAAAATTAGAGTGAAATATACTGTAAACTGGGCGGCATGGTGGTGCAGTGGTTAGCACTGTCGCCTCACACCTCTGGGACCTGGGTTCGAATCCCCGCCTGGGT
>JAODJX010000042.1:25228988-25241331 GCA_026776945.1 Isichthys henryi | reverse complement strand
CCATTGCTTCTGGGATAGGTTCCGGACCCCCCGCGACCCAGTAAGGATAAGCGGTTTGGAAAATGGATGGATGGATGGATACTGTAAACTGGAGCAATCAGTTAATAAAGTGGGTGCAAAAGATACAAAGAAGATAATATAAAATAAAAAGCTATAAACTTAGACATGTACATGTAAAGGAAATCTGGTAGCAGAAGTAAGTACAGTGAAGCCAAAATGATGATAAACAGAAGAGGAAAAACAAATTATGTGGTTCAACAATCTTCATGTTTGCAACCTTGTAGATTTTGTTCCAATGGGGTCTCACATACTAAACCCTTGGAATAACCTTAACTGTTGTCCTGACTGCTTCTCCCTCACTACAGCTGAATGTGAATCTGAGTGACTGCATAAGACGTACATTTTCATATTAACGTCAAGAACAGTATTTCCTAAACATAATACAAGTTCCCATTCATTTAATGTATTTGATTTATTTTTGATTGGTCTCATATTCTTCAGTCATTCATGACAAGCTAACCACTGCATAACCTAATATTTCACTGTAAGAAAATGTCTAGACACTGCACATCCAGTTAGGGAAAACTAGGTATATATGCATGATTCCTCTGTGTTATTTAACAAAATACACTGGAAAGGAGGCTGTAGTTGGTGTAATGGGGATACATCATTATTGAGGAGCCCAGCATACTGAATCTGTTCACAACATACCATAAGCTTGATGTTTGTCACTCATTGTGTTCTGGTGTGCACAGAAGGGGTGATGGGGGAGCAGTAAATGTATTCAGTTACACTACAGTGTTTCAGCACACAGCCTGTGAGAGAGTCCAGCAAAACAAAATATGTGAGAGAAGCAAGAGTGTGGGAGAGCCGCTGGACAGTGCAGGATCTGAGCGTCACTGGCAGCCATTCTGGTCAGGCTGTCGGTCATCCAGGGCCAGTAAGAACCCAGTGTTTCAATATAAATTTTCACATCCTTGCAACTTCACATTTGATAAACTTGAAACAGATGCACATGTCCTACTGCATGTCACATTTTCATTAATTGCTAATCCAGAAAAATGTCCCCACAAGATAAAAAGTTAGAGGTATTCATCATGTTGTGAGGAAATCTGGTCCCCACAATGTAATAATTAGAAAACACACACACACACGCAATTTTGGTCTTCCTATCTAAATGGGGACGTCCATTCATTTCTATGGGAAAAACCCTAATCCTAATCATGACACCCTTAACCCCTATCCAACCCAACCTTAACCATAAGTAACCAAGATAAATACATTTTTACTTTTTGATTGCATTCACATATTTATATAAAACTGGAGGTTATCCAAATGGGAACTTCAAAATATGTCCCCAAAAGTAGGGAAATTTCTAGTTTTACTCAAATTTGGTCCTCAAATGTGATCTATGCAAACCCACGCACGCGCACACACACACACACACACACACGCACAGACACACGCACACACACACACGCACAGACACACACACGCACACACACAGACACACACGCACAGACACACACACGCACACACACACACACACACACATCTCTGTGGGTTTATGATTGAATTTACAGATTCTTATAAAAACCAGTTCCCTTTTGTGGGGACTGAACAAAATGGTCCCCACAACGTCAAAATAACAGGTTTTGTTCCACACAATGTAATATATACATAACCACCACACACACTCCATATATACTGTACACACATTTACTCAAAAAAGGCAATTTACAACCACTGATATAACCTAAACAGCCATGTCTGTGTGGCTGTTTGTGTCACATGCATGTGATTGGAAGAAAGTGTAGAGATCGGTCAAGGAAGGAAGCTGCACGACAACGGGGAGTGATAGAAAACTGCAGAGCTGAGGACATATTCAAATTCAAACTGAATCTGTGAGGCGATGACTCTGCTGAGTATCTAACTCTGCTGAGTACCCACATATAGTCTGGAAATACAGTATAAATAGGTTATAAAACAAAGGAAATTGGAGAAGCTGGCTTATAATACAATTTGAAGTCCAGACTTCACTAACACAAGGTTCTCTGGGTGAAGGTCTTGGTGATACCATTCTGAGCAGACCAGACCTATGTTTCTAAGGCCTCAGACTGTAGCTCATTCTAGGCAATCCCCAGGAGTTCCCAAGCCTACAGGAGACACAATCCTTCCAGTGTATCCTGGCTCTGCCCTGGGGTCTTCACCCAATGCGATGTCTGCCCTGGGTTCTCCACCCAATGGGATGTACCCAGCTCCCTTCAGAAGCACCCAGAGAGTGACCCAGCAAACCTAGTGGAGGAACCTCATTTCAAATGCTTGCTCTCACGACCATATTGATTCGGTCATTACCCACAGCTTATGACTGTACCTGGAGACGTAAACATTGACCAATAAGATGTGAGTCTTGTCCAATGACTTAGCTCCTATTTCACCAATATGACCTGCTCTGTACTGCAAAATTATAGCCCTCAAGCCATTTCACCTGTCACATTCCATCTTACTCTCATTGCTATATGACAGTGTTCCCCAACTTGGTTCTTGGGGACCTAAGAGGAGTTGGGAGGGAGCAAAAACATGGACTAACTGGCAGGGAGCTGGAAGGAAGCAAAAACATGGACTGTTTGGGGATCTCCAAGGAATGGGTGAGGGAAAACTGGCATACAAGATCTCGTGATAATTAAAATCCTTCACTAAAGCAGACTCTCCCCCCTAACCTGAAATCAGAAATCCACTATTTTCTTACAGAGTAAAATGGCCTCACATTTGGAGCTAATGATTCTCATCTTTGCTGCTTCCAAGTAGGTACATTATCTCTGAAGAGGGTGCTGAAGGTCCCTGTCAAATAAGGCCAAAAGAACAACATTATCTGTAAGGAGCAGAGATGTCACCTCTAGCCCCTCGTACTGGACACCCTGCAGTGTAACATCCTGACAACAACATCCTTCATATACACTTCAATTTTATTTTTTTTTAACTGAAATATGCACATCTGACTCTTTAATACAATTAGATCGCGTTTTGTTATTGTTGTTCTCTTGTGTTCACATCATATGGCGTATATGATCATCAGAACAAAAGGCATTTAAAAATCGGTTTATTTCCGAAAACTGATAAGCCAGAAGTTTACATCACCTGATGTCTGTCACAACGTAACCAAATTTAACTGTCACCCTCTGTATCTAGAGAACAGAACTGACCAGTTAAGCACCTCCTTAAATCAGTCATAACGCATCTTCAAAACCAGCTCACAGGCGTCAGTGTAAACCTGTGACCTCAACAAAGGTACCGAAAAGTGACCATCTAAATGTCATTGAAACCGAGTGGAGAAAAAAAATATTTTTAAGATATAAAGAATTTTAAACAACAGACGTAGATTCGCAATTTTACATTTGAGCTTTCATTAACGATTAGCGACTGCACATTAAAACCCAAACGATTCATTCAAAGTATGGAAAAAGGCAGTGTGTGTAGGATGGTTTGATACTGCATTTTCAGTATCGAATCTTTCAGACAGATACATGTAATTAAGCAGCATTTACACAGGACAACTGCGTTTTCTCATTTCATAGCCTAATACAATAAAACAACATTCACAGCGCAAAAATATATCCAATGACTGACAGTTATGTCATACATGCCCACCGATGGCAATGTCTGCAGTTGCAAAAATGCAATGCTCATGCTGAAAATCAGACTTTAAATCATCACTCAGTGCATGTAATATTAAACAAATCGTACCTGTGAATAGTTCACACTGTACTACTACTTGACTTGTGGTTTCTTCTCTCCTTCTTACAGACGTTTCCACAGCATTTCAAGGTTTCAGTCGCCTTGTAAGTATAATCATATGTTTTTCCGTGGCAGTCCAAAAAGAAAAATATATCAAAATATAATTAAAAACTGCAATGAAAATAATAAGTAATGATGCCGTCGTTTTGCTGGGTTGAAGTATGCCGTAGATACACGCGCTGTATGGACAGCTCCCGTGCTGATACTGCACCCAGGCTACGATGTCTATCGAAATATCGCTCAGCAGGCATAAAACAGACACAAAATATATGCACGTATAGAAATGAAGGGAACGCACATATATATTTATAAGTATGCCTGTGATCGATGCTAACAGCCTTGCAAATTAATCGGGGAGCTCAGTGGTCTTCAGCAAGTTGTAGTCAATGTACAACACGAGTGTTCTTCACTGGATCTGGACTACGCCAGAAAAAAGTGACGTTGCTCCCGGCACACACCAATAACAATTCAGCTCTCCAGAGCATAATTTCACATTTTACATATTTATGGTGTTGAAAGTACATGTGATCGATATTTAAAGTCCTTAATCTAATTGCAGCATATCATGTTGCTGTGTAAAATGTTTTAATGCCGCATTTTGTTTTTTGATGGTTCTGTTTTACGCAAAATGTGCCCGAATGAATGAATACGCATAACCAAATAGGCAGTATTCGGACCGGGGGAGGTCTGCAGTTTTCACACGAACCTCCCTTTGTGTGTAAAAAAAAAAGAAAAAACCTCACGCATAATTCTATGTCATATTGTCTGTCAATGTTTTAAGCATTACACTTTAAGAACATCACTTTAGTACATTTCTTTATATTTTTTGCCATAAAAGTATTATTCTGTGTTTACTGAAGATGCTATTGATGAATATGAACATCACCTAAATATCTTTCGTTAACAGTGCACAAGCAAATCTGTAGGCTATAAGCATGAGTCTATTGGTATTGTAGCGACCCAATCACTATAGGGCTATGGTGTTCTGGTGGTACAGTGATGCTGTAAAAGTCATTCTGGGAGGTGAACCGTTGATGCTGTTCAGTTGCTTGTGTTCAACACTTATTTTCTTATTCTGTTGTGTTTTTCTGCTTTTTTGTGGAGGTGGGATTTGCACACTGTTGCTGGGGGTGGGTAGGAGGGCCTGGTGAGTTTCCACTGGATGATTGAATTGGACAGTGCATTACTAATGAATTTTCATTTATTGTGTTATAACATATTCCCTTGTCAGTGCCATTATCTTACTGGACATTGCATTATTTCAGCAGAGTACTGTACAGGGGTGCTAAAACTCAGGGTTATTCCAAGGGCCTTTGATTAACAGGGGCTCTAAAAAAATTACAAAGCAATTGGATTGGTCTGATTTGTCTCTATTGGCACTCCTGGGACTGTGCATGCTGATGGTAAATGATACAGCAGAGGACTATGCATGCTGAGGGTGAATGATACAGCAGATGACTGTGCATGCTGATGGTGAATGATACAGCAGATGACTGTGCATGCTGATGGTGAATGATACAGCAGAGGACTGTGCATGCTGATGGTGAATGATACAGCAGATGACTGTGCATGCTGATGGTGAATGATACAGCAGAGGACTATGCATGCTGATGGTGAATGATACAGCAGATGACTGTGCATGCTGATGGTGAATGATACAGCACCATAGCTGTCAAGTCTCCTGTTTTGGCCGGGAAACTACCGTATTTTACCCCTCTTTCCCGCCGTCCTCCTGTATTAGTATTTTCCTGCAAATCTCCCATATTATAATAACATTTAAAAAAAATTCCTCTGCCTTTCCAAACTGAACTCTGCCAGTAGCCTCGCGAGAACTGCCACCTGTAGTAGCCTGGGTGCCAGTCGTCGCAAGGTTAGTGTCGACAGTGGGAAAAAAACCAGAACAACAAAGGAGAGAGATGGATGGACGTGAAGAAGGAGAAGGCATTCCTGCCAAAAAAACAAAGAAGTCGTGAAAATAGTTTGAAAAATGGGACAGCGAATTTACTTTCCGAAAGATAAGCAGGATGGGGCACAGTCACGCATTCTGTAAGATTTGTAACTTCAATTTTAGCATCTCCCACGGGGGAAGGAACGATGTCAGTCATCATGAAAAATCATTAGTGAATGCCAGAGAGCCACATGAGTGAACATGAGAAGTTAAAAGAAAATGTGTAATGAAAATAAAATGTAAATGACAAGTGGTTATTTTAGATTTCTTGTATACCTGTCTTAAAATGTAAGGCATACTGGAGCTTGGTTGGGGTGGTAGGATGGCTCACGGCGGGTGCCGGAAAATTTCCCTTATTTTCAAATACAAAACTTGACAGGTATGTACAGCACATTCATATGAGTTGCAAGATTGCCTGTACTGTAGGTGTGAATGTGCATGTGTGCCTTATAATGGGTTGACGTCTCATCTTGAATTATTCCTTGGCTTGCACCAATAGCTTCCAGGATAGGCTTTGGACCCCTGTGACACTGCATAGGACAAGTGGGTATGGAAAATGGTTGGATGGACAGATGGGTTTCCTATGAGTATATAATAAAAATTATTGCAGCAAAATACAATAAAATTATACTAGTTAAAATACTACAGCCCCCAGTATTTGATTATTTTTAAGACTGAAAAAAATATGTCTCCTGATTCAAACAGCTTTGGCAATGACTTGACTGGGAGAGACTCAGAGGGCTCAGCAAATCTGAGTCAGAAAATTTAAAAAGCTAAAAAAATTTGAAGTGCTCTTCTTGGGGACTCTATTGTTCTGCTGGGGGACTTCAGTGCTCACGTGGGCAATGACAGTGAGACCTGAAGGGGCGTGATTGGGAGGAACGGCCTCCCTGATCTGAACCCGAGTGGTGTTTTGTTATTGGACTTCTGTGCCCATCATGGATTGTCCATAATGAACACCATGTTCAAGCATAAGGGTGTCCATATGTGCACTTGGCACCAGGACACCCTAGGCCGCAGTTCGATGATCGACTTTGTGGTCATGTAATCGGACTTGCGGCCGCATGTATTGGACACTCGGGTGAAGAGAGGGGCGGAGCTGTCAACCGATCACCACCTGGTGGCTTAGGGCAGGAAAGCGGTGCAGCATCAACACTGTTTGTGGTGGGGATGGGGCGCTGCTGACCTCAGCTTGGGACGTTGTGGGTGGGTGGAAGGAATACTTCGAAGACCTCCTCAATCCCACTGACACACCTGCCAATGAGGAAGCAGACTCTGGGGACTTAGGAGTGGACTCACCTATCTCTGGGGCAGAGGTCGCTGAGGTGGTTAAAAAGCTCGTTGGTGGCCGGGCAACAGGGGTGGATGAGATTCGCCCAGAGTTCCTCAAGGCTCTGGATGTTGCGGGGCTGTGCTGGTTGACACGCATCTGCAGCATTGCGTGAACATCTGGGGTAGTGCCTCTGGATTGGCAGACCGGTGAGGTGGTCCCCCTCTTTAAGAAGGGAGACCGGAGGGTGTGTTCCAACTATAGGGGGATCACACTCCTCAGCCTCCCTGGTAAGGTCTATTCAGGGCTGCTAGAGAGGAGGGTCTGCTGGATAGTCGAACCTCGGATTCAGGAGGAGCAGTATGGTTTTCGCCCTGGTCATGGAACAGTGGACCAGCTATATACTCTCGGCAGGGTCCTGGAGGGTGCATGGGAGTTTGCCCAGCCAGTCTACATGTGCTTTGTGGACTGGAAGAAGGCATTCGAATGAAAGAACAAGGTCGCGAATACAAGCGGCTGAAATGGGTTTCCTCTACAGGGTGGCTGGGCTCTCCCTTAGAGATAGGGTGAGGAGCTCGATCATTTGGGAGAGACTCAGAGTAGAGCCGCTGCTCTTCTGCAGTGTGGCTGGGCTCTTCCTTTGAGACAGGGTGAGGAGCTTGGTCTTTCGGGAGGGACTCCTCCGCATCGAGAAGTGCCAGATGAGGTGGCTCCGGCATCCGGTCAGGATGCCTCCTGGATGCCTCCCTGGTGAGGTGTTCCGGGCATGTCGCACTGGAAGGAGGCCCCGGGGAAGACTCAGGACACGCTGAAGAGACTATGTCTCCCGGCTGGCCTGGGAATGTCTCAGAATTCCCCCATAGGAGCTGGATGAAGTGGCCGTGGAGAGGGAAGTCTGGGTTTCCCTGCTTAGGTTGCTGCCCCCGCAACCCGACCCGGAAAAGCAGTAGATAATGGATGAATGGATGGGAAAAAGTTGTTTTTTTTCCTGGAGTCTTACTGAAACATGAAGGTTCGTCAGCTGTCAGAAAATATTGATATCATTCTTGTACCACAAGAAAAAAAGGTTTTAAGAGAAAGTGAAAAAAAACATAATATCAATTCTGTAGCCTTTTCTTAACTGAGTGTTTTTGCATTCCCATGCATATGTTTGTGTATCTTATCTTAATCTGAAATTTGACTTAATATTTTTTTTTCTCACCAGTTCTACATACTATATACAATAACTCTGTAGTTGTAGTTGTCTTCTCCTTCTTCCACAGAATTACAAAACTCCTCATCCAAACTTACTGTATAACAGTTTGCACAACCAAGCATGTGCTTCCTTTGGAGAGTAAGGTGTTAACTTTTTATGGATGTACTGTATAGGCATTCCGTGCATGAATGTGGGAACTATTATTCAAAGCTACCTTGATAAGGCCTGGCTACTTAGACCAACCAGTCAGCATTAAGAGACTGAGAACAGTTAATTAAATCGCATTTCTGGGCTTCCCTGAGCAGCCCGCCTCTTAAGTGCTTCGGACATCTTTTCACCTTGGCTATGAAGTGGATTAGTGCTCAGTCAGGAAACAGCTGTCAGCTGTTTGAAGAGGAGAGGAGATCCTGTAAGACACAAACCGGAAGCTTAGTCTTTGCCAATATACTCCTAAATACCACATCCCAGCCAGTGCAGCGTTAAATCTTTGAAAGCAAAAATTCTAAATTCTTATATAGGAGAAACAAAGAGCCAATGCCTACTGGCTGATCAGCCATCCTGGACATACAAATTGAATAAAAGTCATGAAAGGGTGTAAAAGTGCTGATATGTAACTGAGAAAGGTGACAAACAACACAAAAGAATTATTTGTGACAAATTATTGAATAATAATAAAATATATTGAAGGGCCAGTGTTTTTTTCTTTTGTAGATTTCGATTATCCATCCATCATCCATCTTATATATCTGCTTTACCTATGCAAATTTCTGTCATATTACTCTATATTTTAATAACACAGAGACTGAATAGTCTGAGTATGTAACTTAACATCACCTGTAATCACCTACAATATGAAAGTATAAATATTTTCACCATAATTCTAGAGCTACCCACCAGCACAAATGCTACTTATTAATAATCATGAAACTAGCAAAAAACAAGAAATATTTGAAAACCTTGCATCAGCTTGACAGCATTGTCTCTTACTGAGGGAAAAAGGACAAGATGCTCTTTTGTTTTCTTTCGCTGTGGCAGGCTAGACACTGGAGGTCTGTGGAATACAGCTGCAGCGAGAGGATGCAGCTCACAGGTAACTGCGTGGGCTGTGATCCTTGCATGGTAAGCACAATATGAACAGAATACTGGGTGTTTATCTCATAAGAAAATAACAAACACATAGAGTTTTTTCTATAATGTATGCTAGTGTCTCATGTGGGGTCCTGTTCTATGTCAATGGAGAGGGTCTCTGTAAATATCCTTGAGAAATTGTAAAAAAAAATGTCTTTCGATAAATTCTTCATAAAAATGATTTTACTTCTAAGACCATTGTATTTTCATAGATAACAACACTTGTTTATTGAATGTGGAGCCAGACAAATAAGTATCATTCTGTTAATAAAGGAAAGGTTATCCAGTCAGAAAGATTGATGGGTCTGAATGTTATACTGTGGACAAAAGTATTGGGACACCTGGCCATCACACCTACATGAACTTTTATGAAATCTCATTCTAAATACAGTACATGGGCATCAATGTTGGTCCCCCCTTTGTGCGTATAACAGCTGCCACTCTTCTTGGAAGACGTTCCACAAGATTTTGGAGTGTGTCTGTGGGAATTTTTGGCCATTTATCCAGAAGAGCCTTTGTGAGGTCAGGCATTGATGGTGGACGTGACGGCCTGGCTCACAGTCTCTGTTCTCGTTCATCCCAAAGGTGCTCAATTACAGGTGCAGGCTCCTTCCATGAAGCTCCTGGTGTATTGCACAGTTTCTGTGCTGGGGTTAATGCCAGAGGAAGTTTGGAACTCTGCAGTTATTGAGTCAACAGAGTGTTGGCCACTTTTAAGCACTATGTGCCTTAGCACTCAGTGACACCGCTCTGTAATCTTAAGTGGTCTCTCACTTCATGTGGCTGAGCTTCTGTTGTTCCTAAACGCTTCCACTTTGCAATAATACCAGGGAAGAAATGGTATTTCTCTGGGTGTGTGATAAAGAAGAAGTAACATATCATGCTTACTGGTTCAAGCCCCAGCCTCGACAGAACAGTCATATGTCTGTGAGTCCTTCAGCAGGGCCCTTAACCCCCCCAGCTTCAGATGCGCTGCACGTTGACTGACTTTCTGACACCCAAGCTATGGAGAGCATGATGGGGTAGGCAAAGAGAATAATTTCAATGTACCTGTACTCACGCTTCTGCTAATGGCAAATAAAAGATTGGTCAAGCAGTATTCATAAACACGTGACATCACTTCCTGTGTATGGGAGAGAATTCTATTTCTATTTCAATTGGCAAATTTGAGGCTGCATTCCTTTCCCAAATCCCCAGTCCTGCTTGTAAGCTCATGCTTCATTTCAGTGATTCATTTCAGGATTGCAAACCCAAATGAGGTTTACAAAACAAGCATAAAATATTCATAAAATCCTCCTAGCTACCTTGAATATGTCAGTATGAAAATGTGTTGAAAAAGAAGGTAACTGTTATGTACCTCTGAAAAGCAACGTGTGGTACATAATTAATAATACTTCAAGTTTTTAAGTCATGAAACCAAATTACACAAAATACTGTATGACTAAAAGATATTGACATAGTCATCAAACTTTTTGCTTTTGAATTGCACCACGTATATATTATTGTGTGATTAGCTCTGAGATGGACGTCAAACCGAACCATGTGACACGAGGCAAGAGTTAAGATCCGTAACAGACACTTTCTGCTGGCATAGGATGCCATACTGTATGTGTTTACACTGTATATCTTTATGAAAAACACTCTGGGACAAATACATTGGAAAAGGCCCATCATTTATTTATTTATCTTATATACTGCTTGTCCTCTACAGGGAATAACCTCTACAGAGGCAGGGGTTAGCCCAGGACGAGGCACCAAGTCATGGTAGGGCTCACACACGCATTTGGATCTACGTACAATCTTGTAACTCCAATTATACAAATATATTAAACCGAAAAGGGGGATTGGATCACAGAATTGCTACATTGGCCTGTAAGGCACCAGTGCAGGTGAAAGGAAACACACTGAACGTAGCATGTGGTGGTATCAGCACATTATTCATGACTCTTTGGTGATGCTTCTCAGTCCAACATCAACACAGTGAATGTTTATGGTACTACAATTATGCTACAGAAGCCAAGATATCTATCCATCTATTTTCCAGCCTCTTTTGGAGATTGTTCCAAGAGGGGAGGATCCAAATGAGCTGAGATATGTTGCAGTTATTAGTTTATGACCATGTTTGCTTCTGAGTGTAATGGGACACCAAGGTCTGCAAATTTGCAAATGGTATAATGCAAAGCACTGACTGCTGCTCCTACCAGTAGAACATAGGCATACAAAACAAAAAGGTATCCTGCCAGGATTGAGCAGGGAAATTGTTAGTCCCACCTTCAGCAAATCAGCACTCAGATACATGTGATCGAACTTAAAACATCAGTATGCATCAATGATGCGGGAACATAAGCACTGATGTCAGGACAAACAATGCTTATAGTGGAGTTTGCACAAAAGGCTGTTGATCTATTGCACTGCAGAGTACTTGAAGTGGCCGAAGTGGTGAAGAATCTGATTCCTACAGTAATGGCACTCTTGCACTAAGCCACTTGACACTGCGGATTATGATACTCACATCTGTTTCATCGAAAGGAGTGAGTCAGAGACATAATTGAGGCCATGTGGACCTCAAAACAATAGATAGTTGTGAAATTTTCTCTAAGTGTGTGGTTCGACAAAAAATTCACATAAATACCTTTTCAATTGCATTATTTTGTTCCAGATAAACAATAAAAATCTTAATCTAATGAAAACCCTGAGTAATAGAAATTAATTTCCAGTGCACCTCAGTTTCTGAGTACTGCAAGGTGTTTCTGCGTTAAAGCCTTTGTCTCATTTTGTTTTTCATTTCCAGGCAGCGTTTGCAGCTATTTCAACAGCCTTGCATTATGCTTGAAGAAGTTTCAGAGCTCCTCTTGATAATTAACTCAGCCAGATGTGTTCCAGATATACTCTTAGCTCAACTAAATAATTGTACCAGTTCCATCCATCCATCCATCCATCCATCCATTTTCCAAACCGCTTATCCTACTGGGTAGCGGGGGGTCCGGAGCCTATCCCGGAAGCAATG
>JAODJX010000042.1:25217575-25228888 GCA_026776945.1 Isichthys henryi | reverse complement strand
CGGAGGAAACCCCACGACGACATGGGGAGAACATGCAAACTCTGCACACATGTGACCCAGGCGGAGACTCGAACCCGTGTCCCAGAGGTGTGAGGTAACAGTGCTAACCACTGCACCACCATGCCTCCCCTGTACCAATTCAATCTGCGTTAAACCTGCTGACATGCACCAGACTCAGCCTGCCAGCAGCTGCATCCCAGTCGAGTTTGGAGTCAGCTTTTATTCATCTTTAGAGGTTATTTTAAATATCCACTCAGAGCTGGGACAGGAAACCAAGTTTATTTAATTTTCTCAATTTCTTGCACATCATTATCAGGTACCACTGCATCTGTGCTGACAGTGGTCTGACAGTGTGGCATTTTCTTTTTTAGCAGAGCAGCTCTGGGCTAACCTGTAAACCTACAGTATAATGTTGTTCCCTCCTTCAGAAATAATTGACAGATTTAGACTCTGGTGCATTTCAGGTCTCAGGGGCCGTGGCACATATCAAGTCTACGTGAAGTGAAGGACTCAAACACTAATGCAGGTTTTTCAACTTTCTGGCCTGTTGAATGTTGAGTAGAAGCCCAGCCTCATGCGTATAATGATGATAATAGGTTACAGTTATATAGCGCCTTTCACAATCCCAAAGTTGCTTTACAGGAGGAAGGAAAAAAAAATCAATACTCAGTAAAGGAGGAAGATACGGCAGAGAAATGTTCATGGGAGAGAAATGCCTTTAGTTCAGATTAGAAGGATGAGCAGGAAGAGCAGGTCACAGAGAGATTGTGGGAGTGAGTCCCATAGTTTGGGGGTCCTGGTGATGAAGGACCTGCCATCAATGGGGGAAAGTCTGGTGCGTGGAACAGCGAGGAGATTATTATTAGGGGATCTGAGAGAGCAAGATGGTGAGTAGAGAATCAAGAGTTCACTGAGGAGCGAGGTTTGAATGTTTTTTGTGCAGCAGGTTCAACAAAGCTGCATTCCTGATTTTGTTTAATACAAAGAAATGTCTCACAGTCTGTAATATTGAAAATTCACATCATTCGCATACCCAAAATCATAATAATCAAAATACGGTATAAATGCGTTTTGCTTTAAGATAGTTAAGATGGGAAATTATATTTAACCACTCATAGTGCAATAATGAGGAAGATATATTTTTTTGCTTTTTAAATTGTGAATAAATGAATAACAATTCATGCTGATTACCCTTGATGAATTAACAAACCATCCATCCATCTATCCATTTTCCATACCCGCTTGTGCTACGCAAGGTTGCGGGGCTCTGGAGTCAATCCCAGAAGGTGTGGGAGCAAGGTAGGGAATAACCCAAGATGGAGTGGCAACGCATGACAAGGCATGCATTTGTGTAAATTCATTGTAATTCAGAATAAAATAAATCCAGTAATGGAGGCTGTGGAGGTTGCATAATGATTTTCCTGGAATAGAGAGCCACATCATACTGGGAGCCAAGGCATTGGGCACAGAAATCGTGGGAAAAGGACGGAGCTTGTATGCATGGTGAGCGGTGATATCAAGCCAGAGGCAGAAGTCTTGCTGCCAAAGACAAGTTAATGGTTCCCAGCACGACTTAAAATGAGGACATCCCCTATGTCATAATTTACAGGTCTCAAGTAATAGTCAATAATGACTGTTTAATAGTCTGTCAATAATGCGTAAGCACTCAGTATTAGTATGTAGTCAGTTTCAGTGTGTCTTGCCTTTGTAATTTGTTAATCTAGTCTTGTTTCCCCCTACGAAACTGAATTTACCTAAGCTTCTTTGATCTGAATTCACCTAGACATCTATGATGTGAATTTACCTAGGCCTCTTCAATCTGAATTTACCTAGGCCTCTTCAATCTGAATTTACCTAGGTATCTATGATCTGAATTTACCTAGGCCTCTTCAATCTGAATTTACCTAGGCCTCTTCAATCTGAATTTACCTAGGCATCTATGATCTGAATTTACCTAGGCGTCTTTGATCTGAATTTACCTAGGCATCTTTGATCTGAATTTACCTAGGCGTCTTTGATCTGAATTTACCTAGGCATCTATGATCTGAATTTACCTAGGCCTCTTCAATCTGAATTTACCTAGGCCTCATTAATATGAATTTACCTAGGCGTCTTTGATCTGAATTTACCTAGGCCTTATGAATCTTCTACCACTTGTTATTTGTAGAATCTTCTGGCTGTATTGGAAATGCAAAGGAATTAAAACTGTTACTTTTTTACCTGTAGCACTTCTGACAAGTAAAGAACACAAACAAGGACTCAAAGTGCTGCCATTTTTATTATAGAAAGTACAGATGAAATTTATGGGAGTGATTAATTTATACTGCAAATAAAATGTGAGCAAGTTATGTTGCTTTGTCATACACAGATTTTTCCAAATCAAAATAAGTATTAGAAACATGAATAAAATTGACTAAATATAAAAAAAAATAAATGAAATTGAATATAACATTTAAATGATTCTCTACGAATATAGTAAAAAGTTAATATGATGTCTGTCCCTGCATACACGGTGAACAAATTTAACACATATGGAATACTATGACAGTGGGCAAGGAAGATATTTTTGGGAGAGGTTTATTTCTGTGATACCAGAAGTAAGCTTATTACTAACCGGTTATGTGAAGAACAAAAAGGAATTTTCTGTTGTCCCTTCTTTGTCAATATCCGGCTATTTCAGCTATACTTGGTAAAGCTGTTACGCATTTTTTTTTTGCCTAAGTTGACACATAAATGGCTTTGGTACTCCAATGTAAAATTAGGTCATCTGCTTCACCTACTTCTCTCATTTTCAGTAGTGAAAATGTAATGTACAACATATTTTTATATTACATCCACTCTGAAAATCCCCAGGGATGAAACTACGAGTGTTGCGTTCCCTCAAGCTAGAGAGAGAGCAACGTAACTTTACGTTACCTTCCATTTTAAAATGTAGATGCTAAGGTGTATTACGTCGGGATTTACGCAAACATTCCGATATAATTTTGTGAGATGCTGGCGCCAAGAACATTTCAGAGACCATTCAGTAATTAGATTGCAATGAATTTGTTCTTCTCTTTCAAAATCCATTTCTGTGTTCCACATATTATAAAACAAAATATACTGTATAAAAAAAGTTTTAAATGCATTTTTGATGGCACTTAAACCTGGATTAGTCCTATGAAAATGTGTGTGTATGGAAGGCAGTGATGTTTGGCAGGGGAGCAGGAACTGTAGAAATAATTGATGCTAAGTGTATTAGCCAGGATGTGAGAATCTCTCCTCTTTGAGGCTCAAACCACGGGAGAATCAATCAGATGTCAGCTCTAAATATAAATAGTGTTTACTGGAAGACTTTACCTCATGGCAAATGTCCAGCATGCCTTTTTCCTGGTTAAATATTTTATCATGTTTATGTTAATGGTGGGATGGTCTGAGATTGAGGTGATTTACACTAAAACATTATAGGAAATTTCCCTGAGAGGAAGTTGTACTGAGCCACCAGCTTTGAAGTTTGAGAACTAATTAAACAAAATAAAATACCGTTGCCAAGGTCTTAGTTGTAGGACGATACTTAAAGACAAAAGATAGACTGCAGTAGATAAATTACCACCATGAAAAAGAAAATATTAAATGTTAATTGCTGATCATACTGGGGAAAAAATAGCATTTCTTACTATATTTTGTTATTTTCCTCTACTGTGAATATGACTGGTGGTTGCTTATCCCCAGGTGTGTCTGTGGGTTTAACCATGACAAACAAAATACTTTTACCACACTTGCCATTTACACACTGCTCTGTCTATAAAGAGTATTTGCAGACATTTTTACCCATTATACAGCATTAGAGCTATGTATTGTGCTTTCATACAAAACGACATATAACTGAAGAAAGAATCAGTCAATCAGTTACGTTTTAACTCAGGCCAAGCAATATTTCTTATAAGCTAAAAAAAAAAAAAAAAAACGTGTTAAATTCTTTTGTCTGTGCAAGCAGCTCCATAAAAGTTGTTCTTGTTGTATTTGTCATTCAAGTCTTTGTACTTAACAAATATTTATATTAGAATGGTGTATTAGAACAGCCTGGGTGGTCGGGGGATTTTTAGAAAGACTCTTGCAGTTTTGGTTAAATGTGTTTCATTTGTGAGGATAGCATTGAAAATTATAAATGTCTCTTTCCTTTAATGGCTGTCACATTCCGTCTCTTCCATCTTGCTCTCTTACTCCGTATCATTCTGTGTAAGCTTACTTAAAAGACCAAAAATACATCTAACACACTGCAGGACTTAAGTCAGTTTCCATAGCAATTATCACACTGTGTAAGGACTCACTTCAGATGGCTATAAACACAAGGGTGAGAAATACAATTTTGAGTTTATTTGAGATGTAAATCATTAGGTTTCAAATGGATTCAATCAATGCCTTATACATTTAATCATGTACATGTCAAATGGTTATGCACAAAAAAAATCTGTCTGTCTGTCTATCCATCATAATATTATATTTTATATAGAAATGTAAAATAAGCATCTTTGCAGTCCAGTGGTGTGTGGAGGACAGGAAAATATATTAATATATAAATGCTATGTTGTTGTCTTTACTGTATTTTTCAGGATCTCTGGAGACCTAACATTAGAGGTCAGTCTTTATGAACATTGCAGTGGTAATGCCTTGAAGTAATGTGTGCATATATTTTCATATCTGAATAATGCATCATCCTCATCTTATTCAACTGGGCCAAAATAATGGTATGCATTTCAACATGCAGTAGAGTGTTATTGGATGAGAAATATCTGCGTTTCCGAGAGGTCATAAGTGAGGTATGACACAGTGCATTTATAAATACTGTATTTTAGAGAAACAAACTTTAAAGCAGAGGCCACTCGTCAACTACTGTAAGTTACTGCTAGAAAAAACTGATTGGTCTTTGTCAAGCGCTTTGGATCATTATATATACTTGTGCTTCTGTAGTTTGCATTCTCTGTCACTGAAGGCACCATCAATAATTCATTATTTACTGCTATTAATTCAGAATACAGAGGTAAAATTCCATACTCTCAGTGTAAGCATCTAAGAGGTCTTTGAGGGAAACTAAAATGGAAAATGAATTAGGCTAAATGTGAGGAGATGGCATCATGACTGTCTATGAGCTAAGTGGTTATAGAAGACAGATGAATGGAGATGTGACATAGCAAGAAGTAGGAAGCCTGATATAATAGCATTATTATTATCATCCTTATCACTGTATTATAGAGTAGTGCTCTCAGAGAGACACTTATTACTGCTTTTTCTTCTTGTATCTTAAGACTTTTAGAATCAAGTTACAGTGGGCTGTACACAGTGGTGTGCACAAATGTAAATTATAACATTTCTAAATTAAAAGCTTTTAAGAAATTTTGACAGCACATTGCCACTTGTCTTTAAACACTTAATTTGATTTTATCTACGCTCAGTTTAATTAAACAAAGCAATGGATTTTAATAGCAACACAAAGGCTGGTAATGCAGGCTGCAGGACGTGTCATTGTTTCCATCAGTTTAAATCTGTAATGCACGTATATTGAACCAACGGAACTGCATGTTTAATTAATCAAATTGTACAGATAAATGGAAAGTATACTGATGTGTCACGATCACGGGCCGAAGCGGGAGTGCGGAGCGGCGATCGTGCGGGCAGGTGGTCAGGGAACAGGCAGACAGGCGAAGATCAGGGTAAACGGGGGGTTTCTTAGGGGGTTCAGGACCGGGAAGCATCTAACCAGACAGAATCCACAATGACGAACAGGGGAAACAAGTCAGACCAGGACTTAAATACAACAAGACAGAGCAAACTAATTAGACACAGCTGGAGACAATCGGGGAATCACACGTGGGTAACCAGGGGGCGTGGCACACGGGAGGATCGGACGAGCGGGGCATGACATGATGGCAGTGCTGGCATGTTGGCCAAAAGTATTTTTTTCTACTTCTGCTGAAAAGGGTGTGTAAGGATGCATTCTTTATGTATCGTTTAGAAGATGATTGCAACTGCAAGAACATGTTTACATAATAACATGTGATCTCAACTACACGCAGAGAGTCATGGCCACACCCACTCCATGTTTATTGTTGTGGGAAAAGGGTTTCAGAAAGTAGGGTTTCTTGTTGAGTCGGATAAATTGCTAGATTTAAGGTACCCCAGTTTAAATGGGCTTTATCTTTGTTCACTCACATTTAGCCCAAACTACCTTAAATCGGAGAAATTATCTAGCAAAGCAAGAAATCCTGATTTCTGGAACAGCCCCCAGTTGTCCAATTTATGTCAATATGCCGGAAGGTGAAACCTATGTTCCCTAGAAAGAGAGTTTAACTTGCAGTGCCTCATGCATGGCTTGAACACTGAATAAAATATTTTTGCAGTCCAGACATTTTAACCCACCATAGTTGCTATCAATGGGCTCTCCAATCTTGGGCTCTGCCAACTTTAAATTCACATGGGTAACTACAAACTCATTTCTGCCCTCTTCTATTTTTATTTGCAACTGCATTTTTGCAAAGCATTTCCACATGCATTCACATAGGACAAGGAGAACAATAAGTCAAGGCACATTTATTTATACAGCAAATTTAAAAACAAAAGGATTTGTAGCATACTGCTTTCCAGTCAATGTGAATCAAATTACTATAAAAATAAACAAGAATAAATAATAGAGTAAGAGATGAAAAAGACACAGAACATCGTATTTTGTATGTTCCTATATTTGAAAATATAAGTACAATAAAGCAACAGAAAGCTGACATGAAGACAGGAATGGAAAGAAAACAAAGTCCTATCATATTTAGAGAAAGAGGTTTAGATTCTCGCTGTTTATATAAGCTGGTTGAGTCCAAAACCCAAAGAAAAATTGTGTTCTTGAAGGAATAAAGACAGCAGGATACACAGCTACTGAGAGAGCACTACACCACTGAGTGGAACAGAAGGTAAATGTCAAAATAATTTTAGGTGTGAACTACTGCAAGAAAGGACATTGGCTGACTTTTGTAATGTGTTTGGTTTAGAGAAGGATAATATGTTTTATGCACAATGCCAACCACGCTGTTAAATGTCCTTTGTTCATGTCACCTTCCGTTTCTTTTGCAAGTTCGAGTAACAAAATGTCATGACCTGCTCATCTGACCCTCCTGTGTGCCACGCCCCCTCATCAGCCTCGTGTGAATTCCTGATTGTTTTCGGCCGTTCTGTGTTCCCGTCCCGTTTTTGGACTCTCGTCTCCTGGATCTGCTTCCTCGCTACCCACTCGTGCAACTGGTTGCAACACAAAAGGGTATTTTCTTTCACCTTAAGTGCATGTGTGAGAAACAGCTACTTGAATCAAATAATCAGCTCTCTAAATGGGTGTAAACATTAGCATGATATAATGTATGGAAACACTTCAGAGTTTTTTTTAATGATCATTTCTCTAGTCATGGTGGACAACACATCTGTGTGACAGGAATAGTACAGAGTACAGGTACTTCCTGTTTTGATAATACAGGGACAAGGCATGGAAATAGGAAAAGCAAATGAACATCACTAAAAAGGCTATTTCAGGTGATTTAGAAAAAAATAAGCCTCTAGCAGCTTTGAGCATGGGGTACATTCTTGGGGACAAGGAGTAGCACAGACATTGGGGTCTCTCTTAGTATTATAAATTACAGGAGTAATTTGTAATAGTAATACACAGAACATAGATTGAATGAGTGCTGTAGCAATGGTGACCAGTTCTCCAACCCCCGCCCCCCGTGGCTATGAGAAACAGCCACAGGTTTCTCATAGCAATTGTGCAATTCTGAATTTAACTTGTAAATTCAGATATTCAAATGTCATACTGCAAAGATTAGGACCAGATACGAAGAGATGCAAAATTTTACCTGTATGTTTTTTTCTGAAACTCAAAATGAAGCCAGAGTTGATAGAATGTGAAGGTGACCTACTGTATACTGTATGTATTTCTGACTTCTATACGGTTTTTGTATATGTGACGTCTTGATGACACATTACTTTGTATTGTTCTCAAGATGCTAATGATCTAAAAAGTGGTTCAACCCACCCCTCAATATATTCACATACAGAATATTACTTTAATTACATTCAGAGGCATCATTTTCATATTGGTTCATACTTCTTGTCAAAAGGGGAATGTTTTAAAGTGCTATGAGTCATGCAGATAGGAAGCACATTTAGCTTAAACCACACAATTTCAAAAGAGCATCAGTCAGTTACATCCCATAGTATTGAAATGGAAGAGCTTTGGTAACATGCTGTCAATCACCATGGTAGGATGCACCATCCTTTCTCAGTGGAGCTTAATCAAGCCATTCATTGCTGCTGCCGCTCTATTAGTCCCTGGTGTATGCTTAGGATGGCAAATGCTAAATTTGTTAATGAGGTCTCAGGCGGAACACATCAGAGTCATCCCACTGAGCAAGGGAACAGCTCTTTGAAAGCTGGGTCTAAACCGCGAGATTACCCACAAGCTGGGGGAGTGCCGAAAGATCAGTTTCTGAACACGGGAAACGAAACAGATGTGGGAGCTTTGTTTCCAGATGATGTTTGTTCTTGCAAATACATGTATTAGTGATGAGGAGGACAGTGTTCCATTCACTTGAACAAGAAATGACATGAATGCTTATAATTGTTATTTTATGTATTACGAGGTATTGAGTTTGAAATATTGAGCAGTATATTTTTCCTTGTAAAAAATTCATTACACATATTACGTATCTATGTCTGATAAATATAATGTCTGTTAACCTTTTTATATAATTTGGAGGTTGTTTGGAGAGATTTGGACACTAGGAATTGTTATGTAATTTCTGAGAGTTAAATTCTGGTTTATAGGATCCATTACAGGGCACCCTAGAATATCTAGAACAATGCATATAACATTTATAGTTAGGGCAGCATTACATTTTATATAAGGTATGGAAAGTTGCTTTAAAAGTTGATAGAAAATCTGTTTCAGGACTTGAGTGAAAGCACTGTGACCATAACTTTCGATGGGGAATTCCCAGTTTACACGCTGCACGCTTGCACTTTTTTTCATTCCAGCTGGGCCTGTTTAGGCAAGGAAAGAGAACTTACTGTAAGTAGAGATAAGGATATATAACTCTTATCATTTCTTGGATGCAGATACATCGGGTTTATCCAGCAAATTCTGCATGAGTGTATACAGCTGCTTTATATTCTATGGGAAATTTCCAAAGTCAAGAATATAATTGCCTTGTTAATCCCTGAAATAAACAGGTTTTTAATAATGTTTGCCCCTATTGGTTATCCCAAGCCAAAAAAAAATAAAAAATACAAACGTGTCCTTAAATGATGAATGTTTTCTGTTTTATTTATTTTAGAGTTTAGATAAAAATGCAAGATTCTTCTGATCACAGTATATACTTTAGATATATAATAATTTCCATGTTAAACTGCATTCCCAGTTTTATATAAACTGCAGAAAATAAAACATGTGAAATCGCATTTGCATAGTCTATAAATGATAGAGATATGTGAAAAACCAAGTTATGACTAGGTTAGAAATATAATGTGTACAAAACAATCAGTTCAATCAAACAAATTAAAAATGTTTTTTGTAAACCACTTGTCACCTCTTAGACATGATCAAACATGTCTATATACACACACACACACACACACACACACACATACACGGGTTTGTGGAGACACTCCATTCATTTCTAGGCGAAAAACCTCTTTTGAGCGCTATCCTTAACCACAATAAAACAAACAAAATAGGGATTTTTACTTTTTTGATTGCATTCACAGATCTTTGTGAGGACCTGAAAAATGATTAAATTAACAGGGTTTTATTACATGCTGGGGAACATTTGAAAAAATGCACACATGTAAAGTTAGCTGCCATTTATACAGTGATCATAAAGGGATTTTTTATTGCAATTATTCCTACTTTGAGTATATACTGCTCGTAAAGTTGAAGCATTGACTATATATATATATATTCTGGGAAAAATAAAATATGCTTCCAGCATATCTGCCACTTCCCAGAACCAGTTCCCTTAGGGACTTTCCAGACCTCTTCTATGGCTACTTCCCAGCTTCCTGACACCCCACTTTTCTGCTGTTCTAGGTCATGGTCCTCACAGGACTTCAGCAGTTAACCTCTGAAACATGCAATTTATGAATAGTGGAATGCTACAAAAGTTATTTTGTGTGACAAAAGAAGAGGGAAATTCCAAGCACTGAGTTCAAGCCCACAGCCATCATTGCTCAGTGCCTTGATGATCTTTTCAGTGATTATAGATCAGTGTCTTGCCACCCAACTTGTTTAATCCAGTTCTGAATAAATTTTCCAGTAAACAGCAGGTCCCCTAAAGGCCCCCAGCAGAAGCCCAACAAGACAGGGCAGTTAAGCCTTTAACAACAACAACAATAATAATATTTGATACTTTTATTGATCCCTGTGGTGAAATTGTCATATGGCATATGAGAGACCATTTAGACTGAAAACGCTCCTTTTTGATTTCCAGGGTAATTTCAATTTCCTGCAGTTCATCTCCCTCCTTTCATTAAGCCAGGGCTGTTATTATAATGTAATGAATCCATTGGATTCTATGCAGCTTAACTATCTATGTTGTCATCAGTGACTGGTTTCAAGCAAGAGACATTTATATGCAAGGCTACTCATAAAGGGCCAGAAAAGGCAAGACTTCCAAGGGCTGAAACCCATCCCCCCCCCCCAGGTAAATTTAATCTCTCCCTTGCAATTGAAATATTATCTTAATGCCCAGAGAGGGATAAATTCGGTAGCATTCAGGGACCCAGTCGTGTCTTCGGTTAGCCCTGTTCATACAACTTTACATCACATGACCTGTCTTTACTCGAGCCATGTGTACATGCTTGTTACTCACTGTGGGATAGATAGTGAGAGAATCCCTTACAAAAACCACTTTAAAGTCTCTTGCCACAGAATTATGTCAATAAACCACAGCAATAAAATCTGCCACTTACTCACATGTAACTTAAGGGCAGAAATTCATATGGCATAAAAAGGAAATGCGGCAGTTTTTCTAATTGTTATTGGGGTTACTTATTCTCTCAGTGCATGCAGATGAACTCATCAATAAATAATTGCTTTGCATTTAAACATTACTTTTTTACTGATTAGGCTTCCTTCGGTGGTCTAAAGACATGCAGTTAGGCTGATTGACATCTTTAAATTGTTCTTAGTATCTGAAAGTGTGGGTGAGTATTACATGTATATGTAGCCCTTGCTGGGGGGGGGGGGGGGGGGGGGGGGGGGGGGGGGGGGGGGGGGGGGGGGGGGGGGGGGGGGGGGGGGGG
>JAODJX010000042.1:25185728-25206557 GCA_026776945.1 Isichthys henryi | reverse complement strand
TATATATATATATATATATATATATATAAACACACACATACCATATGTTACTTAGAATGTAAATGTCAATGAGGCTCACAATCCATAAGGACTTACCATATTGGACTGACAATGTGGTAAATTAATGCAGTTTTAGTAGCTCAGTGGACACTTGCTTAATTTTGAATTTTATTGGTTTTCTAACAAAAATCATTACTTTCTTCATTTGTTTACTATATTTATCATTAGAAACAACCAGTAGTTTTAAGTAATACGTTAATTCCAGGTAAATAAATGGAAACTCAGTTTAGAGTTCTGTAAGAGCTGTTCTGAGTTTAAAAAGTTCAATGGCAAGCAGTTTTGCTTGGTGCTTACTGCATATACTGTAAGTACTGCCTTTAGTAGAGCAATTTGTTAATAAAAACCCTGATGAATTCGTACTCGAAGTTGTGCTTGATGGCGAAGCCTGATGACCAAATTGCTTCACACTACAGTCTGCATCCTTGTTTGTCCATCAAACTGAAGCATACATTACTCTTCTGTGAAGGTGTCTTCTTTTCTTATTCCTTAACCTGATCTTTAGCAATTTCTGTAGTTGCAGCATGTATTACAGTGCTTATATTTTACATAATATTGTAATGTTGAACTATCATCAAATGCTGTGTAAAGGAACAAGTAGGCAGAAAAACACGCAACTCAAGCAATTTTTATAATGAATTTAATGTATTTTTATAAATGTTTGCAAATGATACCATAAAAGATGTTCACATAAGCACCTTGTTCAAAATGACTGTACGGCCATTCGCATTACAGAGCATGGATATAGTAAGACATTTTTGCCACCTGAACAACAAGCAGGAGTAAGCGTAACGGCAAGTGAATTTGGAGAAAAATGGCAGAAAATTGTCTGGGCCTTCCTTAGAGAATTCTGAAGCCTGAACACGAGGAACTTGCTGAGAAGCACCAGTGCACACTCTCCTTTTAAAAAGCCTTGCACAGGAACTCACTCTACTGTACATACTCCCCTTAAGTCTGTATACAGGCTCAGATAATAAACAATTGTACTGCTCCAGTTCCGATTTTTCCTGCCAAAAACATCCACAAAGATATACTGTATACAATTTACATAGTGTGTCATGGTGACAAACAGAAATGGTATCCATCTCTGGAGAGGTGTCACAGCTCTTCTCTTATTACCCTGTCCCCATTCAGGTACTCATTGGGACTTACAAGATGCATTGTGAGCCAGTACAATAAGTAATGTAAACATGTATTTTTGTTTGGTTTTTTAATGCTTTTTTTTAAAATAATTGTGGAACATTAACGTGTTTCCCTTTAGAACGCTTTTTCCTCAAAAGTGCAATTAAATAAACTAATTGTATATACAATTCTATGTTAATAAAATATTAAATTATTTTGTTTTTACAACAAATGATATAAAAATAATGTAATTGTACAGCCAGGTGAAAATGAAATGTTAAAAATAAAAAAAAAATGTACTCAGTATTACCCATCTAAAGTAAAAATGTACTTTTTGAGTATATTAGACTCAGTGCTTCTGTTTAAATTATTATTATTTACAATGTTTAAAGCTAACCTTGATAGCTATCAGTATATCCTCTTCTAAATACTCATTATTGTACCTGTTCACCACTGAGAGTTCCAGAATCACCAGGGAGGCCCAACGTATTTCAATTCCACCCCTGGTCTAAAATAATGGCAATAAATTGTCTCTAATTGAATGGGGACTGCCATGAATCTCCATGCAAAGATATGACTGAAAACCTGTTGGCACTGCCAGCAGACATGTATTTCATCATTAAGGCCACTTCCCATGTCCCTGTTCAGCAATCCAAATCTACAAAAAGCCCACTAAAATTTGGCACCACAAACTACACTATTTAACTTTCTTGTTTAGTTCATGCACAGGTGGAGATTTGGGGCATGAATAATGCACCGTCGCAGATGTTAAATGCTGGTTTACGAGCTGAGAAACATGCTGCTGTTGTAAATCTTACCCTTTGCCCTTTACTTGCCCAAGGATCAACATCCAACCATCATTTTAAAGGGCGCACAAACAAAGATTTCAACAGAAAGATGACAGATTACCCTCAGAAGAAAACAGGACACAGGTTGACTGATGCCATTAATAATTTAAAATATAAGCCCTATTGTCATGTTTTTTTTTTTTTTATTGCATTTTCATCCCTTACCCTAGGGATAGGCAGCCCCTGAAATTAAGTGCCACAGGGAGAGGGAACAAAACATCGACTGCTTGGTGAGGTACATGCACAAGATATTGGTGCCTCTTCCTTGTCAGGATTGATCCCTCCTGGGTGGTTTAGGCCAGGATTAAGGCTGAGGCAGCAGAGTTTAGACTCGGACTCTGAGCCACAGTGTCCCATATAACCATGTCACGATTGTTATCCAGAGGAAATATCTTTGTCTATTCACTATAGGCATAATAAGACACTTATTTTCATACCACAGAAAAGACACGATTATAAGGTGTGGAAAAATCAAGGGTGTATTGTCTGGTTTCAACATTGGTAGGGACCAAATCAACCCCTAACCCTACCCCCCTAAACACACACAGGTCTCCCAAAATATTAGTAGGGATATTATAAGAATATTGGACATATTCCTACTTTCCATATCCAAAAATGCAGCTATTTGGAAGCTGTTGCTATTCCGAGGCATGTATGAAGAGTGTCATTAATTTACAGTAGAACACATTCTAACTGGATTTATCCATAACCGTGCCAATTGTAAAAATGTGTATTTGAACATTCTTCTTCAAGGATGTAGTTGCATCTGTAAAAAAAAATGGTATACATGGTAAACCAGTCTTTACCATTTCTGTTTTACAGACTTGTTTCTTTTGAAATACTGCAGTTTTATGAATAACTGTGTTTCTCGAATCCCTGGCAAAGACTAGTAACTGAAATTGGGCTGTGTGAGTCATGGTCTCTGATTTACCCAAACATTTCTTATCAAAAATCCAAATGAAACTGTTCGGAATAAATAAATTAATAAATAGCTACCCTGTAAACAACTTTAAAAGCCCATCTGAGAGACAAATGATTCAACAAGAAAAATGTTCCATTTTGGATGACTCTAAAATTACTATATATATAAGATAAATATTGCTAATTAACACATACTTAAAATAAATATCTAATAATTGCCTCATATTCATAGTCTTCATTGTTCTTCTTAATCAGCAGATCCGTGGAAAATGTGAGATTCCACAGAGACAATAATACAAGTGTCTTACACACAAGCGTTGAAGAAACTGGTGGTTTAGTCTTAGTTTGTTCTTAGAAGAAGTGGTGGGTCTTACTGTATGCGTCACTTAAGAAATGTGCTTCAGAAACTGGCTTTATGACAGTATGAATGCCAAACCATGACAAGAAGCTTCCGAGATCTCCTGTCTGGTTAACCTGTACTTCTCAAACTTAGCAGCAGAGCAAAACTGTGTTTTATAATCCCTTTCTCATCTTTTCTTACACTCAGATTTAACTCATTCCTTCACTGCAGCAGCATAGACTCAGAACTAGACAGAAGGTGACTTGTACCACTGTCTTTGTGTGGCACCAACTTTTTTTTTTTATAAGTGACAAGTTTATAGGTGAGTAAGTTTACGCCTGTGAGAATACTGTAGATTCCATAGTGACTCTAGGAATTCAGGTTTAGAGTTAGTTCAACAACAGCTCCAGACTGTAAATTTATTTATATACAGGGATTTACATTACTGGTACAGTCCCCATTCACAATATTAAGGTTAAAATGAACGGTAATTTCTTGTCATAGTAGCGCAAATGTGTACTTGTTTTACGCCACTAATGCCTACATGTGCACCAGTCATGCCCATCCCTGTCTATAAAGTTGACAGCACTGTAATTTTTTAAATCACATGATGGTATTTAGTGTCCATCACCCACCCCCAAGTCTGCTCTCCTCAGCTGAGACGCTGAGGAGTTTACCGGGACTCCTGTGAGTCCTCC
The DNA here is from genome assembly GCA_026776945.1 of Isichthys henryi. Taxonomy (NCBI): domain Eukaryota; kingdom Metazoa; phylum Chordata; class Actinopteri; order Osteoglossiformes; family Mormyridae; genus Isichthys; species Isichthys henryi. The sequence continues at coordinate 25,202,571 of JAODJX010000042.1, read as the reverse complement.
GTCAGGGTGACATAGATGATGGGGACGAGGCCCACGCTGTCGCCCAGGACACAGTGCAGCCAGTCGGGGTCAGCGCGGCTCAGGACCTGAAGCAGGTCTCCCTTGTTGAAACTCAGGTGTCCCGGCTCGGTGGCAAGGTGGTGACACAGGGCCCGGACCTTCCTGGGAAAGGGAGCATCAGTGACAAAAAAGCATGAGCTAAGAGGGGCCTGTCACAGGGAAACACATGAAGCGAGAGCAGAAGGAGCAGCAATACAACATCGGTATGACGTTACCCCATATGACAGTATTTCATGCACAAAATGCTTATCATCACCACGACTCCTGAAAAAAGCGTAAATTGCTCAGTAGGTTTGAAGAATTTGAAGAATGTCCAAGAGATTCTCAAGAAAAGGGTTCTCACATTACCTTGCATTGACTATGTGCAAACACTACGTTTATTGTTTAATAAATGTCACTTATAGATGTACATGGTACATATACGTTAAACTTAAATAAACACATAAAATGAAAAACACAGTAAGGTACCATGACACTGGCTGCTGGCTGGTCTCCGTTAGCGCATTACTGCATTGCTGCACTGCAGTCAGGCCAGGGCCATGAGAAGGAAGAGCGGCGTCTGGACGCTTTCCCACTCCCACTGCCTGAGCCACAAAGTCTAGCACTGATTTGTCCAGACTGAGCCATCCTGATGGCAGCCTTAGAGGTACAAACATAGCAGGGGGTTATTTTAATGTTTCTGTTGTCAGAATACACGTTGTGTTGGCACTTAGTAAAGTGAGATGTTTTTTTTTTTACCTGTTTTTCTGAGATTTGATGAGGCCTTGATCTTCCCTGTCTGCTGGTGCAGGGTTCCTTGCTGCTGACCCAAAGAGCCTGCTCCACCACATCGTGCTTTCCTGTCCCCCCCCAGGGGCCACAGCCATGCATGCCTGAGGTGGGCACTCTTTCTCTGTAGCCTTCCTCTGCTCATTCAGCCCTGATTCCAGAATGTTACCCATCCCGAAAGGCCTCCATTTGCCATGGATGTCATTCACTCTACAGCTGCTTTCACTGCTCAGGTCTTTCACCGGTTCATCCTTATTATTGTCCTCGGCCCCTTCCACCACACCCTCTCTGGGAGGGGGCTGCCTCTGTTCATGCCCCGACTCTGCCTCCCCAGTTCCACTTCGCTTCTTCCTCTTTTCCCATTTCACAAATTTTGACCCTTCTGTAGAGTTTTCAATATAGACCTGAGAGCTCTGCATCAGCTGGTACCACCAGCCTGCTTGCCTGTCTCTCTGTCTGTCCGCGTTCATCTTCTTGTCCTTCTCCCCCTCTGCAGGTAGCTCGGACCTACCCTCTGACTCAAAACCTTTCACTTTCCGCAATGCCTTTCCTTCTTCTACTCTCCTGTCTCTATATTTGTTTAAGTAGTCCATCTCATTTTGTGCCAACCTCCAACCTTCTTCTCTTACTGGTTTTATAATATCTGACTCCATTCCCTCTTTCTGGGTCTCAAAACTCCTCCCTCTCCGTTGTTCAGTTCCATCTTTTTTTGGCTCAACGCCACCAGTATTGAGCGATGGACCCTTCTGGTTCAACTCCATCACCTCTTTTTCTACCCCCTGCCCTTCTCTTCTGGCCTCTGTTTTCTCTCTCTTGGTCTCCACTCCAGCTTTACCCCAGCCCTTCATTAACTGGAAGGTGGAACGTGCAGACCACTCCAGCCCCAGGCCAGTAGAACATAATTGCTCTTTGTGCCGGATATGGTCTTGACCCTTCTGCCGAAGTTGGGGCTCAAACAGAAGGTCCAGGTCAAAGGGCAGCAGGGACAGTGGCTGCAGAAGCAGAAGTAGCTCCTGGACCAGTGGCTGGCAGATGCCTTGCGATAGTGGTAAGAAGCCCCAGGGGTGGTAGTGCATTGCGATGATGTCTGAGAACAGGGAGAGGTGAAGCACCATCAGCACTGGGAAGCTGGGAGAGTAGAGAACCAAAATATTCAGACTGTTCTGCTTTTCTCATACATACTTACCCTCATGAGTAAAGAGATGATTGAACCAAAATTCCAGTGATTGTAAGCTGTTAAAGAATGAACATGATTAATAATTAGCACTAAAGAGACCTCGGAACAGAACTTGACAGAAATGTTTTCATTTTAGTCAGAATACTCTTTACTGCTAAGGATTTAATGAATTACAACCATTTATCTTCAATAAGTTACCATTGTCACTAAATGAAAAACAGGACAAGTTCAGCCCCTATTATTCCTCTTGCTAATCAATGCTTATTTTTTCTATACTTCTCTTTGGTTACGAATCTACTCTGTCAGAAAGACAGAGTACTGATTTGTACTTTTACTTGTCAGTGGGGCTGTACCCCAGTGTAAGGTCTGCCAACTGTACCCTAGTTGAAGGTAAGTGTACCTTTTAGAGTAACATTTTACATTAACTGCACCTTCATAATGCTTTTATATTGCATTCATAAAACGTTCAGTAAATCTTCATAATGTATTCATTAAGTATTCATAAAACATTCATAAACATCATGTATACCTTAACATCCTAATATCCCTTAACAGCTGTTAACAAACATTATATAATTATAACAAACATTAAAATTGTATAATCGTGTAATGTTTGTTATTAATGTATATTAAAGCTGTTAAGGGATGTTAGAATGTTAAGGCGTACTTGCATGCTCCTTATGAATGTTCTATGAATATATTATGAAAGCATTTATGAAGGTACACTGAATGTTCTATGAATGCATAATGAATCCCTGGCACTTAATGTAAAGCGTACTTAATGTAAAGCGTTATCCCTTTTAGTGTAATTTAAGGTGCAGAAATGGAGGAACATCCCCTAGGTACAAACAACATTAATGTGCCCCCAATGGTACAAAAAGGCTCCTCATAGTCCAATTCTGTACCTTCAAAGGTACATTTACCCTTGAGGGTACAGATCCAGTGACAAGACAGCAACTTGCTTTCTTTTTTTCTGACAGTGTAGAAGAATTTTTTATGTTTAAAATAAGGCCACATGTAGTCAGTGCTAAGCTACACCCTTACCATCATTTTCTACAGTGAAAAAATAATGAAACAAGAGAAAATGATAAGAAAAGATAATGCTACTTACTTGAGCAAGCCAAAGATGAAGGCATTTAGCCTCATGCTGTGATTAGTCAGCTCAGAGTACTGGCTAATCTTGGAGAACAGACCATGAATGACACGTGTGGAGGGCCCTGGGAAGGATGGGTGGGAAATAATTATCAGCGAGATCAACTTCAACTGTGGTATAGCACCCTCATCTACTACCTTAGTTATGGCAATAACAGCACTGCCATTTTCATTCCTTTCAAAAACAGGATTACTATGGAAAAGTATCATAAATGCCATCGTTATAATCCTTTCTCCATAGCGACGAACCTAGCTGCGCAGAGGCCTCTACTACACTCCAGGGCACATTCCGCCGCTGCCCGATGATTAAATCCAGGACATAACCTCGCAGTCCATCTTGCAGGACATCCCTAATGGCAGGACACAAGTACTTCAGAATCAGGTGTCCGATATTGGGGCTGACGGAACTGTTTCCCAGTTTTGCCTGAAGAGAAAAGAGAAGGGTAGGCTATTACTATTTTATTAATATTACTATTATCTGATTCACACAATTGTGCCATACAGACTGGTGGTGTCTCTACAAAGTATTAACAATTCTACCTTCACTCCAGCGTCCCGACTTGTACCAAAATAAGTCACTATGAAATCCACTGCAACGTTCAGAGCTTTCACCAGATCTAAGATTCACAGGGGAAGAGAAAAAATAAAAGGTTACAAAAATATTAAGAAAACTTTTTATTTGCAAAGGATAAAGATAATGCAACAAATAATGCAGAAGTAAAACAATATAATGAAACAACATAAGTGATAAATTGACTAAAGGAAAGTTTATCTCATCACAGATCTCATCCAGTGATCACCAATGAACACAGACCTCAGGCAGTGGGGCTGCAATTGGAGGTTTTACAATTGCTTTCCACAAAGAAGACCTTGGTTTGGCTAGATCTGTCCCCATCCCCCACCCCCAACATGACAGCTCACCCTTCTTCTGCAGCAGGTCAATGGACAGAGACTCGGACGTCCCATCAGGCGACAGGCAGAATTCGTCCGGTGGCCTCTCGGAGACATAGTCAGGTAAGGACTCGCTGTGCTGGTGTGGCAACAGCTTCAGAGGCTGACCTTCAGAGGGGAAAGCCACACGCTATGAGCACACACATATACCAGGACTGGAACACAGTACACATAACCCTCATGTACTGTTTGATTCAGTGCACAATGAAATGGATGAATACAGGTGGCACATAAATTCACAACAGATGTTCAAGACAGAAAATACTATGCTGATACTGGTTACAGTCATTAATATTCGGCAGTTTGGGAACATTTTGGTTTCCCAATAAATTACGCCAGAACTGGAGAGAGTGTAGTTGATAAGACTGAGACTGGCTCTCGGGTATGTTATACCAAACTCAGATGTGTCGTTGGAATCACGTTCGGTGTGCGATCACATTTGCGGTGACATCATCCGAGTCTGTGTGCAACCAAAACTAGAGAAAGGCAGAAACAGCCTGAAGTTCGTCTCCCTGCTCCCTCTAAAGTGCTTTTGTCAGGAAATTCAGACCGAGCTAAAAAAAAAAAAAAAAAAAAAAAGAATTTTGGCTACAGGGGTGTTTATCACTACAGATATGCAACCAAACTCAGTAGTGGGGTACACTGGATTCAGACAGGATTTATGATTGTTATGATGATATATTATTGATTTAAAAAATTTATTTTACATATTTCACCGAACCGTGAATTTTATGTGCTGTTACACCCCTAAAACACACACATACAGGGAAACATGTTTCCTGAAACCCTTCTCAGAGACATTTCTCACCAGGAGTTGCAGTTAATCTTTAATTTCTAAAAAGAGAATAAGACTGTACAGGCAGCTGTCAATTTATGTAAAACTGGTTTAAGTAAATCCAGACTTACACAAATATTATACAAGATACACAAAGTTTACAGAAGCATTAACTAAAAAAAAGGTGACATATGCCTGTAAATTTAACCTTTGTCTTATTAGTTATATATTTTAGCTTTTGTGTTTTATGCTATAAGGTGTCCTGAATGATACTGAATAATAAATCCGATTTAAGTAAAATTTGACTTATGGAAGGGTTTGTGGAACGGATTACTAACGTCAGTTGCGAACTGCCTGTTAGGTTGGTTGGATTGAAATGTAAACACTGAAAGGAACTTTTAAGCCAAGCAACCCCCTCCATTCCAAGCCAATATGAGAAACAGCACCATGGAGAAGTGATTGAGTAAGACTGGAAGATGCTGGGAAATTAAAGACATTACGCCAAGCTAGAATTCCCCCGCTCATTTTTCCTCTGAGACAGCCATCGGGCGGAAGTTCAGAATCTTTCTCCACCCCCAGCGGGTTCAGACGCCGATATTCCCGCCACTTAAGAGCCTGTGGGGAAAAGCGGTGCACTGGGGAAGGGGCGGAAGGTTGACCAGACACACAGACAGAAGGACAGAACGGGGGGACAGATAAACATCACAGAAAGAGAAGGAGGAACCAACATGAATGATGGGAAAGAACAGAGAGAATACAGTGAAAACAATGAGGAAAGTGTAATTATGACAGGATAACCAAATAAGAACGAAGTTAGATCCAGTTATTAGATCCAAGGGATATTCAATATTAAATGTTACAAAAAAGTGCAATTCATGCTAATGGGCTGCAGTCTGGTGATTGCAATTTATCCACCCATCCTGGACAGAGCAGTATGGGACGCTGGAGTCTATCCAACACAGCAGAATGCAGGCAAGACCCTGGACAGGATGGCGGCCCATCAGAGAGCACACACACAAAATGAGCACTGCCATAGCACTGCCACAGCACTGCCCCCGAAAAGGGTACAAGAAAAAAGTGAAGCGTGATGAGGTTAGCAGGTCCACATAACTTAGTGTAACCTTTGTCATGGTCCCTCTTACTCTGTCCTTTTCAGCTACCTGAGATGTTTGGTGCCAAGCTTGGCTTTTGGTTTTACTTATTTTTCTAGCAGACGTTTTTATCCGAAAGGACACACAGAAAGCAGAGTCAAATAGACCCTGGAGCGACTGGGGATTAAGGGCCTTGCTGAAGGGCATAAAAATGTGAAACTATTCTACCGACCCTGGGATTTGAACCAGGGTGATCTTCTGATCACAGACACACCGACCGAACTTGCTGAGCCACACACATACGGGAACTTGGGTTCAGCAAATGTGAGAACACCGGAGCGGATATGTCCTGTCTCCATCTGGGCCTAGAGGATGGAGAGCTGGGCCTGAACTAGAAATGGCTACATGGAGCCATTAATATTATAATATTGTAAGAGTAAAGTCAACAAAAGATCTATAGTAACACCTATCTTACGTTAGATACAATCTGCATCTTTAGTAAATTGAAGGATATGTTGTTGGCAGTCAAACAAGGCAGTTAACTAATGCTGTCGAATCACTATGAATTCTGTGCATGCAGTGTGATCATCACAGTAAATCACTTATGGAGATAACCTCTGAGGTCATGAACTCTACGCAATGAAAGCAAAAGCTCTGCCGATTCCTGTTATTTTTGTAATCACACAATTAGCATTGTTTGTTGATCCAACCAGCTCACCAACATTTTGTCCTGTTAAATAAAATTATATATTCTGTTTAAAATTTTTTAAAGAATGAAAAAAAAAGATTATTCTTGTGGCTATGTGTTTAATTTTCTGGCTTAAATTGACAAAATAATGCTGACGAATCTGCCTGGTTTGTAGGTCGCTTTGTATAAAACCATCTCCCAAATAAATAAACGAAACAAAAAAATGTATGTTAGCAATGAATTAAATCTAGATGTCAGAATTTAAGTCTGGCCATTTGCTGACAATATTCATAACTGAAAAAACAAACCACAGAAACAGGAATAACTGGCGAAAAGACAAAAGGAAATGAAGGATGGGAGCTATTGCTGACTAATGGCTACTGTTTGAGGGACACAGGCGTTGTCAGGTAGGCATCTGAGGAGAATAATGGCATTCAGTTGCCAAAAACTGAGACTGAACCCTGTTATTAGCAAGAAGAAGTGTTTTCAAAAGCAAACCGAGTTGGAGACACCTACTTTTAGATAGTGTGGGTCCTGAGCAGTCAGCAACAGAGGCCTTCATCCGTTGGCTGCTGCCATAACTGTGGGTGGGTTCCAGGGGATTGGGTATGGTAGCCGGGGAGGTCTGTTGGATGCAGCTAACTGAAGCCACAGGCAGTAGCGGAGATGACGAAGTGTTCTTCAAGGGAGGGGAAGCTGTGCTGGCAGGAGGCCGTCCTTCAACAAGGCTGTGCCCTTGAGCCTGGCTCGACTGCAACGAGCACCAGTGGGTGGCCAAGAGGGGCAGAGGGTCAGTAGTCCCTTGGAAAGAGAGGCTGTGTGGGGCGTTTGAGCTTCCCAGGTCACACTCTGGGCTCAGGCTGCAAGTCGAGCAGGTCTCCAAGCTGGGAATCCCATGCTGGCGGACTGGGGAGTAACTTCCAAGGGGGGAGGGCCGGACAGAGCCCGGGGCCATGAGCTGCCTCCTTGGCGGGCCCTCCATGGGCTCCTCGCCCCCTTGGACGGTCAGCTTTCCCCTGACTCGGTTCTGCATCTGGCTGACGTACTCGCTCAGCAGTGGCCGCAGAAACTGGCTATGGGACTTGCCCACCTGATGCTGGAACATGAAGGGCTGGATGGGAAGGGTGTTGGGCCGCTTGTCCTTGCCGTAGCGTACCACTGAAGGAGAACCATCGGATGATGGGGATGAGCCGACTGACACAGGACAGAAACAACAGAGAAAAAGACTGTTACCAGAAAGAAAAGATGGAGACAAAAAAGCACAATTTTGCCCAATCAATTTCATAAGCACTTAAGCAATACAGATATTAATTTCCTTTTGCATTTATCCAAATCTAGAGTTATAATTCAAATGAAACACTTTATTTGTTGAGTTACAGAGCTTATCCCAAGTGAAAAAACACTCTGGGTGTGATATCAGCCCTCCATAGGACATACACTCTCACACACACGGGCAATTTAGAAATGGCAATTCACAAAACCCGGTTTTCAGAATATGGGAGGAAACAGGAGTACCCAGAGGAAACCCATGCAAACACAGGAGAAGATATAAGCTCCGCCCACACAGAGCTGGGCCACGTATCAAACCCAGCACCCTGGAGGTGTGAGGCTTCAGTCCTCCTAGAGTCACATTGCGGCTATTATTTTTATGCTGGACTATTGTTCTCCAAACCCATTCTTGAATAAAGACTTTATACTCACATAAATTTTCTCTATTACTGACTCACAATAAATATATGAATAGAAATCATAGAAATTCATGGAAAAATAATAATTGTGTACTAATAAATAATACAGAATGCTAAAACAAGAAGTAAAATGGACAACGCTAAGCTAACAATAAGGTGAAGTTAGTCTACTAAACAAAAAATAATAGTTCCAGAGCATTCGGTAATGATCATAGTAAAACCTGAATCAAAAACAGCAAACAAACCTTTTCTATGTAATCCCTTCCTTGTGTATTCAGACTTCAATACAAACCAGACGCAGGGATTGCACAATCTGTTTATCTCTCATGCTCTTTCCCTTAAATGTCACCTCCGGTTTCTTAATATTGCCTCTTGTCCACAAGGGGAAGTGTTGAGCCATTGAAACAGCAGACGCCTTCATAACACACACTGCTCGTGTGCTGGACTATGAAGAGCACCTTGCAAAAATACTGCCCATTCCGAAAAATTCTCCACATAAATTTTTCTCATCCAATCTGAATTCCCCACAGAACACAGGTTTCATTATTTCTTCCTGATGTGTGAACATTTCCTGTATAAGTAGCCCTGAGTCTCTGAGCTTCCTGTTTGTCGGCCTTGATTGGTAACTTAACAGCTCCTGAGGTACTGTGCTGACAGTAAACAGCAGCACTGTGCTCTGATGACACATTCTGCAGTGAGGCTCCGCCTTCCTGTATGACACGGTCACGGGGCTGGGCCTATCAGCACAAGCCCTGCTGCGCTGTAAGCAGTACCCTGAAGAATCTGTTCTCATTGATAGCGCTCATGGTGACTGGGTGTGACGACATATCAGCCGGACAAAGGTGAAGACTACCAAATTCTGACACTGCACTTTTAACTACGTGAATGAAAGCCTTCATTTAAGACTTTGAAACAGTAGATTCAAATGTTATTTATTTATAAAATTCAAGGTAAAGTGCATTCATATATTTATAATAATATTATTAGATATTACTTCATATGTCAGCCAGACTTTACAGACAGACCATAGCATGAGAATCTGTGTCTCAGGATTCTGGTCATATTTATCTAGTTGACTGGTACTGTACACATTAATGTTGCTATATTTTTACAAGGGAAGCTAAGAAGAATCCAGTTAGTTAGCATAACGGGTTTCTTTTCCTATTATATGAAGTTACAGATGCATTTGCTTACCATTTAGCATTTTCGTTTAGTGTTTCGTCCAAAGGGGTCCTTTGCAACCCCGTTTTTCTGAAGTCCAACATACTAACCGAACATCACCAGATGGTGCCATATTCATGTATATGGTAGCATTTGCTGAACTATTTTATCTGTATTGTATCTGGCACCAACTTTATTGCTCTCTGAAATAGCTACACTATACTGAATATACTCTGCAGGAATCCAAAGAACTCAAACTATTTGTGTGTGTACACACACACAGCCTCTACCTGGCTGGTTTCTGGTCGTTCCCAGTTTCTCCTGCTTCACCTTATTCTTATGTACTGCTGTCTTAGAAATTTTGAACCTGGAAGCAACCTGTTGGTCAGCAAAGTCTTCTGCCAGCAGAACCACGATTAAACCAGGATTTAAAAATGCAGAATTGTTTAAAAATATACTCTTAATTTTTTTCCACAGCTGTTTGTGTGTGTGTGTGTGTGTGTGTGTGTGTATGTATACACGCATGTATATACACATATACATATATGTATATATTTCTATATATGCATTACACTTCCTTGTAGGTCTCCGTAAGGATGTAGAAGGCACCTGAAAGTTTGCATATCCTTCATTGTGTAATTAAAACCTAATCTAGGATAAGGAAGACTCAGCCTTTACTTTATAAATTGCCAGCAGTTCAGACATTAATGGCTGTGTGTTGAGTTATTTTGAGGGGACATCAACTTTACACCATTATACAAGCTGTACACTGATTACTTTACATTCTATCAGAGTTTCATATCTTTAGTGTTGTCCCTTGAAAAGATATAATAAAATATTTACAAAAATATGAGGGGTGTACTCACTTTTGTGAGATACTGTACATATTTACAATGTGGGGACAAAATGTCGCCACAATATGATAAAAACATGTTGTTTTGACCCTGCCGGGACATTTTTCTATTCCCCGGAATGGGAATGGAATCAAAAGACTAAAACACCTAAAAGTCTTCTGTTTTTTGGTTCCTTATGGTTAAGGTTCGGGCTGGGTGGGGGTTAAGGTCGTCACTGTTGGGATTAGGGTTTTGCCTATAGAAATGAATGGAGAGTCCCTATAAGGATACAGACAGCGTAATCAGTGAGTGAGTGAGTGTGTGTATGTGTGTGTGAGAGTGCGTGTGTGTGTGCCATACTCACCTCGTAGGCCTGCGGGCTGGTGAGGCATCGTGCTACAGGTCCACAGCATGCTGGCAGCGTGGTGGTCAGGGGGGGGCCGCTGTGTGTCAGGATGGGCTTCAGGTAGCTGGGGCACACAGTCAAGGAGTCCCAGACGTTGGCGGGTCGGTGGCGTGGGCATGCCCACCCCACCCAATAAGGCAGGTGGTTCAGGGGGCAGCAGGGAATGCTGGGAGTGAGCTCACATCCCAGTTAAATGCGCAAAGAGCACAGATCAACAGCAGGAACAGCTGAGCCTCTCCCCCCGTGGGAGGAGCCACTGGAAGACGTTTAGCGCCCACTCCGCTCCATCAGAGACCCTCAGAGAGCCCCACCCAGAGAGACAGCAGAACTGGAGCCCAAGAGCAGAGTGAAACAGGGCAGACGGGGGCCCCGGCAAAGAGAGTATTATGGCTGGCTGTGCGGGGGTCCAGCACGCCGGCTGAACAAACAGCACTCTGTTCCATCAGAGCGTGCTGAGGGGGTGGCAGCAGCCCCCCAGAAGGGCTCCACTGGGCCATGTCAGGAGCCAAGCAGGAGCCACTGCCCCAGCCCCACCACCCCACGTGACCGTCTCTGGGGGCCAGCCACAGACTGAGAGCAAAGTTATGGATGGAGGAGGAGTGAGAACCTGTGGGTAGGGAGCATTTGCGCCAGAACCAGGCCTGGAGATGCTGGCTCTGATGGTGAATCCAGAACCAGCCATACAGATCATTTCAAGAATAATGCTCATCCTACTCGTTTCCAAACATTCTGTAATCTGTTATGACTGACAAAACAGTCTGCAGGACACATCTGCAGAGGTTAAAAAAAAATTAAGCCGATAAAAATAAATTGATAGAGTGCCAGGGATTAGGGCCTGACGGACACAGCTGGGTAGCAGACACCCAGCCTGCGGGTGGCCCCACCTATGAGCAGGACAAGCAAAAGGGGAAGCAAGAAGGGCTTGGCCTTTCAATCGCTACAGACCAATCAGGCTCCTTGTTAAGTGACTGACATGGCACTCATCCAATCAAAATCAACAGAGGTCTGTCATTCAGCGTTGACGTAGTAGAGTTATGGAGACATGTGAAAAATGACAGCCTGGGAGGAGGGGGGCGGGGTAATGGCATACGATTAACTCCTTTGTAGTCCAGAAAAAAAGACATATTTAAATGCCCGGATTCAAACAATCCAAGAATCAATCCTTTTAAAGGATTCAGAGCCTCAGAGGAACTAATCAGACAATCAGCCCATGGAAGAATTTCATCACGCTGGGGGAAGCCTTAGTTCCTCTCAAAAAAAACTTCAGCTTTCTAGTCATCAGGCCCATGGGGAGCGAATGGAGGCAATGCCCACGAAACAAAAACAAAACTGCCTTTAAAGGTTGTCTGTCTGCACACGCATGGCAAGTCAGGCGCCGTCATCTAAAGAGCGAATTAGTCCTCTGAGGTAAGTTTGTGTGTGTGACTGGCACCCTGCTAGCGCCCGATACCGATAACTTGGAGGGAAAACAGCCCCTGGATGTCACAGGTGTGAAGAAGGCAGGGGGGTCCACGGCCTACCAAAGCCTCCAGGGCAGGCCACAAAGCAACGATATGCCTCCCAGTATGACCCGGGTCACGTCCAGGAGACTGACCGGAGAACTCCAGGGCTTTCAGCCAGGTGAACCTGTGTCCCCGTCACAGAGGTCAGAAATTCGGCATGCTGACGCCGATGGCTCTCACGGGGCACGCGGAATGACACGGCGTTTGCTCTGACTGCCCGATAAGGCGGCCTGAACGCAAGCCAGCGAAGCAGGCGAGCGAGACGGGAAAAAGTCTCCACTTATCAGCCGAGAGGGCAGGGTGCTAAGGTTATGCCATGCGATAGCCAGATACTTGTGGTCAAAGGTATACCAGAGGCGGAACAGCCAGGCACTCTCCTGCTTGGTCTTGCTGCCTCCCTCCGACTGGGCGCCATCCTGTGGACACACGGGGAATAACAACTGAAAGGAACATCGTTTTTTCCGGCATAAACCACCCCCACTATGCCCTGTCCCATACCCCTGTAGCTGGACCCCCTCCCCCCGAGTCCCAACAAGACTATGGAAATAGCCCTTATACTAACAAAAGATAAAGAGAATGTCACAGAGTCTGGGAGGGGGCACTAGGAAATGCTGATAGTGTGGCAGTTTGAGTTCAGAGCAAACAATGGTGACTAGCTGCTGGTTAGCAAAAAAGCAAGGGGACGGGGGGACGGGGGTGGCTGCCCTCTCTGTGCTCTCAGAGACACCAGTGACAAAAGCATCAGTGACTTCCTCCTGCAAACAAGCACACACACAAGCACGTGTGCACGCACACACACACTCACACACAGACGCGCATACATGCACACAAGGTCAGCCTGTCCTTTGCTGCACTGCAGGATGGAGTCTGGCAGACTGTTCATTACACTCATATCTAACACTGCTGACCCTATTCACGCTTAATGCACAAAAAGGTACATTCCATGACTGTGAATGCAGTTCTCTCTACTTGACTGATGCAATATTTGCACTTTATTGAATACTGTTTGCATATATCTGTTACTTTCTGTTACATAATTGCACATATTATTGAGCTACTCACAATAAATTGCACATCTTTCTATCTACCTTATGTAACTGTGAAATTATATTGTTATAGGGTATTTTTTGCATTTATATAGCAAATTCTATGTGCCTTTTGTTCTGTATACTCTGTGAACTGGAACTACATCGTTTGCTCTCTCTGTATCTGTATATAACGGAGATGATAAGGTTCACTTCGACTTTGGTTACCGGGGCTCAGGGCAAACGTTCACATAGCAGATGCGCGAAACGCTTTGCTCGACACGCTTGCTTCTGAAAGCGAAGCCCATTTCCTGTCACACCAGTACGCTCAGCGGGGCCAGTGACGGCCTGTGCACGTCCCCATTTTGAGAACATCGGCACAAGTGCATAGTGGAGGCGCAGAGCAGAGGCTCAGAGCCCACGCGATAAAGTCTTTATAAAACAGAGAAACCACAGCTGTGCACGGCTCTGATTTCCTCCCATGATGAGGAATGTGCACCCCAAAGGTGACAGGAAGCAAGCCTTGAGTCCCTAGGAAAGTAGAGGCCCCAGGGCCTAACTGGAGTGTGAAGCAAAACGGGGAACCTCATCACTCGTGTGACACTTTAGAAAGTCGGTGTGGAGACAAGAGTCTGCCAGCAGGGGCAGGCAGCCGAAGAAATGGGGTTGGACTTACACCTTGGAGGACCTGGAAGTGTTCTCCACAAGGCTGGAGGTCCTGGTCCGGGTCCACACCAACCCTGGGGGGCGGAAGAGAGAGTTAGGGTGGTAAAGCAGAGAGACGGGTGTGTGTGGTCTGTGTGTGTGCGGGGACAGGGTGTCAGCAGAGGCTGAAATAAGCAGGTCCCACAAAGCTGTCTGCGCCCTTCACCACAGGCCAAGCAAGTCACACCTGTCAGCTGGTACAACCACACGCACACATGCACTGTGATAAGAAAGCTTGTGCGTAGCCCGCGACACACCGGGCACCCAGTGAGAAAGTGGGAGAGAAAAACAGTGGTAATCCTAACCCCCTCCACTCTCATCACGTGGTGATGTCAGAGCCTCAACCCTCCCTCTCTCAGGTGCTTCCACCTTGAAACAACTGCTCTTCACCGACTCCCAGGAGACCAGTTAGATGCCATGATGGTGGACAACGACAGCTGCCCACTTTCTGTAGCCGGAGTTCATACAAGGGCAACAGCTTCTCCGTGTCAGGTCACCATGCGGTGAATTCCTCCTCCTTCTCCCACCACGATAAGCAGAACAAGAAACGCGCAAAAGAGAGAGAGAGAGAGAGAGAGAGAGAGACGTATTTCCTGATAAGAACCTGCCTCAGACTGCCTCTAATACCCCTTTTCCACCTACGCAGAGCTGGTGTCAGTGCCTAATTTGGAACCGGTTCCGTGACAATTGACTGGTGCAGTTTCTGAAAAACTGGAAAACTGTCCAGTCTGTAACTGAAGCCGCCACTTCGGCGTGTGCGGAGGGGTTAGACTGTTTGATGTTTCGTCTTTTGACTTTGGTTCCCGGGGCCACGGCTCACGGCAAACGCTCACGTACCAGATGCTCGATGCACTTTGCCGGAGGACCCACTGCTCTGTATTCATTGCTGGTAACCAGCCTATAAAGTCAGATGTGTATCTAGGGTCTCATGCAAGAAGTCTAATGGCAAATCTCTCTTATTCCATTATAAACATAAAATATATTTAATTATACTGCCACGTGCACGCAAATGCGCGCACAGACATCTCAAAAAATCTCAAAAAGCAGCAAATAATAATTAGTCATAAAGATTAATTGATAATGTTTTGTAACGTAACTAGCTGATGTTTTGTGGGAAAACAGCATTAATCAAAACTAATACTACGATCCAGCACTTAAGTTAGCAGCAGCCCACACATTCTCAGAATATGCTGCACACCCATCGCTGTGTGGATACTCACCATATTATCAATGTTGTTTTTAACCAGTGAACCGGTAAATTTCCCATGTGGTGTGAACTTGGCACTGAGAACCAGGCTCTCTTGTCAGCACCACAATCAGCACGGCACTGGTGGAAAAGAGGTGTAACAGTGCACACCCATCCTGTTTTAGGGTTAGTGCCCCCTACACACTCGCAGAGGGGTATGATTTCACCGCCCTCCCCCCCACACACGTTCAGGACTTTCATCCGCTCCGAGTCCACCCCCCTCCGCCACTGCCAGGTTGAGTCAGGGCACCTTAATCCTGCTCCTGTAATCGTGGGGGGGGGCACAGCCCTACCTCATTTATTCTCACTGGAGCGGAAGAACACCCACAAAATTAAAAGAGGAAGTTAAGTACAGGCTGTGGCAGTGACAACAGAATCTTACCAGGGATTACACCCCCCCCCCTCCCCAAAAGTGAAGCAGGCCAGACAGCTGAGGCTGAGTGACCCCAGAAGGTCATCTGAGAGTCCACCGGACCGAGGGCCCCCCCGCTGCCTCCTCCTCCTCCCCCATGTCACCTGACATACTGCCACGGCAGACTGAGCAGCTCCTCATCCAACTCCGCTCTCCCACCGACTCTGGCACAGCACAGGGACAGTGTGTTTAGTGTGGGGACACCTATAGGCATTCCAGTGAACTGCAGCCGTTCTGGGGGTCGTGGCCAGGACCAGTCTCATAGTGACAGACACCTGGATTAATGGCTAATTGGGTCATGAACGGAGTTACTAGTTTATACAGGAACCAAAAACACGGATACCGAAGTTAGTGATGGACAACAAACAACAATGGATAACAGATCATTAACGAACAAATAAGAACAGCAGAACTCACATGCGTTCGTAACAGGATCCTTTGGAACGGATATGATACATTTAGGCATAATTAAGACACATAAGTTAATAACAGACTCTGTCACATGAAGCTCCCTCCTTAACAAGCAGCCAGGGGGACTGAGGCAGGCTAAAAGGGGGAGGAGCCCCAACCTGTCCATACCCCAGCAGGCCATTCTGCCAGGTAGCTGTCCAGACCTCAGGGAGACAGAGATGACCGCTCAAGGCGCGATCATCTGACTCAGCAGCTCAAATACTCACATGGGCGGGGGATTAGTAGCACTCTGAATCCCAGTAACATCCCGACCTGCACGCACAGTGAACCCTCCCTTAACACACACACACACACACACACACACACACACACACACACACACACACACACACACACACACACACATACAAGCAACCTCCTTATTCCAGCAGATTTGGAGGCTGCTGGGGGACGGAGGAATACAGGCAACTTCGGCAATAAGGGCAATGAAATTGTCATGTGAGAAAAACCGAAAATACCAGTTAGAACACATCCATCATAATTAGATGAGAAACCATCACAAAGCACCAGCATGATAAACACGACCGATGTGGAAGAGGAACTGATCACCCGCCCCAACATGCAAAGCGAAGAGATGTTTCTGTTCACGGGAAAACAAGAGGCAGGACCTCCGCCCCGCAAATACTTTCGCTGCTTAATGACTTTAACAAACGCGGAGTGAGAGCATGTTCTACTGCTGGCGCCCGCGTGTGACGCACTTTGTAATCCCGCAGGGGTCGGGGGGGGTGGGGG
>JAODJX010000042.1:25155620-25178527 GCA_026776945.1 Isichthys henryi | reverse complement strand
CCATTGCTTCCGGGATAGGCTCCGGACCCCCCGCGACCCAGTAGGATAAGCGGTTTGGAAAATGGATGGATGGATGAGCTCCAAAAAAGCTGTCATTTACAGTGCAATATCATAATGCATTACAGATTTTGGTATAAAAATTTATATGTGTATTTATATTTCATTATAGATGACAGCTTCATAAAGCATTCATAATGCATAATAAACATGGTTATAATGTCTTGTGCATTTTTATAAATATTTATGGCCATGTTTATACTGCATTATAACAAGCTATGAAAGTGTTCATAGATTCTTATAGACATGACATTCATAGAAAGTGTTACCAAAACTTGTAAGGAGTACTTAGAAAACCATGAATTCAAGACTACAGGCAAGTAGTGCAAGAACAAGTAGTGCAAGTGCCTTCAGAACCCTGGATTACACATTCGTACCAAATGAAGCTGAACATGCCACTAGTTTAGTCTGAGTTACTACTTCCTAGTGCAATTATACCTGCATGCAAAACCTGTGATCTACCCCTTAATTCCCAACACTGATGAAGCACTGGGACGATAAAGGCATGCGACCATCCACAGGTGTCCTATATACCTGCTATGGCACATATAAGCATTTTGCGGCAGAATAACAGATGCTACAGGATAACAGATGGTTCTTCTGACAGGAGAGGGGAAAGTGCTCCAAACAACGCCAAGAAGCACCTATCCCTGACACGGCCCCAGACTCCAGGAAATGTCCAGGGTGCTGAAATTAACACAATGACATCATACTTAGAAATGGCTGTGGGTGCCATAGTGCAAGAGATACAGCCATTCAAATGATATGAAAGAATGATAGCTTAAGTCACTGTGACCCTATCTCTTATAACTGTGGGGTTGGCCTGGCAAGACAAATGGCTTCCTACTCCTCTAAAATTTTCTTTATTCATCTTATACTCCTGACACTGAATAAATACTAAAGTGTTCACATTGTAATCAGATTTACCAGTATTGTCACATACTATACAATAGTGTTCTATTTCCACTACTGAAAGAATTGGAAATTATAGAAAGAAAACTAAAGTGCACTACTGCTACTACAACTTTTTTGACAACTGACAAGCATTTTTCCAACAGAAACTCCAAGCAGGGGATTTTAAAAAGTGTTTTGCCATTTATACTCTTGGTAAGCAGTCTTTTGTCTGCCCAGGATGATGAAACACGTGCCAAAAGAGAAGACAGCCGCTCACAGAGGATGGCAGCAAAGATGTGACAGGCATTTCGAACTCCAACAACCACAAAGGAATCGTCATGTGACTGCTGGGCCGGATATAAAAGAACCTTTGACGGGCCAGAGAGATAAAACAGTCAATATAACGATAATCAAACTAAAACTGAAATTTTAAATATTTATGACAATTTTTGAAACCCTTGAATTATGCATATTGTAAAATTAATAATAATACATATAACAATAGAAAAATCTTAATAATAGGCCACTTCAGAAGACTCTCTCTTGAAGAAAACTACCCTTTCTCAGTGGATTAATAGTGGAATAACCAACAGAAATCAATAATTATGTTTGTATGCCTCCATTACCTTTTGTTGCTGCCTATAATACCATAATCTCTGTTTATGACATCTGTAATGCTTCTTGAGAGTCTCGCTACAGCTATGCATCCGAGGACCTGCATCATTAAACAGACCCTATTGGCTGCATCGTTTTAAAGTAAAAATATTTTTAAAATCTTTTCATATCCTTGTGTATAACAATAGTGAGCGTACTGTTTAAATATTTTTGGAAGATAAATGCATTTTTAATGACTAAATAGATTTTATTTTAAACCTGTGAGCAATGACTCTAGAGCTAGAGAATTTGAATCCATTACCTCTGGTATTTCTTACTCGGAAATGGGGCCCATGTTGATCCCATTCTGCTGAGCTTCCTGTTGCAGAGTCTCACCACTTTCCCAGAAATAAGCGAAAGTTAAGACCCCTAAGTTCACTTTTGTGTTCTCAACAATTTGCTGAATGAGACGCCACTCAAAGTACACTCCTTAATACCAATTTTCCTTACCGTTTAATTTTTTTCTTTTTTAGGTCCATTTAAATGCAGAGTAGTTAGTGATATTAGGCAATTTCTAGGAAAATATGAATACATTTTCCATCCATACATCCATCCTGTAACCGCTTATCCTGATCAGGGTTGCTGAGGGGCCTGATGCCAATTCCAGGCGTCACAGAGAGCAAAGCCGCGGTACATGCTGTCAACATATTGTTAGCTATAAAGCCAATAGCAGCAGGAACATCACTAGACAATTACAAAAATGAGAGGTAAGGTCTTTACTAGGGGAGAGGGGCTGATTTCAATGAGAATGAATGAGAAAATACCATTTAAATTAAAGCTCTCTTAACACATCCACAGCAACACCCCTGATCAATATCTTTAATTACAGATGAAAATCGTAAGGATTCGATAAAACACAAACTATATAATTGCCAATAATAATTATACAATAATGTCTAATTGTTCATACCATCTGGACATTATACTGCAGTATACAGTATTTTCAAAAGCAATGTTGTCTTGCAATGTAGTTTTGGCATTTTGAAATCTTGGTGAGAACAAGCGGAAGTTTAAAACAAATTTTAGCGGGCTTTGCAAATTTAATGATCGTTCCATTTCAAGGTTATCTAGTAAATGTTAAATAAAACAACCCGACGTTTAGCTCTGCTGTTCTGACACAGTGCCGCTCCGCAAGAGGCCAATGTAGCACTACAGTCTAGCTCCACCTTCGGGGTCCCCTTCACCCCAGCTAATTTCACAAGCCAGTTTCAATTTGTCGGCACGTTTCTAATGAATCAATTATCATAATAATCATTTTTTGCAGCTCTAATTTAAAAAAAAAAAAAAAAAACACATTTAAAAATGAATTTTATAGACTACATCACTGTTTGGGAACATTATGGAAGGGACTGTTAGGACAATTAGGCATATTAATTATTGTTTGCCTTCAATCTGCTTCCAGTTACCTCATACAATCAAGAAAGTGCCAATTAAATACACAGAAGACATGAGAAATATTTACAAATATATGAAAATATATGAATTTAAAAATGCCCCACGCGAGCAGTAGTATTTAGAAAGATAGTGGTGTTCTAGGTAGATTCAGAAAGAGAGATAGAAAACCCAAAGCACTTTCCAAAGATTCTTTACATGAGGGCAAATCATAATATCTATAGGCCATTTAGGGTTTCGCCGTACAAACCGGGAGGTGGTGGGGTCAAAGGTGAACTTATCCATTTTCTAAACAAAACTGAGATGGGACACTGTGTTACAATTATCAACAGGGCTTCAAAACTATTGACGACGTTAATGCCTACGTCACAAACCTTGCAAACATTTTAAAAAATAAGTAGGAGCTCTCAAGAGAAGAGGTGGGCAGGAGAACAATAGTCAAGAGTGATTGACAGGGAGAGAAAAACAAAAAGTAAGAGAAAGTAGAAGAGAAGGAAAAACTCATAGGGACGACCAATTCTTCAATGTCTCAGGAGTCTTAGAATCAGCAGGTTAAGTTCCCTTCTGTTTTCTCGAATATTAGATCATCTGTTTCAACACAACTCACGTGTGTCCACCACATCTACATTAACCCACATGCGTTTCAACAATGAAAGGTAAATGAAAAAAAAAAATTAAAATTAAAGATGCAAACCACACTGCAGAACAACAGCTTCCAAAGCATTTGGGGTGTGCAGTGAGCTTTGTAACCTCTGTATTCACATAACGGTTAAACATCTCCAGCTGTAAACTGGAACAATATGAAAAAATCTTAACTTCTCTATTTCCGAATTAGTACAGTCGTTCCCTGGGTTCCGGTGGTCCATGTTCAGTTTGACTTTACGATGGGTATTCCAATTCCAGTCTGTTTTTCACTTTCCGCACAGTATTCAATAAATTACATAAGACATTCTACACTTGATTGTAAAAT
Organism: Isichthys henryi; assembly: GCA_026776945.1. Classification (NCBI taxonomy): domain Eukaryota; kingdom Metazoa; phylum Chordata; class Actinopteri; order Osteoglossiformes; family Mormyridae; genus Isichthys; species Isichthys henryi. The sequence continues at coordinate 25,174,560 of JAODJX010000042.1, read as the reverse complement.
AGGCTTTGTGTTTTTTTTTGCCAAACTGTAGGCTAATACAAGTTTTCTAAGTATGTTTAAGGTAGGCTAGGCTAGGCTATGATGTTTGCTGGGTTAGGTGTACTATATTAAAATGGATTTCCTCCTTACACAATTTTCACCTTACGATTGGTTTATTGGAACGTAACCCCATCATAACCGGCACCTATAATTTAAATGTAGATTCAAGGTTTTTCTTTTCCTTTTTATTTTAAATATATACCCTAAATAGATCTGCATCAGTGTATTATTAGTCTGAGAGATTTCTATCAGAAATATAGTTCATGAGTGAACATCATCAGTAGAAGTCAACGTGGGAGAAGAAGGGTCATTTAATGTAATATTCTCTTCAGTGTTAAAGTGTTTCAGATTGGGTGAATGCATGGGTGTAAATTACGGGGGGGTCAAAACCAGCTAATACAACTTCCCCAATAATCATTTTTCTCCCGTAATAGGTGAACACCTCAACCCCCCAATGTTCCAGCCCTTGGTTGAATGTGTCAAATAATACAAAAGCATAACACATACAGTAAAGATTCCAGCTCCCTAACTGTAACAGCTACACTTAAAAAAAAAACTGGGTTTCTCAGAAATCCTTCTCCACAATTAATGTACTAAGCTCCAACTTCCCCTGAGACAAGTGCTTAACTAATATCCTGTCAAATTGCTGTTGTAGACACACTCATAATGTATGCAAGAGTCACCAAGCTTCACTGACGCCAGCAGTCACACAGACTCTAAGACAAGTTGCTATGTCCGCTGTCTTAAATGCCCTATAATGAAGTTAATTATTCTTTTATCACAAAGCCCATATAAATTTGAAGGGTACAAAAACGTTTTACATACAGTGTCCATATTTTGTATATAAAAACACAGCCCAAAATTCAAGAAAAGAAAAAAACAAGAATAATAAGCTGACACTGATGTCAGTCTGCAAAAAGAGCGTCGTCAGGAATATCAGCATCATTGCGGCTAGGAACCGCACCACCAGGAAGATCCCTGCTTTTGTTGTGGGAAATACAGTAAGATGCTCATCTTACTGTATTTCCCACAACAAACACAGGAAACTGATGTTACATAACACAAACAGGAAACATGCAGACGCCAGAAGGGATCTAGGGTTATATATAACAGGGAAATTCAATCTTTAAATTACACCGAATAATGTGGCGTTACGCGATGCTACATGAAACCACTTCGTACAAAGCGCCTGGATGCTGGATGCTGTTTTGGTGCCTAAGAGATTTCTGAGAGCACCGAGAATATTCGGTAATGCAAGCCGGCTCTAGGCGTGACCAGCGACCGATCCTCTAATGCATCTTCCACCATCGACAACGCGTTATTAAATAAAAGCATTATCATGCCAAAAAAATAAATGTCATCCTAACAAATGGCGATACTAACATACTCGTGATGTGATGTAATGAACGTCGACATAAAATCGATTTTCCATCCCTGACATCATTGCGTATCGCCGTCATCAGAATGAATAACAGACATATAGAATCCATAGTAATATATGTAGATTTAGCTTTTATTTCAACTGTTTTATAATATGAGCATTTCCACTGGGTTTGTTGGACACGCCTTTTCATTTTGCTAATCTGGGTAATTAAACCGTAGATCATCGACGGCAGAAAAAAAACATATGAATAGATAGAATGTGAATTAAGTAGCGTTTACGCTTTGAGCACAATAAACATGAGAATTTACCCGTTACCACAATCATGGCATTGCGGTCAAAACACTTGTCTCTGCAAAGCTTACGGTACGAAACAGCCATAAGAGATTTCATCGCTTACACCGCATAACATATAACGCATTAATATATGAAATCGGACTTACATTTATTCTGGCGTTACATTTTGTGTATACTTGCAACGTTCATACAAGCCCACAATGCAAGTGTGTAATCCTTAGCGTTTCAAGTTTGTTTTCCACCGAAAATCGTAGCATCCGCCGAAGCGTCGTCCGGAGAGGGCTGGCCGAGGCGCGGGTGCGTCACGGGGCCGCGCCTCTCAGATCCGGCGAGCTCGGCGGCCCTCAGCGTTCATGTCGAGCAAAGCGAAAGGAAGCATACAGCTATTGCATTTTAATGTCAAAATACTCAGAACAAAGAAAATAATCAGACCCTTGGAAACACAATAATGCATCCGAAAATGTATCATGAGCACATTTTGTATAAATACATTCCATACACAACTGATACATTTACAAAACAGCTCTGTAATGCTAGCTACATTGTTTTTTTGCATTATTGCGATGACATCAAGCGCAATTTCGGAGAAACATAGGACTAACATAAAATACATGGGTACATGGCAAACAAGTGCATAAAAAGCCTTTATGTGTCAAACTACGGTAGTTTTGCGGTTAAAAGCACGAATGCAGAGACAATTCATTTAAAGTTTAATGAGGCACGACATTGTAAAACATATCCACATTTAAAATAAAGCAACTGGATTCTTAAAACTAATATACTGAGTAGAGACAAACCCATATCAGGATTTTCGCTGGTATCAGCTTTCCCCGAAAAAGTATACGTTTAATAAATCTTGCAAAAAAATCCGGGGTTTTAAAAAGTCCATATTATCATAAGTGCTTATTGAAATATTTTAAAGAAGGTCTATAAAATATACGCATTTAAAATCCATACAGGAAATATTTTGGAGCTAAAATTCAAGTTAACATATACAGACAATGATGATTATAGGATCTGACCCTTAGAGATTGCAAATAAAAGGCATAACCAACTAGAAAAACTTATGCAACCGCACATAAAAGGCATTTTTCACATTTTAAATGTTCCAGTTTGCATGTTTGTGTGCAGAAAATTTGACACCCCCAGAAATGAGAGGTTTGGATTAGCTGGCAGTGCAAACCGATATTAACATTAATTAATAAGTTACTTTTGCATTCTCCTTAACAAAATCGCCACAAGGGTGAAAGCTCTCAAACAACAATCATTTACAATTTGCCATGAAAAGACACGTCTAAGGGGAATTTAAAATGTGGTGAGGGTCCAAGAAGGTGCCAACCAAAGACTGTGAAACAACATAGATTTTTTTTCCACAAGGCACAGATCGAGTCATCATGAACAATGGAAAACGAAAATGTAACATGAAGATTAAATACCTTTCAGGAGTAAAGTATGATCGGTGTTCTAGAGATAATTAGTTGGGAAGCACTGCTATCAATGTGGGCAGCAGCTGCTGGGCAATATAGTACAGCTGGTACTGTACATATGGGACCATACTGTATATAGTTGCTCTTGGCATTTCAGCTCTCTTCACTACCTGCTCACTCCCACTTGGTGCTCTGTCTCTCTCTCTCTGGTGGGTCCTCTCTCTCGTTTCACCTGTGCACACACTCCCTCCTTCTCCTCTCTTTGTACTGACAATCACAAGCAGACAACGTTTTGTTTTTACTGAACACACACACACTTCTAAATATAAGGGGAATTTTTAGATCCAAAGGTATGATGGAATGAAAATTCCCATTACCTCTGGTAAGTGTTTTTTTGTAAAATTGAGTAAGCAGTGGAAACAACTTTTGCCCCTGCAGTGAGCGTTTGGTTTCTTAATAAAATCATGCAAAACTGTAACACTGCTTTAATGATTAAAACTTGTCACATAATGAAACATTAAAAAATATCATATAGCTAAGCTACATTTGTTATTTGTTTGCCTATATTTGCTCAGAAACCAGGTAGTGGGACAGATGAAATGACGGGGACTGCCCCAGGTGTTTAGGTCTATCTATAATCTACCATATTGTGTGTGAGTGTGGGGCTCTTTATGTTGTCTCTATAGGGTGTATGTTGGTGTAGGGCTGGTTGTGGGTAGAATCTGAATCAGAAACATAGCTTACACATATACAGGACTGGGTGATTTCTTGTATAAGCAGTCAGAGGATGATAAGCCTGTAGCAAAGACCACAACATCATCAGTCTGCACTTATTATCCGATGTCCATAACTAGAATAACTATGAAAGATATTAGCTTGCTAGCTTCTGAGTCACAGAGAACCTAACACGAGTCAATTCATATAAAATTTTATTAAACAAGTTCAGAAATGTATTATGCGATTCTATTTTTTTATCACATGCCGAATAAAATTTTTAAAAACGTCGGTTAAGGCACTCCTTTCTTAAAGCAGTTTGGACGGCTGTCGAGCTTTACAAACGAGTTAACCTGCAACACGTTGTCAGCCATTTAGATCCAAGTGGTAAGATGGGATGAAATAGCTGGATGGACACAGAACAGCAATATTCGAAGCTTTATCCATAGAAATCATAGCTTGTATTACACGTGGAAAAAAATACAATTAGTGGCACGTGACAAATCCACGTGACTAGTCTGCGCAAAAGCGTCGCGCGCAGCCCCCTCTGACAGCTTGGCGCTGGAATCTATGGTTCGGTTCGAACCAAATACAAACCGTAGGGGGTGGACGGAGGACAGTGTGCTGCTTGTTTACTGGCGTGCCGCCACTTTGAAAGTTCTCACGGAAAAGTCATTACAAAAACGGAAATGTTTCAACGGATTTGAGAATCGCTTAATCTTTTATAATGGCGCTGAGAGGACGGACAGTATGTAGACCCCCCCACCCCCCCAAACAGGGTTTAGCAAGGCGTATGAAGTAACGGTAAACATAGCTAGAGTTTTTCATTTAACTCTGTAAATCAGTGGAAAAAGCTACACACTGCTTAAAAACAGAGCTGAACTGGTCGTTTGCATATACAATTCATTACCAGAAAGGCACTGTATTTTAGAAAAACACCTATAGGGTTGTACTGATGGAACGTTGACTTTGGTTTGAGTCCGACCAACTGACAAACAGAGATTTAAGTTGACATGGCTGAAAAGACACACTGAAACAGCTGGCAGCAGAGGCATTTGTGGTATGCATGGTATGTGCTGAGGAATGAAGTGGAATGTGGCATGATGTGAGGCTCTGTCCCCCTCACGGTCCTGCCTGTGTAAACAGAGTTTCGCTTGTGCTCCCACTGTTGGCCTTTGGTTCATGCCTCCCGGACAGCACGGTACATCTCCAGCGAGGTCTCGGCCGGCGCGTGGTTTGGTTGATGACCAGTGGGGCTATACCCAGCTGAGCGGCTGCTGGGAAGGAATCCAGCGGAGCGGCTCGGTGGGCTGAATGTTGCCGTTCTGCCTGCGGGGGGGCGCCGCAGGAACCTCTTCGAGGTCATCAGATCCCCGTAGCCCTGCGCATGCGAGAAGGCGTAACCAGAGCGCCGAGTGCTGGTGCGTCGTATTCGGGTTCGTCTGGGAGGAGGGGGTGGCGAGGCCTTGGTCTGTCTCACTTTGAACCTAACCTGGAGAAGGTAGAAAACACTGCGTCTGATTAATTCATAAGATTATTTAACTCCATTTAAGGGATTTCTATTAAAAACGTTTTGTTTATCCATTGATAACAGAGGTTTTTATGGCTTCTAATTAGAGAAACGTGTACTTAGTAAATGCTTCTTGCTGGTTGTTTTTTATAGAATATTTCCGCAAGATTCTTGCCCGTTCAGCAGTACAGTTTATTCTCCTGCTTAATTGCAGGTGCACATATGTTGCTTAAGGGACGCGCTGGTCGTGGAGGTCTCACCCACCTTGTCGTTAATAGTTGGTTGCAGTTGCATAAGAAGGAAGCGGTAGGCCACCACCGGCAGCACACACAGAATGGTGGTTAGCAGGATGGTGAGCCACACGTTGGGCTGGTTCAGGGTGTTCCTGGCCACGCCTACCATTTAAAGAAGCAGACAGAGTACATATGCTGTATATTACAGCTAACAAGTGCTGTACGCAAAATTGGTTTGTCCCTTTGGATACATCTGAAAACGGAGACATCAGTAGTTCGTGTGTATTGAATTGTGTGACTAATTTTAGAAGCATACATGAGACGCCATGATAAATACAGTCACTAATAAAGTACATTAATATCCCAGGGTACAAGACATACCGTGAATAGAATAAGGAATCACTCACCAATAAATGGGAAGGCGCTGGTGAAGATGAGGAACATACCATTGCTGTACGTAGTGAAGGTAATGGCAAAATATATCGCCAGGCTTCCCCACACAAAAAAATGGGTCACTGCAGTCCAGTACGTCATTTCCAGGCCCAGCTAATTGTATTTGTAGAATAACAGAGAGACAGCAGATAAGTCTAAGAGTAATAAGGCTCTAGCTCATTGTTTCCCAGTTCCGGTCTTGGAGGGCCAGAATCAAATGCAATTTACATATTTCCCTACTAAAAAACATCTTAATCAGCTCATGACCAGGTTAAGTATGTATGTCCAGCAGGGAAATCTGTAAATTGCTTTAGAATCTCTCCCTCAAGGACCAGACCTGGGGAACCCTGCTCTAGCTAGCTGTTACATGATGCAATAAACACAACATTAATTCACCCATCAGTCTTGCAATCTCTTATCCAGTGTGGGACCAGGCTGAGCTGGGAGCTGATTTTCCACCTAATGTTTTAAAATGCATTACTAATAAGGCAGTACATTCTAATTCCTGTACATTTCGGTTTATTTAGCAGATGCTTTTATTCAAAGCAGCATACGATTCAGAAAGCAGAGTCAGACGGGCTCTGGAGCGACTGGGGGTTAAGGGCCTTGGTAAAAGGGCCCATGGTGAAATCACTCTGCCAACCACAGGATTTGAACTGGCAGCCTTCCAATCACAGACCCAGCATTCCAGTCCATCATGCCACACCTTTCTCGTGTGACATGTGCTTTGGGAGTCACTATTGTTAACTATTATATTTCAACAGGAAAAATAAATGAGACCTGAATGCAGACGGCAATGAGCAGACAGGTCTGTGCCAGGAGAGCGAAAGACTGGTAGTCTGCAACGTCCTTTCCGTCGTTCCGCACCATGTTGTGCATGGCGGCATAGGGGATGAAAAAGACCACCAGAGAGCTGTAGATGCTATGGACGACGCACGCTGCGAAAGTGCCCTTGCTGAAGTACATGTTCCTCTGACCAGGAACATAGAGCTGTGGGTACTGGAAGCTCCATCGGTCATTCACATCCTGGGGAAAGAGGCAGAGACTCACAGAAACACCAAAACACATGTCAGATTCCAGTAAAAAAAAAAAACATCCACCTTACCTGGTCAAAGAGACTCATTCCTAGCACCGGTAATGCAGTGTACACTAGGTTGTAAAGGGTGATGAACCATTCGTCATATACCGTCTGCAAAGTGGCCCAACAAAAGTTAGCGAATCGTTCTTCATACACTGCTTACAAGCCAGACTATAACACTAGACGTAATTAATCATGCACAAAGAATGTTTTTAAGAACCTCCCAAAGAACAAAAGCTGGACACAAATGTGTATTACGTAGAAGCATCCATTACAATTATTATTATCTGATATCAGATTATTATCTGATAAGGCAAAAGGGAAATAAAACTAAAAATAAAAATATGTCTGAGAATTGCACTGCTGAACTTCACTGAGGATTGATATACATAAGCAGGAAGTCAGACAATACGCTCTCTCACCTGTGCGGAGAATCCACAGAAGAATGCGTACCAGAAGTGAACAAAGGTGAAGGTGAAGTTTTTGTAGAAGAAGTAGCGCAGAAATTTGCACATGCGTAGGTACGACCAGCGCCCGTGCACCAGCAGGAGGCGCTGCAGAAAACGGAACTGGGCGAAGGAGAAATCACTGGACAGCACTGCCTGCATGCCCTCCTGGCCACTAATGCCCACACCGATGTGAGCTGCTGTAGAGTGGATTGTCCGGAGGAGAAAGATGGGAGAACAAATACGGATGGGAAAGTGAGACAGGGGCAGTGAAGAAAAATAATACAGAAATAAGAGGAAATCATGTAGGAAAATGGTAAAAGAGTGGAAGTGGCAGAGACACAGAGTAAGAATTTTTAATGAGAGAGACAGAGAGAAAGCAAATTTGCACATTAATCGTACAAAGTAGCATGGCATCACATAGATATGCAGCAAACTACCTGTACCTATTATCGGAGTACAGTAATACTAAGAGTCAGATCATTTATTTTCAGACAGAAAGCCCTGAGATAATGCAATATGCTGTACAGTACCTACTCTTAGTAAATATTGTAACGACAAGTATTATCTTAAAACAATTTATCCTATCCAACCAGGTTTTTTAACAAGTTTTATACTTTCAAATAGTTCTAATTATGTAAAGTAAAAATGACACAATACTAGAACAATGTATTCCTTTCAGTATCTATGTTCAGAAATGGTGTAATGTCCTCAGCACGCCTACCTCTGATCATGCTGACATCATTGGCACCGTCCCCAATGGCTAATGTAACAGCCCTCTTGTGTTTCTTCACCAACTGCACTACCTGGGCTTTCTGCAAAGGTGTGACCCGGCAGCAGATAACTGTCTTGCACATGCAGGCCGTCCGCAGCAGCTCCAGCTCCATGGGTTTCTCCAGAGCATAGGCCTAGATAGGCATACGGTGAGTAACAGAGCAAAGCAAGTAGGTACCAGAAAGTGCCGAAAGAAGTTTTCTTTAAACAAATATATATATAAAAAATGTATGACACATCACATCATTATGTGCGCACTGTAATATTTATACCTTCATATTTGTATTCATGAATTTATACAGAAAATAAATTAACTTTACCAGACTGTGTCCATTGATTACAAGGCCATATTCCCCATTCACAGGTTCATCTTGGATCACTTTCAGTTTTTTACCCAGAATCCCCTTTGCAATGGTGACATCATCATCGTTTGAGTCTGGCTTCATTTTCAAACGAGCTGCTCTGTTTGAAAATGGATCCAAAAAAGGATGTTTTCTTTTGATTATTTTGAATTTTTACATAGATTTTTATGACTGGTAATACCTAAGCGGAAGTGTTGAAAACAGGCAGTTTCACATTCATATGGATGAAAAGTAATATATAAAAAGTCCAACATAAGAGTTTTATTACATGTTCACAGTATATGTGTCATACCTTGGTGGTAAACATTCATATAATGTTATTGTAATGGCTGTAAATTGCTGTGTAACACATTTTATAAAGAGTTCTACTCAAGGCCTTCATAATGCCTTCCTAAGCAATGCAGTGCACCTTTATAGATACCACAGAGCATTTAAAAGGTGGCTTCTGATAGGGGTCTTATGAAGAGTCAAATATCCTTATGATGAAGAATTTTTCACAATCCCCTCACCTGAGTTCCTCATTCACTTCTTCAGCTGAATTTCCTGCTACTCTGAAAATGTCGTTCATCTCTTCTCGAAGCATATTGCACGCATAGCCAATGTTTTCTGCCGTCTCTGGAATAACCAAAGCATGGAAAATAAGTCAATCAACAGGTAACGTTACTCCTAAAACCACAGCTTGCTGTAAACAAATATGCAGTTTCAGGTAACATTTCTCTGCCTTCATATGGTCGCTGAACATTGAATCTGCTGGTCTGATGAGATCATAGTCAGCTGGTTCACCTTGCTTGTCACCAGTCAGAACCCAGATCTTGATGTCTGCCTTAGCGAGCTGCTCAATGGTCTGAGAAACTCCGTCCTGCAATTTGTCTTCAATACCAGTGGCCCCTAAAAGCTAAGCAAAGAAATGCATATACAGTATATATATTTATACAGCAGAGAAGTACAATAAGTCATAAAGACTACCAGCATATCACTCATATTTTACATCTAATACTCATAATTTGGGGTAAATCACATCTGTTATTTCAATGCAACTTGTACACGTGGTCCCCGGCTTAATCTTGTACTTACAAACTGACTACCACTAAGACTATTATCTAAAAAATTTGGGTTACATACAATGGTTCATAATAAGGACTGAACGCACTACTTTGTGATGCTTAATACAGCATTGTGTGGCTTCAGCTGTTTTTTGGCTTGAGGTACAATACAGTACTGTAATTACTTTTATTATAACTATATAATTATTATTATTATGTTCTGTATCATTATTTTTCCAACTTAGCTACAAATGTGACTTAAAAACAGACTTAGGGAATGGATCATATTCATAACCCACAGACTACCCGTACATGTAATAATGATAATTCATACTTTATTGATCCCCATGAAAAAAATGTCCTTTTTGGGCCTCCTTCAATTTGCTCTTTGTAGAGAAAGCTGTTTGCGAAGGGCAGCCACTTGTTGGGGCGCCATGGGAGCTGGAGGATAAGAGTCTTGCTCAAGGACCCACAGATGTGTTAAGGCTGGGTTTGAACCAATGACTTTTTGACTACAGACACACAGACGTAGCCCCCTGAGTCAAATGCATGTGACACATCCATAGAGCAGAATGCTAAACATACCAGCATATCTTTCTCGATTTCTTCGTAGAGTTCATCCAGCTTCTCCTCCCTGTCATCCAAAGCAGTGTTGGCCTCATCGTAGCGCTGCTTCCAGTCTTCAGTGTACCCCTCCTCCAGGTCTTTGTACGCCATCACCAGTGTCCGTAGTCCATCTCCTGCAAATTCCTGTCACCAGCATTCAACACTTAAAGGCAAACCCAGTAGTCACAAATACCAAAGCCAAGCTCCCTCTTCCCTTAACTCAGTGGTTCTCAAACTCGATCCTCGGGCCCCACTGCCCTGCTTGTTTTCCTGTTATCTCTGCCCCACACACAAGTCCCAGCTGTCTTTCAGCTTCTGATTGACTGAACACACCTGATCCAGGTAATCAGCAGTGTGTGGGGCAGGGATAGCTGGAAAACAAGCAGGGCAGTGGGTCCCGAGGACCGAGTTTGAGAACCACTGCCTTAACTCACAAAACTGATTTTAAATGAATTCATACGTATGATTCTTTTTTAACCTTCAGCTGTGATGTATATCACTACTTTGAGACACATGCACGCGTGAACACTGCAACAGCACTCTCGCACACTCGCGTTCAGAAACACAGTTGCATATAAACGCACATGAAGAGAAACAGACACACGGGCTATTTAAATGCTCACATTGAGGTGTTCAGTGGTGACGTCCATAAGCCTTTTGCAGGATTCATGCAGTCTCTCATACACAATGGTGTCAGCTCCCTTACAATACAGAGACAACTTTCCCTCTGGACTGCGCACTGTCAATCGTGAGATCGGGTGACAGGGGAAGAGGTTACACCACATGTGTCTGTTCAGTTTGTATTGGTGAACATATATCTATAATTATGGATATGGATGCGACTTGTGGCTGACAGCATTCACAACAGTAACACTGAAAATGTCACCTATGACAGACATCCTCTTTCGGACGTTGTTGAAATCCAGGATGGCTAGTAAGTCATAGTTCCTTTGGATCCCCATTTCCATAACAGTGATCATCTCAGGCGTGCGGGAACGGAACACAAAACCAAAGTTTCGAGCCGCTGTGACCAAGGCGCCCTCATCTGGGGACTGGGCCTGGTACAATAGGTTTCCTGTTGGGGGTGGAAGGGGTGTCGCCCACTTTCATTATTTTTTTTTCCATTCAATTTGAGTTTTCCTTAAATATGTTCATGTTGTATCACGCTTTTAATGCCAAATGCCTTCCTATATTGTTGATATTGGCCTGCTTGAAATATTCTGTTCCCAAATGTCTACATTACTTTATGCCAACACAGCAGAAATTACCACACTATCATTAAACAACACTGACAGTCAAATAATGAAAGATATCTAAAGCTTCTTTTTTCACCTAGTGCAAAATAGAGCACTTAGGTCACCTGTAACAATGTAACAATGACTACACAGCTGTACTCCAGTAAATTGGACTAAGTATTTAAATAGATCATTAAGTCCTCACCTTCGCTCTTCTCTTCAGCCATGGCAGTGTGGCAGAGAGACAACAGTCGGAAGAAATTGTGCACCTCTGGTTCTCCCAACTTCATTGCCTCCACCAGGCTGTGGTCACAGAATGAGAACTTGGGGTCTGCCAGAGGGTTGTAGGAGAAATCCACTTTCTCTGTCTCCTGTCATTCAGGTCAGAAGCATTATTATTGTAAAAGCTGCAGACCACCGAAGACATGCAGGAGTCATAAATTATCATGTTACATATTAAGTGAAATAGAACCAAAAGAGCCATCAAGTAATTGTCACTGTAATCACACATTTAAAAAGGTACAAATGCAATTCAACTGCAATTCAATTTATTTTATATAGCGCCTTTCACAACACAGTAACCCCAAGGCACTCCATAACTACATCATTTATACAAAAAAAAGGTCCATGAAAGTGGGAATAAGGAAGAAGGAAAGAAAAACGTGAGATCTCCTTACCTCAGTAATTTCGAGTCTCTGACCATCGATATCAAAAACATCCCCTGGAGAACAAGCAAATGGATCAGTGCTCTGTCATTACGCAGCTCCTGGTTCTGCATTTGTACTGATTTACAGGAATGACTATCTGTTTACAAGTACTAGTCAGGTCACCGGATCTCAAACACCTGCTCAGCAACACAGCCTAGTTATCCAAGTAAGATGACTAGTTAAAGTCATTTTGGCCAACTATGTAGCATTTAAATTTATTACCGTTGGTGTTTGTTACATAGCTACTGAAACTGCACTGTACCATAGGACTTTCCATTGATGGTGCACTTGTTGAATGTCATGATGTTCTGGGTGAGGGTACCGGTCTTGTCAGAGAAGATATATTTGATTTGGCCCAGTTCCTCGTTGAGGGTGGTGGTGCGCGCCTCCGCTGGTGTGTCACTGCGGGCGTAGTACATCTTCTTGTCCCAGTCTATGTAGAAGCTATTACCCAGGCGAATGATCTCCACACTGCCACACAGAAACACACCTTTCTGTAACAAGGGATGAATGGGCTGTATTCCCTGCTCCTGCTATCTCCTGTACTTCAGTCAGAGTGGTTTTTATTAAGATGGAAATAAATCAATATGCCCTGCCCCAGGTATAATGATCTTACCAAGCAATTAGACCAAGTGTGCCAATTTTCCAAAATGAACGTATTACCTGACGTAAAGGGAGATGGGAACCACAGTGTTCAGAATGATGATGTAGGACCAGAAGGTAAGGAAGCCTGAAAAGGCAGCATTGACCCCATCTTGTCTAGGAAGAAACGTGGTGAAGTTCTCTTCCTGCTGCTCCCAGATGCCGTTTCCAACAGCCAGGATGATGCACATGATGGCCAAGAGAACAAAAATCTACCACAAGAATAAGGGAAAAAAATAATCAAGGACAAAACAGCAGTTTGCCTGGTCAGGTTTCATTGGCATTCTCTTTTTACTACTCACACAAAGCACCAATATGTTCATCATACGGTCAACACTGGTACGTTTGAATGTAGCTTTCCCAGAGTTCATCATCAGCTTGGTATCCTGACCTGCAAACCAAATCAGCAACATCAGAACAAAACTTAATATGTGTGTGTGTGTGTGTGTCGACCAAATATACACAAAACTCAATTATATAAAAGTCTGTGACAGAAAAAAACGAAAACTAACTAGCCAAAGATCTTGTTTTCTGTTTACTTAGGGTCAGGTTAGGACTGGGTTGTCATAGTTGGTGTTACTGTAGGTTATTTATGTATTTATATAAACAAAAGTATTATGTTTTTTATATATTACGCTGTGAGTCCCCAAAAAGATATAGATACCTAATCTGTGTATATATATATGTATATATATACAAATCTACACATACTGTTGTCCATGCAGAAATACATACATTATGAATAGGAATAAAACCTTAACCAGGAATCAGCAACTGAAATTCCATTGCTGATCCATATGTTCAATACCACAGGGGTCAATGCGGATCAAGGGCACGGCGCTGCATGCCTTACCTGCAAAGATAACCAGACCAAAGCACCACTCTGTGTTCCTAAGTGTGCACCCCCGCAACAGAATCTTCTCATTGTCCAATGAATACTTTTGCCCTTTATATGTCAGTGTCCCTGTGAATCGATCCAGTCGGTTGTTTGGAGATTCACAGTCAACCTCACCTAGAAAAATGTACAATCCGGTGTTATCTACGTCTCCACAGTCTGCTGTAATCACAAGCATAATCATAAACACTTTTTTCATGCTGTATAATAATCTAACTGGTGCACATCTATCGGTAAATCTTTCCATACAAGCACATCTCCTGTCTCACCATCAAAGGCAGCCAGTGTCTCTTTGTCGCCCCCCATGTCTCCAGTTACAGTAAGTGCCTGTTTCACCTTCAGGTTCGTTTCCCTGTAGGCACAGAAGGACATAGAGGCTTTTATAAGTGTTTACCATTCATTCATAGACACAGCTAATTTAGCCTAAAGAAAGACCAATGGAAGGAAGCCAAAAATGGAATTAAATTAAAATGAATATTATTCAGTATAATCTCCCACTACAGCCCCTGTCAGTTTTACCTAAGTGTTTTTATTACTTTATAACAGACTGCGGCACATTTAATAATTTACTTGTACCCCTGTACTGGATAAGTGACTAAACAATAGATGGATTCATTCGAGTCATTTTAGTGCCTCATAAATCCTTGGAAAAGGCCAGTATTTTAGCTCTCTTACCACCATTTAAAGTACACTGACAAAAACACACAACACAATACACACACATTTACCCGTCTAGTTCGGCTGTCTCAATGTACACCAAATTAAGGGATTCACTACTGGAAAGCAACAGCAAGTCGGCCTGAAATCAAACAGTAAATAATGGCATATGACAGAAAAACAGATCATATAAAAGATCTCCCACAATGACTTGGCATCCAAGATTTTGCAGAAATACTGGAATTTGTACCGTGACAAACTTATTGTTTTCTAGCTTGATGATGTCACCAACTTGAACATTCATCCATTTTTCATCCTCTAATCTATGGAGAAAGAATCAAGCACACTGTTAAGAGATATGGCTTTGGTAATTCATATTTACATTAATTCAACATAATTAAATGATGTATTGTATAGAGTATATTATATATTGTATATATACTGCTAGCAAAACCATCAAAATAATTTCAGACCATCTAACCATCAACAAATTTGTGTGAGGAGAAGACAAAGGAGTTTCAGTTTTGTGGTGCAAAAAGCTTTTTCAGTAAATTCCAATGATGAATACTAAAACAAATCAGCTAGCACCCATTTATCAGACACACAGGAAAGCACTGAGGCATGGGATGATTAACACAATCAATCATGTAAAATATTGATGTTTAACTCTCATATTGCATATGCTTATGCTTGTGGAATTGTAATAGACTTGCATGAATTGGTCCTTTAAGGGTCAGAACTTTTGAGGTTTTGATTTCCAGATTTAGACTATTTAAATGATATATGCAGCTACAGTAAACACGATTAACACATATTCTATGGCCTCTGAGTATCAAGACTGAGCATCTCTGTCCAATAATCTGAAACTTAGTGAAACAGATATGTTACTATCAAATATTACATTACATTATTGTTGTTACATTATAAGATTACAGAGGAGCAGTTAAGTACAAATCAGCTATTTTGTTGATATACTGATTGAGGTACTGATAGTTTGGGGTCATTTTTTCAGTGGACCATATATCATTTCTAGAAGCAGACAGTGTTTCTGATTAAAAACATTAGCTCACTCTCCATTGCTGAGTAATACAACTTTACGATTGTTGACTTTGCGGTCACTTCTGTGCCGGTTCTGAAAAATAAGAATGGATAGATTTAACACATATTTCTGTTTTTCACAAGCATAATAAGTTAAATAATCCAATTATAACTTAACATACTGTATAATTTTGACGCTTTTAATAATTAATGCAATTCAAAACTGTAATACATTTAATGCAGGGAGATAGCTTAACGAGAGTTGATTTTGTGAAGATATGACCTAAGACCTGATAATTTTGTTACATTTGACAGTTACAAAGACGCATAATAACTAGTGTAACACAATGGTATATCTCACTGAATCAAAGATACACTGATGCTAACATATCTTTAGTATATCTTCATGCTAGCAAAACAGGAAATGATATAGTATGGAAGTAGTATGGAAAGTGGAGAGAACTTATAACAAAACATGTGGCAACGTTCACTCCATTGAAAGGCTAACATCTGGTTGTAGTCGTAGATGACTCACAATATCATCACTGGCATCTTTGGCTGCTGTGATTGCAAGCACCAGGACCAAAGGCACGACTGTGGTGAACCACGAGAGAGAGGAAATTTGTGGAATCACCTAAAACAAACAGTGTATATTCATCTGACCATTCTCAAAGTGTAGATAAACAGTTTGCATGCTAAATTGTGCAGAAGTACATCATTTCCCAGATAGCTTTATTTTTATTTGTGGTAACAATAAAACAAGAACTAATTCAAGAGGAAATGGGAAATTTTATTTTATATGATAATCTATCACACTAACTGTGTTGGAGCAGAGGCCAATCACCTGTAAGATGAGCAGGAAGAGAAAGTAGGCATTGGCTATCCTCTGAAACTGCTCAAATAGATTGAGTGGCAGGAAGGTAAACACATTGTACTTGGAGGTTTTGATTGCATTAGTCTGGTTGAAAAGACAAAACAGTATCATATTAATACACTGTCTGTGAAGGTTTTTCAGCACCGTTTCTTAAGCATTTTTGGTAAAAAATATGCTTATTCTTAAAATCCTGTCAGGACTATTTGAAGAAGATTTATAAATATAAACAGCTACAAAAAATATCACCACGCTTTAAGTTCACCATTGTGACAGTCTTACTGAAAGGAGGCTTAAGTAAAACTGCTCAGGATGCTTCATACTCACTGCATAATCATACTGTCGGTTAAATTCCCTGTCATTCGCCTTGAGCCGTCGTGTCTCCTCTAGAAGATAACATGAGTCATTACTTATGGAATACAGAACGATGGGTAAGGATTGGACTTTCCTGTGCCATAGACTTCATAGTGCTACATGGTGTACGTGCTGCAACAGCTATACTGAGTTTGTGAAAGTGTAAAGTACAGTATAAAGAGATTTCATACATTGGGATATTTTACTGGACTGGCCCAGCTCGAGAACAAACCTCCAAGATGGAGCATGAACTATTAACCTTCATGTCCAAACAAACACACAAAGGTGAACACTGAGTGATTTATATTTTTACGAAAAGGGTAATAATATTGACTTCAATTATATGGTAAATCATGTGATCCATAAGGTAGGTAATGGCTGACTTACCTTTTTCTTTCCCTTTAAAACAATTCAAGCCAAACGACATTACTGAGCCCATGTTTTACTGTCGTGCATCCATAGTTTTTCTATAAAAAGAGATGGAAAAAAAACAGCATTTATCCACATGCATAAAACTACCAGCACTATGGTACAGTGACTCAGTGGGTAGCACTTGTGCCTCAGACCTGAAGAATATGGGAACTTGAATGGGATTTAAAAAAAAATCCTAATTGCTACAGGTTTGTCTATCTTCTGAAATTTTACGACACTAAAATTCTATTCAAGCTTGTTGACATGCGATGATAATTTTTTTTCTGATCTTTGATTCTGTGAGAAATTTAGTCCACTTACAATGGATACAAATCAATGTATATAAATCAGTCCAAAAAGAATATGATCACTGTTGTTCCCGCTACTACGCCGTTACAAAGAAACAGGAATCACACTGAAAAAATATCAGTCAAAACAAAGCACCACACAAAACGATATTGCAGTCAAATGCATTGGCTAACCTAATCTACAATAAATGATGGTTTTGCATCATCAATATTAAGGTTTCTGTCAATAAATTTAATTACCTCAGTTGCTGAATTATACCTAATGCTGTGTTCCACACTCTATCATGTCTCACACTTATTAGTTACTGGATATGGGGCAAAACTATTTTAGTTGAAGACTGCTGAGTATTATTTATGTATGCTGTAAGTGCCTCTTTTGAACAATTTTCCAAGTGGAATAGATTTTATCTTTGAAAGATGAAGGCTTTGATAAATCAGAAGAGAAAGCATGAATTCAGTTACTCCCGACTGAATACAGAAATCATACTGAATGAATCATTACTTTTTAATAATAATGAACGATTTGGTGCTTTCAGTAATGTTGTAGTATAACAAGCGGATGTTTGCATCACCCATCTGGTTCCTATTTTATAATGACTTCAGCCATTGCTATTTATAGCAGACCCACACATGTGCTAAAAACTTTTAATAGGAAAAAACTAACCAGGAATCCCTGCTCCCCAACTGTACAGTATTTGTCCATAAAGACACATTATAGACAGGGAAAAGAAAATTGTTAAAAATATTATTTATCTTTTGATTGCTAGTTAGCAGCTAATTGTAGTGTAATTATATATAGTTGATTATATTAAAGAAAACACCCTTCTTGACCTCTGGCCAGGTGTCCTGTGCTGTCTGGGATATTGTAGGTCCTGACCAGCATATGTGCTTAGAAGGTGGATGGATGTATGGACTGATGAATAATGAAATATTTAGCAAAACTCAAAAAATTAGCTCACCACCCATCTTTTAACTGCTTATCCTGTGTAGGAAACAGGGAAATAAAAGAAGATGAGAAATAATAAATTATAAAAACAAACAAAAAACATTCACATGTCCCTATAGGGATTGTAAAAAATATTTAAATTGTGGTAACATATGCCCAGGTTTTTGGAAGTAGTTGTATACTAAATAGTAATTCCTTCTGTAATGTTCTTTTAAAACTCTTCATTTTTAAATCTTTGATAGTTTCAAACCTCTCAACCAGCTGGAAGGTCTGAGATGTCATATCTAAGCAACAGTATTGGCAGACAATCACAGAAGTGATTACATCATGTAAATTATTCACCTTCAGAATATGTATACCTGTAATTCATGTAGTATTTTGCTGATGGTTTTCATATTAATAAACGCAATGCAGATTTATGGGATGACCGTTCACCCAGCTGATCAAACTCAGCCAAATCCATCCATCCATCCATTTTCCAAACCGCTTATCCGTACTGGGTCGCGGGGGGTCCGGAGCCTATCCCGGAAGCAA
>JAODJX010000042.1:25124813-25155520 GCA_026776945.1 Isichthys henryi | reverse complement strand
GGAGTACCCGGAGGAAACCCCACAACGACATGGGGAGAACATGCAAACTCTGCACACATGTGACCCAGGCGGGGATTTGAACCCGGGTCCCAGAGGTGGGAGGCAACAGTGCTAACCACTGCACCACCATGCCGCCCCCTCAGCCAACTCAGTCCTCTAATTATGGAGCTGCAGCGAAAACCCACAAACACAACAGCACATTCTGGATAAGATTTTCTACCTCGGCTCTAACGGAAGAACTGAGGAAAAAGGAGAAAACAAATACTTTACTTTCCTTCTGTCGTACTTAGGTGTACTTTAAATTGTGTGCGCATGTGTGCTTATTTGTGTATAAGTCACGTAAGTTTAAACTGCACCAAAGATTTTATTCGTTCTGAGAAACCTTTCAATAATTTTTAAAAAAGAAAGTTATGCCAGAATTGCCACCGATTATTGTACTATAATCAGCAGATTTACATGTCAATATCATCAAATTAGCTTTTAGTCCTAAAAAAAAAAAAAAAAAAAAACTCTACAAAAGGCCCTAAATTCCTTCCTTCCATGTCATACATAGCACCTTTGCTGTGGGTAAATAGTACCACCTCGTTGTTTTCAGAATTTTCCAGAAAATTCTAGCCATGTAAATTTATTCCTGTACAGTTCTGAGTTCTAGTCGATCCATAAGTTTAAAAGTTTCAAAGTATAGAACTAGAATATGCTGTATGTACGTATGAAGTGGTTGTAGGTAACATGAAATGCATCTTCTCTCTTGCGGCATTGGGTTGGAAAATAACAGCTGGTGGGTTTAAGCAAATGTTAATGCTTAACTCGTGAATGAGTCACATATGGTTGCTATTTACATAGATACTCAAGGTCTGTTTCCTGTTACTCCTACTGAATGCCCATTTTTTTGCACTTTAATGTTAGTCCTCATGAAGAAGTATTACCTCATCTAGCTGACCTTTTTTTTATTATTCCAGGCTTAGTGTCTTGTTAATTTTTTGTAAAATGTTCCCTGAAAGAAAATCGTACTAGCTGCAATTATATCATTTTTTGCTTAAAGGCCAAACAAGGTTGTATGAAAGACATTGAAGTAAGAACCAAATAATTATATGCCAATATAAAGACATAAGTGCAAATGGATTCTTGTTAATTTGAAGACTTCCGTGGCTTTAGATTTTATGAAACACATATTCAGAGCTATCTAGTTATAAATACATTGTTCTCCACAATTTGGTTAATACAGTATGCCCTCTCTCGTGTCTTGCCACTCTATTCACCTAAAAATCAACATTAAAAATAAAACCTGCATATACTCAAACAAACAAGTGAAAATTGTCAGGGACAAGGACTGTTAAGGCAAAATAATGAATACATTTCAAATATTGAGTTTCACATTTTTCCTTTGAAAAGCTTTCCTGAGGAAATCAGATTAAAAAGTACATGCTTCTCTCCCCTGAGAACCATGAAAAAGCCATGTTTACTTGTGAATGGCACAGTGCCAGTATACCCATTCCTTGTTTAGTGACTACCTCGGTTTAGAGACAATTTGTAAATATGACCATATGTTTTCTGACTAATGCACACATTTACGGCCAAATTTGGGTACCACTTTACTTAAGGTCATGTTTTTAGTCATTTATAAACACATTTATGACAAATAAAAATGCATTCATGAAGATCATAAACATGGCTATACATATTTTTCAAAAGTCATAACACATTATAACCATGTGTATTATGCATTATGAATGCTTTATGAAGCTGTCCTCTATAATGCACTATAGATACCTTTACAATGCATTATAATGGTTGGTATAAGACTTATGGATGCTTTGTACTGCATTTTAAAGGTATCTATAGTGCATTATAGGTGAAAGCTTCATATGGCAGTCATAGTGCATTATAATCATGGGTATATGTGTTATGTCTTTTTATAAATATTTATAGCCATGTTTACAATGTTTTATGAATTAATTATAATGCATTATGAATGTGTTTATAAATGACTAAAAACATGTTAAGTTAAGTAAACTATTACCCAAATTTCATACGGCTGACAACGCATACCTGAGTGAAAAAGATCTTTGAGGTAGCACGTACAAAATGATGTTAAAAGTGTCCACTTTGTGAAGGTTAAACGAAATTGAGTAAGGAAGGCTGAAGTTAAGTAATTAAGTCATGCCTAGGCTGCCATGATTTTCACTTTCACCTGAACATTGGAATGGTACTGGATCACTAAACCAGGATTGGTTGTGTGTTGTAGTGCAGGATACTCTCATTTGAATCCCCAGTGATGCAGTAAATGTAAGGCAGACTATACAGCACTATTCCAAAGACTGAGCTGGGACTCTAGGGGGTCAATAGAGGGCCAAGTGTAGCTGGAATAGACAGTTTCAAGAGACCACTAAGGAAATGTGATAAGCGCTCCCACTACCCCAAAATTCCAACTCCCTGACTACAGACCCCACCAGCCTTATATGGATGCTTCTGTTAGAATTCCGGATATACTGTTCAATGTTTGCTGCAAACCTTTCTAAACAAAAAGATAAGAGTGAATTTTAACCCAGTGCAATATGCAGGCACCATGGAGTAAGTATGAGCCAAGAAAAGTGCCTGAACAAGCACACACAATCATGCAAATTCCACAAAACAGACCTAAGGCTAGACATGTTGTATACTTTTAGTAGTAGTTTAGTAGTAGCCAAAAGTAATACACAGTAAGTTGGCAAAGCACTGCACAAATTTAAAAGCTTCTGTCTTAGATGGATTAGATTATAACAGAGCCTTACCTATATCAATAGACTGGGGACAAGTTCATATCCTGACAAAGCCAAACGACATGCAAGTGGAAACCGAACCCAGCCCCATTCAACAGTACAATCCCATACAATAGTATTAAGCTGCCCGATATGTGTCTCGAAAGCTGCTAACAATGAGAAAATATATAGGAAAAATAATATTTTCCAGCACATCACGGCTTCCTCTCTAGTAAAGCACTTCAGTACCTTTATCACAATTTAGCACATTCCTTCGAAGAGAGAACCCAAAAGCCAAAAAGGACAAAAGTGTAATAAATTATTCAAGCAACCTTTTACAACCTGAATTCAATATCTCAAAGCGTGAGAGTGTTATCCTTTCTCAGCTTACCAGATACATTTATACCAGTTAGATTGGATACTACATTACCAATTGATAAAACACGTATCAGCTCATCCGTATAATAATTCCACTACGTAATTCTGAAAAGAACATTGTATGCAATTATTGAATAATTGATATTATTATTCAAGATTGAAAGAGTTGAGGGCTCCGTCAATGAGCTGACCAGGTGAGAGACACAATGGTTTACTGAGGTTGTCGAGCATTACAAAGACCTTCACAATTAATTCCATGTGTCGCTTCTACTTCATTGTGTTTGAACACACTGCATATTGATGTGAAGTCTAAACTGTAAAGAAAGTTGCAACGAGTGAGTAAATTATTTCAGAACTTATAAAATTGCATATAATGGTAGATACATAACCTTAGTAAAATCTGCTATATGTATTCCCTGCCTGTAAAACGATTTTTTTCTATTTAAATGAGACAGAGGCAGGATGGGAAATGAAGAAACAATGCAGTCAAATAACAACCATGGAGTGACCTACAGTAGGTACAATGTATTTAAGTAGCATTTACCATGAAATTGTAATTCTGAATGACAAAATGATACCTGTCAGTATCCTTAAGCATGCTTGGTATTTTTCTGTACTTTTCATGATGGCACACAAAGTCAACAAGGCGTCTGCTGTAGCTGAAGACCAGCAAGTCCCAACTGTCCAAATCTCAGCCAAACTCTAGTCCTCGTTACATATTGATCAATGGTGGCTTCCCTTCCCTTTTCCTTTTATTCATTAAGTCCTTTAGTTGTTATTACCAAGCATTCATAATTTTCACTCCCAAAACATTGGTTTGGATTTATAAGCCACAACAATTTCAAGAAACAGAGCTAAGCAACATTTTTACATGTATATCTGTACAATAATGCAATCGGAAGCCAGTTTGCAGTTAGAAAGTTCAGTTTCAGTGCATTCAGAGCATGCATTAAATGCAAGCATGGATTTAAATCTCAAATTTCATTTTATTTCCCTTCACTTTTCCAGGGTCCGTGATTTTCCTAATAACAGTGGAAAAATGTAGTGTTCCGCTGGAACAAGGGGAACACCAAGTTCCATTCAGTCTCTCTTCTTCCAGAATTTTTAACTCTGCACCAACACTTCAGCCTTCCTGCTTACAGAACCACATAAGAATGTTGGCCAGAGGACATGGAAGCTAGTTACACCCCAAGACATCAAACAGACACCCCCCTCCCCAATCCAACATCTTGCCCTTCCCTGTACTCCAGGATAGAGGAACTAGACAAACCCCTTACCGTCTGCTGCAAACTGTTCTGGTTCCCTCAGTGTGTGTCAGGCAGCCTTTGCATGCTTCGGCAGTGGAGCTGTGAGCGCTCTGCAGACATTCCCTAGTCCTTCTCTGCCTTCCACTACCTCTTCTCGTCAGTCCACACATAAGGCTGGCAGTCACCAGAGCCGCTCAGAAGGAAGTGGCACCGGGGCCCAGTACCAAATCAGGCACTCACACAGAAGATAAACAGAGTAAGGCGGGCCCTCTCTCTCTCTCTCTCTCTCTCTCTCTCTCCTGCCTTAATGCTCAGCCCCTCTTTCTCTACCTTTAACTGTACTTACAGTTTATTTACACACCAATCAGTTTCTACCTCAGTAAGGGAAACTATTCTATTCTCCATTACTTGTTGAAAACTCAATTACACATCCTCAAAATCTGACTGAGTACAGAGAAGTTCTAGAAAATATCTTTAGCACCTGATACAGTTATCCATCTTTCCTCCCTCCAGAACCGGGTCGCAGAGGATATCCTAGGATGCACACACCCACACCCACACTCACACTCGGGCCAATTTAGAGACACTGCTTTATCTAACAGCATGTATCTGCAGTAGGAAAAACATTCAGCCACATTTAAGCCCTCACTCTTCCTGTCGAGAGGCAGGAGCACTATCCACTTGTCTACAATGCCACTCAGTCTCCTACACGTGCTAAACTATTAAGTTCAAAAGTAAAATTGTAATTTGTATCTAGCCTAAATAATTTATTTGTGAAGGAGTAAAACAACGGAAAACTATTGTAATGTAAACACACTAATTTTACCAAAAAAAGAATTTAGTGGTTTTATTAGAAATGTTTCCCCCACACAGTAAGTGTATGTTTGCTAACTCCTACATTTAGAACAATTTATGTTATGTAATTTCTTATTGAAAGTTCATTGTATAGCAAAATATCCAGTGAATGCCAAAATGACTAAAGTGATTAAGAAATTAAGAAATGGAAACTACTAGGTTTTCATCATTAAATTAGATTAATAGTGTGAAGCAGATTGCATCGAAATTACATAGACAAAATTAAATCAAGCCTTGAATTCAGATGGAAACATTTCCTTTACTTACTAATTAACTTTCAATAGTTTAATTTAATAAACTCATTTAGCAACTTGCATTTCATAAATGTTTATACTTTAATTATAAAGCCAGCCTTAACCGACCCATAATTTCACTCCCTGCTTTATTGAACTTATATATTATTTAAACTCGTTTAAAAAGTGACACAAGTGCAGTTTACTTTTTTAACTGCTTCAATTAAGGACACAAAAATCATCTTTCTATTTAACATACATAAGGATTGAAACAGTTTTGTTATATTCGTTTGTGAAACTAAAATGCACTTCCTTAAACGATTACAATCAAAGGTGGAACTTTTACACCATACAAGAGAGGAACTTATCGTACCATAGTGACATGCAAGTCATTCTTTCGTGAAAAATGACTGAGGTCAACAGGAAATAGCCACCCAGAAAAACAATAGAGGTGGTGCTGAACAGATTGTGGCACCTTTTCTTAAGATACTATCAACTTAACCTCACCCCTCTCTCTTTCTTGCCCTCTCTCAGACACGGATACACGTGTGTTCAGGTATGTCCAGTACATGGTGTGTTCCAATGTACTCACACACACTTCTTCGAGATCTTTCTTCTGTTCACAGAACAACGTCAAAAGCCCCTGCACGTTTCCAGGAGAACATCAGCTGCAGAGACTCTGCATGAATCTACGGCAGGCTGTGAATCCACTGGCAGACCAGACCGCAAGCTAAATAAACAGTGACGTGATCTTTGGACCCATTGACCTCCTCAGGTAAATGTTGCTTTTGATGTCACATTAGTGCAATAAAGGCGACAGGTTGTGGCTCTATATGGAAAGTTGAGTGCGTAATGTTGTCTTTTAAGAAGGAAATGTTCAGAAAGAACTAAAGAAGTAAACAATCACTATGTGATCCTGTTACAATAATAAGCAGCCACATCCATAGACATCACAATATTTTTCCTTCCCTTTAGGACTGATTTAAGGATATCAGTCACGAAATAACAGGATATGCAGAATCACCACCATGAAATACTTCTCATTTTAAAAACTAAATATGAACAATACACTGATGCAGCTTATAAACGGGAAGTTTAATGGGAAGTTGAAGACCTTCCTATGTACCTGAACAACTGCCATCTTCTCATTCCAGTCATTTCATTATTTAAAAGAATAATGATTAATCAGTCATTTTACCAGTTCATTTAAAAGATTGATATTGATAGATAAGATTCTTTCAAGGTACATTTTCTATCAAGTGATTTGTGATGCTAAGCCCAATGATGCTTGTATGCTAAGGGTATGCAAACGTGCAAAGCTATTCAAGGCAAGAAAACATGAAAGACTGGTGAGAGACGTAATTTTGAAAATGATTCAGGAGTTCTAAGGTCATAATGAGCTACAGACTTGAGGAACGCAAGCCGACTGGGAATACCAAGAAAAAAAACAATATTATCATCAAAGAGCAGTTAGGAAGATGTGACTGACAAGTAAATTCATTGATTTCCAAGATCAATAAGAGCAGGAGTAATATTCTCCGCAGCACAGGCGTTTATGAGCACAATGGGAAGAAGGGCGGCAGGATCTTGGGACTGCAGTGCCATAAGGAGAAATGCTGATCTATAAAAACTAACAGCACTCAACACCTGTTATAGCATGAATGCCACCTAGCTGCTGGCTATATTCGTAAATATTTCATGCATTCTGCTCTCCAGTGCTCAGAGAGATGTTGCATTTGCATTGACATAGGATGTCCCGGCAAATACTGGGATGCTGCAGCTCTCTTTTCAGCACGTTCCAGCTGAAGGAATCAGCGAACCACTAACGTTCGACACTCAGGATAAATACTCTAGTGGTTTCTGATGGTGAAGTTCAACATGTGTTCAAGCATTGAAAGTGTGAAACCATCAAGAATAAAAATTCATGCACATAAGAATGTGAAATGAAGTGATAAATACAAGATCCAATAACCAGAAGAGTTTAAGGCTTTAATTTAAAACTTTATATGCGAAACTCATGTTTTTGTTGAAGTAATTCTGATGTGTAATTCTAATGTTATCATTAACATTACTTGTCACCATTAGAATGTATTTATGTATTAGAGTACATAAAAATTCACAACTCAAGCTCTGGAATACATCAAAAAATACAGTGCATGCAATATCAGACATTTTATGAAGATATATGCTTCACATATAAAAATACATATAAATAAACACATTTTTGCACTGCTTGTCACAAAATATATACAATGTATTAAGATCATTTTTTTTTTTACAACTTCACTCTGCTCTCCTGCACCCCTGCACCACTGAAAGAAGAGACTGGGCGAGACTGTGCTACTACACATAATAGTGAGTTTGAATGAGTTCTTACATTTTTTTACTAAAATATTAAGGCCACAATAATGATGATAGAAGCAGAAAAACCGAAATGTCATCCACTCCACTATTTGAGACTGTCTCTCCTATCGGTCTGACTGTGTTAGCCTGTTGTCTTTCTAGCTCTTTAGATTAGCATATGCAAACTTACATACAAGTACATGTCATTTCACACAAGAACATAAATAATACATACCGCATAAACTATGAGGAGACATTCTTGTCAATAAACATTCCTAACAATATCAGTAACGTCAATAACAATATTTTCCTTAATCAGAAAAGTTCAGAAATTATACTTCTGAGAACCTTTTATGATTGCTGATCAGATCAAAGTCTTTGTAAAAGGGACTCACACATACCCTAGAAACAGGAAGACATGGGGGGGGGGAATTAAAAGCATCATCCATCCATCCATCCATCTATCCATCCATCCATCCATCCATCTGTCCTTCCATAATGTATACACTGTAATGTATACCAGTAGAGGTCTTGTAACACATGGTCAATGATATAAAAACTGTCTGGATGATGAATATAGACACTCATTTCCTGGCAATCCAAATTCTTTGTGTTGTTGTATTTTACATACCCTATAAATATATTCTAATCACATTAATGTATTATATGTGTGTATAGGGTTTTCTCTTGCTGATGTGTAGAACACGCATCACACTCATATTTGTGATGAGGAATGTAGCCTTTGAGGTTACTGTCATGGAGAATGATTAAAAACTGTACTGTATGTATTTTAGGGACATGAGAGCCTCCTTGGGTAAGGACTCTGTGCCCATGACTGTGAAGTCACTAGCTGAAATCCCGTGGTTGGCAGAGTGACGTTACTACTGGGCCCTTGAGCAAGGCCCTTAGCTCCAATTGCTGCCAGGACATCGACTGACCCTGCCCTCGGACCCCCATTTATACAGTGTCTGCTAAATAAAAAATAAGCGTGATGTAACATCAGCTGCTTGATAACGGGGGCTATGTTGATTTTACAGGCTCTGACAAACACCCCAGATAGGCGTGTGTTTGTGTGAGAGACATAGGAGGAGAAGATGCAGTTCCCAACAAACCAGGGAACTGTTACAGGGGCCATGACTCTAATGGCGCTTTTCCACTGGCACACTGGAACTGACCCGAGCCGTGCTGCAAAGAGAGACCAGTTACATCGCGGTTCCAGCTCGCTTCGATTTTCCACTGCAGAAGGGTCGGCTTAGTAAAGATGTTGCTGGGTTTGGAAAGCGACAGTGACATAAAACTGAAGAGCTGCACATATACTGTCCGTGTACATTATGACTTTCTATGTACAAATGTTTCTCCTTTTTTTTGTTGTTTATAGTTTGCTAATTTTCACAAGAACGTCTATGAGAATTGCTGTGTTATGCTAGCATCAAATGCTAACAGAATTAGCAATCACCTGTGTAAGTTTTCTTTAAGAATCCATTCCATTCAGCTGTTGTACAGTACTTTTTAAAGTCAGAGGTTGGAAATTTTTAAGTTGCATCAATACACTGCAATGTGCGACACTACAAATAATTAATATATAAAATATGCTGTTTTTTTCCTTCAGATAATCCATGTAGATCACTGGTATCTCCATGCTTTCAACCCATCAGAGGTGCTGACGCAACTAGCCGGGTGTTGATCATGCTGAGCAGGGCCATTTCAGCACAGGTACAGTACAGGGCAGGTATGGCTCGGGTACGGCTCACATACTTTGCAAAGGAACACCATCACTTCGAGGAACAGATCAGGTACGGCTCGGTTCCTGGTGGCAGTGGAAAAGTGCCATAAGGTTCATCTCAGCTTTCACTGTGAGCTTCCGTTTGTTACTTCAGAAAGTGTGAAAAATGAGAATAAGGCAAACATGGCCAAGTGGGAGGAATTCCACCTGCAAAAGCTTTTACCCATAATCCCTTCCCTTATTTGACAAGCTGAGACCAGCAGGGAGGATGTGGAAAAATGTCCTGTCATTCACCGTGTACTAGCCCAGATGTGGTGCCTAGCCTATGTAAATAACCTCCACCTTCCTTCTTCATCTGCCTTCCTCAGCTGAGCGTGTCTCCGCCTTGAGCCTGACAAACTCCTTGGCCACCTCGTCATTGGATCGCTGGGAGAGGATCCGCAGAACTGTCAGGCCTGTCTCGTCTGTCTGTATCCGACAGCCCAGAGGGCACCAGCAGACGCAACTGCGTCTGTCAGCCACATCCCGCAGCTGTATGACAGCAATGCCCACGACCCGGTCTGCCCGACCAAAGCAGTAGTCCTTCACGCACACCTGTAACTCGTAACAGTCCAAACGTACTTCATTTCCCAGTGTGCTATGGGGGAAGAAGAAGCAGACAGTTTAAAATTAGAAGTTCTGCTTTTACTGTTTGCCAGCATGCAAGTTACTTCATGTCTGTATTGGACTGAAATGTTATGAATATCTGTAGGTGCATGGAGTTTAAACTTTGCTTGAAGCAAGGGTGTAGCCATTTGCGCAGGTTTGTGGGACCTCACTCACAAGAGAAAGGACTCGTTATACTTTGGTGACCAGCTGTTGTTCTTGGACTTGGTTGTGAACTTGCGTTTCCTCTCACTGATATAGGGGCCGATGATTGTCACGTCCACAAAGGGTCGGAACATTCCAGTGGTCTGCCACTTCAGGTCATTCACTGCGAGAACTAGAGGGGAGGGAAGGCAACACTTCAGCAAAAGCCTGCAGACAAAGAGAACTCAAACTCGTCTGTCTGTTCTCTGAAGATTAAAAATCCAGTAAAACAACTTGAACGTTTTCTCATTATTTTGTAACATTTCAGTAATCGTGATTATGAGTCAGTATCCTTAGGCGAGGTAATCTCCCTGTTTGAGTTTACCTTTCACTGTGACCTTTTGTTCCTTGGGACCAGTTGCAATATCCACCTGCATGGACAGCTCACCAACTGCCCGCTCCACCCCTGGCCCTGCCCAAATATAAGAGTGAGAGGTATTTAACTCCCAGCTGAAGTGGCTTGTTGGAGACAAGAATGTTATCTGGTTCACAATAAATATCAGCTATATAAGACTATAAATGCCTTCGTATGACAAAAACTACATTCATGTACCCAAATTAATACCAGTTCTGAGCCCAGCAGAAAATAATCTACAAGCAAATTTTAGCAAACCCAAACTATATATACCATATATCTCTAAAACTTATCATCTCAAAATTACATGAAAATCCAAAAGCCATATTGCATAAGGAAAAATGAAATATTACACGCTTTGTAGTGTCCAGACATCATTCCATGCATACAGTCATGCACTAGCGATTACTCAGGACATACCCGGATCAGACCATACTTTGTCATTGACTGTAATCCTGATGCCCATTCCATTATGTACTGGTGAAGAAGGGGAAAAGAGAAAATTAATTGCAAAGTAGTAAATTCCTCCACTAGAGTATTTGTGATACTTTATTAATCCCTCTGGGGAAACTGTATTTTGCTTGCTCTCCATGAGACACCCACAGACATATACCGTGAAAGCAAGTTTGGGGGTCGACCTGTGTTCAGTGCCCCATTGGAGCTAAGGGCCCAATGATGGCATAACTGCGCATGGCATGGGATTTGGACTGGTGACCTTAATGGTCAGAGTTCTGATCGCATACCACTAGTTACTGTACTAATTTAATGAATAAAAAAAACTGATGAGTTTTATGTTATTGTGTGTGCAGTTATGTGCTATTTTATTTATTAAGGTGTATTTGAGATGCCTTACCCTGGGTGTGTTGTGTGGTAACAAAGGTTTGGATTAGAGTGTCCGTTGGCTGTGTGTAGAGGGACAAGGCATAGCGTAAGGAGGACAGCTCAGTGCTCTTCTCCAGGAAGGCCTTCTTCAACCCATTTCCACCCGCATGGAAATATTGCTGGAGGACAAAGGCAGATGCTCTGCTTTAAAGTTCTGTGTTAACTCATCCGGCATCCTGAAATGGGCCATTATGACCTGGTTCCTCACCTTGATGGTCTCAAGTGTGACATCCATTACAGCACACTGCTTTGGGGACAGCGTTTTGGCTTCAGTTGAACCCTTCAAAGGAAGCAAAGGGTTAAATCTACTGGAATACTATTCTTCTCATTTTATATCCTAGAATGTGCTGAAAGAATCGGATTCTATGTAGATGCTTGGCTGTTCTTTGACAGTCTGTTGGTACTACCACCTTCAGCTTCAGTCTGATTTCCTTCCATCAGCACTAGTCCCACTAATCACTGTACATACATACTATTATATGAAAATTCCTGATGTTCTGAAAGAATTTCGCTGAACAATATCATAAAAACTAGGTGAGAGAAACTAACAAGTAGTCAAGCATAAAACAGAACAGAATAAATGTATATAACTGAGGGCAACCAAACATACAAAACCTAATGAAAACAGTACACAATGTCACTTTTCCATAAGACAGTCAGTCATACAGAAGGCAATTTGCAGGCTTATGTAACAGCAACACAGGTAGTGTACCTTCAGCTTTGAGAACTGTCCAAGCTCCTTGGCAGCGCTGAGGATCTGAGCACCCTACACAAATCGAAACCACAAAACCATGAGTTTCATTTATTAGCTAAGAATAGTGCAAGACTACAAATAGACACTAGATGGAGACATGCGCCAAATTCTAACTGAATTGATATGCCTGGCTTGCAGGAGCACTATGTTACTCAAACAATTGCCTTTGTGTCTTCAAATGGCACATAGCTGTGGCAGTATAATGCAGAAGGTGAGCAGGGGATACTGCGGAGAAGGGAGAAGGGAAGTGGAGTCTTACAATGCTGTCGTTGCTCTGTGGCAGCACAATAATCTTCTCCAGACCGGTCACGACTGTCCTCCAAAGGTCTTTCAGGACTCTCTTCAGCACGGTTTTGTCACACTCGGCAGCAAACACCATGAGGCTGAGCACCAGAGACATTAGAGACATTGGAAAAGGAACACAGGTGCACATGCACATATCAAAGAAACCTCCCCAATTTACAGTTATAATAATTATGAGTGCATTCAAACGGCAGGAGGCAGATTACACAGTCAAGAAGAAGAGTTGAAGCAAAGACCAAAAAAACTGTTAATTTGACAACATGCGAAAATAGCAATAAAATAAGGCAGTAAATTCAAATAAAAGCCCTTTATGATAACTTTAACAGCCATGGCACTCACTTGCTATCCAGGAACTCCATGAGAGGTCGTAATATGTGGTCAGAGTCGGCCTCCACCATGCTGGAGACATTAGCAGAACCCTTCACTTGATACAACAGTTCTGCCATCTGTCTTATACACCCATTGATCTGGCTCTGGAAACTGGTGGTGAGGACACAATGTCTTAATACTCCTGCTTATGTAAGGACGTACTTAGGTAAAACCTGAAAAACCACTGTCACTGACATACTGTAGTGTTCAAACCTATAATATGCAATATGTTTGATGGTGTGCAGGAGAGTTTTGAGATGAGGTAGTACAGTAATTCAACAATGCAACATTTTCACCATTTCAATGTTTACATTCTCACCAGCACAGACCCCTAGCGGGGGTCTGTACCTATGTCAATTTTCATCTGAATTTATACAAACCACTGCACTTATTGCCTTCCTCGCATTTACGCCTCTCTGTTGTGTATCTTGTCTTGCAGTTATTCTCTGTCTGTTTATATTCTAGTTGTTAATTGTCTATTGTCATGGTGTTTCCAGCTGTAGCAAGCTGTGCCAACACAAATTTCCACCGTCCTCGGTCATGTGGCAATAAAGATTCTGATCCATGGGAGGAAAGAAATACTCACCTGTTCACAAATATAATACTCAGGTCATCCAGAACATTGCTCAACTTCACCTGCAGATTGGTCAGCAAGTTACTAGCTTCTGGGTCCAACTGTAAACACACATAAAGGCACACATGGGGAAGACAAAAGACAGAAAGGAGGCGAGATTATTTGATATGTCTTACTAGTCACATTACCATAAATAAATGGTTGCTTAATTTAGTTAAAAAAATGAAACTACTGAAGGACAGTTGAATTAAGTAGGGTGACCAGATAATGTATGTTAAGGAGGACACTTTGAGCTAGGACAGAATTTGTAAACAACCATTTCCATTACAAGGACCTGGAATTCACTTAAAGCACGGAGGTCTTGCTGTGTGCATGCATGTGTATTCACTGATGAGACCTCTAAGTACTTATGTAAATTGCTCTGGCTAAGGATGTCTACTAAATGCTTCAAATGCAAATGTCACCGATGTTAATTGGAAACAGATGGGTGAATCTTTCATCAGTTAACATGGTATTTTACCTAGCTCAAGGTGTCCAGCCTGACATGTATTACCTTATTCAGTTGCCACTGAATTGTTAACTGTACCTAGCTACAGTATAAGCAATGTTTAATACATAATTAAATCAGTCATTCAATAAGTCATTGAACAAGTAAAACAGATAAGTAACACATGCAGAAAACTACGGTGTAGTAGCACAACCCTTAAGCCCTATTTCAGCTTTCACTTGGTATTTCTCTCCAGTCTGATAGGACACTTGGACCAGACTCAAGAACCACAGAGCATCCCAAGGGCAAACTTTTTTTTACTCCTGACAAATAAGCCGACAACATAAGCCGGATCGTGTTTTGCCATGTTAATCCTTCCCCCAACAACTTTTATCGATTAAATATAAGGAAATCAGTGACCTGGAAACTAATTCACATGTAAAATAACTATGTTACCATGACAATGCCAGTTAAAATGTTTCAATAACATAGTGATTACACTACCATTTATTTTTATAAGCAGGATGTGAAAAGAAAAGTAAGAAATGGTAAATGAACAAGGCTAATAAAGCTGCAAACTTAATGAACCAAATGCTAAACCCATACAGTACAGTACATGCAAAACACTTCTGTTGCAGACCATACAGTAAATGTATTGACATAGGTGAGTATTGGAGTATTGTATAAGGAAAGAAGAATCTGTCCTTCATAAAATATCAGTTTAAATAACATTTTGCATTACTCACATTTATTCAAACAATATTATGAATAAAATACTGGCCAACCTTTGATCGATAAAATGCACTTAAGGACACTTTAAACATTTGAAATAATAACTAAACTATTCCTCGGAGTGTACTCTATACCATCCAGATATAGTACGCTATACCATCCAGACATAGTACGCTATACCATCCAGATATAGTACGCTATACCATGCAGACATAGTACGCTATACCATCCAGATATAGTACGCTATACCATCCAGACATAGTACGCTATACCATCCAGATATAGTACTCTATACCATCCAGATATAGTACGCTATACCATCCAGACATAGTACGCTATACCATCCAGATATAGTACGCTATACCATCCAGATATAGTACACTATACCATATAGAAAGTAATTAGCAGACAGAACACAAAATCCCAAAAACTTGACCTCAGCCATATAACTGAGAACCTTCTTTCTGTTTTGATCTGTACAAAAAAACAACCAGAAAAGAAACAAAAAACGCGATAGATTGTTACGCGATAGATTGGTCTAGATAGGCTATAGACTGTGTTTACGGATGGTGCACTGCTCATTGTACTGCAATCAGCAGCCACGGTCTCCCATGGCAACAGGTCTTTATCTTTTCCAAGATGAATCCAGTTAAAGAGGTACAAGAAACACAAATGCAACAAAACCGAAAACATTTTTCAGATATAATAAATAATTAAAATTATGGAGAAAAAAACACAACTATCAACAGAATTTCAAGTAATATACTGTTGGAGCCCAGCAAGAAATGTACATGTTGAAAATATGTTAATTTTATGTATTTCTGATAAAGGCAAATATATATATATATATATATATATATATATATATTTATAGATCTGGTCCAAAAAGACCCTAAAAGGGCAAATCGCAACACCTCTGCCTAGCAGCAATCAAGAAATGCATTATAGGAAAGGATGAATTTTACAGCCATCTGAATATATCAGATCATTACAGGTATTTAGAGGATTGGGGCAGGGACACCTTGTCAGGGAACAAAAGTTAACAACCTGATGTCAAACTCACCTGATTCTCTGCTTCATCTGACTGTAAAGAGGGCACACAACGCAAATGTATAGAAAATACTGAGAAATATCAAACACTAATCTAATTATTTCATATTTAACAAGACACAATACAGAGGAACTACTAAACATCATTTGAAACATATTTCATCATCACTGATGTCAAATAAAATGACAAAAGTCAACTTTAAGAGCCGTTGTAAAAGAAATGTCACACTGACCAGAAATGGCAGGTTCTGGCAGTGAGATTAAGTGTACCTCTCTGTTCATAAATCTCTTACTGCAGAAATATTGAGCACGCACAATGAGCAAAACCTCATCAAGCCCATTTCATGCACATGAAATTATATACTGACCTTTACCTTCTATTTTCCATAATTTCTTATGCAGTTCAGGGTGAACCTAGAGTTTATCCCAGGCAGCAACAGTACAGGGGAGAACTATATGTCATTTAGACACACTAATTAGCTTAACCACAGGTTTCTGGATTGTGGAAGAACAGCAGAGTACCCGGAGAAAATCTATGTGGACACAGAGGGCACAGTAAAGACTGAGCAGGGATAGGATTCAATCTCCCAAACCTGGGGAGGTGAGGATACCCACTACTGTAATGTAAGAGACCGGAGGTCCAAGCGCACATTCAAGGTCCAAGCAGCAAGTGCAAAAACAGGTTTAATGAGTCAAAACAGGGAATGACAAGCAGCGAATCGGAACCCAGAAGTCAGGGTCAAAACACACAAGCCAATTTTAAAACCGACCTGGAATGAGATCAGCACCAAATCCAAAAGAATTCAGAAAAGCACAAGTCAATCAGAAGCACGGTGAGTAAAGAGATCAGTAATGAACTGCCTCAGTATCTCACAAAGAGCCAGGGGGACTGCTGATTAGAAGAAGGTGCTACTGTGACAGCCCCCTCAACCACCTCGGTGACGAGACACCAGAAGGGTATAGATGGAGTAAGCCGGTTCAACACCGACAACTCATGGTGGAGGAGACTCATGGAGAACAATCGGAAGATTCATCAGGCTAAAAAAAGCAGGTCTTTAGGAGGATCCCTGGAAGGTGGGTGAGAGCTGTTACCTGGGAGGTGGCAGCAGTTGGTAACAACAGGATTTATTATACTTGCTTTTAAAGGGACCAATATATTTGGGACTCAGTTCAAGTGATGTAGGCAGAGCTGAATATCCTGTGCCAAGAGCCATTATCTCTGTCCAGGATGGAATAACAAAGCGCGGCAGTCTGGAAACCCTGACAGCTTTCTGAACTTGAACATATCTATTCACTCTCCCAAGACCATTCCTCTACCACTGGTACATCACCATATATCATTTCCCAGGGCATAAGGCCATAAGGAATAAAGAAATCGCCACAGTGCCCCCTAGTGGTGATTAACACAGTCTTCCACTTGCCTCCTCCTCAAGCAAAAATAAGATTATATGCACTGCTTATGTCAAGCTTAATAATAATAAAAAAAGGTTGCCTTTCAAATTTTTGTAAAGCAGCAGAGACCAAAGGGAGTGAGCATCTGAATCTGACAGTGAGATTCAAAGCTCAATAGTCTATACAGGGATGCAGGTCACCATCCGTCTTTATGAAGAAGAAACTGAGCCACCATGTCACCTGCTTTATGGCCATCAGTAATCTTGCATTTTCTGCATACATGAAGGCAATAATACAAAATGCCTTTTCCCTTCTTTATAAACATGCAGAGATTATGTGAACTAGGCTTCCGGTTTAAATCCAGGGGAATCAAATTTATTAAGTACTTTCTATTGTGTAGCCAACAGTCTGACAAAATTAATTTGCTTTCATAAGCCTTTTTTGCTATTTATATTCGTGCTATAGTTTCTCACTCAAAAAACTGCCTACTCACTATATTCTCAATTCAAAAATGATCATTATACTCTGAGATACGACACGCCTGTACGTTCAGACACAAATCAAATCCCACACAAACTCAAGACTGCATACAAGACATATAAAAACCAGACTGCATATATAGAAGCTGATTTCCAGTTCAGTTTCGTCCTAAAACACCAGAAAGCGAAAAACACCAAAGGTCATATTGAAAAATTTTCCTTTAGAAAGAAAACAGAATCAGTTGATTTGATTGGCTTGCAGAATCACAAATTCTAGTTATGTTAATCTGTTTAAATACTTCTAAATACCTTAATTATTTCTGGAGATATTTTTGTAAGATTTACGAGATGTAGTGGAGTGGAGTGGCAGCTGAGAGAGTTAGCATTTCACAGACCCGTTAGGTTCATCGATATCTATTATTAGCAAAGGTCTTTCTGCACATCGTTGGACCGACATCCTCATACAGAGGATTTTTACCTGGCCTGTCCCCCCATAAGAGTGGTGTTTTCTATGTAATTAACCACTCTCACTAACTGCCAGAACTGTCATCTGACAGTGACTTAATAAAGATGTAGATGGAAGGTAAAACCAAAAATCAAAACTTCATTCCATAAGTAGATTTTTTTCTTAATTGTAAAAAGCAATTAAAAGTAATTTCATATCCTTCATTATACATGCACGAAAAATCACAAATCCCACCTGCTTAACTCTGTCTTTATAATCTGTTAAGAATGAAAAATTCATTTACAGATTTATCCTTAGTTCATATCAAAGAAGAGTTTTAATGGTCAAGAAACTGTATTGTGTAAAATGGCTTCGCGAATAACAGGCCACGAAAGCAGCAACTGAAAGTCTGATTACTGCTTGCTATTAACTTCAGGAAGAGGGAAGAATGAGAGATGGGGGTCATAGTTTAGGGGTGATAAGATAATTAAAATAAATTTAAAAAAATTAAAAACAGCAAGCGTGGTTTCTAACTGATACAGCTACACTACAAAGCTAGTCATAGCTAGTCCTGAAGACAAAGGAATAAGAGACACACACCTGCTCCCTTTGAGCCTTGAGAGCCTAAAGAAGGCACAGTGAAAGAAAAACCCTTGTTAGATTAGAGCTAAGCTACAAAACTATAACAGTGAAATTCTATCTGAGTAAATGAAACCAAGTAACCAGAAGTTTCTAATTTTCTAATGTAAGATCTGGTCTTTCTACTGGTGTAGGAAAGGAGTGTCACTTCAGCACTAAAGAGCAGCACAGCTAACAAACACACAAAACAAAAAAATCTGAAATCTGAAACACACCTTCTCTGCTTCACTGCCCACTGACTGCACAGAACACAAAAGAAGAATAAAAAAAGTAAGTTTTGGATTTGTGCCACTCGCAGTGGGGAGAAGACAAGTCTTTGACAACGATATGTAGCTAAGCAATTGTAGAATTTTTATATGAGTACGTAATATCATTTTATATTAATAAACAGACAAAATAGTTCCGTTTTAAACTGCTGAGGACTACGCCCTGGATTTCCACCCATTTGTGGCTGAAAGTGGCTGGAATACACCTGCTATATTTTCCATGTATCACCATGGGCTAACTGCAATCATGGGATTCCAGATCCCTTACATGTTCGGAATCAGAGCTTTCATTGGTACTTTATAAGGAATTTCAGCTCAGTAGCTACACATGACTCACAGGCATGCTAAGACACCGTCTTAGGATGACCCAACTGCCTTACACCATTCAAAGAACTTGTTCCAATCTACAATGATTTTTTTACATTAATCTCATTCATTTGTAGTGGAGTTTAATAGCTGCTGTAACAGGGATTAGTCTATAATTCAGGATCCTAGCCAGCCCAGCTACAAACTCTGTATCCCCCACCAGTCTGTTAGGAGATTTCACATCATCAGAACACTGTCAGATTCCAGAACAGATTCTTTCCCTAAGCCAACTGAAATTCCAACCTTTCTTGTAACGGTCATACCCATGGCACATGCACTTTATAGATGATACTGCAATTTATCACGAATCATTCAGTTTTGCACAGTGTGTTTAGTTCTGCATGATCTTGAATTGTTTTACACCATATGTATTATTTTGTCTTTTTAGTCTTTAGTAACTGAGAAAGGCCAAAAGAGTAAGTACTTCAAAGCACCTGTAGCACATGGGCAGTGAAGAAGCTTGAACCTTGAAGGAGGTGGTCTTTGAGATAAAGGTAAGACTTTACAACTGGTAACAGACACCCCCTAGTTCTTCCACTGCAATTTTTTTCAAACAAAATATTTTCAACTAAGATACTAAGAAATAAGTAACTGTAAGCTTAGCGTGGAGGCACTGGCTAGAGCGAGTGGTTCTCCTCCCTTAAGACCTCAACAAATAATAACATTTAAAGTCTAAATCCATATTAAGCTATGTTCATGGTGTGGGGACTTAACTAAGCACAAGCTTGAACATAGCTTATGGTGGACATAAACAGCCCCAACATTTGAGTTAACAAACTACTAAAAAATAATCAATTGCACCACGCAAATAGTTTCAATGTAACAACAGTGTAATGTGAATTTTATACAGTACTTCTTTATCATTAGGTGCGAGGTCCATCAATTAAAAAACAAGTTTAAAAGTGGTGAAGATGGCACAAATGTAACTAATACACACTATATAAGACAAACGTATTGGGAGACCTGGCCATTACACCTACAGGAACTTTTATGGCATCTCATTCTAAACTCATAGGCATCAATATGGAGTTGGTCCCCCCTGTGTAGCTACAGTATAACAGCTGCCACTCTTCTGGGAAGGTTTTCTACAAGATTTTGGAGTGTGTCTGTGGGAATGCAGTCAGGTAGGTAAAAATCTCCCGTCATCCACCAAACCCAAACTCGTCCATAAGATGGCCAGACAGAGAAGAGTGATTCATCACTCCAAAGAGTACATTTCCACTGCTACAAAGTCCAGCGGCTGTGTGCTTTGCACCACTCCATCAAATGCTTGGCATTGTACGTGGCGATCTGAGGCTTGCATGCAGCTGCTCGGCCATGGAAGCCCATTCCATGAAGCTCCCAACACACAGTTTTTGTGCTGGAGTTAATGCCAGAGGAAGTTTGGAACTCTGCAGTTATTGAATCAGCAGAGTGTTGGTGACTTTTGTGCATTATGTGCCTCAGCATTTGGTGAACCCATTCTGTTACTTTACGTGTTACTTTTTGGTTCTGAGTGGGTTCTGACTTGGTTCTGACTGGGTTCAGCCTGGATTCTGACTGGGTACTGACTGGGTTCTGACTGGGTTAGGCCTGGGTTCTGACTTGGTTCTGACTGGGTTCTGACCTGAGTTTCTGCTCTTCCTAAACACTTTCACTTTGCAATAATACCACTTACATTTGACCATGGAATATCTAGCAGTGAAGAAATTTCACAAATTGACTTATTCCAAAGGTGGCATCCTATGACAGCACCATGCTTGAATTCACTGAGCTCCTCAGAATGACTCATTCTTTCACAAGTGTTTGTAAACCTGACTGCATGGCTTGTTGCTTGATTTTATATACCTGCGGCAATGAGCTTGAATGAAATGCCCATAGGTTATGAACGAGTTCCATTTTCTAACTCTGTCATTAAGTCGAATTTGCGGGCAAGTCTGTAAAATAATTATACAGCACATAACAACAACTGACCCTGGGGATTCCTGGATGATGTCACAAAGTCCAAGCCCCCCAGGGAAACCGCGACCGGTCTGACCCTCCTGAATACAGTGCCCACCCAGGTTACATGTGGCTGCAGCGGAATTTTTCTGGTTTTGTGTAGCTACACCCTCTCAGCTGATTCTAATTGTTCTTATCAGTGGAGTCTATTTCAGTTCATCTTGCATTTAGATGCGAGATCTTCCTGATTCTTTTAGGGTTTGAGCATTTTCCTAGTTCTCTGTTCTGCCAGCCTGCCTGCCCGTTTCCCAACCATGCTTTATGTTTTCAGACCACGAGACTTGTCTAGCCCTTCTTGCCAGATTACATACATTGCCTGACCTTCGCCCGTCTACCAACTCCTGATTCTGTCTCACCCTCCTATCACCTGGCACTCATCACCTGATCCTCGCACGTCCCTCGACCATGGCTTCATTTGTGATTTGGATCCTGTTTTGGCTTTCACTGATTTGGACTTTGGGTTGCTCCTGAATAAACTGTTATCATGACCAGTATCAGCACAAGTGTCCTCCTTTTCCAGTCAACTTCCCTGACAAACAATTCTTATTTTCAGTAAGAATAAAAGTAACTACATAACAAAGAAATGTTTTCAGGAGTGTCACAAAGAAGTGTATACATTCCTTAGTACAAACCATATTATTTAATATGTATTTTTAATATAATAGACTTCATGGCATTCTGTTTGTAAGTGCAAGTTGTCCGTAAATTGCATTCTTAACCCAGCTACTGCCTGTATTGAGCATGGTGATAAATATACTCAGTGACCAAAAAGTTAAGCACCCAGAAGTAATGGTCCAATTTTGATGTAATTTGGTACACGTGTAGACCAGTGATGGGTACTTAAATGATTCGATTTGCAGGGAGCTGGCATGTCTAGTCACCTGATACAGAGGATGCCCAGTAGACACATTAGACACTATTATCAGCACTTGACGGAGTTTGATAGGGGTCGCATTGTGGCTTTGCAGACCGGGGTGTCGTATCGTGCAATTGCCCGGCATGTGGGACATGCAGATGTATCGCTGCATGTATCCAGGGCCAGAGGGGTGCCACACCCTTCTGACATGG
Organism: Isichthys henryi; assembly: GCA_026776945.1. NCBI lineage: Eukaryota > Metazoa > Chordata > Actinopteri > Osteoglossiformes > Mormyridae > Isichthys > Isichthys henryi. Next base: position 25,133,013 of record JAODJX010000042.1, on the reverse strand, counting down.
GACCAGCAGTGTGCCCATACTGGTAACTCTGTTGTCCATTTGATCTGTTGTGACATGACCTTTTATCACATGCAAATTCATTTCATTTCCACCACTCTGTCTGGATGCTTAACTTTTTTTGTCACTGAGTGTATTAAGCTGGCATCCCATCCGGGGTGCACAGGTACCCCAGTTTGTCCCCTATTATCTCAGGGATATGCTGCTAAAACTATTATTTTTATTCTTAGCAGACTACTGGTCTTGACCTTTGACTGGCATAACTACCAGAAGTCATGCATTTCAGTTGGCATTCAGCCCAAAGTTTGTATCCCTGCAACTTAACAAGCTGTTTTAATGCCTAATTAGGTTTTCGGTGCTGAATCCAAATCGGTTCAGTTTTCAGAGCATTTGAGTCATGCTGAGTAGCCTTCAGGAGTAGGCAGCCCTCCCACAGCTCCTGACACTACCTCTTCATAGACTATGCAAGCTAAAGGAACAGGCTGAATCTGGCAAAAGCTCATGACTGTAATTTTGTTTATAAAAAGAAACAATTAAATATTAGCCTACCTATTACATATGGCTGAGATTGTGTGTGACTAAAGTAAATCAGAGGGCAGTAGTCACTCACTATTTATAATCAGGTCCTAAAAGTCTGAGTAAGACATGGCCCTGTCTTAATAATCCATTTATTAACAGGCATTACATTGCCTGAGTTGACAATAAATGACCGCTGGACAAAAAATTACTCCATATTCTAAAACATCATATTCCTCATTATTTATTCATTATACATAAACTGTCAGGCGTTTGTGTTATATCTAGTCCAGCTGGGCTGCATATTATTCACCCATCTGATGCCTTTTATTTCCCATTCCTGGGCTGCTCTTGATAATAATGAGAGAATGCAGAGGACACTTCAAGGTGTCTGCTATGGCTGTGACAGTGGGCCTGAGAGAGCAGGAGCTTGTTAAAACACTCCCATTGCACTTATGGCTTTGATGCTGCTTAGTGTACAACAGGCAATGAAGATTTTTAATGTACTATGGCTTTAAGTCGCTTTCTGTCACCCCTCCCACTGAGTGTTTATAACTTGAGGAAGATACCACACCATGGCAAGACCGAATATCCCCATATTTGCTCTGCTGTGTTGCTTTGTTGAAAAAAACCCCATCAGCCTCCATAATCACCATGACTACTTGTTCAGATAAACGGGAACAAGGCAGCGTCAAAGCTCAACTGTCATTCACCAGCCAAATTTTTCATTATGGCCATGCTACCTCAGTTAAGTATTGCATATTAGCTGTCAGATGCGATAAAATCTGCCCTTCTGCTTCTAGGTGTGCACAGAAAATCGCGTGGTTCAACTCACGCCCCGTCACACATGCCTCTAGATTACGGCAGGCCTGCTTTTACCTATTGCCAATGCCTAATGCCAATATCGAATGCCAACCACACAATTCTTAATGTGCATTCATTTGCTTGAAAACAGAAATACTTACCATGCCACTATTTCCTTCATCATGACAGACACCCTAATGGCCAGGAGAAAAAGACTTTAGCTGACTTAGGTAATAACAATTCACTTCCATTACAGTAGTATCAAGCACAGTAGGATTTAATAATATATAAACCATTCAATATTCAATTATAAATATATTCAAGCTGCTCACTCAATTGTTAAAACTTTTTTAAATGTAAGAATACAGCTAGAGTTTAAAATGCATACAGAGTGAACTGGTATCCATTGGCACAAGATATGCCCACACTCCCACCTCTTCATCAAATCCCTCTGGTTCCTCTTCGTCCTCCAACTCAAGAAAGCCAAGAAACCAAAAATCTCACATCAAAACTGTTTGAAGATGCAGTAAACCCTGCTGTAAAGATTCCTCCGGTGCAGGTGATAGGCACCGATTAATCATATACACTTATGACTGAGCAGGGGAGGTAGGCATGGTGTGAAGTAAAATGCCATCATGTGTACAAAAACACTAATTAAACAACAGCTACTGTAAGCAAGAATTAAACAAATCTTATTCTACCCACATAGTGCTACACTACAACTTCTCTACTCTAAGGTTAATCTCAAGCCTAAAGGCCTTACTGAATTCCCAGCCCACCCTGAACATGCAAAGATTTGACTGTAGCAAAACTGCTGAACACGGAATCTCTGAGCCTTCTCAAAATATTTGGGTGCATATTTACACACGGATTCATTCTTTAAGACTGTGTGATTATGAGGACAGCGCTAAAGACTCCAGTGTGTGCATTTCAGCTATATACAGTACCTACCCCTAACTCCTCTGCAGTGAACTGTCAGGAAAGGCAAATCAGGCATAAACAAAGAATTAACGAATCTGAATTCAAAACATCCCCTTGGCTCCTATTTAATATCAGTACACTCCATGGATAATATGTAATAATCAGCGGAAGACTATTTCAATTTTGAAAATAGAAATTTACAAAAATAAATAAATAAACCAAAAACAAATATGAAACCTATTACTCATGCAAACCCAAACAAACACCAAGGCACACTGCTCCAGTGTGGATTCCAGCTCAATCATATAGCTACCACAGACTTGACACCGTACCTCAAATAAGATTCTTTTCCCCTCGAGATAATAGCTTGTCAGTTATTTTTCTGAGTGGCTCATTATTTTCAATGAGGAAGAGTGTCAAATGGAGTAAATGTACGGAAATGTTGAATGTGAGGCTTGCATTACAATGTTGAGCTTCTGGATGGGGATATATTACAGCAGGTTCCATTCAGGCTCCCCTTGGGGGAAAATGTTAACTTCATTACATTTAAATGAAGATTCTTTGACTCACAAGCCTTGCTGTAAAGGGAATTCTGGATTTTACACCATACTGCTTCATAAATGCTCGACCATACTTTCATTAATGATATATTTTCAAATTCAGTCCTAAGATACTGTAAATTCTCTACAATTTTCTTCCTGAAACTCCTCAACGTCTAAGAAATGTACAACAACAAGTATATCCAAAATCAGTATAAGAATACAATGCATATGCAAAGGCCAAAATTCCCAAACCACAAGGAATGGGACATGAAGTATTCTTAGCTGGGTTCTATTGAACCAGTATCAGTGTGTATTCACTGATGAGACTTAATAAGCTGCTCTGGTTAAGGGCGTCTACCAAATACCGCAAATGTAAATGTAAATGTAAATGTACATGTAAGGGTCATAAGAGTTCCTCGTGTGATTAAATCAAAGTGCTTTGATAAGTAACCACATAATAAGTAACAAAACAGCCACAAACAGAACTTGCTATATTTTATATATTCCCACATAGTCTGGACAAAATGAAAAGTTTATTAATGAAGATTATTAATTATTATTATTTTTTTAAATAAATTAAATCAGAAAAAGTCTACTTTGATAATTTTTTTACTAATGTTAAAATCGTATACATAAGCAAAGCCTAGAAGGACTGTTATTGTTCAGCAATAACAGTCCGTTGCAGGTGTTTGCTAACCTGTTTGCCGCCCATACTTTCAAACATCTTCTCTAGGAGGACTCGGAGCTGCTGGACATTGTTCATAAGAATGCAGGGCTGTAAAATAAAAGTGACAGCAGTTTTTAAATCCCATCAAGTTTCACCATTTTCACAACTTTTCTGCTCCGAGATTCAGGACTTACAATCTTCTCCTTTTCACAGTAGGAGGGGAAGCTCTTGGTGAGGACGTCGCAATATTGTAGCAGCACTTTACTTATGGTCTTTAAGGTAGGAAAAACAATATAATTTGACACAGCGAAAGATTTAAAGGACACCTCCATCTTATACTAAATACTATTGGAAAGAACCTAATATCATTATACATTTTCACCTAGGTGACACTTATAGTTAACGACGCAATGACAGTCAATGCAATTGCAGGCATAACCAACAATAATTCTTTGTGATTTCCAGTATAACCACTTTACAAAATGAATTATGAACTAATTTACCCGCATTAAAAAATAAATTCAAAATATACTTTCCTTGAAGTTTAATACCTACATGAAACCATTTAAGAGGGTCATAAATGTCTTTATTATTGCTTATTGTTATTCAGTGAGAACAATTGAATCTCCTTTAATGCTAATGTGAAAGCCATTATAGCTTTTCATTAATTTTTCCTTTCTGCAGGTAGGATTTTTCATAATTAATCAGTAAGCTCTTCTGGAACAATGGGACCTGTACCTGACAGTGCTGGTGAAATCACTAACACTTTGAAGGTGAGAGATATACTTACCCTGGAAAAGTGTCTGATATAGTGTGCCACAACTGTGGAATCTGGACAGTCTAATTTTTTTATAATTTCAAAGCTCTGATTGAGCTGCGTGAAAATGTCCACCACAGAACAGGAGAACAAAGCATGCTCTGAAGTCTTCTGGAACTGATAGGGGTGGTACAAGATAAAGAAAAGTCAACGCAAAAAGCAATGAAATGTGTGATACTTCACTAAAATTACCATTCATAATAAGTTCTAATATTGTCTTTCTCTTCACAAACACAATAAGAACAACCAGAACTAAATCAGTGCTTTCAGCGTTCAGAATAGTAGTTTCCATGAGGTCACTTACTCCCTCCCTCTTGTCCCTCTCTAGAGCCCCATGCATAAAATCCATGGACACAACTTCATTCTCGGCCAGCCACTGTAACACAAAGGGCAAGAACCACCTGCAGACAGAAGAAGAGGAGAAGAAGAAAAAACACACAAAAGATCTGTGCAGCTGAATCAGAGACATAAAATTCAGCACTTTATCCCAATGTAACATCAAAGGCAAAACACAGAATGGTAGGAGGCTAGACCTGTGACATTTCTTTTAGTCTCTCACTCACTGGTGGAAAACAGAAATTAACTGATTGCAGGTGAGTGGATAGAAGAGTTCCCGGGCTATAGCTCACCCTCCGAATATCCATATCTCCCTCCTGGGGCAGACTGGCAACAACCGGTCGGCCACCAATAAAATGAAGCATTATCCATTAATTAATTTCCTGTGATTGATCTGGAAACACAGCAAGACTGATCTACAGGTTGGGTACCCCTGGTATGCAAGCTAAACGATGCTGGGTTGTGAGGAAGACCGGCCCGCACAAAACTGGCCCACCGTGAAAATTCCCAAAGGGCAGTGGCCCCTCCAATTCTCACATATGAGACATCCATTCAAGATTTCTTTTTATACCGACTTTATTATTATTTATATATGCATATGTTTTGAAAATTCGAAAGCCAATCAATATATTGGAATTTTGTGCGAAAATAACCATATGGGCGATAACTCAGACCTGGAAAAATTAGAGGAGGGAGAAGAGATTCTAATAATGCAGGAGAAAAAGTGATTTGGAGTGGGAGAGAAAGGATGCCTCAGGCATGACAATCAGTGTGTTGGGAAGGTGACGCAGAGAGTGTAGAATCACGCTCCAAACTCCCACATATTAGCCTGAATCAGAGGGTGACAGGTCAGATATTGTGAGCGAGGTGCTGGTGCACTGGTCACTCACGATGGGTAATCTGGGACTATGCCTTGGAAAGCTGACAGGCCTTGCACATACTCGTTGTACAGCCACTTCACCTTGAAGTGCAGGTTCATGTAGTCAGCACTTTTGCACAGCTTGTGTTTTTCATGCTCTGTAGACAGAAACAAAACATCCTCTCACACTTCTGCTAGTATCTTATTTCCTTGATTAGGTTGTAGAATTCATAAGAATGCAGATATCGCTACAGTATATTGAAGAAGGAAACAGCAGGAGCAATGCAGGGACTACAAAATGGTCTTCAGCTACCCTCTACAGCTTGTCACTTGCAGAATCTTTTGTGTTGTTTGGTGTTTCCATGGTGACTGATCACCAGTCCAGTGCCTAAAGGTAACCCAGAAGAGGACGTGAAAATATTAAGTATTAGGTTAAAAAAAAAAAAATGTACGAGCGAGCCTCCTGCTTCCATCTTACCGATATGTCAGGCTTCTGGACATTATGTTCCCTAAAAGCCACTAAATTTGAAAGAAGCGAAGGGTTTCAGACAGATCAAAACGGTTTATGCAGGCTCTCAGGTTGCTCATGGCGATAACAAAATCTTGGGACTTAGGCTGATTGTTTTGCACTAAGCATAGCTGTAGGCCTGTAACTGAGAGGGAATTAACAGCTTGAGGAAATGAGCTGTGAAGGCAATGCATAATAATCAATGTTCTTGGTAAATCACTTGCAATGATTGACATTAGATGAGAGTATTCAGTCAGTGACACCCACAGGGATCAATCCAGAGATTCTGCTTACGTGTATGCAGTTGGTTTGTGAAATTCACATTGGGGAAGTATAGACTAAATGAAATAACACCTAACTGCAAATATGTGAAAAGCACAAGCCCATCTCCAAGATCATCTCTGTGCCGTTTTCCATCACCTCTTTCACTATTCTGTTCCACCTAAAATCCTTCCATCCATCCATTTTCCAAACCGCTTATCCTACTGGGTCGCGGGGGTCCAGAGCCTATCCCGGAAGCAAATCCATCCATTTCCCACCTAAAATCCTAAGAGACTAACATTCCTGTCCACAGTCCCCCAACAAACCTTTTGCTTAGTTAGAACTCGTATGACACATGGCGCATACAACAACATAATACAAAATGTTACCTTTGCACAGTTAACAAAAGTATTTTAGATTTTCCGGCTGATATTTGTATATGAATGTGGATCTATCTAGCCATGTGCCCTGGAATATCAAGCAGGATGTCATGGCTGGTCCATCCTGGGATAAGCTGCAAGCTGTCTGTGACTTTGCGTTGTATAAGCAGTTATAGATGATGGATGGATGGTGAGTGGGGAACACAAGGACAGTAAATACACACACGATTGTCTTACCAGCATAAAATTCTTGTTTACGTATGCGGCATGTGGCTGGGGCTAGAACATACACATCAACTGAGAAACAAAAAAAGACATTGACAAAGCAAATGGAAGTGAGGAAAAAAAGGAAACATAACCTATGATATGAATAGTAAAATGAAAATCAGAATAGAAAAAGGACAGTACTTGCATTGCAGTAGGAAAATAAACCAAAATGGACTCAGCACACTGTTTAATAGTGCTGTTATTGATATATTAAAGAGGCTACATGTCTAACATCCCTTCTGGAGTGGGATTTCCAGCATAGTTTGTTTCATAGCATGGTACAGTATAATACAGTATTTCCCAATATTTCAGTCACTAACAACTATTTTATGTTACGTAGGAGTGTGATTACAAGCTTTGAGTTTTCCTACCCCTTTCTAGATTATAGTCACATTGATTCTAGTTTATTTAGATTTGGTGTATTTAGGTACCACTATCCATTGGTTGTGTAAATCGCACCTCCCCTTTTTTTACAACTCTCCTGTTGCATGTTGATGGATTACTTACGAACTTACGTGTAGTGTAGTGTCTTTTTTTCACATTTTTATTTTGTTTGGTGTAGGGCAGGTAGATGTTGGTCTGTGTTGGTTATATACATACATACAAAGTCAAACCTTGGATTGTGAGTGTTTTGTGGGACAAGCAAAATTTAAAAATAAATTATAACTTGATAAACGAGCAAGGTCTTGCAATACGAGTATTACGTAGCCGTTCTTCTCTCTCTCTCTTGCTGCGGGATTGTGAGTAATCGTTTCCCATGCTTGGTCCCAGTCGGCGTGCCTCACTTGTATAGTTAAAATTCAGTAGAAAAGCAACACCCAAACAAGCGATGAATCTGTTTAACAACAATGCAATGTCCACATTTCCGCGAAATCGAAAAGGAGGCAAAAGCGGCTGTCATTGGATAGGCTCCTTGTTAAAGTTGCACAAAAAGAAAAAGATTACAATGAGCCAACAGATAGCAGTGATTCTGTTACTTAGAGTGAAAATTCGCTTTGATATACAAGTGCTTTGGATTACGAGCTTCTCAGCATTTTCTCCTATGACAGATCTTCTTTTCTCAGTGTTTAGAGAGACCTTGCTGATGTTTTATCAGCAGGTTTTCCAGCGTTTCCAATAAATTTGTGAAACTTAATATATAAGCAATTGACCCCTTATGATTACCACACTAATTACATAACAGCTATTAATACTGTACATACCTAATGTATGTATTAAATTGTAGTAATTAACAAATGGACTGCACTGTCCATCCATCCATTTTCCAAACCGCTTATCCGTACTGGGTCGCGGGGGGTCCGGAGCCTATCCCGGAAGCAATGGGC
>JAODJX010000042.1:25095744-25116505 GCA_026776945.1 Isichthys henryi | reverse complement strand
ACCATACAGTATATATTAGTATAAGTCTATCCTATATATTAGTATATTAATGCCTTATATATTAGTATAAGTCTATCTTATATATTACCATATGCATACCCTACAGTATATATTAGTATAAGTCTATCCTATATATTAGTATATGCATGCCTTATATATTAGTATAAGTCTATCCTATATATTAGTATATGCATACCCTACAGTATATATTAGTATGTCTATCCTATATATTAGTATATTAATGCCTTATATATTAGTATAAGTATTTCCTATATATTACTATATATTAATGATAGGAATTACATTTTTTTCAGAAAAGATATTTTAAAATGCACTGCATGCCTGAAGTTTAGTAAATATGACCTAAAGATTAAGATAAAATGCAAAGTACCATATAGGAAATTAAGACTGGGGAACAAAATTACAAATTGCACTTAATGTTTTGCTTGAGTCCTTTGCCTGAATACACTGAAATGCTACTCAGCAACTATTATGAAATGTCATGAGGACAAAAGCAGGACTATTTCTTCCAGGTTTTTACATCATTCTTCTGTAAAATTCAGGATCTCGTAGTTGGAATACTGCCTTTTCTGTGGAAATAAATGTTATCTGCACACCTTAAGCTGCAATCGCACATTTTTATGTATGATGATGTTTTTTTCAGTTTACATAACAATAATGAATTATGGGAAGCACAATAAAACTTCAAATGCTTTATAGTTATTGATTTTAATTGCAATCTGTTTCACCATTGTGACTTAAAGCACAGTGCAATCGCTATTACAACATGTACCCAAGCATGACTAATCATAAGTGTGTACCACATGCACACAGTCATGTACGCCTGGGCCCCGAGTATGTTTATAACTGCAATGGTAAATCGTGTCCTTAGAAGTCTACAGATTGTATGAAATTGTACAGTGTATCCAACAGCATTGCATATGTACTGTGTATATTCAGTTTTGTTACTGAAATCAGTTTACCGGTGATTGTGATCTTGGCTGACCACTTTGAGGTGCCGTCCAGCACACTCTGCTTGACAGCCTTCATTTGCTGGGCATGGGCAAGTTTGCTAACACCAAACACATCTCGGATTTCCTCAAAGATCTCCGGTTTGTTTCGCTCACGGATTTTCATACGGTCTTTCATGGCCATTATGATGCTCTGGGTGCGATCCTCAGCTCCCATTTTGGAACTTTTCTCTGCTGCACCTACAAAAACAAATAAACAAATAAATGCATCTGTGATAAATGAAGCTGACAATTGTTTGTGCATGCCACCCAAATCCAAGCCTATAGAAAACAATTTTGACATTTAAACAATAAGCGCTATAAATTGTAGCTATAATTGTACTACTTAGTGTACTTAATATTATTAATACACATTCATTTTAAAAATTAAACACACAAACTGCATTCTCAAAAAAGTATTTTAACAACATATTCATCCAGACATATAAAACAATTTTTAAACATATTCACAAATTAATTGAATCAGTTATTTTGTATTAGTGTGTAACCTGTGATATCAGAAACAGATAACCTCTGGCAGTTACTTCTAGGCAAGTTTACAATGCTTCGGAGATTTATATATATACAGAAAAAAATCCAGAAGAAATAAAGGATTCTTGACATACAACAATAACAATCTATGGAACGCTATGGAATAGATGACGGACAATTCTGCTTTTCCAGGATTCCCTAGCTACGGCAATGTACGGTAAGACCGTGACTCACGTTGCAGACAGTCTGCATTGAGCAGGTCCTGGCATTTCTCGTGGCACTTCACACCACACTCCGAGCACTTCAAGCCCTGCCGTGCAATGCCCCACAACAGCCCCTCACACTCGTAACAGTAGGTGGGTGTGGTGGCCGTCCACACCTCAAAGTTGTGGGGGGTGGTGCAGGAGATGGGGTATATGAGAGCCTGCAGAGTCTTCTTGTAGACATGGTTCTTCTGCAGCAGGACAGGCAGACAGACACGAGGCATGAGATGAATGTAGGAGAACGAAAAGAAAGAGCAAGAAAGAGTGACTATGTTTTTAGGTATAAAGAAAAATAACACACAAATATGGAGCACTGTTTAGTATTTAGATAAGACGGATTCTACTGTTTGCCCCTCCAATCCCATGAGTCATCATTATTATTATTAGTGACAAAACAAGTGCTCAAAGCAACACATTTCATTGTGTCCTATGATGAGTGGGGGGCAAAAATCAATGTTCATAAAAAGTGTGCATGTGGACTTATATTCGCCCCATGTCAGTCAGGAGGAGAAGAAATAAATGCAATGTATTCACCAGGTCCTCATCCTTCAGGGAGGTCCTTGTGGCCAGGGCAGAGGTGATACCAGCCTTCCTGGATTGGACAAGGGACTGCACACCACATGACAAGCAACATGACAAGTCAGCCTCCCCCAATCACAGACAATGCAAAACACAACCCAGTTTATGTAGTAAACTTAGCATCACAACAGCACAATTTACTTGATAATGGTAAAAAAAAAAATGTTATCTTAGGGGAATGGTTTTTCATAAAATGGTTCTCATTGGGTGTAAAGTTTCATTAAGCACTCATAAAGTACACATTAACTTTTTTTTTCTTAAATCATCAGCGGTACACATAAAGTACAGAGTGGGTCGCTTTAATTTGCTTCTTCCGTGGCGCATCTATTTCAACAACAAAAAAATCATTAGCACCCTCCATTACACATTATTTGTTCTGCAGCCGATCCAGCAATAGACTAGACAATTTCAGATCTATTTCTCAGCCAAGGAGTCGAGGCGGGTGAAAATCAAAATCGAAGCTCTGTCCTACTTCTCAGTCATTCCATCTTTTTTTACATCAATGGCCTCCCATACTGGCGAGTTAACTGCTATTCAGTCACATCATAGTTGACTGACAATTAATTGTTTTTTACTATGCTTGAAATTGACTTTAAAAATCTCTTTCTTCAATACGGTAATGAAAAGTAAAGAAAATTACAAACAAAGATGAGGTAACGAGGAGAGAAAAATCCAACACATCAGCAGTGAATTATTAAGATAAGAATCCACTTACCATAGCCTGGACATAAAACAAGAGTGCAATGAAAGGAATAACAAAGACTTAACATAAGCATTCTAATAAACAATTCTCAATTATTAAAATGTGCCTATTTCACAATGATTTATTGTGACATTAAGTAACATATGCACAGTAAATGTTAGATTATTAATCCAGAAACAATGGACAAATTCAGTGAACACACCTCTAATCATGATATTTAATTATAATCATAATTGATGATTGTCCTTGAAATCATGCATGTATTGCACTGGAGGACTTTAGAGAGACCAGCACTCACCAAGTCGCTGACCAGTGGGATGGGCCTTTTCTTCCGTAGATCAGGCATGCTGTCAATCCCAAAATTATCCCCTCCACTGTGGATCCAGATATACAGTACAGATCCAGTATATTAACAAGAAGATACATTTCTTAAAAGCAAAAATCCTCTTCACATGTCTCCTGAACAAAGCATTTTAATTTATCTGAATTCCTACTAGTTTTCGGCTAAGCAAATAAAAGCACAGTGGATTATTTCACTTTTGCTCAAGGCTTATGGGAAAAAAAATAATTTGCTCCAGTACCCATTATCCATTGTTTATATAAGAAATTATAAAGTTTCTAGCTAGCAATAAGCATGTAACATTGTGAGGGGACACAGATGGTTCATTACTGATCCGCGAGCAGGTGCTCACCTAGACTTGACCCATGGGTGTTTGCTGATGTCGCCATTACCTTCGCGGTTCTGTTTAATTAACACAAGACAGACCAGAAAGCAATGATGTACTCATGGTATGAAACCAGGAAAGTCTTCTTCATAAAAAGCATGCTGGAGCACAAAGATAGCAGAACAGATTAGACCAGGAAGATTTCAGCTTTGTGAAAACCATACAGTAACTGCCACTACATTAGCATCCCGTGCTACAGACAATTTAGTTTTTATTCGCTCCTTAAAAGGTGATTTAATGATGTCTGTTAAGACATGAGGTCACCCAAATGTAAATATGTATAAGACTACACTAAGACATAATTGGACAATGAATAAAGCAGGACTGGACATAAAGGAACAGCAGGAGGAGTGAAATAGTCCAGAGGGTTAGCTGCACAGGCAACATAAAAGAAGACGTCTAAAAGTTGCAGTGATTAAAAGCTCAAAGCACAAAGTACTGGTATTCTCTTTTCTATTAAAATAACATCTCAATAAGAAAGTGGATGCTTAACAGGGATGCCAGAGAGTAAACAAAGGTTTTGTGATGGTCACAGCACAGCAAATGAAAAGACAGCTTGAGATGTCTGGGCGCGTGGACACTACGGCTTGCGGGGATTTGATTACTGCAGCTGTCCCTCTGCTAACCTCAAACTGTCAGGGATCTTCCACTAGAATGCATAAATTCATACTGGCTATCTGAAAGCCAGAGCATTCATCCACAAATAGCCACGAAGTGATCCTGCTTATTGCTCTCCATTCAAGCCCAGAAAGAATTTCACTGTTGAACCTTTGGAAAAACACTAACCAAATGACACAAGGTACAGTAGTAATCAGGGACATAATCTCTCTACAGGCTGAATCGCACAAGAACAGCACAGATAAAACTGACCTGCGGTCTGAATTTCTGCGTATGTCTTAAAGTAAAACTCCAATGTGTATTTCACAGCAATGCAGATAAATCAATTACACAGCAACTTCATCACAAAAAGCTGCATGAACATACATCGCAGCATTTATGTATCGGAATAATTTTTCTTAAAATGTCAGAAAACTCCACGTTGGTGAAAAGCTTTTGATATACGTAAATACGCTTCACATGTCTGCTTACCCTAGATTGAGCAGTAATTGCAGAGTTAAAGGTTGAACTTATTAGTGTATAATTTGCACTGCTATGGTTTTGCAAAAGACATACAAAGTACCAACAAATTTGGCGATAAATTGTATTTGTTCCCAAATTATCTACTAAGGATCTCTTTCCCTCATCTGAAAACAGCAAGCAAACCACAATGTCAAAAAAATCAAAATAACAAAACTATCAGAAGTGATTCCATATGCAATACAACACATTAAGCAGGTTCATTATCCCCAAAGGATTACAGTCGGCACCAAAACATTTTATTGATGAGTCAATGTGTATTTTCGAGAAAAAAAAAAAATGTTTTCCTTTAAGCAGACTGCAAAAACAACAAAAAGCAGACCTCAGAGCAAAACAAACACAGAGAACAACAACATGAGGACACGGTAAACCTCATGCACAAGTACAGTCACTAAAGAACATGAGAGATGTTTCTGTTTAAGGGTGGTCAGTGACCTGCTGGATAACTCCTCTACTGCCTTCTGCAAAACAAGAAAGCATAGAGTAAGAGAACAACTTATCAAAACATTGTTTTCAGAAATATTTTATGCTATGTTACAAATAAGGCACACTATTAAATCAAGCTAAAAAAAACAATGATTGAAACGTATTGCAGTTTACAGGTCTACTCTTGTATAAAGCAATTTCATACATTTTTACCTTCTAATAATTTGCTCTTCCATGTAACGTCATCTATTTTGTCACATCTACTGTACACAGAATAGGCATTCATAACGAAAAACCAGCATGTTTTGGGGGGAAAAAATAGACACACATATACAGTAACCCCTTCACATTTGCAAACTTGACATTCGCAGTTTTGGTTATTCCGGTGCTGGTTATGAACAATTAATTATTTTTGGAGTTTGCTGAAACATCGCAGAAACTGGCAGACAATGCGTAAGCCAAAAAATACTGAAAATGATCTGGATCACATAAAATCATCCATCTATCAATCCATCCATTTTCTGTAACAGCTTATCATATTCAGGGTCACAGAGGGTCTGGAGCCTATCCCGAAGGCTACGGGCATAATGCAGGGAACGACCCAGGATGGGGCATCAACCCACCATAGGGCACACTCACACACCGTTCATACCGACAGGCGATTTGGTAACTCCAATTCACCTTATCATGTTATTAGACTGTGGGAGTACTTGAAGAAAACATAAAACTACATAAATATTGTGAATCTAGCATTTCGTATAGCTCAGCGGGCTAAGCCTGTGTACCTCTAATCACAACACTACCGGTTGAAACCCAATCTCAGTACGTCTGTGGGTCCTTGAGCAAGACCCTTAACCCCCACCTCCCTGGGTGCCCCTATGAGTGGTTGCCCTTCATGGATAGATAGCTCTACAAAGAGTAAGTTGAGGGAGGCGTAAAGACAATTTCCCCATGGGGATCAATAAAGTATCGATTATTATTTTTCATAGTAACTTTTAAACTTTTCGGTGCTGAAGTTTTGTATTTTTAATAACAGGTCCAAAACGTAGTGCTTCCAGTGCATACTGTACAGCACTGCAGTTATTGGTCATACAGGTGTATAATTTATATGGATTTCATTCTAACCCTTGGAAATATAAAGGAGTTACTGTATATAAACGTCCATGAGTCCATGATGTGCATTTTTACAAACATTTTGGGCACTTAAGTAAATGCTTATGGATTATTACTTTGCTGGAAAATAAAATGGAAGGACTCCATTTGTGTTGCTAAGGTGTTAGTAAAATGTCGATCTGCGTTATACTGTAAATAGTGACATGACGGCGCAACTCATACTAATGCATGAATGAGTATTAGTGAAAAGTGTCAATGAAGTTCATTATACCTGGAAAGCTCTCCTCCTGAGAAAAGGTGTGTGTGGTCATCCTTGAAAAGTTCTGCTGCATCTGCCTCTTCTCCTTCAAGATTTTCTGGAAGTTACTGATGCATTTGAGACGCCGTGCCTCCTGCTGGCTGACTTCGGTATCGCTAGTGCAGAGCTCAGATAGGTTTGCTGTGGTGGAGTTTTGTTCCTCAGTGGCCTGGGCTTCTCCTGTACCTTCCAGCTTGTTGGTGTTGATTTCATGAGAGAAAAGAGTACCTGGAGAGCCCTGGAGACCAAACTGTGTCCTGTATGTATCCTCCAGGGAATCCAGCTGGCTTGGCTTTGCATCTGTATGACAGGCTTCACCGCCTATCTCTAGAAGGACTTCTATGGAGCTATTTCCTTCCTCCTCTCGGATACTTTCTGTGCTGTCTATTTCTGTCAGGCTTCTATATGGACTTATGGATAATTTGCTTTCAATTTCCTCCTCAGAGAACTGAGGACCTGTGGTCTCCAGTTTATGAAGAGCACAGCGAACAGCACTTTTGAAATCTAGCACCACTTTTCCAAACCTTTTCACATTGAATCCTATATCAGCCTCCTCATCCTCATTCTTTAGACAAGGAAGGAAGTTGACACTTTCTTCTTCCTCCTCTCCTTGTAAGGCTGCCTCAACTGTGTTAATAGCGTGTGACTGTCTTTCCCACTCTTGGTTCACAGTTTCTTCCATACCCACTTCCAGATCATCAGTTGTAAGATCACAATCACGGCAATCGGCACACTCTACAATGGTCGAGTTGTGATTGGGGATTATGGAGGGCTCAGTCACATATCCTTGATTGTAAGTCTCTAGATAATGGTAGCCAGAAGTAGGAGAGTACATACAGCTGGCAGTATAATCATATTCAAAACTACAGCTTGCTATCTGCATGCCAGTGGATGCCCCATTGTCGTGGTGTAGATATCCGAGTGCCTGCCAATTTGCTGATCTGGGAGAATCAGCGGGGGTATTATAGTGGCGATCACTCTCAAACACAAGATATTCAGGACTGCATACTGATGACTGATCTGTGGTGCTCTCAGGATCTGTGCACTTACATTGTTTACACGTATCCATTTCTCCAAGATTCTCCCCTTGTTCTGTAATATTCTTTTTAGGAAAAGAAAGTTGAAGGTCACTTTCCATGTTCTTAATTACACTGCGCTGTGTGCCCACAGTTCTCCGGTCATCATTTTTCATGGTAGATACATGATGTTTCCCTTTGTAATATTCATTTGACTTTGAGCTATGGCTTGAAGACAGGGAACTGGTGCTTGGGCATTTCTGGCCTTCTTGAAATTCTAGAAAACCAAAGCTGACTTTTCTAGACAGGGAGCAAGATGGTAATTCCAATGCTTTTTCAGAAGAATCTTCATCAGGAATCTTGATCAAGTTATAACCATCAGATTCTGACCAGTTACCCTCTGTTGATGAACTCTTTGAATCTTCATTCCTTTCACTAAACTGTGATTGCAGTTTTATGAGCTCCTGGGTTACTGCATGACATGATCCCTGTACCTCAAAACCTATTTGGGTATTGAGTTTTTGGGGTATGCTGGTTTCTCCACTACTCCCCGCCCCTATACTTGATCCTGAACGGAGTCCCTCAATTTCCATCAGAACTGCATCTACGCAGCTAGATATTTCATCAACAGAACCCCATACTGATGTGAGATACTCACGCAGATCTGAAATCTCTTCCTGGATCTTATTTATGCCGCGTAATTCTTTTAGTATGTGCTCAATGATAGCACTAGACTCTTCCTCATTCTCACACTTCTCTTCTTCCTTCACTGTGACTATTTTATCATTATTTGTGGAGCAGACCGGAGCATGACCTGCACAGAGAAAGGTGTTTCTATCCCTCTGAGCCCATCTTTCACCTTTGGCTCCAGGAAAACCAGAACTGACTGAGTCAGAAAAAGCATGACCTACTTTCGGTCCATTATGGCGCACAAAACAAGGAATCTTATTATAGTTCTCCATAAACTGACCCTCTATCCCTACACAAGACTTTCTAAGAGTGCCCAGGCCCTGATCTTTGGAACCTTGTTGAGAACAAAACTGAGCACCGGTGAGGACCCCCCTAGTGTTTTTCTCAGTCTGTGCATTTAATAATGTGAAGTCTGGTTCAGTAACTTTCTCCACTTCCTTGATGTGATGCTTGCTCCAGTGATCCTGGGTTGCTTTGAGATTCTGTGTACCACTTGTATTGAAAGCACTTCCCTCAGACTGGTGAGTGATACACGCCCCATCCTGTCCATTGAAGTCGGTCCTGGAGAACATCCCTTCAAACAGTGGACCATGTGCTTCTCTGCCACTCTCAAATACACACCTGCATCCTTGCTCTTAGTATTTTAATGATTTGTGCAAAAAATGTATGGTTAGGGTGCAGATTACAGCTTTTGGAGGCCAACCTTGGCTGATGGCTTGCAAATTAGAAAAAAAAAATGTATGTTTAGAGAAAGCATGACCATTATCATCATACATTACTTGCTCAACTGTTCAATACAGTAAAATAGCACTAAAGATAATTTCAGTTATACTACTGGCCAAATGAATAATAAAAAAGTAAAAGATCTGTATAGCATTTTCTTTCCTTTCCCCATCAAGTCTTCCTGGTATAGTAGAAAAACCTGCATGGGTCCTGCATGGGTCCTGCATGGGTCCTGTTTTATAAACCTGCAGCTGCATGTACCTGCAGCGCTTAAAACTGCATCCGACCCATTAGCCGACAGCAGCCCTAATTTCATTACGTATCTGACACAACCAGCTTCAAATAGATTCCGAGATATAAACCGCACTTGAATCACAACCCCCGATGTGATTTCAAGCAGAGTTATCGGAGGACGTGTAATTTAACCAAGCTTTCTGCAGGCCCACACCAGTGTAAATAAAAATTCTGCATTTTTTTACTTTTTCAAAAATTACATTTTTAAAATAAGCATTGCTATTTATAATTGCAGTCCACCTACGGACTATTGTTTTCCAACTGCACCCGTACCTTCAAAGTACATAGCAGGATACTTTTTACCCGTCACATCAAAACTTGCTGGTCACCTGCAAGTTCCCCGATCGGAAGTATTATAAAATTTATTATTGGCAAATCCACATCACGGTGAATATCGACATGTCAGAAAAGACAGACCAAAGATGTCAGTAATATAGTTAAAATCTCAAGGCCTTCTTTGTGCAGTACATGCACCATATTATAAAACGTGCCAGGAGGGGACTTATAGAGGGTATTCAATGCCGTATAGGCGTGAAGAACATTCTGTTCTGAAATTACATTCAAAGAGGTAACTGAAATAATTAAGAGCTCAAGGTCCTATCATGCAGACCTGTTTTATATTACAAGTGTAGAGTGCAAGTATGAAATAAAATAGTTAAAAATGACATTTCTGATGGATTCTCAGTAGCAATAATTCATTCTGTTTGAATATAAATCTAGCCAGCTGTTCGGTATGTAGTCTACTGGTGTGCCTTATGTAATGCCATTAAATGCAATTCAGCTGACTCAATCACCACTGAATTGCATACACCTCACATATTCCCTTATACAACACAAACCCCCTCGTTCTTTTGTTTGTTACACTCACAATACAAAGCAAATGTTCTACTGGTCGTCTACTGGAAGTCAGACAAAATTGAAAACACCATGACATTGATTGCCTTCCATTCATTTATTAGCACTTTTCTGAAGCAGAAGGTGGCCAGGTGACAGATGCGGTGTGCCTAAAGTACAAACATATGTCATGGAGAAATGAGCAATCTGAACTATTTTAGTTTGTAAACATCGATTGTTCCAGAGTATAGCCAATAAAATACAAATTATGTGATAGGCAATGAAACAAATTTCACTTAATTTTGGAGCATAGGCATCTCAGTTGCTTTCAGAACTTTATTTCATACAGCTGTTCTGATGTTTCATATACTTGTGTTTGTGTAGAACTGTAGTTATTGGTTTTCATAATTATAGTCCAGAAATAAATAATAAAATAATTTTAAAAAAATACTTCAACAACAAAGAATAAAAGCATAATTCTTTTAAAATGAGAAAACATACATTTCAAATTGCCTCACACCTCTAGAGACCAGAGTTCAGTTCCCTGGCTCAGCGTGTCTGGAATTAGCAGGTTCTCTGTGTATTTCTTTGGAGATCATATGCACCCCTGTGCCATAGTAGCAAATTGGAGTTGCCAACCTGTCTGTGTGTGAATGGTGTATGTGCCTTACGACAGGTTACTCTGTGCCTTATGCCTGTTGTTGCCAGTATAAGACAAATGGTACGGAAAATGAATTTAAATTAAACGCTTTAATTAATAAAAATGTATTTTAGAACAGAATGTCTCTTATGACTATCTAGCCAGTAATTCCCACATTAGTCCCTACAGGGCACCTGTTTACAGAGCTGTATTGCATATATTCATAATTAAACGGCTTAAACCACTAATGTGCTGAAACCCATGATGCCATTCTAGTTATACTGGAATATTACAAAATAAGATAAGAAAAACTAAATTATGAGCTTAAGTAATAACAACTGCTGCTTCCAGTAAATTAAGAAAAGAACAAATCAAATGTGATACAAAATTAAATTTGAATTGTATTTTTCCTACTTTTTTCTTCTCCTGCTTTATATCAAATATGTTCTTAATAGATAACTTAAAAATCAATTTATAAAAGAAGGACATGCTGCCTTTTGTCCTGGACTGAAAAGCAAAGACAACTATTGCTAGGAATAAAACAGTCTGTCATTTGGAGCTGCATTAAGGATAGAAAAGTGAGTTTTTATATATGACGAGTTAAAAGTTCTAGCATGGAAAGATTTTAGTTTTTGGGAGATTATGAGATGAGACTTTACAAGATTTTTAGTTTAAAAATAAAATCAGTCAAGCATGCAAATGCACAACCATGTCAGATGTAGCTCTGCATTTTCAAGAATCAAGCCATTCATTTGCCTGTCGTTACTGTGCAATTACTGCACTTCTAAACGGCCACTTGTTTCCTTCCTGTTTTTCCTGGGTGTGATTCAAATACACAGATATCCACATACCAAAAAGGCAGGCAAACAGCTAAATTCACTGCACCAAAGACAATAAAAATGAAGGCCACACAGCCTTAGACAATACAGAATAATTAGGAGCACATACTGACACTCCTGGCAAAGGTCACTAAAAACAATTGTTTTGTTATGTTTGGCTGATTGATAGTGGAATGGTACATCGATTCCTGCAGAGCGAAACTGCTTGGAGTGCTTGGAGAAGGAACCTTTCACTAGTTGGTTTTTACCATATATTGTTTACTAAAGAAGGTCTTACAGGGAAAAACATATTTAGATTGTACTTGAAATTTCTATTAAAAGCTCCATTAATTAAATCCACATGCGCCACACTGTTTAACCTTTGCCTGTTCTTTATTTTCTGACAAACACCATGTGTTTCTCAATCCTCAGAACATCCTCTCTCTCTCTCTCACACACACACACACACACACACACACACAGAGTATATATGTGTGTATGTCTATTTTATATATTTATGTATGTATATATACATTATATATACACTTTGCATGTCATATCAAATGTGACATGTATGTATATAAAGTACATATACTGATCAGCCGTAACATTAAAACCACTGACAGGTGAAGTGAACAATATTTATTATATATATGATATATATATCAGCCAAATGAACAGTCAGTTCCTGAAGTTGATCTGTTGGAAGCAGGAAAAATTGCCAAGTGCAAGGATCTGAGCAACTTTGACAAGGGTCAAATTGTGATGGCTAGAGGACTGGGCCAGAGCATCTCCAAAATGGCAGGTCTTGTGGGATGTTCCTGGTGTGCAGTAGCCCCAGTACCTACTGACAGTGGTCCAAGGAAGGCCAACTGGTGAACCAAAACTGGGGTCATAGGTGCCCAAGGCTCAATGATCCACTTAGGAGAGCGAAAGTTAGGCCGTCTGGTCTGATTCCACAGGAGAGCCATTGCACTACAAAATCCTGAAAAAACTGGCTATGATACAGTAGGAAGGTGTCAGAACACACAGTGCATTGCAGCTTGCTGCGTATGGGGCTGCGTAGCCGCAGACCGACCAGAATGCCCATGTTGACCCCTATCCACTACCAAAAGTTCCTACAGGAGGCAAATGAGCATCAAAACCGGACAATAGGACAATGGAAGAAGGTGGCCTGGTCTGATTAGATACGTTTTCTGTTACATCACCTGGATGGCCGGGTGTGTGTGCATGTGTGCATCATTTACCCGGGAAAAGATGTAACTGGGGAGCACTATGGGAAGAAGGGAAACCGGTGGAAGTACAGTAGTGTGATACAGTGCTCTGCTGGGAGACCATGAGGATGCTGCTTTGATATGTGACACCCACCTAAACATGGAGCATCTGTGAGATGTGCTGGACGAACAGGTTCAATCCATGGAGGCCCCACTTCGCAATTCACAAGACGTAAAGGATCTGCTGCTAATGTCTTAGTGCCAGATACCGCAGAACATCTTCAGAGGTCTTGTGGAGTCCATGCCTCAATGGCTCAGAACTGTTTTAGCAGCATGAGGGGGACCTGCACTATTTTATAGTAGGTAGGTGGTTTTAATGTTATGGCTTATTGGTGCATATTTGTATCTGTGTTACATTGTAGTGAACACAATATAAATGTCCAAATGTAGACTTGATTTAAAATAAATTTAGTGACACTTTACTTTACAGGGCACAAATATTTAGTACTGAAGTACAAATTATTAACGAGTCATATACAAATACAATTGCTATTCATTATGTGTCCCTATTCATTAATGAACAAACATATCAGTATTTCACTCGTGTTATTCATGACTTTTTACTTCAGTAGTTCCTTCAGTAATTCACAAAAGTTTACAGAATTTACAGATATAGTAACAAATACAGTAACTGCTTGATAAAACATGTGTCATGATTCATTAATGATGATTTAACATGAGATCACTATGTAACTAAGAGTTACTTTGTGATTAATTAATACATAAATAATAACATATTATTATATTTTTTGTGCCCCATCAAGTAAAGTGTTACCATAAATTCATATAAATTATCTAATAGATGTCAAAAAATGGTTGGGGAACAAAGGAGTTGTATTTTATTTTGGTTCCATTATGTTTCATGCAACATAAAATATCATTCATCAAGGAAACTTAGTGCTGATATATTCTACCATGTTGCTTGTCATGATCTCCGGAAGTGACATTTTTTCTTCTCCACAGAGTGCAGTAAGAGCAACATACTAAAACAAAGAATTTTACAAATTTTCTTTAAGCCAGTAACAAAATATGACAAACTTCGCACAATATTTCTAGGTACTGAAATAAATAATACCAAATTCAAATCAAGGATAATGTTTCAGACTTTGAAACTTTTGTAAAAGACTTAAAGTATTATGCTTCCTAAAATACATCAGGATGCTGCTTATGGAAAACAATCCCTGCACACTATTCCGACAAGTTGTACTAAACAAAACTCTGGTTTTCCTTGTATTCATTAACAAAATCACTGAATAAGCTATTTTCTTTAAACTTAGGAATGGATTTTTTTCTCTTTCCCAAAAAAAATATCCTTTTTCCCCGTGTTCAAAGCTAAATGAATGTTCTGGCTATGCTACATGGCAGTTCCTTGTGTTTATGTTGCAAAGCAGTCACTTGTTTGAAAACACACAATGAGTCACTGGCAAAAAAGGCTTTAAAACACATTTTCCAGTAAGATTTCTGGACACTTGAAAAAATTGCTGCTATGAACTACTGAAGCCTACTGAGTCAAAGGAAACCGTTAACGAAATTCAATAGGATGCACCAGTAATCACTGATTTTTAGTGCTGCAAAATCCAGTTAGGGAGAAATTCTTGGAATGGTATTTTTAGCTGCCTGCCTGGGCAACCATAATAAAATTAGAGATAAATTATTATGTCTCTTCATTTCAAAAGTAACAATTTACTGCATTTTTAATGAACAGGCTAAATCAATTGGTAAGTTTTACACAATAAATCAGTGTGTATCAAACCATTTTCCATACCTCTTATCTGGTACAGAGTAAGGGTAAGCCTGGAGCCTGTCCCAGACAGTGCTAGGTAGCAGACTGGCAATGCCACGCAGGGGACAGGGAATGCCAGTTCATCAAAGAGCACACCCTCAAACAATATATGCAATTTATGGCCCCAGATTCACACTCCTGCAACACCAAACATGCTACAGTAATTCCCCAAGTACAGAGCTGGAAAATGATTCCTCAACCACAGAAGTGTGAGGTTACAGTGCTACCCAGGGGGTACGCTCTCCTAAATATAACAATATCACTTGTCAAATTAAGCTAATTAAATGTAACTAAAACATGTATAACTTTTATAGACAAAAGAATAAATAAAAACTGAGGCTGTGCCCCTTGTGAGATGCTGGCCGATACCCTCTCTGCTAGGGTGTGTCTCAAACAAGACATGGTGAACAGGTACGGCGAAATTGCCTTTAGTGCATGATGGGCTTTCACTTTGCTCTGCATGCTTCTTGAGATACGTTCTAAGCTCACAGTGACCCTGTACTGGATAAGCACTTATGAAGATAAATGGATTAAAGAAGCATTTTTATTCCACTTCTGAGTCGGACACCTGCTGATGTGTCACAGCTGATAAGGATGAAATGACAGTCAGAACTTCAACTGGCCAAACTTTTCATATTTGGATATTTTCATTTTGCATCTCACCATTCTGTCAAAACATTCTTCTAAAAAGACAATAATAAACAAACTAAATACTTTTTTGGAACAAATGGCTGGTGAATTGTCAGTAATCACCAGGAAATCAGAAGAAAGTGGAGGGAAATAGCTGGTGGGTGATAATTCTTAGAGAGAAATCTGGCCATTTCCATTTACACATTTCTATTGCCAGAAAACAGTTGCCTCATGCCTCAATTTCCTTCACAACAGGCAGTACAACCTTTTGATTTCCTCACATCATCTTCTGTTCATATAATAGCTGCACATGCTCAGCAAGTATTTTATTGTTCCCCTTCAGACCGACAAGATTTCGTTTGTGACCATTAAACAGAACAAAGAATCAAAATTTCTACCAAACACTATAGCCAGAAAATTTTACAAACTATAATGATCCAAAAATGATATTGACAATGACAATTCATATTTGTGTAACAGTAATATTGATTTGTTCATATAATTGAAGAACTGAAGAAAAAATGTAATTAAATTATTATATTATATTATAATTAAAATATTAGACCTACAGTATGTAGTACACATTACATATTATAACTATATCAGCTGTGTTATATGACTTTAAAGCTTTAAAAGTATCTGCAATAAAGTATTAAATAATTTCCCAAGAACATAGAGAATATTTGGTTGAGATGTACCAATACTGAAATATATTAATACTATGCTTTCCAGCCAAAACTTACATGTCCATAAAGGGTAATTTGAAACTGTTCATTGATTGCAACAAAGCTACATAATATAAACCAAAAAAGGCTTTGATAAGGAGAGGAAAAAGATGCTATTCATATTTTTTGAACCATAACAAACAGCACACCTACTCAACTATGTTTAAATAATACTACTCTTCGTAAAAATTATATATAGCATGTTAATCATGCAAATAAAGAAAATTATCAATAAATGCAAACTTACCTCATGATGGCAAAACAATCACAATAAATTCACCTAATTGAATAAAGTTTATAAGAAAACTTTACTATGTCCTCATAACCAACAATAGCATGGTGCCTTGTATGGAAATGCAGGTAAAATGAACAAGGCTCTCTTTTATATTTTCTCCATCAGCATGGTCAGTAAAGGCAAGTGGCAAGCAATCCTTAGACTGCCAACTGAAAAAAAGCTGGCTGAGGTGCAAGAAGCCACTCATTTCATGCAGAAAGCAAACTACATCCTGCATCAGACATATAGCAAGTCTCACCATCCCTCTACATCTCTCTCTTTTTGCTGCTCTCTCGTTCTTTTGCCTCCCTTTCTCTCTCTCTCTCCCTCCCTCTCTCTCCCTACTACAATATGAATAGCAAATATAACTGACGCCCCTAAAATTACTTTGTTTTTGAGTGCAGCTAGTTGCACAATGCTTAAACTGTCAAGCGGCAGATTTCTTATTTTACAAGCTCTCCTCTGCCTCTCCCTCTCGCTCTCTCGGTCTCTCTCGCTTTAACCTCTTCTCAGCTGACAACGAGTCTGACACATCAACTCCCTCTCACAGATGCACACATGCACACAAAAACACACTCACAGATGCTCACATGCACATAACACACTCACAGATGAATTAGTATGCTATTTATTTTCTTCTATATCAAGAAAATCTGGTATAGTTTAGGAAATTTTCAAAATAGAAAGGACATACATTTGCAAAGATAAATAAAACTGTAAACTCTCAGCTGCCAAGATCTCAGAGAACAAATATGTTTTACTGGCTTGCTTCTAGTCAAGTTACTAATAAGGGAGAGTGTTACTAAGAGGGAAGAATGCCAAGTTGAGTTGTAATTAGGAGATACCACAGTACTTAGAAGATGAAAATGTACTTTATAAAAATGCAAAAGTAAATCTAAGGAAATATCTACGCCAAGAACTGATGTGCTTCCATTATATGCTGTTGACTAATTTGGTAGCTGCTTTAGCTTGTTGTCAACGGCAGCAAGAACTGAATTCTAAGCGGTTTGCGAGCCATAAATCAAGTAGCTTCTTTGACCAATACCGAGAATAGGCTTCATTTTCAAAGCTGCAGGAGAATTTGATCAGCTTCCACAACTTTTCGGGGTCATTTTGACTACCAGCTTATGGCTGAACCTTTGACACAGTGTCTCTCAGTGGCCATCGGACTGATGCTTTCTGGCTTGGGAGAGAAACAGCTACATAAGGTCAAAATCCAAAAAACCAGGGAGGGATTATGTAAGCTGCAACGCTGCTGACACGCAAACATTAGGGAGGTTATGAGGACTGTGCGGACCTGAGAGGAGCATTACAGGATTTACTAATGAGAAACCAGGGGTAAAAGTTGGGAAAAAGAAAAATCTATAACAAAATGACAAAGTGAAAAGTAACCCTCTAAGTGTTATGAAAATGAATCTGTTCTGTTTTCAAGTCACTAACTCATTCATGCAGTCCAAAATTTTCATGTTGGAGTATTGTTCAAATAATTAAAATGCCGTAACAATCTATAACAACATATTATAAACCTCTTACGTTATTCACCAAAATGTTTTTTTTTTTTTTAAATCTTCTGTCTATCCATCTTTTAACCACCTACGCAGTACAGGGGGACCTGTAGCTTGGGGCATAAAGCAGCTGTGCATCCTTGCAGTGATACCAATCCGTCACAGAACAGAAACACACACACCTGTACTCATGTCTTTGTGGGGACCGTCCATTAATTTCTATGGGAAAAACCAAAATCCAAAAATGATGACCGTATCCCCTACCAGCCCTAACCTTAAACCATAAGTAACAAAACAAAAAACAAGTCTTTTGACATTCTTAGTTTTTTGATTGCAGTCACCGATTTTTATAAAATTATGGTTATCGTTGTAGAGACCATTATTATCATGTTGTGGGGACATTTGGTCCCCACACTGTAAGGTATCCCTGGACCACACACACACACAGAATGGGGTGGGGATTTGAATCTTCAGCATTGAAATCCAAGGCAATGATGCTACTGACTGGGCTACCTTCACATAACTTTTCTTCTACATCACATATTAAACAGAGGGGTGTCCCATAGCAGCCATTCCAGTACAACAGAGTCTGTTAGACGCTGCATTCAGTGTTCAGTGAATTCTTTTTATCCAAAGAAACGATGGTTTTTACAGAATTCACAAAACAAAATTGAAAAACCAAGACGTGTAATAAATTAAATTACAAAACATTGATTATTAGGGTGCTTTAAGTACCAATTCCATTCAGTTAAATTTTATTCAATTATGAATATCCATAAATATGAATAAGCTTTGTTTGTGCAAAAAAGTATAGGCATGTATCACGAAAATACACTTAAACAGATTAATACTAATACTATTCTGGTAGTACACATTTAACTCAGACCTTTTTGCCTTGAAACACCTATAGCAATGCCACCATAATCTCAATCCTTTCCAAGACTGTGTTTCCATAGCAATCTAACTTGGTTGCCATGGAATGTCATTTCTGAAGTGGAAAATAACTATTGCATTTTTAAAGAAGAATGGTCCTTTATTTATAATAATTACTGTCAAAATTAAAATCAATGGTGTCATGAATCAGTTTTTGGAGATGATAAAAAAAAGAGACAGTACAATCGAAAAACAGAGAGTTCGTTCAGAGACAGTCTTTTGATCTCTACCACTTCCATAGTAGACACAGCCACACTCACTTGATGATGTCAAAACTAAATTAGCTGTGGCACCTTCCATCTTCCTGAAGGTGACTTACCCTATGCATAAAAGTAATATGCAATATTACTACTACTTAATGAAACTTTTTTCTGCTTATATTGAATTAGGTCAACTGATTAATCACAATTGTCTGATTCTTGTGATCATGGTTTTTTTTTCAGATAAATATATAATATAAATAATTACAATATTTTATTTTTCAATTTGTAGACGAACATAGGAATTAAGTCTTAATTTAGTTTCCTTTCACATCTTTCTCTCCAATGTTAAAACAAAGCCTGGAATCACAGCACGAGGTCAGTCATTCATCTGGCATCCCTGTAGTTTAATGCAATTAACACAACCCTAAAAACTGCAGAATTAATCATGAAGTCACACAATTCCCATGACTATGGTATCCAGGACTAACCCTTTAATTTTAAGACTAAATGGCCACCATTATCGATCATTTCATTCTTTAGATAACGTGTTCCAGACCAAAATCCAGGGGTGAACTGCAGACTGTATTTGGGTCACATTTGTCTGTTCCCGAGCATGAACTAGAACAGTAATTTTTGTCATCCATGCTTCAGCGTGACCTGCAGTAATATATCTTTTTCTGTTATTGCACCAACTTTTCTGCATTAGCACAAAGTTATGTTCAGCTAATACACTACTGCACCTTCCCTGTTTCTACTGCAAGAATACAAGTACCCTACACACCACTGTAAATTTCACTTCATATATTCTCTGGATAGACATGTGCACTGCACACTGTCTTTCCTCCAGATGATGAAGATGGATCATGAATTTCCAAAAACATTAACATTCCTTGCTCACCTGTCATCATTTTGCAATATATATCTCGGGTAACTAAAGATGATGTAATTTAAAAAAATACAATTCAGTTTGATTCCAAAAAATATGACTTCTACCCACAACATTAAAAAACAGCAGAATAACCATATTAGAATGAGCTTCAGGCAGTTTGAACATTTTAAGGACATTATTAAGATTTCATCTATTCTGTTATCCTGTGGATAACAATTTTAGGAAAAAAATGTATTCATTTTTTATTACGACAAAACTGACATATGTAAGTGAATGATTGTGATGAATAAGTAAGGCTCATTATTGGCACAGTATGTGATTAATTTAAAATGTTTGGGGCACGATAATTTATGTAGTTTTCTGTGTACCACATAGAGGTTGGAAGAGAAAGGACACATATTGTAATTTCTGGAGGCACAACCTCCTTCTGGGTCATTGCAAATTGGGAATCATAGCAAAGTAATAAGTAGCATTTGTACATAATTCATAGAAATTGTTCCATAGAGGCAATATATGCTCAGATTTTACTGTCATGCACAAACTTTTGAAATAAAATATAACTTGATTTGTTATCAGTACATGAATGACTGCAGGTGCATAAGAAATGTGTTATGTCTCAAATGCCAAGCCAGGTTCTGCTTATGCCTAAAAACTAAGGTCTAATTACTTGTCTTCCTCTTCCTCTCTTATTTGACTATCCCTGTCGACCCTTGGAGGATGGGCTCCCCCTTTGAGTCTGGTCCCTCCCAAGGTTTCTTCCTTCTTGGGAGTTTTTCCTTGCCAC